>CM065729.1:73752424-73769924 GCA_033310375.1 Conus canariensis
ACACCTGCTGTCTGGCTAGGACGAGACATACAAACACCTGCTGCCTGGCTAGGACGAGACATACAAACATCTGCTGTCTGGCTAGGACGAGACATACAAACATCTGCTGTCTGGCTAGGACGAGACATACAAACACCTGCTGTCTGGCTAGGACGAGACATACAAACACCTGCTGTCTGGCTAGGACGAGACATACAAACACCTGCTGTCTGGCTAGGACAAGATATACAAACACCTGCTGTCTGGCTAGGACGAGACATACAGACACCTGCTGTCTGGCTAGGACGAGACATACAAACACCTGCTGCCTGGCTAGGACGAGACATACAGACACCTGCTGTCTGGCTAGGACGAGACATACAGACACCTGCCGTCTGGCTAGGACGAGACATACAAACACCTGCTGTCTGGCTAGGACGAGATATACAAACACCTGCTGTCTGGCTAGGACGAGACATACAGACACCTGCTGTCTGGCTAGGACGAGACATACAAACACCTGCTGCCTGGCTAGGACGAGACATACCACCTCTCTGAATGGAATGGAGCCCCCCCTCCCAATCTAGCATATTAGGAATGTGGTTCACTGTTGATCTGACTGACTGTACAGAGATAAACTATACTGAAAAGTTAATGAAAAATGAAACAGTTACACACACACACACACACACACACACACACACACACACACACACACACACTATGGCCTAAACAAAAATGTTCACACATCTTGGAAGAACAGCTGTTCTAAAATCGATCCTGATTCTGTCCAAAAGTGTTTATCTGTGGACTCTTTCACAAAAAATACGTCCAACGAATTTTTTTTTAAGCCTTTCGTGTGCTTTTATAAAGTTGTGTGTGGATAAAAAAAAAAAAGGGCTGAATAGCAGATAATTACATCAAAGAGGAAGTGAATGAAGGATATGATTTGACCTAAAATGCTGTATGTTAGCCTTGAAATTAGGACGGATGCCAAAATTTAGGACTGCAAAACAAAAAAATGGAAACCGTTAATAGGCTTGTTGAACAGAAGAAAAAAAAAGAAAAAAAAAACTTAAAAGAAAATTACTGTTCCGCTGAACGAAACAAAGAAACAGAAATTACAACACGGGTTGTGCTTGTAACATATTGGTCTCTTTCGTTCGGCGGAATAGTAAATTTTTCTTTTAAGTTTGTTTCAGTTTCCGCCTGCCATCATTCCGCTTTGAAACTCAAATATCAAAAAAAAAAAAAAAAAAAAAAAACTAGGACCAGACTGTCTGCTATGTTTAAAGACTTCCAAATTTGTTTTGGAATGAGGTTTCAATAACGCAAAGCGTTTTGATATAAAGTTAAAACTTCAAACAAAAGTGCCGAAGATCTAGTTGCAAAGTGAGACGACTGCAGGCGGAAATCTAAACAAATCTTCAATAAATGTTAGCGAACCGCCAAGAGAACGCCTGCCTACCTTGCGCTGAAGAGATCAGAGCTAAGTGACAAATTCGTTCATTTTCATTGTCCTGTTTGTTTTGTGTCTTGCCTGAAGAAGACCTAAGAGGTCGAAACGCGTCGTGTTCTGTCTTGTGACTCGTTTGTCCACATTTCTCTTGGCGGTTCGCTAACATTTATTTAGGATTTGTTTAAAAGTGCCGAAGTTTTGACAGAATCGTTTTTGTTTTTTTTTTTCTTTTCGTGATAAGATTAATCTGAGAAATATTTCGTGAGCTCTCTTTGCCCATTAAGCAGCCATTTAGCGATGTAGCCGGCTGCCGGGGTTGGGGGGGGGGGGGGGGGTCAGGTGGAAGGCTCCTGTGGGCAGTGGTGATTAGCTGTCACCTTAGTGGACCTCCCTTGCTTGCTTGTGTTCTTCATGTGCTTGAGTCTGATCCAAAGGTGGACGTGGCTAAGAGTATTTTTTTCTGTGCTATCACTGATTGCTGCAACACATGCATCAAAATATGCCAGATTTTGCTATAACCCTATCCCCCCCCCCTTCCTCCCCCCTCTTCATCCTTTTCCGCCATCCCTTCCTCCGCCGCTCCCCCTCTTCCTCCCCTCTCTCCATCCCTTTCCCTGTCTCGCCCCATCACTCCCCATTCCTTTTCCTGTCCTCCCTCCTCTTCCCGCCCCATTGCCAATCTTACCCCCTCCTCTCCCTCCCTCCCCCCCCATTCCTTTTCCTTGTCCTCCCTCCTCTTCCCGCCCCATTGCCAATTTTACCCCCCTCCCTCCCTCCCCCCCCATTCCTTTTCCTTGTCCTCCCTCCTCTTCCCGCCCCATTGCCAATTTTACCCCCTCCCTCCCTCCCCCCCATCCCCATTCCTTTTCCTTGTCCTCCCTCCTCTTCCCGCCCCATTGCCAATCTTACCCCCTCCCTCCCTCCCCCCCATTCCTTTTCCTTGTCCTCCCTCCTCTTCCCGCCCCATTGCCAATCTTACCCCCTCCCTCCCTCCCCCCCATTCCTTTTCCTTGTCCTCCCTCCTCTTCCCGCCCCATTGCCAATCTTACCCCCTCCCTCCCTCCCCTCCCCCTCCCGTTCCTTCTCATCGTCTTTCTGTTTCCTCTCTACCCCTTCCCCCCCCCCCCCGCCCTCTTTTTCCCTCCTCCCAATCCTCCTTTCCCCTTCTCCGGTCACCCCTTCACCTTCGCTATCACCTCCCCGACCTCGGCCCCAGTCCCTACTCTTTGCCTCAGACCCGCTTGGAATCCGTTGGGGAGAAAAACGGAAGATGAAAGTGTCAGAATCTGGGATGGAACCAGAGAGCTTTGGATCTTCAGTGTAACGCTCTCCCAACTGGTGTTTCTTTTTCTTCTTCATCTGTGTGAATGCCCAATGGCGAGGAGTGTTGGACTCGCTCTGAATCCCAGCGTAGCTCCGCTTTTCTATATGATAACAATGAAATGTGACTGATACGACTTTCTCGCGCAAAAGCGAACCCCTCTCGATCTGCCCAGTGTGTGCGCGGGGCAAGAGTGACACGCAAATTATACATGCTGCCACACACTGGTAGACACATCCTGCTTTATTCGATGGGTACATGGTAAAGGCACTGCTAAGTATTTGAAATCATTGGGATACATTTACACACATACACACGCTCACGCGTGCGTGCGCAGGCGCAGGCGCGCACACATACACACATACACACACACACAACGCGCGCGCGCGCACGCTCTCTCTCTCTCTCTCTCTCTCTCTCTCTCTCTCTCGCTCAGGGTGATGTCAGTCACTTAACTAAAGTTCCAGTGCACGCGAGTCTTAACAGGAAAAATAAAAAGGGAAAAGAAAATGAAGGGGGAAAGACAACTTGGACAGGTCCACACGTATTGCAGACACAACATACATGAACGTAACATGAATAATAAGAAAGAAAAAACACAAAAGAAAACAAAGGTAACAAGGATATAGACAATAAGACAGACGAACAGACAGGCAGAGTGAGGCGATCAGGGAGGACGGAAAGAAAAAGAAAAGAACAGAAAAAGAGACGAGCGTTCTTCGTGCACCCGCCTTGGGGCATTGCTTCTCTCTTCACCACGTTATTCAATACTTTTAAAAGCTTTTGCTTGCAGGCGCCCTTACATTCGCATGACCGCAGTGTTGATGACACACACACACACACACACACACACACACACACACACACACACACACACACACACACACACACACACACACACACACACACACACACACACACACACTCGCTCACTCACAAACACACACAACACACACACAAACAAACACACACACATCCTCACACTCACTCACTCACTTACTCACAAACACACACACACACACAACACACACACACACACACACACACACACACACACACACAGATGTACACACGCACGCAGGATCGCACACACGCACGCATCCGCGCTCGCATACAACAGGCACACACACACACACACACACACACACACACACCACACACACACCACACACACACACACACGCACGTAGGTAGAATCAACAAACGAGGTGGCTGCTTAGACTCGCTTTGTTATACACGTGAGTTAAAGAGACAGACAGACAAGACTCATTTACGTAAAGAGACAGAAAAGAACAGAGAAACTGTTTCGATGCGTGTCCACACGCACGTACGTACATAGGCGTTTCTCTCTCTCTCTCTCTCTTCTCTCTCTCTCTCTCTCTCTCTCTCTCTCTCTCTCTGTGTCTGTGTCTGTGTCTCTCTCTCTGTCTGTGTGTGTGTGTCTCTCTCTGTCTCTTTGTCTCTGTCTCTGTTTCTCTCTCTCTCTCTCTCTCTCTCTCTCTCTCTCTCTCTCTCTCTCTCTCTCTCTCTCGGTTTTGTTTTTGTTGTAGTTTGTTTCGGTCATTCCAGTTTCCGGAATATTGGTTTTGGAGCAGGAGCTCTGAAACTGTCTGTCTGTCTGTCTGTCTGTCTGTCTCTCTCTCTCTCTCTCTCTCTCTCTCTCTCTCTCTCTCCCCCCCCCACCTCTCTCTCTTTTTGGTGTCTGTCTGTCTATGTCTCTCTGTCTCTGTCTGTCTGTCTGTCTGTCTGTCTGCCTGTCTGTCTGTCTGTCTGTCTCTCTCTCTCTCTCTCTCCTTGAACGTTTTCTTTTTGTCATAGTTTGTTTTGGTCATTCTAGCGTCCTGAATGTTGGTTAGGGGCCATAATCTAGCAGAGTAAAGCTGTGAATCTGGATCTCTCTCTCTCTCTCTCTCTCTCTCTCTCTCTCTCTCTCTCTCGGGAGTACGCAACAAGATGGCGACTGGTAAACATCGGGCGGGATGAGCTCCGGTCAAAAGTGTGTTGTTGGGCGGATTACAGTGCTCCAAGTATCGTTCCAGTGGTAATATTAATTAGAAGAAGTGTTTGTGGAAGTGTCTGCAGCTGCGAGAACTGCAGAATGATAGACCTGTGCGAGTGGAGGGCCAGAATCGGACTTTTTGGAGGGACAATGCGGAAAGGAAGGAGAAAGGAAGTGAAGGGAATGAGAGAGGGGTCAAAGGTTGCAGGGGTGAAGGAGATACTGCTGTGTTCGGTGGTGTTTTGGACGTTTGCACTAACCACGATCAGTGCTCTGGACATGACTACAGTGGCTTTTGGACCGAGAGCAATTGTCAGGAACGGTGTGATCGGTGTGGAAGAGCGGGGGACTGGAACTGCCACCTTTTCGATGCAAGAAGTTAACGCAACTGGAAACGAGGTCAGTAGAATGTCAACAAAGATGGCGGCGATGACGGCAAGCATGAATTGGGCGCTGACAGCAATCATGAACTGGTCAGTTATGAACGAAATGCTAGGGGCCGGTCGGAGCAACCCGAAAGTGACATTGTTAGTGGCACTACTGATCATCTTGAACATTTCGTATGTACGCAGGAGGCTGATTCTAAGTAACGATATCGAAACGAACCCCGGACCGAATGTTAATGAGAAAATTGAGGAAGAAGCACGCAAGCTGGAACACAAAATCGACACCAGATTTAGCACGATGGAAACGCAGATGACACAAATATTCAATACAATCACATCTTTGGCAGACTCTTTCAAATCACAAGTAGACACAATTAAGAAGATAGATGTCAAACAGACACAAATGTCAGACACACTTACCAGCCTAGTTCAAGAGCTAGCTGACACAAAACAAGACATACAGGCAAATACGAGGGCAGTTCAACATTTAGACGAAACACAGGAACGCATGGCAGGCAGACTAGCACGTATGGAGGACGAAATGGACAAACTTGAAGGTTTTTCCCGTAGGAACAACCTAAAATTCTACGGGCTAAAAGAAGGAGACGAAGGGAGTGGACCCGAGAACTGCGAAGACATTGTCAAAGGGGTACTGGAAAAGTACATGAAGGAGGAGGACTGGGCAGCAGACGCAGTGGAACGGGCTCACAGACTGGGAAGGTTCAACCCATCAAACAAACGCCCTAGGCCTGTGATAGCCAAAATGTTACGATGGGGGGACGCCATGCGGGTGCTGAGGAACCGGGAGGCCAGGGAAACTATGAAAGCTGAAGGGATCGCGGTGAGCCAGGACCGGACGAGGCGCCAGACAGCACAACTACGTGAGCTGAGGGAGACGGGCAAGTCCGGTTACTTCGTCGGAGGGAAGCTGTACGTGAGGGAGCAGCCCATCCCACCGGTGGAGCGGACCTACGGACCTGCGGAGCGGACCTACGGACCAGCGGAGCGGACCTACGGATCAGCGGAGCGTACCTACGGACCAGCGGTGCGGACCCACGGACCAGCGGAGCGGACCTGCGGACCAGCGGAGCGGACCTACGGATCAGCGGAGCGGACCTGCGGACCAGCGGAGCGGACCTACGGACCAGCGGTGCGGACCCACGGACCAGCGGAGCGGACCTCCAGATATGACGGCAGGAACGGGCATGGGTACGCCACAGCAAGTCTTCAAGAGACAAATAGACAATCGTGGTTCAAAGGAAGAGTGTCGGACAGTCATGAAGGATGGAGCTGCAAAGACTATGATGGAAGGATGGAACGTGAAAATGTGGGACTGAGAGAGAGAGAGAGACTGAGGAGAGAGCAAAGGGAGAGGGAAATGGTAAATGAGTTGAGAAGAGAGAAAGAGTGGAATGAAGAAAGGAAGAGAGAAAGAAAGAAAGCAACCGAGCAGATTACACAGATGATGAGTGCCAGTAGGAGTGACAGTGGGGATGAAAGTGGTGAGAGAGAGAGTGAGGCAGGAGAAGGGAGTGTATGTGAGAGTGAAAATCTGATGGCATGGAGGGAGGCAGGAGAAGGAGAGAGAGGAGGGAGATCAGGGGTTGATTGGGACAGGGTACTGGAACCTCTGCAGATCCCCAAAAAACAGAGAGATAGAGCAGAGGGTAATAGAGAGGTGTCAGTGGGGGGAGAAAAGGAGAGGGGAAATGGGAGAGGGGGTGCGTCTGAGGAAAGCAAGAATGAAGGTATGAATGTAACACACAACACAGAAACACGTGTCAGCCCGCTCCCAAGTTCAGACAGTAACCACGTGCTCACACAGGTCACCGCACACACATCCAAAAACCAACACAAACCCAAGGACCAATCAGAACCCTTCTGGGACCCACCGGGGTCAAGGTCTGGCGTAGATGCAGCGCGCGCGGTGGTCGGCGAGGCGACAATTGACACAACACCATACCCGCGGCGCGACAGACAAGTGGTCACATGTGGTAAACAAGACAGAGCCAGCCTAGCAGAGGGGGAAAGGGAGAGGTTGGACAGGGGTGGGGCTCGCGGCAAACAACTCTGGACGAAACAGTGCGAATTCAATGCAGTAGTACAGCGTTGACGGACAGCGAGGAGGGGGGCAGAGCTGGTGGGGAGGAGGGAGAGAAGGGAGGACAATGCAAAACAAACAAAACTTTACGTTCACACACCAGTAGCAGGAAGGCACCCAGCAAAACAACAAGTAGCACACGCACGAATTCAACTACGAAGGAAGGAAAAGGTAAGAAATGAAGGGCAGGCCACGGCCGTACACAGGCACCACAGACCACACGAACTCAAGAGAACAATGAAAAGACACCAGAATACGACATGAATGTGGGAACGAGAGAGAGAGCGAGTGGGAATGAAAGAAGAAAGGAAGATGAGAGTGGAAAAAGAAACCTATCCTTTGTATGCTGGAATGTGGGGGGATTATTAGATAAGTTAACGGAACCAGACTTTTTAGAATTTATCACATCTTTTGATCTGTGCTGTTTAACAGAAACATTTACTTCTAAATTTTTTGATTTCGAATTAAAATTCCAGGAGTTTTTGCAATTACATTGTCCAGCGGTCAAATTTACTAGAATGGGAAGACCCTCGGGGGGAACAATCCTGTTGATAAAAAAAGAGTTATCTGAATATGTCCAGCTGATAAATACTGACATGGAAAATGTACTCTGTGTGAAGTTAATGAAAAGTCTATTGCATTGTGAAAAAGATATTTTATTTTTAGGTACATATGTACATCCAGTAGATAGTCGATATTATTCTGACAAAGATTACTCATGCACACTAGAACTAATTGAACAATATATATTTGCACAGACAGAACAAGGAAACAACTTCCATTACATCATTGGAGGAGATCTTAATGCTCGTATTGGGGAATGGAGCTTGAGTATCGATGATGAAAATGAGATTACAGGAAGAGAACAGGACGTGTATGCACGTAGGTCTAAAGATCCCCACACAAATGGTTTTGGCAAGAAACTAATAGAATTTTGTATAACATTTAATGTAACGCCACTAAATGGTCTTTGTATGGGAAAGTTCGACGATGCATACACGTTTTATTCCGAAAGGGGTAACAGTATTATAGATTACTATATATGTTCTGTTGAACTGTTAGAAAATGTGAATAAGTGTCAGATAGTAGAGAGAGTTGAAGCTCAGCATATGCCTATTATGATGGAATTACAAAGTACACTGCCTAACGCACAAGAGAACGAGGGCAAGAAATCTTACGTGAAGAAACTAAAGTGGGATCCCACAAAACAACAACAGTATGTCCAGTTCATAGAATCGGAAGAGGCAAAACAAACAATGGCGCAAATAACAGAAGAAATAGAGAGAGATGTAGACACGAGTATAGACAGATTTAATAAGCTATTAAAAGAGGCAGGGAAAGACATGTACAGAACAATAGGTATAGGAGGAAAATGTAAGACTACAAGCAGCTGGTATGATAAAAAATGTCAAATCAAAAAGAAAGAAGCAAAACAAGCACTCAATAGACTGACATGGACGAAAAAGGATAAAAACCCAACCATTTATCAAGTAAGGAGAGAGGCTTACAGGAATAAAAGAGCAGTATACAAAGAAATAATTAGAGAAAAGAAAAAACAGTATAAAAAGCAAACATACGACACACTAGTACAAAATCGCAAGGACAGCCGAATGTTCTGGAGCACCATAAAAAGTGTTAGAAGGAAGAAGAACACATTACCATCTATTAATATTACTCAGTGGAAAACGCATTTCGAAAGCATTTTGAATCCACATGACACAGAAATACTAAACGATAGAGAAGAAGGACCACAAGAAGAAGAAGAAGTGTTAAACGAAATTCAAGTACAAGAATTAGACGAAGAGATAACCGAAAATGAAGTAAGATCAGCTACAGAAAAATTAAAAAAAGGCAAATCACCAGGTATTGATGAAATCCCTCCTGAATTTCTTAAAACCATAGGACAAAATATAGTGCCATTCTTAACGAAATTATTCAACAAGTTATACCAAGATAGCTACTTCCCCATAGAATGGTCAAGGGCGGTGATTATACCACTACACAAGAAAGGAGATAGACAGAATCCAGGAAACTATAGAGGAATATCCTTATTATGCATCATAAGCAAGATCTACACAGCAATATTAAACAGAAGACTATATGATTGGGCAGAAGCAGAAAATAAAATTAGCAAAGAACAGGCAGGCTTCAGGAAAGATTTTTCAACAGTAGATCATATCTTCACACTAACATCCATGATAAGTAACTGCCTATACGGCAGAAGGAGAAGTAAATTGTATGTAGCCTTCATTGATTATCAGAAAGCGTTTGACACAGTAAATAGAGAAAAACTCTGGGAAATCCTACAGAAACACAAAATATCTACGAAGATGCTTAACATGCTAAAAGCTATCTATAAAACAGTACAAGCATGTGTAAGACATGGAACTGAACTAACAGAATTCTTTGAATGTCACACAGGAGTGAAACAAGGGTGCTTACTGTCCCCCCTAATCTTTTCATTACTAATTACAGAAGTTGCAGACAATGTCACAGCTAAAGGAAGACACGGATATCAATTCGTACCCGGAAAGGCAGAAATATTTTCACTTCTATTCGCTGATGACATAGCTTTAATATCAAGAACACCAGCAGGTCTGCAAAACCAAATTAAGAACCTACAGGAAGCCTCGGACCGCATTGGACTAAAGGTTAATCTCCAAAAAACAAAAATCATGGTCTTTAGAAAAGGAGGATACCTTGGCAGACTAGAAAAATGGAATTACAAAGGGGAAGAAATTGAGGTAGTAAATAGCTACAAATATTTAGGTTTTACTCTAACGACTAAACTCTCAGTAGATATTTCACTTTCAGAATATGCAGGAAGGGCGAAAGGGAAAATAGGTGAAATAATGAAAACAATGTATAGTTTAGGACACTTAGATATAAATATATTTTTTAAGCTATTTGATACACAGGTCAAGTCACTGCTACTGTACGCAGCAGAAGTATGGGGTTTGACTCGTTATTCAGCGGTGGAAAATATCATTTATTCGCATGTAAAAGATACATGGGGGTAGGGAGAAAAACGCCAAACAACTTAGTATACGGAGAACTAGGAAGATATCCGATGAGTATAGATAGTTCAATAAAAGCAATCAGATATTGGTTCAAAATAATGAAGATGACTCCAGACAGGATACCTAGACAAGCATATGAAAGAGAAAAAACAGAAATTGACAAACCACAGAACTGGGCGCTGGAAATTAAACGCTGTTTGGATATGTATGGCTTCTCTGAAGTCTGGTTGAATGAAGGCGTACAAAACGAGCAAAGATTTATCATAACACTAAAACAAAGAATCATAGATTGTTACAAACAGAATTGGCATAACAAAATAGCGAATAGTGAACGATTTACAACATACCATACATTTAAAACTATTCACCAAACTGAAGAATACTTTCGCGCAATCACAATCGCGAAGTTTAGAAAAGCATTGACACGATTACGGTTAGGAATAAACGAACTGCATGGCAATAAAAAATATATAGATAATCAAGCTATAACAACATGCCCCTTCTGCCCAACAGTAGAAACAGAAATGCACTTCTTAATGTGGTGTCCCAATTACAGGCAATTGCGAACAAAATACATTTTCAAACATTTTAGTAATAGAAACGCAATCACACTGGAAAGTCTGCTACAAAACGATAACACTGAAATCATAAGAGATATTGCAATGTACATCTTCTATGCCTTAAAAACGAGAGAAACCCATATGTAATAGTAATATTGACGATATAGGAAAAATAGAAATTCTAAACAGAAAACAAAATATTTTACAATCAACGTTTCAATCAATGTTTTTGTTGTTGTCATGTTGTAATGTATGTTGCGTACTCCTGTGGACGGGCCGAGGGCCCCACAATAAATGTCGCGGCGTGAAAGCGCGCGTCAAGCGTCAAGCGTCTCTCTCTCTCTCTCTCTCTCTCTCTCTCTCTCTCACGGAGAGGGTCGGCTGGCAGACAGACAGAGCTTCGTGCTCACTGGGCAAACCGTGGCAGTGGCACTGACAGAAACTTAAGAGCCAGAAATAAATAGGACAGGCTTGACCATCCAAAAGAATGGACATTTCTTAATTACAACGTGGAAAATCTGTACAATAAATTGGCTGATGTTATGTTTATTAATTATGTTAATTTGTTTCATTTTGTTTGCTTGTTTGCTTAACTGAAACCTTTTTGGACTACTCTTATGATTATGATAATGTTTTTCCAGAGTATTTGAAATTTTTTGCCCCTGCACAAAAGTTGTCTAAACATGGAAGAAATTCAGGGGGTGTTCTAGTATTGATAAGGAATTGTTTAAAACAGTTTGTGAAAGAAATCCGTGTTGACTGTGAAAATACTGTCGTACTGAAAGTGCATAAAACTGTTTTTAACACAGATAAGGATGTAGTTCTAGTTGCATCTTATATTGTACCAGAAGGGGGCCCACTGTACAATAGTACGGATTTAAAAGACGGTATTTTAATCTTAGAAGAAAGTATTCTACAATTTGTGCAGGAGGAGGATGTGTATATGATAGTGTGGGGAGATTTAAATGCAAGGACAGGATGTGAACAACCAGTTGCTGAGGACATGGATGATTTTGTTTCTGAGATTGGAGGAAGTAGCAAGGAAGGCTGCGCTTACCTGCGGTGTTCCAAGGATGTTACTATAAATAGTTTTGGGAAATCCCTGTTGGACTTTTGCTTTATATTTGATCTCATTATTCTGAATGGATTTTGCAATGGAGATCGGGAAGGAGATTTTACTTTTGTGTCACACCAAAGATGTAGTGTGATTGATTATTTTCTTGTTTCAGATTGTTTGGTTGATAAATGCACTATGTGTGTTGGTGACAGGTTATTTTCCTGGCATTTGCCGCTCGAACTGAAATGGAGAAACACTCTGGGCAATAAGGAAATTATTCCACGTCAGAAAGGAGAAGAACGAATTGTGTGGTCGGAAGAGAATGTGGAATGCTATCAAAATGAACTTAACAGTGATTACTTTAAGGAATGTTTACAAAATGCCTTGGACATTCTGTCTTTTGATGTAAATGCCTGTGTTGATATGTTCTCACGTGCGATGTATGGAGCTGCTACCTGTATGATTCGAATGGTTGGAAATCGAATGAAAGAATGCAATGAATGGTTTGACAATGAGTGTGAATAAAAGAAAAGAACAGTCAGAGGTCTTCTTAACAGTTTCCAAAGGTGTAAAAAGGAAGATAATAAAAAGTATTACAAATAACGTTATGTAAATGAAAGAAGGGAATATGGGCAGATGAAGAGAAAAAAGAAACATGAATTTGAAGAATTAAAATTACAAAAATTAAAAAATTCGGTTAAAGATTCAAGTTTGTTTTGGTCAATAATTAGATCAGTGAGTAGAAGGCCATTTATTTATAATAATAAAGCACTCAGCAATGGTATGATCATTTTTCAGCAGTTTTTAGAGATACAGATGACGTTAATGATGGAAATGACATGCTTGTTGAGGATGCTGGAGGTTTTGAAGAGCCCTTATTTAATGATGCTATTAGTAGAAATGAAGTGATTGATAGCATAAAGCATCTCAAGTCAGGGAAAAGTGCGGGCCCAGATAGAATTTTAAGTGAAATGCTGAAACATGCAAATTACGTTGTCATTGATTTCCTTGTAATGTTATTTAATAGACTGTTTAATGATGGGAACTTCCCTGCTGCCTGGGCCAAATCTATTATTGTTCCTATTCATAAAAAGGGAGATCCAAATAACCCAGATAACTACCGTGGAGTTGCTCTGACAAGTGTCGTAAGTAAAATCTACACCCATATTTTAAACAGAAGACTCACAAAGTGGGCGGAAAGGGAGGAAAAAATTATCGAAGAACAAGCAGGATTCCGATCACACTATAGTACTATAGACCATATTTTTACGCTTTTTGCAATAGTTCAAACACACTTAATGAAAAACAAAAAAATGTACATTGCTTTCGTCGACTTTAGAAAGGCCTTCGACTCCGTTAATCGTAACATGTTATGGGCTTCTTTACGTAAAAGTGGAGTGGATGGCAAGTTGTACATGGCACTTCGTGGTGTTTACGATTGTGTTTCAGCATGTGTGCGTGATAAGTGTATCTATTCGGATCTTTTTGAATGTCCACAAGGAGTGAAGCAAGGATGCTTATTAAGTCCTCTGATGTTTTCATTCTTTATTAATTAATTAGCAGTTGAAATAACAAAGAAAGGAAAGCATGGCATTCAAATGATCCCAGGAGCGGTTGAAATTTTTTTTACTGTTATTCGCAGATGATGTGATATTAGTATCTAATACTGTGGTGGGTCTTCAAAATCAGCTGAATAGATTAAAAGAAGAGGCAGATCATCTGTCTCTAACTGTTAATCTGGAGAAAACAAATATAATGGTATTCAGAAATGGTGGTCACCTTGCCCGTCATGAAAAATGGTTTTATGGCACAATAGAGGTAAAAATAACTAACTCATATAAGTATTTAGGTATGCTGTTTACAACCAGGTTGAGTATGAAACGCGCAGTAGATGAGAATTGTAGAAAAGGAAAAAAAGGAGTCATAGAAATTCTAAAAGCTTTAAGGAAACTAAATTCGATTGATTCTTGTATTTTTTGGAAGCTTTTTGATGCAAAAATCGAACCACTTCTTACGTATGGCGCTGAAATATGGGGTTCTCGTGACAACAGAGATCTAGAGAAAGTACACACGTTTGCAATCAAACGCTTTTTAAGTGTTCCACTGCATACGTCAAATACAGTAATGTATGGTGAAAATGGCAGATACCCTTTATATATCAGGACGTATGTTAAATGTATAAAATATTGGCTTAAGTTATTGAGATTACCTGACTCAAGACTCTGTAAACAGGCATATCAAATGCTATTAAATGAACTTGGTCGGGGGAAAGAAAATTGGGTATTTTTTATAAAGAAGATTCTAACTACGAATGGATTTGGAATCGTGTGGATGTGCCAGGGGGTTGGATATGAAAACGGATTTATTTTGGAATTTAAAGATAGGATGATTGCTTCTTACAAACAGAACTGGCATTCCAAAATGGAAAACACAGAACAGTACAGCTGGTTTTTTAGTTTTAAAAGTATATTTGAAACAGAAAAATATGTATCGTTGATTACGTGCAGGTGGCATAGAATTTGCCTTGCCAGGCTTAGATCCAGAACTCTTGGTTTGAACGCCCATAAAAAATGGTTTCTTACTGAGCCCTCTACACTGTCGTCTTGTCCATTGTGTGGTTCCTCTGGGGAAGATGAGAAGCATTTCCTATTCCATTGTACACAATACAGCAGTATACGCGAAAAATGCATAATTTTTGAAAAACAGTCTGCTAAAAATGAGGACACAGTTGGTGTGCTAAAAATGAACTATGACGATGATTCTGTGAAATCTCTTGCAAAATATATTGCAGAAGCTTTGAACATAAGAAACAAAAAAAAACTAACTCGAACTGATGTAATTAGTAAAGAATACGAATTCTGAAGAAGATTTATGTTGTATTCATGCTACTTCTTTAGAATAGCGTTATTTTGGATGGTCTCGACGCAGGCCTGTATTGCTTGAAGCCATGCATTCAATTTCTTGCATATCTGTTTGGACTTGTTACCTTGCCTTATTTTGTTTTGTTCTTTTGTTTGCACCCCCATGTCACAAAGGCTATATAGCCAATGACATTAAAAGTGTTCAGTGTTCAGTGTTCTCTCCCCCCCCCCCACCTCTCTCTCTTTTTGGTGTCTGTCTGTCTATGTCTCTCTGTCTCTGTCTGCTTGCCTGCCTGTCTGTCTGTCTGTCTGTCTGTCTGTCTGTCTGTCTCTCTCTCTCTCTCTCTCTCTCTCTCTCTCTCCTTGAACGTTTTCTTTTTGTCATAGTTTGTTTTGGTCATTCTAGCGTCCTGAATGTTGGTTAGGGGCCATAATCTAGCAGAGTAAAGCTGTGAATCTGGATCTCTCTCTCTCTCTCTCTCTCTCTCTCTCTCTCTCTCTCTCTCTCTCTCTCTGCCTGTCGGTCTGTCTTTCTGTCTCTCTGTCTCTGTGTCTGTCTCTGTGTCTGCCTCCTCTCTCTCTCTCTCTCTCTCTCTCTCTCTCTCTCTCTCTCTCTCTCTCTCTCTCTCTCTCTCGGTGGGCTAATGCGCAGGTCAGACATCATAGCCATGAGACCGTCTTCTTAAATTTTCTCATGTCAGTCATTGATTCATTTATCCATCAGCTTTAAATCGTGCGCAGTGTCGTCCTCGAAACATAGCGGATGTGGTGTGGCATATAATTGACCAGTCCGCACGCAGCGACTCCTCGATAAAACTCTCTCTCTCTCCCCCCCCCCCTCTCTCTCTCTCTCTCTCTCTCTCTGTGTGTGTGTGTGTGTGTGTGTGTGTGTGTGTGTGTGTGTGTGTGTGGAAATGATTTGTACGTTCTTTCCATTCCTCCATCTTTTCTTTCTTTCCCTGTTCCTGTCACCGCTACTCTGTCTTAACTGGGGGGGGGGGGGGGGGGGGGGGGGGGAGGGGGGGATGTTGGCCCGTCCCTTTCTCCGGACATCTCAGACACGTAATGGTGGTACTGGATGACCATCAGTGGACGCCGCTCGTGACAGTGGCCGGTCAGTCTTCAGGTGGACGGCCGGGAGAGGCGGACAGTGCGGTCAGCAATCGGCGGAGAACGGACTGTACTGCTCCCGGCGAAATCCGTTGTCGCCTCAGTCCTGTCTGTCTGTCTGTCCGTCTGGCTGTTTGTCTGGCTGACTGGCAAGCTGGCTGGCTGGCTATTTGTCTGGCCGGCTGGCTGGCTGTCTCTTTCTGTATTATTATTATTATGAACATTTATGACGCCTAATCAATTGAATGCCCTAGGCGTTTACAATATTACAACAGACATCAAATCACACAATATATATAAATCATACATGAGAAAAAGGCATCAAAATCCAAAGCAAGGACACAAACTCACAAGCATGCATACACGCAAACACACACTCACACAGACACGAACGCACACAAAGCAGACACTCACATCACACATTGCAAACGTCGGGTCACAGGGAAGACGAAGTTACCTAGGAAACAGATGAGTTTTGAGAAGGCGCTTGAATGTGGGCAGTGAGGGTGAGTATCTGAGAGAGCGAGGCAATTGATTCCAGGTAGTTGGAGCTTGATAGGCAAAGGAACGTTGACCAAAGGTTTTAGTGCGAACAGTGGGGATACTGTAGATACGAGTGTCACATGAGGAACGTAAAGCTCGAGATGGGGTGTAAAGATGTAACAGGTGGGTGAGATACTCAGGACAGGAAGACTCGATAGATTTGAAGCAGAGAGAGGCAATCTTGTAGGATATTCTTAGCTGAACAGGGAGCCAGTGGAGAGAGCGGAGCAATGGGGTAACATGGTTATATTTAGAAGTGCGGAAGATGAGACGGGCAGCATGATTCTGAACTCTTTGAAGTTTGTTGATGAGATGAGAGGGAGAGCCAGACAAAAGAGCGTTACAGTAATCCAGGCGGGATAGAACAAATGCGCAGACAAGAGCTTTTGTTGTGTTTTCTGAGAGAAGATGGCGAATAGAAGCAATTCGGCGGAGTTCAAGAAAGCAAGTGCGACAGACATTGCTGACATGCTGTTGGAAGGACAGGGTTTGATCAAGAGTTACACCGAGGTTGCGGGCAGAATGAGAGAGAGTGATAGGTGAATCAACAAGTTTGATGGAACTCGGAACAGAAGGGTGGTTTTGAAGTTTTGGTGGGGTGATCAGGATCAGTTCAGACTTATCTTCATTTAGTTTTAGTTTGTTTCGGGTCATCCAGTCCTTAAGGTTGGCTACACAAGACTGGGTGTTTTGGATCATGAGAGGAAGGTCAGAGAGAGGCCCAGAGACATACAGCTGATTGTCATCAGAGAAGGAATGATGCTGAAGTAGGTGTTCTTGGACGATAGAAGAGACAGGATAAGAGTAGAGAATGAAGAGTAGAGGGCCCAAGACAGATCCTTGTGGCACGCCGTAGGTCAGACAAGAGGGATTAGAAGAAAGGCCGTTGATAGAAACTACTTGTTGACGATCAGTGTATGTATGTATGTGTGTGTGCGTGTGTGTGTGTGTGTGTGTGTGTGTGTGTGTGTGTGTGTGTGTGTGTGTGTGTGTGCGTGCGTGTGTGTGTGTGTGTGTGTGTGTGTGTGCGTGCGTGTGTGTGCGTCTCTCTCGGTCTGTTTCTCTTCCTCTTTGTCTCCCTCCCTTGCTCCCTCCATCCCTCCG
>CM065729.1:73774924-73784924 GCA_033310375.1 Conus canariensis
GTAGGATTCTGTGTTACCCTATGTCAACACAGATTCCCCTGATGTGTCGTTTTGTCATGACCCCAAGTCAACAACATAACATCCCCTACTGTACATTTTCGTTACCGTATGCAACACACACCTCATGCTATGTCTTTGTTACCCCACGTCAACACACATTCGCTTCCAAGTCTTTTTTCTTCCTGTAAGTTTGGACACATTCCTCTAATGTCTTGTTGTTTGTGCTGACTCGGCATGTATTGTCACGAAAAAGGAAGGCATGCAGTCCCATAGTGTGGAAGAATGTGGAGCGCAAGCAAAGCATTTGGGCTCTTGAACAGTGGTGTGGTCTGCTTCAAGTTGGGCTTAGTTCAGACAGAGCTTGATACATTCCAGCTAGATTAGGGTTCTCGTTGGGTGATTCGGAGGTTTATTTACGTATCTATTTATTGTGCGTTCGTCTGTGTTGACTATTTCATGTTCTAAACAATATTGAATAGTACTGATTGCACAATTATCAGTTAATGCTTATGTAGAAAAAAAGCAGAAACCAAAAGTAGACTAAAACTCCCTCTGACTGTCTGTCTGCCTGTGTGTGTGTGTGTGTGTGTGTGTGTGTGTGTGTGTGTGTGTGTGTGTGTGTGTGTTGAGAGAGAGAGAGAGAAAGAGAAGAGAGAGAGAGAGAGAGAGAGAGAGAGAGAGAGAGAAGGAACGGAGATTTAAAGACTTACAAGAAACGGAAAGTTTTAGAACCGCGAATCTTTGAAAGATTACGATTTTCCCCCGGATGTATTAACTTCTGAAGCCGGAGTAGACTTTGTTCAACGATTTTTCCAAGATGTTCGCTGTTGATGTCGTTGTTGCTGTTGGTGGTGGTGTTTTGAAAACTTGCTCTTTTGAAAGCACCTCTCAATGCACATTGAACGGCCTTGGGGGGAAATCTGACTTGGACTGCCCTTTGAAAAAAACACCTGACTTTAATTTTACAGGGAACCGTTTTTTCTCTTTATACACAGCGAAGAAGGGAGAAGATGTGAGCAGTTGGAAGTCTCTCTCAGCAGTAAAATGCAGGGGTAAGCGGAGGTTGGATATGGGACAGGGGGTGGGATGTGATGTGAAGAGGAACGGAGGGACAGAAAGAAGGATGGGAAATAGAGGGACGGGGAAGGGGGTGGGTTAGCTTTGAGGAATACCGTAAAAGGACTGGAGCGCAAGAGTGAAGGATTCTTTTCTGCCATCTTCTTCTCCCTTAACTCACTGGGGGAAGGGGGGGGGGAGGGGGCGGGGGGGGGGAGTATTTGGGTACCATACTGAAGAACAGTTCAGCAGGTTCCTCCAGTTCTGCTCTTTCCGTGCGAAGGCCTGGATCTCCGCTAATTTTTGTCATGTCCACTCTGCTATGTTGCCAGTCCATCGTTTTGCTTTTTCTCTCCCCCCCCCCTCCCCCCGTCTCATTCCTTCAACAGTTCCTTGAAAAATTGTTTTAGTAAGGCCATTTGATCTTTTCACGTGGCCATACCAACGTATTCTTTTTTCCTGTTGATGTTAGTAGATCTTGGAACGATACTTTGAGCTGCATGGTGGTTTGACGCACTTGTTGACTGGTGGTATGATCGTGTGTTTTATGTTCAGTATCTTGTGGTGACATCTCATTTCCATAGCCTGGGGTCTTCTCTTCAGATCCACTGCGAGGGTCACTGTCTTGCACGTGTAAAAGAAGAACAGGAAGATGGAATAAACCAGTGCACGTAGGATCCTGATATCGTGTGTGATGGAGATGTTCTTGTCCTTCCAGACATGTGTTAATCTGGAAAGTGCTGTGGTTGACTTTGCTGCCCTTGAGAGGACTTCTGGTTTGGGTCCCTCGCCGCTAACGATGGATCCCAGGTTAAAGAATTGTTGAACAGAGTTTAGCCTCTGACAGAAAACAGCTATATTAGTGCTAACGATGGATCCCAGGTTAAAGAATTGTTGAACAGAGTTTAGCCTCTGACAGAAAACAGCTATATCAGTGCTAACGATGGATCCCAGGTTAAAGAATTGTTGAACAGAGTTTAGCCTCTGACAGTATACAGCTATATCAGTGTTGATGGTGGCGCTGTGGCTGGCCATCAACTTAGTCTTCTCGGCGCTGATTTTCGTGCCATGTCTTGGTGATATTTCATCCAATCGTTCAACAACCTTGGCAAGTTCTTGTTCGGTGTCTACTAGGCCATCGATGTCATTTGAAAACCGGAGATTTGTGATGGTTCTTCCTCCAGTGCTGACTGTTGCTGGCATGATCTTCAGATGCATCAGTCGTGATGCGTTCCAGGTGTATGCTGAAAACGGAGGGAGACTGAAGGCAGCCTTGACGAACTCCAACTGAAGTATGGAACCGTTCTCCTACAGTACGTTGTATGAGCACCGCACTGGTCGCTTTTTGCTGAATGGTGTTGAGAACCTTCTGCCCGACCTTAAATGTCTAAATCGTGGCCTACAATGCCTCTTGCCAGAATCTATCGAACGCCTTCATGAAGTCTACGAAGACGTCTTAGAACTGCCTCTGGTGCTGAAGACTTTTTTTTGGCTAAGAGTACATAAGTTAAAGATCTGCTCGATGGTTCTTCTGCCTTTGCGGAGTCCAGCCTGTACTTCAGCAGTGATGGAATCTGTTGACGGTTGTGATCTATTCAGAATGATTTTGAGCATTGCTTTGCTGGCCCGGCTGATGATCCAGCATATTGCGCGGTAGTTCTGGCGGTGTTGGAGATGTCTTTTCTTGGGAAGGGCGACGATTAGTGATAGAGACCACTCCCCTGAGTGCCAGACTTTGCTGCAGACGGCCAGTCACTGTCAGTCTCTGCTTCTTCAGCATGTGTCAGGGAATCTGCTGGGACGTTGGTGATACCTGCCAGACTTTGCTGCAGACGGCCAGTCACTGTCAGTCTCTGCTTCTTCAGCATGTGTCAGGGGATCTGCAGGGACGTTGGTGATACCTGCAGCGTTCCAACATTTCAGCGATTTCGTTTGCAGCTGTAACTTCTTCACGGAGAACAGGAAAGTCATCCTCAGTTGATGGTTCCTGTGCTGTTGACACATTTGGATCTTCGGTGCTCTGTTTGCTGTAGAGTTCAGAGCAATATTCAGTTCACCTTTTAACCGGATGCGGTGCACATCTCTTCTTTCTCCGAAACTCCACACCCACTCCCCTCACCCTCCTCCCTCCAGTCCCCTTTGACACTATATACTTTTGGCCCACTCCGCTGTCTGTAGCACTATCACAGTGCTGAGACTAATCAGTCTTCAGAACTATTAGCCTGTCTTCCCGCCTCTGTGTGTGTGTGTGTGTGTGTGTGTGTGTGTGTGTGTGTGTGTGTGTGTGTGTGTGTAAAGGTGTGTGTGTGTGTGTGTGTGTGTGTGTGTGTGTGTGTGTGTGTGTGTGTGTGTGTAAAGTGTGTGTGTGTGTGTGTGTGTGTGTGTGTGTGTGTGTGTGTGTGTGTAAAGTGTGTGTGTGTGTGTGTGTGTGTGTGTGTGTGTGTGTGTGTGTGTGTGTGTGTGTGGTGTGTGTTTCTACAGCACAAGGAAAAACTCAGTAAAAGCCTCTGCGACCCCCCTTTCCTCCTTCCTAAACTTTCTCTAAAGTACATGATCCTCTCAGTGTAAAGTGCAACAGACTTACCCCCTCCCTCCCCACTCTCCCCCTCCCTCTCTCTCTTTCTCTCTCTCTCTCTCTCTCTCTCTCTCTCTCTCTCTCTCTCTCTCTCAATACCCATCACTGACCAGACAAGGGGTTACATAGATGTCCATTAGCAACAGAGCATTCAGACTTGGATGGTGCGTGAGAGTTGTGATACAAAAAAGAGTGAGGGGTTATACAAAGACAGAAAGAAAAGAAGAGATATAAAATGTAGAAAAAAGTTGTAGCCTCCCCCCCCCCCCTGCCCCTGCACCCGAAAGAAAAGAAAAGAAAAAAGTAAATGATAAAAGAGAACGTAGACCTTTGCCAACGTGAAACGGATCCGAGATCCGCTATTTGATTGGGATCCGTATGACAGATCCACACTAAAATCTAACGTCTTCGTTCTAGGGCGACACTCCATCCTGTCAACGCATTTCTTGAAATGGGCTGTGTGGCTGATGTGGCTGACAGGCAGACAAACAAAGAAACTGACAAATGGGCTGTGTGGCTGATGTGGCCGACAGGCAGACAAACAAAGAAACTGACAAATGGGCTGTGTGGCTGATGTGGCTGACAGGCAGACAAACAAAGAAACTGACAAATGGGCTGTGTGGCTGATGTGGCCGACAGGCAGACAAACAAAGAAACTGACAAATGGGCTGTGTGGCTGATGTGGCTGACTGGCAGACAAACAAAGAAACTGACAAAGGCAGGTTAAAACCTAAACGTCCGTATCGTCGGAGGTAGCAACTATAATTTTGGGGCCGGAATAGTTCTATGGTAGAGCGCCGGACTCGTAATCTTGGTGATCCTGGGGTTACGGGTTCGAATCTCCGCCGGACCGTTTCGGTACAGGGGGATTTTTCCCTCGGGAGTTAACATTGGTTCTAACTCCATTTATCATTCAGTCCTTCGAATGAGACTATAAACCGAGGTTCCGTGTGTGAACGCACGCATAACATCTTGCACACACGGAAAATCCCATCACCAACTATCGGAAGAGAAGGCCAGTTTGGCCGTTGGTATGGATGACACGTTACACATAGCATGCACCCTGCGTAAGAAATGAAAAGAATGAAGGAAGTAAGGATATTGAGTGAACGATATTGAATGATATTGACTGGATGACACGGAAAACGACTGAATGAAGCGCCAGCTGGCAGCTCTGTAGTCGGCACTACCCAGGTAGGCAGCCCGTTTTGTAAACGAGTATGGATTGTAAAGCCGCTTGGGAGGAGGGCTCTTGGCTCTTCGGACCTGAGGTTTTAAGGGGCTCCTATAAATGGTAATTCATCTAAAATATATAAAATGGCAAATTCTCTGTGTTGTGTGTTTTTTGTGCCGTGTGTTGAAGGTGTTCTTGTTGGTTATTGTGTCAGTTACGCTATTATAACTAAAAACGTTCCCAAACCGTTTGAACTGTAAACCATTTTGGCAGGTTCGTCGTTGTGACCGAGGATGGTTTTGGGCCTAATCTCTAAAAAATAAAACCGTTAAAAACCGTTAAAAAACTGTTATAACGGTTTCAAAGTCATCTTTTTCCTCTGCTTTTCATTCAACTGCCATTGTGACATTGCACAGGTACGGGACTACTTCTCTAAAAATTATTAGAAACCGTTATTTGGCAGTTAAAAAACGTTATTTAAAACAAACAAACTTAACCCAATTAAAGAACTGTTTAAAACCCGATTCTTGAAGTTTAGCAGGTCCTTGGACGAGGATGGTTGGCCATCCAAAAACATAAAAGCCGTAAAAATCCGTTAAAAAAACTGTTATAAAGGGTTTCAAAGACATCTTTTCTCTGCTTTTCATCAAATGGCCATTGTGACATTGCACAGGTACGGGGCTACTTCTCGAAAATTAGAACCGTTATTTGGCAGTTAAGAATGTTATTTATAACAGTTAAAAACCGTTAAAAACACCAAACCCTATGAAAACTGTTTAAAACCCGATCTTCTGAGGTTTGCGGCCACGAGAGTCATCGGATCGCCACCAAACTTGACATAAGCCTACAGGAACATCCAGCGGGTAACATAAGGTCATTAGATAGTCATTATGACCATTAAATTTGACCGTTAAAAACCGTTATTTTCAAAATTTAGGCTGTTCTTGATGAAATTCGGTATACATGTGCAGTTTTAAATGCCGAAAAATGATATACAACTTTTACGAACCGAAATTTAAAATTGACCGTTAAAAACCGTTATTTTATAAATTTAGAGTATTCTTGAAGAAATTCGATATACATGTGCAGTTTTGAACGCTAAACAATGATATACAATTTTCAAGATCCGAAACTTAACATTGACCGTTAAAAACCGTTATTTTCTGAATTTCGAAATTTTCACCGCTCTTGATAACATTCTGTATGCACGTACAGTTTTAAGCGCTGAACAATGTTATGCAAATTTTACGAACCAAAACTTAACACTGACTGTTAAAAACCGTTGTTTTCTAAATTTACACCACTATTGATAAAATTCCGTATGCGTATGTCCAGTAATGGTAAGTAATTTTGCAACATGCATGGTTTAGCAGGTACGTCTGTTGTGACCCGAGGATGGTTTGGGGCTAATCTCTAAAAAAATAAAAAACCCTTAAAACCGTTAAAAAACTGTTATAACGGTTTCAAAGACATCTTTTTCCTCTGCTTTTCATCAAATGGCCGTTGTGACATTGCACAGGTACAGAGCTAATTCTCGAAAATTAGAACCGTTATTTGGCAGTTATAAAACGTTATTTATAACAGTTAAAAACCGTTAAAAACACCAAACCCTATAAAAACTGTTTAAAACCCGATCTTCTGAGGTTGGCGGCCACGAGAGTCATCGGATCGCCACCAAACTTGACATAAGCCTACAGGAACATCCAGCGGGTAACATAAGGTCATTAGATAGTCATTATGACCATTAAATCTGACCGTTAAAAACCGTTATTTTTAAAATTTAGGTTGTTCTTGATGAAATTCGGTATACATGTGCAGTTTTAAATGCCGAAAAATGATATACAACTTTTACGAACCGAAATTTAAAATTGACCGTTAAAAACCGTTATTTTATAAATTTAGAGTATTCTTGAAGAAATTCGATATACATGTGCAGTTTTGAACGCTAAACAATGATATACAATTTTCAAGATCCGAAACTTAACATTGACCGTTAAAAACCGTTATTTTCTGAATTTCGAAAATTTCACCGTTCTTGATAACATTCCGTATGCATGTACAGTTTTAAGCGCTGAACAATGTTATGCAAATTTTATGAACCAAAACTTAACACTGACCGTTAAAAACCGTTATTTTCTAAATTTACACCGCTATTGATAAAATTCAGTATGCGTATGTCCAGTAACGGTAAGTAATTTTGCAACATGGATGGTTTAGCAGGTACGTCTGTTGTGACCCGAGGATGGTTTGGGGCTAATCTCTAAAAAAAAAAAAAATAAAACCGTTAAAAAAAACTGTTATAACGGTTTCAAAGACATCTTTTTCCTCTGCTTTTCATCAAATGGCCGTTGTGACATTGCACAGGTACAGGGCTACTTCTCGAAAATTAGAACCGTTATTTGGCAGTTATAAAACGTTATTTATAACAGTTAAAAACCGTTAAAAACACCAAACCCTATAAAAGAAACTGTTTAAAACCCGATCTTCTTGAAATTTGGCAGGTACGTCTGTTGTGACCAGAGGATGGTTTGGGGCTAATCTCTAAAAAATAAAACCGTTAAAAACCGTTAAAAAAACTGTTATAACGGTTTCAAAGACATCTTTCTCCTCTGCTTTTCTTCAAATGGCCGTTGTGACATTGCACAGGTACGGGGCTACTTCTCGAAAATTAGAAACGTTATTTGGCAGTTAAGAAACGTTACTTATAACAGTTAAAAACCGTTAAAAACACCAAACCCTATGAAAACTGTTTAAAACCCGATCTTCTGAGGTTTGCGGCCACGAGAGTTATCGGATCGCCACCAAACTTGACATAAGCCTACAGGAACATCCAGCGGGTAACATAAGGTCATTAGACAGTCATTATGACCATTACATTTGACCGTTAAAAACCGTTATTTTCAAAATTTAGGCTGTTCTTGATTAAATTCGGTATACATGTGCAGTTTTAAATGCCGAAAAATGATATACAACTTTTACGAATCGAAATTTAAAATTGACCGTTAAAAAACGTTATTTTATAAATTTAGAGTATTCTTGTAGAAATTCGATATACATGTGCAGTTGTGAATGCTAAACAATGATATACAATTTTCAAGATCCGAAACTTAACATTGATCGTTAAAAACCGTTATTTTCTGAATTTCTAAATTTTCACCCTTCTTGATAACATTCCGTATGCACGTACAGTTTTAAGCGCTGAACAATGTTATGCAAATATTACGAACCAAGACTTAACATTGACCGTTAAAAACCGTTATTTTCTAAATTTACACCACTATTGATAAAATTCGGTATGCGTATGTCCAGTAACGGTAAGTAATTTTGCAACATGGATGGGACAGGGTAGGGGGATGAAAAGGGAGGAATGAGAGGGGCCAGAAAAATGATTGTACAGTGCAAAGCCTGATACACTATTTTTACATTAGACACAGACCCGTTGAAAATAAACTACTTCTGCACAAAGTCTATTCCTATAAAATTAAGGGCAGTCAGAAGAATGGGAATGGGAACAGTGAGTGCAGGCGGAAAATCGAGCGAGAAAAGCATCTCGACGTGCTAGGGAAGATCCAGAGGAAAGGGGCCAGAGGCAGGCGGAAAACAATAGAATGTATAAGAGAGAGAGAGAGAGAGAGAGAGAGAGAGAGAGAGAGAATGCGTATTTGTGTGGGGGAGGGGGTGGGAAGATGTTGGAGGGGGAGGGGGGGTTGATTGTAAATCAAAACAATTAGTACATGTTTGCCGTCACGTGAGTATCGCAAAGAGTGTTCATATCGCGGGCAACGCCGGGTGCCCCTGCTAGTAATAACAATAAACTGTAATTATGTTTGTGTGGCCAGCGACTCAAACGAAGTGAGCATGCTATCACTCTTGCCCGCCACGTCGCTTATTTATGGTCTCTGACATTGTATACTGGAGAGCATGATAGTGTACAGAATGGATCACAATTGTTTTGTTTTGTTTTTCACTGTTTTCTGCAGGATGTTATTAGTTTCCTCTTTTCCAGGGAACAAAACTGCTTAATTCTTGAGGAAAACGGTGATAGCAAGTAAACAATTTATGACAACTGTTTTTGCTTAAAAGCACAACTGAGGTGGTATCATTGGTATAACCGCGCAGACTGCTATAGTGAACTAGAAACACAGCTGTGGTCGATGTGATTGCAACTGTTTTCCTTATCTTTGCTGTTTTCCTAGATAGTTTTTTTTTTTTTTGTAGGGCCTCCAACCCTCAATTTTTCGCTACATTCTTTCCTTTTTCCCTTTTTTCTTTTTCTTCTTTATTTTCTAACCCCCCCCCCCCCCCCTCTTTTTTTGTTGTTGTTGAATAAGTGTGGCCTCCAACTTCCTACTTTTTTCTCCGCTTTCTCACTGCACTTCTTTCCTTCAACAAACTCTCACATACCATGCACAGTCTGTGTGTTCATTTACCAATGGACATTCTCTTGCTGATTTTAATGTTTTTGCGTTGGATACAAAGGCTGGGTTCGTTGATGTTTTAATGTTTGATGTGCTGATACTTTCAGTCTGTAGCATTGAACACTTATAACCAAAGGAAACAGTGAAGCAAAAGCATGTAGACCACAGAACTGATTAATGACACCATGTCCCCCTCCAAAATAGAGAAGAAAACTTTGATCGTTAGGCATGACAATCATTTGTTTTTCCTCAAGAAACCTGGGAAAATAGTTGTGAACCTCAGGGAAAGCAAAGAAAAAAGTTATCGTAATGAACATTATTCAAGATCTTAAGGGAATAACAGCATAACACTGTTTTCCTGAAGAAACCTGCTTTCCTCAAAGAAATAGGGGAAAGAACTATTATCGGCGAATGAAGCCAGTATTGTCCCATGAATTTTAAGACAGCTTAAAGAGGATGGGCTGTTTTCCTAATGTTGGCTGTTTTTAAAAAAGGATGATGTTTTTTACTCAACGGAAATGGGGGAAACTGTTGTGATTCTTAGGACAAACAACAACCATAATTGTCCTAAGAAAAACGGCGAAAATAATGGACGGGGTTGGTGGGGGGGGATGTTGTGATCCTGCTGATCGCAACTGTTTTGCCTATTCAAGCCGGCGATCTTAGGAATATCAGTTATATCACCGCACACACGCTTGTCAGGGAAAATAGCAGTCACAACTGTTTGCCTTGTTATCGCCGAAGTCTGGACCTAATACCCGTTTTTTCTGTGTTTTT
>CM065729.1:73794924-73802424 GCA_033310375.1 Conus canariensis
CAGGTAAGTCTGCTGTTACCACCTGTCCCTACTCCCTCAGGTAAGTCTGCTGTTACCACCTGTCCCTAACTCTCTCAGATAAGTCTGTTGTTACCACCTGTCCGTACTCCCTCAGGTAAGTCTGTTGTGTTACCACCTGTCCCTAACTCTCTCAGGTAAGTCTGCTGTTACCACCTGTCCCTAACTCTCTCAGGTAAGTCTGCTGTTACCACCTGTCCCTACTCCCTCAGGTAAGTCTGCTGTGTTACCACCTGTCCCTAACTCTCTCAGGTACGTCTGCTGTTACCACCTGTCCCTAACTCTCTCAGGTAAGTCTGTTGTTACCACCTGTCCCTACTCCCTCAGGTAAGTCTGCTGTGTTACCACCTGTCCCTAACTCTCTCAGGTAAGCCTGCTGTTACCATCTGTCCCTAACTCTCTCAGGTACGTCTGTTGTTACCACCTGTCCCTACTCCCTCAGGTAAGTCTGCTGTGTTACCACCTTTCCCTAACTCTCTCAGGTAAGTCTGTTGTTACCACCTGTCCCTAACTCTCTCAGTAAGTCTGCTGTTACCACCTGTCCCTACTCCCTCAGGTAAGTCTGCTGTTACCACCTATCCCTACTCCCTCTGGTAAGTCTGCTGTTAACACCTGTCCCTAACTCCCTCAGGTAAGTCTCTTGTTAACACCTTCCCTTACTCCCTCAGGTAAGTCTGCTTTTACCACCTGTCCATACTCCCTCAGGTAAGTCTGCTGTTAACACCTGTCCCTAACTCTCTTAGGTAAGTCTGCTGTTAACACCTGTCCCTAACTCTCTTAGGTAAGTCTGCTGTTAACACCTGTCCCTAACTCTGTCAGGTAAGTCTGTTGTTACCACCTGTCCCTACTCCCTCAGGTAAGTCTGTTGTTACCACCTGTCCCTACTCCCTCAGGTAAGTCTGCTGTTACCACCTGTCCCTAACTCCCTCAGGTAAGTCTGTTGTTACCACCTGTCCCTAACTCCCTCAGGTAAGTCTGTTGTTACCACCTGTCCCTACTCCCTCGGGTAAGTCTGCTGTTACCACCTGTCCCTAACTCCCTCAGGTAAGTCTGTTGTTACCACCTGTCCCTACTCCCTCAGGTAAGTCTGCTGTTACCACCTGTCCCTAACTCCCTCAGGTAAGCCTGCTGTTACCACCTGTCCCTACTCCCTCGGGTAAGTCTGCTGTTACCACCTATCCCTACTCCCTCAAGTAAGTCTGTTGTTACCACCTGTCCCTACTCCCTCAAGTAAGTCTGTTGTTACTACTTGTCCCTACTCCCTCGGGTAAGTCTGCTGTTACCACCTGTCCCTACTTCCTCAAGTAAGTCTGTTGTTACTACTTGTCCCTACTCCCTCAGGTAAGTGTCGTTACTACTTGTCCCTAACTCCTTGGGACGAACTATGTACTGAAGCAAATGCGTGTACTGAATAATAACCGATGAATTTTGTATGATGTGTTTAAGGATAGCATTTCACCCATGTTTTGGCTCTGAACGGCTAGTCAACGCTTTTTTGGACACACTGACTGATTTAATGAAAAGTCTGAATGTATGTTATTAGCGGATTACCAGACTTCTTATCATAATTGGATTTGATAAAAAGAAATGTACAGATTGTTTCTATTTTCTGTTCCATTCTGCTATTTGCGAAACACTACGTGTACCGGTGTAGATTAGGAGGGGAAAAAACCCTTGCCTGTATTACAAGTATTCATCCATAAGCTTAAACACCGATATAGAACCGAAGAATATGTCGTAAAAAAATTCTGTATGAAGATTTTGTTTCCAAATAGCTTTTGTACAAGACGCTGTATGCGGATATGAAATATGACTGCATGTTGATTTTGTAGCTTATATTGCTATTGTGGTTACGTCTGTGTTGGACATCTACGTTATATATCTTTACACAGGCCCAATGGAAATCGGACAGAAGTTTTAGTTCTCTCAGGTATTGCAAGGCACCCACTGCCCACTTCGTAACATTGGGCTTACCCAATGTGTTTTCTGTCTGACTCGTCTGTCTGTGTGCCTCCCTTCTCCCCTCCCTGCCCCCCCCCTCCTCTCTCTCTCTCTCTCTCTCTCTCTCTCTCTCTCTCTTACTCTCTCTCTCCCGGGATTATGTTTCTATTTTGAGGTACTTTTGTACAGTGTAAGTTCGTGTCGTAATTATGATTAGTATTTTATTCTGTTGCTTATTTTATTTATTTATTTATTATTTATTTATTATTTTTTTTTTTTTTGGGGGGGGGTCTATTTCTGTGTTGTGCCTGTAACGAAAAACAGCCTGTTAGTTTGCCTGACCTGATCACGGAGTTTGGCTGATAGATGATTAGTCTCTCAATAAAACTGGACGATCCACGATTTTGATTGCACAAATCTTGCCTTAATCGGACGTGTGTGTGTGTGTGTGTGTGTGTGTGTGTGTGTGTGTGTGTGTGTGTGTTGTGTGTGTGTGTGTGTGTGTGTGTGTGTGTGTGTGTGTGTGTGTGTGTGTGTGTGTGTGTTTGGTCTCAGCGAACACAAAAAATCCTCATACCCTGCAAATAACTGCTCCCACCTGCTCGACTGAATTAGATCGTTAACACTTCTGAGCGTTTGGACTGCTTTGGACAATTCGTTAAATCGATTTAAGCTATCTGTTTATGCTATATTTAACTCATTTGTTTATCCATGTATTTTTAGAACTCTAAAATTTGACTGTTGCAAATAATATCGAATAAAAGCTTTGCATTCGAATCGAGATTTCAGTCAGTTTGACCATCAACAGATCATTCTGATCATTAGGAGAGTTTTCATAAGGATGCTTCCCCTTTGCGCGAAGCCCAACAGGTTCCCAAGCTTGTTAGGCGATCCTTTTTTTTCCTCAAAACTTCGTGAACCTGAGTTCGTGGTGTTACGCATAAGAACGATTCTGGGAAGAGACAAATAAATGGACAAAACAAGTTATGAAGGAACGCTTTTATCTAAGAGAGTATTGTTTGGGGGTATTTTTTATCAATGCTCTGGAGAGGATTGCTTGGGGCTATTTTCATGTATGTTCTGGAGAGTATTCTTTGGGGCAGTCTTTATGTATGTTCTGAGAGGATTGTGTTGGGCTATTTTTTTAATGTGCGTTATTCGTGACGTCAGACAAAGACGTACTTGTCGGAAATCCACTCGTCTGTTATAGTATTGTGTATAAAAATGTAATATTTTGCGCCTCGTTTTGTGTGTATGGTTGTGTTCTGCTTTCGGTAATATCGCAGTCTGTTCCACACACACTCTCTCTCTCTCTCTCTCTCTCTCTCTCTCTCTCTCTCTATATATATATATATATTATATATATATACAACCACACAATGAAATAGCAAACAAGCAAGTTTTTCTTTCCAACGTTTGGGCTCTGGGCCTTCCTCAGGGACTTCTTTATTTAGGTGTATATATATATATAATATATATATATATATAAGAGAGAGAGAGAGAGAGAGAGAGAGAGAGAGAGAGAGAGAGAGAGCAAAAAGAAACACAATCGCAAATATTTTGTTTTCCTTCGTATCTGTGTTGGAAATAAAAATGAAAGGCCAGTTTGCTTTTTCTTTGAAAACAGTCCATGTTCCTAAATACTTTAGACAGTCAGCTGCAAAACAAATAGAACTGGTAGCCGTTGAGCCAGTTTGTTCACGCATACTCGCGTTTGAAATGTTCGGTTTCTGGCCATCGACTCTACACGGAAGTTGCCGTCAAATCGTTGTATTTTTCTGTCTTTCTAACCTTTTTTCTTGTGTTTCATCATTCTTATTTACTGTTTTCACTCCAAAAATCGCGTTGTTTGTATTTCCCCCCCAACCTTTTTAAGCAGTAGATGTCATGGGGGAGGGGGGGGGGGGGGGGGCTAAAAGGAAAGAGTACAGAAAAAAAAAAAAAAAAAAAAACCACCGGTGTGTGTTCGCCTGTGCTCGATTCTCATGGTCAGCATTGCGGCTTCAGGCGTTTGCGGTTGTGTCTTATCCCCAGCCCTCTCGGTTCCAGAGATCGCTTTAGCATTCTGTCCTGTCGTTGCTAGTTTTCTGGCGGTGTGTTACTACTACTGTGGCTGTCTTCACGAGCCATTGGTCATTTGCACATCGTTAGCAGTAAGGGGCAGGCAAGTGGGCGTGTGGTGTCGCTCGTGTTGTTGTGCTGCTGGTGAGGACGTGTGTCCCTGGTGGTCCTTGTCATCACGCTGATGATGGTGTTGTTGCTGCCGTACTTCCTGATCCTGACGGTGATAGTACCGCCTTTTCTTCGAGGGAAAAGGAGAATGGGTGCTTCGTGTGTGTGTGTGTGTGCGTGTGTGTGTGTATGTGTGTGTGTGTGTGTGTGTGTGTGTGTGTGTGTGTGTGTGTGTGTGTGTGTGTGTGTGAGTGATAGAGAGAGAAGTGTGTGTGTGTGTGTGTGCGTGCGTGCGTGCGTGCGTGTGTGTGTGTGATAGAGAAGTGTGTGTGTGTGTGTGTGTGTGTGTGTGTGTGTGTGTGTGTGCGTGCGTGCGTGCGTGCGTGCATGCGTGCGTGGGTGCGTGTGTGTGTGTGTGTGTGTGTGTGTGTGTGTGTGTGTGTGCGTGCGTGCGTGCGTGCGTGCGTGCGTGCGTGCGTGTGTGTGTGAACTGACTGACTTTTCTACAGCAATGAAAGACAATTATGGGCATCAGTTGCCACGAGACACGCAGCCCCCTCCTTCTTCCTCTCCCACCATCCCCCCTCCCCCACCCCACCCCCCGTTCCTTTCCACCCTCTCCCCTCGCCCCCCGAGTTCGAGTCGAGCATCGCTTAGTCTGTCAGTCGGTGAGCTTTTAGCAGAATTGTTCAATTAGATCGAACGTAAAAGAATCGTGACGCGGCCACGAAATTCATTTGCGACGGGGAACCAGTGCGAGCAGAACTATCAACTGCGCTCGGAGTAAATACCAATTAGTGGATATTACTTACTTAAGATGCATGGTAGAAAATAATGCAGGAACACGATTAGGAACGATTATCGTCTTTGAAGACGATGTTAGTCTTGTTTGCTTGAAAGACGGAGAAGAGAACAAAGGGAAATAACTCGAAACCAGAGACTGGGCTGCTGATATTTCGTTGTCTCTGTTATTTCCATCTGAGTCGAGGTACGCGACTGACCGACTGTTGTCAGTTCTCTTGCGATATAAAGATGTTACAGTAGGCGAGTCTGTCGCTCAAGTGATCACCCTTATGCGTTGACGCCCGACAGGTTCGACCACCAAAAACACAAGCAAGAGACTGGTCCAGTCTGGGGGGAGGTGGGAGAGGGGGGGGGGGGGGGGGGCGAGTTGAATTCTTGGGCACACCTCTTTTGTGTCCATGTTGTAGTAGTATTCCCCATTTGTTACGTTGTGGTTTAATCAACACCAAGAGAACAATGGGAAGGGATTGGCGGGTGGAGGAAGCGGACCTTGGAGGTGGCGTGCCTGTGTCATATTGGAACAGATCCTGATTCTGTTCTTTGAACGGGATCCTCACCACGGTTCCTCCACCAAACTTTGATGACTTGGTCCTCGGACCATTCATATGTCACGCTCTCAGTCAGATTCTTAACCTTGTTTCAGTACCAAATAAGGAGGGCAGCTCTTGGTCTCCTCGTTTGTTGTATCTTCTGTGTTGTCATTTCTGCTAGGCGATTTGGTGTCGTAAGCACCATTCGTTTGGAGTGATGGGCCTGTCATTATTTCATCATGGGAGCAAGAGTTGCCCTGCTTGTTTGTTATTTACTGTTTACCGGTCCCTGTCTCATTTAAGATTTCCTTGTTTCAGTAGTTTGTGCGTGATCTGGCTGAAAGGATCTGCCTTTTCATCCGGATTCGGCACCATGGATCGGCACCGAAACTGAGTGGGTTGCTCCATGGGTGACTTTTCATGTCTCGGTGAAGTTTCGTTCTCACCAGTTCATTAGTTCTTGTGTAATCCTGCTAACAGACAAACCAACAGGTCATCAGACGCGGATGGAAATAGACATTGCTTGGCAGAGGTCAGAAAGGGTGAGAAGCAGATGATGGCTGGTGTCCCAGGGTCCGGTGGCTCACGTGTCGCCTAATCACGTTTTTCCTAGTCATGTTTTGCCTGATCACGTTTTGCCTGATCACCTTTCATCCGATCACGTTTTGCCCAGTCACGTTTCATCCAATCACCTTTCATCCAGTCACGTTTCGCCCAATCTCATTTCTCCTAATTACTTTTCTCTCAGTCACGTTTCACCCAGTCACGTTTCGCCCAATCTCATTTTTCCTAATTACTTTTCTCTCAGTCACGTTTCACCCAATCACGTTTCGCCCAATCTCATTTAACCTAATTACGGTTCGCTCACTCACGTTTCATCCAATCACGTTCCATCCACTCATATTTCGCCCACCCACGTTTCACGCAATCACCTTTCATTCAATCACGTTTCACCACATTGCCTTTCACCCCATGTGTCTTCATTCCAGTACATTCCTCACGTTTCGCATCAAACCAGACCTAATCAACTTGTTCCAAAATTATTGGTTGGATAAAATACATTTGTCATGGGATCGACATCCACCTGAAAATATTCTTTTTGTGTAAAACAGTGAAATGCAGGTGATGGTGATGATGATACTGCGACAACAACGACGACTCTCAGAAACCTGCCATATCCTCTGGCATATTCAGCCGGTGTATGATCAAATAGTTATTAAAGGAGGGGGGGGGGGGGCTGGGGGGAGGAGGAGGAGAGTGATATTCCGGTCCGTTAACTGCTAACATAGTAAAAAAATAAAAACAAAAAAGAAAAAAGAAGAAATTCCCATTACTTTCTGCTGAGACAGTCTGCAGTCGTGAAAGTCGGACTAAAACACTAGTTGGATGAACCATGGTTCAAACTGCGGATGAGACGTTACCCTTGGGAGTTCTAGAGCCGTGGGAAGGGAACACTCGCCGAATTACTCACGAGAGCAAAGGGTCGGGCAAAACGTGGTTGGGCGAACGTAATATACCTACACTCCTCCCCCCGGCACCCCGGGACAGGTCGAGCAAGTTCTGTTCGACTTATGTAAAGAACTAGACTGGGCGTGAAACCTCCGCATGTTCGAAGGCAGAGACTTGCACGTGATTTTCTCCCCACTCTAACACCTACGACTGCATCACAGTAGTGTACTAGAACTTTTTAAATTTCAGAAAGGGTTGTCTGCGGCGATTTGACAATGTTCGACACCCGCTTGAACCCCCAGTGCGTTCGCGCACCCATTTCTTTCTATTTTTTCCCTCTTTGATAAACAAGATGAATCATTATTGAATACAATGTCTTTATTTAAGCCGATTGTTGTAAATGTTGCTTAACAAACAAACAACCATACCTAAATTCCCGTGAATGTGACAAAAAAGATTTGACAATGTATAACACCCTCTGTTCGCGCACCCATTTCTTTCTAGTCTTTTTTAAAAATTTTACTTTAAAAAAGATGAATCATTATTAAATACAAGGTCTTTATTCCCGTGAATATGAGAAAAAACC
>CM065729.1:73807424-73814924 GCA_033310375.1 Conus canariensis
AATGTGCTGCATTATCCAGTAGTTTTTGTTCACACACACACACACACACACACACACACACACACACACACACACACACACACACACACACACACACAAGATAACGAATAACGATAACGATAACGAAAATTTATTCAGAAAGGCCACAGCCCCATTTGAAGGGGGTAAGTAATAAAGAACATAGTTAAACAAGGTATTTCATCACAAAAAGTTAAACATTCTCAACATATGCAAATTACCTATGTCAAATCACTCCTTCTTTTAAATGATTTGTACAGATATAAAGCAAGGTTTCTTGCAACGTTGTAGTTTTTTGACGACAAAAGACAGACTAACTTGAACAGTGCTGGACGTCGATGATATTTTAACGGAATAAGTTTTTGTCGTAGATCTGCCAGAACAGGACATAAGAATACAAAATGAAGTTCATCTTCCCTACCAGATTTACACAATGGACACAACAAATCATTTTCTGTGTGGATATTATATCGTTGACGATGTACAGCAATATCCGATACACCAAACCTGAATTTTGTTAATTCAGACCTGATAAATCTATTCAAGTTCAGAGACAAATAAGCTTCTGCTTCTACTAAATAATTACTTTTCAGCAGTCTAAATAATGAAAATCGTTCGCTGTTTTGAATATGGCTATCCCAGTCTTGCCATCTGCAATCTATTGTTCGTTGCTTGAAACAAGCCAAGAAACTGCTGACACAGCCAACCCCCAAGAGAGAGAGAGAGAGAGAGAGAGAGAGAGAGAGAGAGAGAGAGAGAGCAAGCAGATAATGATTCCGTTTTCATTGCGTGCGGCCTGCGTGCGCGCGCGCGCGCGCGCGCGCGTGTGTGTGTGTGTGTGTGTGTGTGTGTGTGTGCTTGCACGCGCGCGGATGAATGCAGTGTTTTATGCCATGTCGTTTCTCTTAGGGTGGGGTGGGCCGAGGGTGGGGTGGATGGGTGGGGTTGAGGTTGAGAGGGATTGGCGAAGTGAGCAAGGCGTCAAACCCTCCTACCAAGGTCTGGAGTTCAGCTCCCACAAGAAAATGCCAGACTGGAAAAGTAACTCTATAACTCCAGTCCCCTCACACTCCTTCAGATCAGAGATTAAACCGAGGTCCCTTGCCTGCACGCTTGCATATTTGAAAAAAAAACAAAAAAAACTCAGCTGGAGTTATTGGCACCTATGTATTTCATCATGGGAGCAAGAGTTACCCTACTTGTTTATTAATTACTGTTTCCTGTTCCCTGCCTCATTTAGGATTTCCTTTCATAACTAGTCAAACCGAGATTACCTGCAGTTGTTACTGTTCGTCAGTGTGTTTGTTTGACTGTATTCAAGATCAAAAAGGCTGTGCCAGTCTTGACTAAATGTTGGTTTGTGTTTGTCCATTTCTCCAGTTGTCGTTGCTTAATAGATGTGTCAGCTACAGGGTATATGGGCAAGCTTGGAATATCCTTTTTTTTTTTTTTTTTTTTTTGGGGGGGGGGGGATGTCTCCTTATTTGTTCTGTGTGCTGTGTGTTGGCATTTCCTCCAGAAGATTCAGCGTCGTAAGGAGCATTGGTGTGGAGTCATGGGCGTCTATCGACCCCATCATGGGAGCAACAAGTACGCTACCTGTTCGTTAATTACCTCTTACGCACGTTAAATCAAATTCCACCTTTCATAGGTTTGTAGATCTTCGTGTGCCGTTGGGATGGATGACAATGAAATAAAACACTTTCACACTGCTGTCCTGTTTAGACATTATCTCCGAAGACGGAAAATGGCTACCTTCATTGTGGGATTAAACACGGCTCCATGATTTAACATCTTATCAGTGGCGAATGTCGGGGCTGTAGCTGATGACGGAAGAAAGAACAGAAGGAAGTTTCCCCATGATGTTTATTTGATGCCGTATCCATTTAGAGACAAGTGCAGGAAGAAGAGAGGGAGTGAAATGGATTGGGTGGAGGAAGAAACAGGAATGAAATGATCCTAATATTACCTCATCTCTAATGACATTCCTAAGAAGCTGGCACAAGTACCCCCACCCAACCACCCACTTATCCCCACCACCACACACAGACCGCACGCACGCACATACATACACACTCATATAACACATATACATACACGCACAAACACACACATACACATAAGCACACACATAAACTCACACAAACACACGCATATGCGCATGCACACAGTACACACATACATATACACACGCAAACACGCACACATACACACACATACAGACACAAACACAAGCAAGCACACACACACACACACACACACACACACACACACACACACACACACACACACACACACACACAGCACACACATGCACGCACGCGCACACACAGCTTGCGCAACCAATTTTGAATTAAAATTTTTTTTGTGTGAAAATCATTTTGAGGAAAGTACGTGTGTAAGGTTGCAACCCCCCCCCTCCCTCCCACCCACCCCTCCCCCTCTCCCTGTCTGTTGCACATGAAACGTTTAGGAAATGTAGCTTGTTTTAAGTAGCATTCCCGACATTAAAATACACAGAGAACTGAGAGATAAAGTGAGGTGATGAAAATATTGAATGAGAGAAAAAAAGGACATTCTGGGCGAAGGGGTGTAGGATTACATTTTATTTATCTAACTTTATTTCTTATACAAACTCACGGGCATGCACACGTGCGCGCGCGCGCGCAGCACACACACACACACACACACACACACCACATGCACGCACGCACGCACGCACGCACGCACGCACACACACACACACACACACACTCACACAACACATACAAACACACACACACATACAAACACACACACACACATACAAACACACACACATACACCCATACACCCGACATTACACACACACACACACACACACACACACACACACACACACACACACACACACACACACAACACACACACACTTGAAAAGTGGGTCTTCATCAACATTGAAAATAAAGAAATATCATAATAAATTTACTGGTTCCTTTTTAATCATTCCGACGCAGATACAATCAACACCCTTTTAATTTTGCAATCCAAGTTCATGCACACAAGATTTGTTGTTGTTGCTGTTGATATTGTTGTTGTTCGTTGAGAATCGCAACTACACTCTAGATTACTGCCCAGTGTTCAGAACAGGAGCCATGCTCTCAGTCTCTGCCGACCAATTTTCTGCCAGAACAAATGCCTGACATCTGGACAGTGGAGGCTTCTCTTTCAGCTCTGGCATGCTGTGGTAATGCTGCCTGTCAATCAACTGGCAAGGTCCGGGTCCCTCTCTTCCTTAATTGTTTTCAGTAATTGGGCTTGCAGGCCGCGTCTCTTATTTTTAGAGCTGAGCCCAAAGAATTGACAGTCCATTCCTGTGCGCATTATCCCCCCCCCCCATCCCCTTTTCCTTATTTCCGGGTACTCTCCTCTCCCCCTCCATTCCCGCTCTTTTGTCACAAATCCTTTTCCCTTTTTGGGGGAAATATGCTCATGCTGTCTTGCTTGCCAACGCACAGACCCACGAAACAGGCTGTCTTCATTTAATTCGCTGTCTGTTGCAGCAGAGTTATGAAAAATTATTTTCTTTTGTCTGTCTGTCTGTCTGTCTGTCTCTCTCTCTTTCTTTCTCTTTCTCTCTCTCTCTCTCTCTCTTCTCTCTCTCTCTCTCTCTCTTTGTCTCTCACTCTGTCTCTGTCTCTCTCTATGTATATACAATAGGTATGTATATATATCCCTGACTTTATTTTCTCATTTTCTTCTTCTGTCTCCCCCCCCCCCCCCCTTTTCCCCCCATTTTTCTTTCATTTAAATCTTTTCCTATCATTAATGTAATGATGGAAGAATTGTTAGCGTGCACTTGTTTTCCCCCACAACTAAGTTGTTCAGTAAAATAGATAGATTGATAGATAGACAGGACAGACAGACGACAGAAGAATAGATAGATAGATAGATAGATAGATAGATAGATAGATAGATAGATAGATGTAGATAACAGATATCCCCAATTTTGAGGGTTTATATACATGAAAAATTATGTCAGAATATTATGGCAATAATTTATGAAGACATCGTATATTTGAAATGCACATGAATTCTCCCCCTACTCAGGGAAACTCATCGATACTGTGAAAATAAGTTGTTTCCACAAGATGTTGAATGATACCCCCCCCCCCCCCCGACTTTATCTTTCCACATTTCCTTTCCCTCCATCCACCCCACTCCCACCCACTCTCCAGTCCTCTCGCTCTCCCTGATTCTGGAATCATTGGCTAATGGGTAGGCCCAAAATCATCGATGCAGGATTGTGAACTAAAAGCTTGCACAAACTTAGTTTGGGGTAGATCAGAAACTTTCCAGTATGTAGATACTATGGAATGGGAAACGTAGAAGTTAGTGTTCTAACAGAAGGCCGTCAAGGACATGATGTTAATGGAGTGGAGAGAGTCAGCAGACCACTCACCTCCGCCTGTGTCTGACCCCTCTGGGACCACGTTCCACAGGAACGCCACGTGCTTACAAGATGCATCAGCGGGTGATTGGACTCTTGGTATGTCAGCAGCCGGTATGGGAGTGCTAACTACCTGCTATCAACTTAAAACAAACGAGAGGATGGAGATGTGTGGGATGAGGGATGGGTGGGGATGTGGAGGGCAAGGGGGGTTGGCTGTTGCAGAGATTCTGGTGTGGGGCGCGAGGTGAGTGGAGGGTGGGAAAGCTATTTGTTTCGCTTGGTTATTTTTAGGTCTCACTAGACAGGTCTGCAGGAAAGGAGAATGCAGTTCAGCTGGTCACGTGACTTAGAAGTATAACGCGCTCCTCACTTCAGTAGTTCTCTTTCTTCAAGTCGCCTGTCCACTCCACACTGAGGAGTTGTAGACCATCGCGTGCTGATGGGATGCATGAAACGAAAATAAAACACTTGCATACTGCTGTCATGTTTAGACATCATCTCTGAAGACGGAAAGTGGCTACCTTCCTGGTGGGTTTAAACATGGTTCCATGCTTTAACATGTCATCAGTGGGGAATATCGGAATTGTAGCTGATGAAGGAAGATAGAAAAAGAAGAAGTTTCCCATGAGGTTTATATGATGCACTGCCCATTTAGAGACATGCAGGGAGAGGAGGGGGAAGTTTGAGGGAGATGGGTTGAAGAAATTTTATAATTGGGAATGAAATTATCCTCATTTTACCTCAGCTACTGACATTCCAAAGAAACTCCTCTCTCTCTCTCTCTCTCTCTCTCTCTCTCTCTCTTTCTCTCTTTCTCTCTCTTTCTCTCTCTCTCTCTCCTCTCTCTCTCCTCTCTCTCTCTCTCCCCTCTCTCTCTCTCATGCACACAGACGCGCGCGTGCGTGCGCGCGCGCGCGCGCCACACACACACACACACACACACACACACACACACACACACACACACACACACACACACACACATGCACCCACACATACACACACATGCGCAAGCATACACACACAGTGGAAAAGTGGATCTTCATTATGGTTTTTTAAGATTATGATGATTGTACATATTCCTTTTTAATCATTCGACATGGATACACTCAGCCCCTTGTACTGTTGCCATTTGCCCGCACATGATTTGTTGTTGCTGTTGATATTGCCGTTCCTGAGAATCAGCAATACGCCCCAAATTACTGCCCAGTGTTCGGAACAGGAGCCATGCTCTCAATCTCTGCCGACCAATTTTCTGCCAGGGCAAAAGCCTGACATCTGGACAGTGGAGGCTTCTCTTTCAGCTCTGGCATGCTGTGGTAATGCTGCCTGTCAATCAACTGGCAAGGTCCAGGGTCCCTCTCTTCCTTGATTGTTTTGGGTAATTGGGCTCGCAGGCCGCGTCTCTTATTTTTAGAGCTGAGCCCAAAGAATTGACAGACCATTCTCATGCGTTTTACCCTCCACTCTACCCTGCCGTCCCCTTTTCCTTACGTTCTAGAATCTTCTCTCCCTCTCCACTCCTCACTCCATTTTGCTCTTTCTCACTCAGTGTCACTTTCTCAGGAAATGATTATGGTCATGCACTGCTTGCTAATGCACGGACCAAAGAAACAGACTGTGTTCATTTTGTTTGCTGGCTGTCGTAGCAGAGCAATCACTTTTCTTGTGTCTATCCTTCTGTCTGTGTGTCTGTCTGTGTTCATTTTGTTTGATTCCTGTAACAGCAGAGTTGCCAGTTTTCTTTGTCTGTCTGTCTGTCTGTCTTCTTGCTTTCTGTCTGTCTGTGTTCATTTTCTTTGCTGGCTGAGGGGATTATTGACTTGGAATATTATGTTGGAATATCGTGGCAATACTCCATTTAAAAAATCGTATCCTTCGAAATGCAGATGGCAACTTTAGGTCCTCCATCAGTTTTTGCTTTCCCACTTCCGTGATTTAATTAGGCCATTCATGAAATCTCCCCCTCACAGGGAAGCTCATCAATACTGTGAAAATGAAATTGTTTCCAGAAGATGTTCAATGATCCCCCCCCCCCCCCCCCCCCCCGCCCACTCCCAGTCCTCTCGCTCTCCATATTCTAGAATCGTCGTTGGCTTATGGGTAGGCCAAAATCACTGATGCAAAATTTTGAACTAAAAGCTTGCAAAACTTAGTTTGGGGTAGGTCAGAAACTTTCCAGTATGTAGATACTATAGAATGGGAAACGTAGAAGTTGTGTTCTAACAGAAGGCCGTCAAGGACATGATGTTAATGGAGTGGAGAGAGTCAGCAGACCGCTCACCTCCGCCCATGCCTTACCCTTCTGGGGCTATGTAGGAACGCCACGTGCTTACAAGATGCATCAGCGGGTGACTGGATACTTGGTATGCCAACGGCCGCTGTGAGAGTGTTAACTACCTGCCATCAACTGAAATCAAACTAGAGGATGGAGGAGATGTGAGCGATGAGTGTTGGCTGTTGCAGAGATTCTGGTGTGGGGCGCGAGGTGAGCGGAGGGTGCGAAAGCGATTTGAGTTGTTTTCGTTTATTTTTTTTTTGTGTCTTACCAGACAGGTTTGCAGGAAAGGAGAACGCAGGTTGGTTGGTTATGTGACTTAGAACCATTACTCAGTCATCACTTCAGTAGTTTTCTCAAGGTCGTCTGTCCACTCCACACTGAGGAGTTGTAGACCTTTGTGTGCTAGTGGGATGGATGAAATGACACAAAAACACTTGCACACTGCTTCGTGTTTAGACGTCGTCTCTGAAGATGGAAAGTGGCTGCCTTCATGGTGGGTTTAAACATAGTTCCATTCTTTAACATCTTATCTGTGGGGAATATTGGAGTTGTAGCTGATGAAGGAAGACAGAAAAGAAAGAAGTTTCCCATGAGGTTTATATGATGCACTGCCCATTTAGAGAGAAATGCAGAGAAAGGATGGGGGATAGAAATGGAATGAGATGGGTTGGGTTGAGGAAATATAATTGGAAATGAAATTATTCTAATTTTATCTGAGGTAATAACACTCCAAAGAAACTCACACAAACAGACACAGACACACAGACAA
>CM065729.1:73819924-73822424 GCA_033310375.1 Conus canariensis
GTGGATTGCTGGTGCTGGGGCTGCTGCAGGCTGGGTCGGGGGTGGGGGGTGGGGTGGGGGTGTCGGAATGAGCGGCGTGGATGCAATGCCACTGAGGTGGCACAGAAATGTGAGAGCAAAGAAAAAAAAAGAAGAAGAAAAAAAAAGAAAAAGAAAAAAGAAAAATCTTAATGCGTGGTCGAAAATGAACTGAACTACACGTAAAATAAATTGTGCTTTACACAGAATCTTGAAGCGAGGACGGATCCTTGATTCTGATCGCGCCTCTGTTGTAAGAGAAACGGGTCAAATTAAAGACAAGTTGTGCTTACGCTTATAGCAGATGGTCAGTTGTAGAGTACATGATCTGCACCTTTGATTGCCTTCGATGCACGAGCGTCTCGCCGGACTGTTGTGGCACTCACTGACCCAGCCAGTGTCTACTGGATTAGGCATTAAATCGATGCTGTCTTGCTTTCATGGTATTTTCTTCAGTTATTGAACGATATGCAGTTTTTGTTTTAAATGAAACGAAGAAAATGAGCCTTATTCTTAAATTTACAATACGCAGCCCAGCGCACGCTTGCACGTGGTCAAAAATGATGGATCCCTATTATTTTCGTCCGTCTAATTACATTTTTTTTGCTGAGCAGGGTTGCTGAGTGTTTTTTTGCTGTGTGTATGGCTTAATTTGCCAAAACAAAATCAGTTATTCGTTTGAGTTGAGAGTTGGAGAAAGGGTAAAATTGTTCATCATTGCTTTCATGTTGATATTTGGCGTACCTTTGTTCATCATATGAATTGCTTTCATGTTGATATTTGGCGTACCTTTGTTCATCGTATGAATTGCTTTCATGTTGATATTTGGCGTACCTTTGTTCATCGTATGAATTGCTTTCATGTTGATATTTGGCGTACCTTTGTTCATCGTATGAATTGCTTTCATGTTGATATTTGGCGTACCTTTGTTCATCATATGAATTGCTTTCATGTTGATATTTGGCGTACCTTTGTTCATCATATGAATTGCTTTTATGTTAATATTTGGCCTACGTTTGTTCATTATATGAATTGCTTTTATGTTAATATTCGGCGTACCTTTTGGTATTTAGTTTCAAATTGAGGTGATTGCAGGCGAAACTTGAATCAAAAGAAAAGTTGCTATTCCGCCGAAGGAAAGAGACAAACAAATTACAAAACAAAACACGACGCGTTTCGACCTCTTTGTTTTTTGTTGTTGTTGTTGTTGTTTTCATTAGGAGAATGCCGCATAGACGTCCAATTTAACGTCAGCCACTCGCGTTCTAGGAAGGCAGTCACATGGTCTCGTGAGTCAAACCAGTGCAGAGGAGGCTTTGAAATGATGGATGGCCCTTTGTAAGAGCTTGCCCAGTGTATAGGACCCTCTGCTCAAACTTTGGCTTCCACCGTGAAACGGTTAAAGGGACATTATTTCCAAAGCGAGGCTGCTGGCAGTAACACCCGTTAACCTCGCACATGTTGCAGACAAGGGGCCAGCAGAAGAAACCAGGAAGCTGCTCTGGAACAAAACAGGAAGTTGCAGGCTCACCGGAATCCCCCAAACGAAATACCGCCACAACAGCGGGGAAAGATGGAAAAACATGATTTGTTTGTCATGAATTCTTTGTCAAGGGTCGGTCAGTGCGTCTGGGGGCTGGCTTGGGGCCTGTGTGTGTGTGTGTGTGTGTGTGTGTGTGTGTGTGTGTGTGTGTGTGTGTGTGTGTGAGAGAGAGAATGTGTGTGTGTGTGTGTGTGTGTGTGTGTGTGTGTGTGTGTGTGTGTGAGAGAGAGAGAGAGAGAGAGAGAGAGAGACAAGACAAGACAAGACAAATGTTTTATTGTCATAGCATTACAGCCTTAAGACAAGGGGGTGAACATGAACAATTGTATGCACATATCAATATTATTTACTGATTTCACACATGCATAAACATACACGCACACACAAACACGCGCGCGCCACAAACAGCACACACACACACACACACACACACACACACACACACACACACACACACACACACACACACAAACACACACACACACACACACACACACACACACACACACACACACACACACACACACACACATTGATACAGGATCATCTTGAATAGTTATTTTTTTAAGTTAAATGTTATCGCACATTAATTCTGACTTACTCTTTCTTATCTTCATTGCCAGTGCTATAAATTTAGCAACAGATTTAATAACAGTTTCATTACTACTGGAAAGGATTTTTATAACTTTGTTCTGATCGGGAATGTTGGGGAAGGATTCCAGTATGGCACATTTTTTACGGATATCATCATAAGTGGTACAGTAAAATAAAACATGAGTTTCATTTTCGAATCCATTTCCACATGATGGGCAATTAATATTTGTTTGGTCATTTCGGAACCACTGAATACAGTTTTTAAGGCCACAAACTCTGAGTCGAAATCTTGAGAAGCTGTCTCTATGCCACTTATTAGTAACACATGACAAATATTTTTCAGAC
>CM065729.1:73829924-73854924 GCA_033310375.1 Conus canariensis
GCTTGTTTCTTTCTTTCTTTGTCTGATATAGCACACCAAAATTCTGCGGTGGAAAGTCTTAGTCGCGCTTGCCATCGGCTGGTAAACGCTTGCCTTTTTTTTTTTTCTTCTTCTGCTCTAGTTTCTCGTCTGTAACAGACAACATAGCTGTGGATGATATAACGAAGCTCTATAATGTCTCTCGGGTTGTCTTGTAATACCCACTTTTATTTTGCTACCAGTCTGGATCGATGTGAGAATAATCTCCGGCATACCATTCCACTGGACAAGGTTCTGTCAGTACTAGACTGACCTGATAACGGACCTCGAATGGAGTCTTGGCCGAAATGCGTGTGGGACGTATTCGCGCATTGCGTTGCAACATACGCTGCCGTACGTTGTCGTCAAGGGACTATCGTGTGTACCAACGGTGTGCAGAGTTTCTTCCTGATTAACTTCCTGTTCAGTAGGATGCTGTAAATTGTAAAGGAGTCGAAGTGGTGTTGTATAGTTTTGCCGCCTATGCTTTCGCTGCATATACTTTCGCCGGCTGTGCTTTTGCTGTGAACGCTGTAAACGGGACACATTTCACAGGACAGATTTTCAAAGAAGAACACGCATTACTCCGATGTCTCTCTCTCTCTCTCTCTATCTCTCCTCTCTCTCTCTCTCCTCTCTCTCTCTCTCTCTCTCTCTCTCTCTCTCTGTGTGTGTGTGTGTGTGTGTGTGTGTGTGTGTGTGTGTGTGTGTGTGTGTGTGTGTATGCTGGCTATCCGCCTTCAAGATTGAAGATTATACCACACTGATTGACATATAGTTAATGTGAGGTTCGAGTGTCCACTGTAGGATATCATTCCCTGAGGCATGCTAACTAACACTTTGATTCCTAAACAAAAAAATGCTAAGCTGGCAGCCCTGCATTTTACACTTCCATTATGATCTATTTTGTGTTCATGTATCGCTGCATAAAGCGTGTCATTTCAGATCAAGATTTGCGGGTAGAAACGTCACCCAGTGCACCGAAGAATCCGCGGCGATGAAAAGAACATTAAATAAACCACTGAACTGAACTGAGAATCCACGGCTAAACTTCAATCTCTCGGCGCTTACGCTTTGTAGGTATGCACGAACTGATACAAAGAAAAATCTGCCCAATGGAAGTCGAAATTCCTCGACCACACACATCAAGGTATGTACGGTGCAGAATGGAAAGTTCTCCATCGAAGACACGCACCCGGAGCGGCTAAAATATGGACGGCGACTGTACAGAATCTGGCGGTGATAGTATAGGCGGCAAAAAGTATTGGTCGCCGTTCGAGTGTGTCTGGTGTTTACGCTGGACTGGCGGCGAAGCTGGAGGGACTGTTGGACAGCACGTGAGGGAGGATACAACTGTATCACAATTAACATCTATTGGGGTGGAGTGTGTCTGTGCGCTCGCGCTTGTGTGTGTGTGTATGTGTGTGTGTGTGTGTGTGTGTGTGTGTGTGCGCGCGCGCGCGTGCGTGTGTGTGTGTATGTGTGTGTGTGTGTGTGTGTGTGAGTGAGTGTATGTGTTTGTGTGTATGTATGTGCATGCGTGCGTGCGTGCGTGCGTGTGTGTGCATGTGTGTGTGTGTGTGTGTGCGCGCGCGCGCGCGCTCCTGAGCTTGCGTGCATTTGATTGGCGCCAACAGGCAGTTGTTTATCAACGGAAATTTACCAATGCTATCGTAATGAACTCCTATTAACCCTTTGGGGCTGTTCGGTAACAAATGATGACTCGGCGGGGGTGGGGGGTGGGGGGGGGGGCGGTGGCTGGGGATTGGTGATGAGGGTGGGTGTAAAATGAGTTGTCCAGAGTGGCCTGTCTTCTTGGTGGATGGACACTTGAAGCCCCCCCCCCCACCCCACCCCCTGACCCCACCCCTCCTGTCCTCCCACCTCAACAACCTTCTCTCTCCACCCCTTTCTCGGTCAGAACATTGTAGATGATGAAAGAGGCTGAACGTATGTAACACCAACGTTTGTGAAGTCAGATGAGTATTATTTCTTGATGGGAAGAGCAAGTAGAAGACAGCGAACGAAGTTTCTCTCTCTCTCTCTCTCTCTCTCTCTCTCTCTCTCTCTCTCTCTCTCTCTCTCTCTCTGAGCATGAACAGGGGAAAGAAAATGGGGTATATTCTGTTAAGAAGATTTTGACTACTCACGGATTTGGGATTGTATGGATGTGCCAGGGAGTTGGTTATGAGGATGGTTTTATTCTGGAATTCAAAGACAGGATGATAGCTTCATATAAATAAAACTGGCATTCTAAAATGGAAAACACGGATAAATATAACTGGTTTTATGGCTTTAAAAGTATATTTGAAACGGAAAAGTATATTTCAGTAATAACGAATAGATGGCATAAAATTTGTCTATCCAGACTTAGAACAAGGACTCTTGGTCTAAACGCCCATAAAAGATGGTTCTATACTGAGTCATCTACAGCGTCACCTTGTCCATTGTGTGGCTTCCATAGGGAGGATGAGTCGCATTTTTTGTTTCATTGTAGAAATTAGTGCTGTACGAGATAAGTGTGTAGTTTTTCAAAAGAATGTTGCCATAAATCAGGACACATTCGGAATTTTAAAACTGAATTATGACGATAATTCAGTGAAATCACTTGCCAGATATATTGCAGAGGCATTAGAGATACGCGCAGAAGTTATTATCAACTAGAACTTACGATGTTCAAATGAAAAAATGAATGCTACAGGAAGTAGTAAAATATTTTGGTTATCGTATTTACATATTTACTTCTATGAATAATATTCAACTGGATGGTCGAGATACTAGCCTATTTTGCTTGTATTTCAAGCTTTCAGTTGATTGATGTTTCTTTTATGTTGTTACTTTCGTTTTCGATATGATTATTTTGTGCTGTACCCCCCATGTCACTAAGGCTTGTATAGCTAATGACATTAAACATGTTCAGTGTTCTCTCTCTCTCTCTCTCTCTCTCTCTCTCTGTCACACACACACACACACACACACACACACACACACACACACACACACACACACACACAGGCGTGTTATAGTTGCATTCATTATGTAAATGCAGTGTCCTTCAACGAGGCAGTGTCGCTGGCCTATCGGCCGTAATAGTAGGTGTTGAACTGGTAGAGAGGCTCATGGTAACCTGGAAACGTGCATGAGGGACGGCGACCCCCCCCCCCCCCCCCCCCCCCACTCCCTGTCTACCGCTTTAACCTTCACAGACCTGATTCAGGTGCCCGTTCACTGATGGGTAGACAGGGGAGATTTTCATGCTGTAAAGCACCGACCCTTGGAGAGGTTCCAACTCTTTGACTTTGTCGGCGACACAGCAAAACCACTGCTACTGTTTGACAACGGCTGGACCATGAGCAACAGGGGGATTTTTCCCTCGGAGTTAACATTGGTTCTGACTCCATTCCCCGTGCAGTCCTTCGAATGAGACTATAAACCGAGGTTCCGTGTGTGAACGCACGCATAACATCTTGCAAATTCCATCAGCAACTTTCGGAAGAGAAGGCCAGTTTGGCCGTTGGTATGGATGACACGTTATAGATAGCATGCACCTTCCCCGAAGATGGAGTATGGCTGCCTTAATGGCCGGATAAAAAAAACGGTCATACACACAAAACTCCACTCCCTTTGTTGGGTAGATGGGATTAATACTTGTCTGTCCATATTGGGAGTGTCCGCAGGAGTATCAGCCTGCATACGCAGAAGAAGAAGAAGAATTCAACACTCTGGAATGTAGGTAAACTGGCCATCCTTCCCCTCCCCCCCCTCCCCCACTGACTCCGTCCCCCTCTCCCTCGTTTCCTCTCACTCTTCTCCGACTTCCCTCCTTAACCCCCCCCCCCCCCCCCCCACCATCCATTTCCGACCACCCCGTCTCCTTTCCCTTAACCAGTCCACCGTTTCCCCACCCTCTTCTCCATTCATGTCTCCCCTTCCCTTTCCCCCACCCCCTCCATCCCTCTTCCGTCGTCTTCCCCCCCCCCCCCCCCCCCCCCCCCCTTTGGCTTTAGACAAGTTTCGAATCTCTTGAAGTTAAAAAAAAAAAAAAAAAAAAAAAAAAAAAAAAAACGGATGAGAAAAAAAAAACGGATGAGAAAATTTCGGAACCCAGGATTGAACCTGTAAACCTTCAATCTAACACGCTGTCAAGTGAGCTTTTACAGCTGATAGTACTTTTAATCTCTGTGAATGGCGACGGGCGAAACCTGTTAGTACTTTTAATCTCTGTGAATGGCGACGGGCGAAACCTGTTTAACCCGCATAGAATCCCAACATCTGCTCGTTTTGCCGCTCGTATTGGGGAAAATGTGACTCATGCGCCTGTCTGGCACTGTTGTGATTCGCTCTTAATCTGTCCAGTATGCCAAAAGATCATGGCGTCTTCTTCTTCTTCTGCATACACAGGCTGATACTCCTGCGGACACTCCCTATATGGACAGGCAAGTATTAATCCCATCTACCCAACAAAGGGAGTGGAGTTTTGTGTGCATGACCGTTTTTTATCCCGCCATTAAGGCAGCCCTACTCAATCTTCGGGAAGGTGCATGCTGTGTGTAACGTGTCATCCATACCAACGGCCAAACTGGCCTTCTCTTCCGAAAGTTAGTGATGGGATTTGACGTGTGTGCAAGATGTTATGCGTGCGTTCACACACGGAACCTCGGTTTATAGTCTCATTCGAAGGACTGTGTGGGAAATGGAGTCAGAACCAATGTTAATTCCAAGGGAAAACTCCCCCTGTACCGAAACGGCCCGGCGGAGATTCGAACCCGCAACCCTTGGATTACGAGTCCGGCGCTCTACCAACTGAGCTATTCCGGCCCCGATCATGACGTCAAATGTAGAGAAGAGCAGATGAAAAGTCCAGGTTTGTATAATAGGGAGCAAGGAGACACAGACACACGGACAGACAACGCTTTGTATATCGGTTTGATTTTATTTCTACAGTGTGAAGAACTGCTTCTCTCAGAATGCATTCATTGTGACTTGTCACGACACGACCGTTATCATTATGACTTTCAGCACCATTAACGATGAAATCATTGCATTTCTGTTAATTTTCCATGGGGTGTGTGTGTGTGTGTGTGTGTGTGTGTGTGTGTGTGTGTGTGTGTGTGTTTCTGTATGTGTCTCTGTCTGTATGTCTCTCTACCTGTCTCTGTCTGTCTGTCTCCCTATCTGTCTCTGTCTGTCTGTCTCCCTATCTGTCTCTGTCTGTCTGTCTGTCTGTCTCTCTCTGTCTCTGGGTCTCGGTCTCTCTCTCTCTCTCTCTCTCTCTCTCTCTCTCTCTCTCTCTGTCTATCTGTCTGATACTCGCTGTCTCTGTCTCTGTTTCTCTCTCTCTGTCTCTCTCTGTCTCTCTCTCTCTCTCTGTCTCTCTCTCTCTCTCTGTCTGTCTGTCTGTCTCTCTCTCTCTCTCTCTCTCTCTCTCTCTCTCTCTCTCTTTCCCTCACTCCCTCCCTCCCACCATGCCTTCCCTTGCCTCTCTCTCGCTGTGTGCATGTGCGTGTGCGCGAGCACGTTTGTGTGTGTGTGTTTGTGCATGCGTGCGTACGTGCGTGCGTTTATGTGTCTGTTGCCTGTTTGTCAATCTGTCTGTCTGTTTGTGTGTTTGTCTGTCTGTCTGTCTGTCTGTCGGTCTCTCTCTCTCTCTCTCTCTCTTTATCTCTCTCTCTCACGCACACACACACACACACACACACACACACACACACACACACACACACACACACACACACACACACACACACACACACGCACGCACACACGCACGCACGCACACGCTCGCGCAAATCAGATAGAACCGGAACTAGAAATATAATTTTCGCGACCCCTTCGGACAAAGAAACTGATGTCCATAACGAATGTAGGGAAAGAAGTTTTGAACATACTATCGAACTGAGAAGGAAGATAAACGAAGAATATAAACAAGAATTGAAGTACAAATATGCTTTTTTTATCCAAACACATTGGAATCACAGGAGCTGAACCTGGGTATGCTTGTAGCTGCAGTAAAAAGACATTTCATGCTGTGTCTGTTGTTGTTGTTGTTGTCGTCGTACCCTGGCTAAAAGACTCCAGGGACCATCCAAACAGCCGAAGTACTTGAACACTATGGTACAAATGCATCAGCTGGGGATGAGAACATTACGTGTTGACCGTTTTTGATTACCCCGCCACGTGAGCAGCCACACTCCGACTTCGGGGATTTTGGAGACCGATATGTTGTGCTAGGAACTTGTCTCAACTGAAGACAATTCCCGCATAACTATGCAGAGCATAACAACATTTTGATGTAGCCTTGGTGTTCTAACCTATGTCAATTGGTCTGACACAGCCTTAAGCCGAGGTTGATGTTGTGTCATATATATTTGATTCAGTCAGTGATCTTTGATAAGACCCTGTCGGTCTGTAGACTGTATAGTGACACTGAAGACCCTGTCGGTCTGTAGACTGTATAGTGACACTGAAGACCCTGTCGGTCTGTAGACTGTATAGTGACACTGAAGACCCTGTCGGTCTGTAGACTGTATAGTGACACTGAAGACCCTGTCGGTCTGTAGACTGTATAGTGACACTGAAGACCCTGTCGGTCTGTAGACTGTATAGTGACACTGAAGACCCTGTCGGTCTGTAGACTGTATAGTGACACTGAAGACCCTGTCGGTCTGTAGACTGTATAGTGACACTGAAGACCCTGTCGGTCTGTAGACTGTATATGTGACACTGAAGACCCTGTCGGTCTGTAGACTGTATAGTGACACTGAAGACCCTGTCGTCTGTAGACGTATAGTGACACTGAAGACCCTGTCGGTCTGTAAACTGTATAGTAACACTGAAGACCCTGTCGGTCTGTAGACTGTATAGTGACACTGAAGACCCTGTCGGTCTGTAGACTGTATAGTGACACTGAAGACCCTGTCGGTCTGTAGACTGTGCAGTGACTCTGAAGACCCTGTCGGTCTGTAGGATGTATAGTGACACTGAAGACACTGTCGGTCTGTAGACTGTGTAGTGACACTGAAGACCCTGTCGGTCAGTAGACTGTGTAGTGACACTGAAGATCCTGTCGGTCTGTAGACTGTGTAGTGACACTGAAGACCCTGTCGGTCTGTAGACTGTGTAGTGACACTGAAGACACTGTCGGTCTGTAGACTGTGTAGTGTCACTGAAGACCCTGTCGGTCTGTAGACCGTGTAGTGACACTGAAGACACTGTCGGTCTGTAGACTGTATAGTGACACTGAAGACCCTGTCGGTCTGTAGACTGTATAGTGACACTGAAGACTCTGTCGGTCTGTAGACTGTATAGTTACACTGAAGACTCTGTTGGTCTGTAGACTGTATAGTGACACTGAAGACCCTGTCGGTCTGTAGACTGTATAGTGACACTGAAGACTCTGTCGGTCTGTAGACTGTATAGTGACACTGAAGACCCTGTCGGTCTGTAGACTGTATAGTGACACTGAAGACCCTGTTGGTCTGTAGACTGTATAGTTACACTGAAGACTCTGTCGGTCTGTAGACTGTATAGTGACACTGAAGACCCTGTCGGTCTGTAGACTGTATAGTTACACTGAAGACTCTGTTGGTCTGTAGACTGTATAGTGACACTGAAGACCCTGTCGGTCTGTAGACTGTATAGTGACACTGAAGACCCTGTCGGTCTGTAGACTGTATAGTTACACTGAAGACTCTGTTGTCTGTAGACTGTGTAGTGACACTGAAGACCCTGTCGGTCTGTAGACTGTATAGTGACACTGAAGACTCTGTCGGTCTGTTGGTCTGTAGACTATATAGTGACACTGAAGACTCTGTTGGTGTGTAGACTGTATAGTGACACTGAATACCCTGTCGGTCTGTAGACTGTATAGTGACACTGAAGACTCTGTCGGTCTGTTGGTCTGTAGACTGTATAGTGACACTGAAGACCCTGTTGGTGTGTAGACTGTATAGTGACACTGAAGACCCTGTTGGTCTGTAGACTGTATAGTGACACTGAAGACTCTGTTGGTGTGTAGACTGTATAGTGACACTGAAGACCCTGTCGGTCTGTAGACTGTATAGTGACACTGAAGACTCTGTCGGTCTGTTGGTCTGTAGACTGTATAGTGACACTGAAGACCCTGTCGGTCTGTAGACTGTATAGTGACACTGAAGACTCTGTCGGTCTGTTGGTCTGTAGACTGTATAGTGACACTGAAGACCCTGTCGGTCTGTAGACTGTATAGTGACACTGAAGACTCTGTCGGTCTGTTGGTCTGTAGACTGTATAGTGACACTGAAGACTCTGTTGGTGTGTAGACTGTATAGTGACACTGAAGACCCTGTCGGTCTGTAGACTGTATAGTGACACTGAAGACAGTTTCGTTCTTTCAATGGAGTCAACATTTTCTTCCTTTTGTCTCAAAGAAATTGCAATTGGAAAGAAACGCGGAAGTCATCACCGATGTCATTGAAACGAAACTTTCCGTTTTTGTTCTCTAAGGAATATCTTAAAACTGGAGAAATCGATGGACACCATGATGTAGGCATATCTGAAATGAGCAGAGGATTTTAAGTACACTTAGATTTGTGACCCAAAATCGAAAAAAATCCTGAAATTCACGTATGCATCATCTGTATTTATTTCCGAATACAACCCCTGATTCAAACAATTACAGAACTATACCCTTTTTTTTAAACTAACAGGGATTACGTATTTATTAATTATGCAAGCGGGATAGCAAAATACCACACTGATGTCATTCTTCGCAATACCTTGAGAGTCGTTCTCAACATCTGACTCATTAGTACGTTCTGTTGAATGATCTTCAATATTCGATTCATCATCCGCTTCTGAAATGTGATAGTGAATATTTATCGAAGTTCTTTACGTCTGAACTCATGTCAGGCTCTGTTTCTTGTTCCAAAGTGAGACGACTGCAGGCGGAAATCTAAACAAATCTTAAATAAATGCTGAACAATAAATGTTAGCGAACCGCCAGAGATTGATCTTCAATATTCGATTCACCATCCGCTTCTGAAATGTGATAGTGAATATTTATCGAAGTTCTTTACGTCTGTATTTCGATTACCCCGCCACGTGAGCAGCCACACTCCGACTTCGGGGGATTTTGGAGACTGATAATGTTATGCTAGGAGCTTGTCACAACTGAAGACAATCCCCGCATAACTATGCATAGCATAACAACATTTTGATGTAGCCTTGGTGTTCTAGCCTATGTCAAGGGGTCTGACACAGCCTTAAACCAAGGCAGATGCTGTGTCTTATACATTTGATTCAATCAATGATCTTTGATAATACCCTGTCGGTCTGTAGACTGTATAGTGACACTATACAGTCTACAGACCAACAGAAACTGTCTTCAGTGTCACTATACAGTCTACAGACCAACATTTTTCTGAACGCTACAACGGAGTTACCTGAATGTGAACAACGGAGTTACCTGAAAATAAATGTTAAAAAAAGGTATCCTCCCCCCCCCCCCCCCAGTGCAGTATCTCATTAGGCGTTTTTCTTCTTGTTCCCAGATCTCAGAAACCGTTTAATGGCAAGGATGAATGTCTCTTTATTTTTGTATATTCTTCGCACAGCCCCCATTTTTCTGAACGCTACAACGGAGTTACCTGAATGTGAACAACGGAGTTACCTGAACATAAATGTTAAAAAAAGGTATCCCCCCCCCCCCCCCCCCCCCCCCAGTGCAGTATCTCATTAGGCGTTTTTCTTCTTGTTCCCAGATCTCAGAAACCGTTTAATGGCAAGGATGAATGTCTCTTTATTTTCGTATATTCTTCGCACAGCCCCCATTTTTCTGAACGCTACAACGGAGTTACCTGAATGTGAACAACGGAGTTACCTGAACATAAATGTTAAAAAAAGGTATCCCCCCCCCCCCCCCCCCCCCCCCCCAGTGCAGTATCTCATTAGGCGTTTTTCTTCTTGTTCCCAGATCTCAGAAACCGTTTAATGGCAAGGATGAATGTCTCTTTATTTTCGTATATTCTTCGCACAGCCCCCATTTTTCTGAACGCTACAACGGAGTTACCTGAATGTCAACATTAAATCGCATTCTAAGAAAATCAGTAGCCGAGTTATCTGAGAGAGAGAGAGAAGAGAGAGGAGAGAGAGAGAGAGAGAGAGAGAGAGAGAGAGAGAGAGAGAGAAAATTCGAAAAATCGTTCAGATTAAGGCTGTAGTCCCATACTGAAGAGATGACTCCCGTAATACACAAAATGTCAAAAATTGTCACATTAGCACATGAGAACGAACGAACGAACGAAATTTGTTTAATGAGGGAAAAGAATAAGCATATGGCAGGCTTGTTTGCATCTTGCCCTCAAAAATGAAAAAGAAACACTTCAAACACAAAAGCCATCCTCCACACCCCAACCATTAACCAACCATCCACCTGTCGCACAATCCTTTCCAAGCACTCTACACACCCAATGATAATGATGACAAATGCCCAATAATAATAGCAATAACAATAGTAATGAATGATAATGATTAAAAATAATAACATTACCAATTCAAATATAACACCATGCGCACACCATGAGAAGAGAGAGAGAGAGAGAGAGAGAGAGAGAGAGAGAGAGAGAGAGAGAGAGAGAGAGAGAGAGAGAGAGAAAGCAGAGTCTGTATACTCACCGTATAAAAATACTTAACATATACAGCACGTAACCTTTTCTGTGCTTCATAAATGTGCATAGTAAATTGGAACAGTATCTTTTTATCACTTCTTGCTAGGAACGAATTCACTCTGAAAGTACAAGAGTCAGAATAACACACTGGATTCATGGATTTCCTTCTAGGGTCATGGTAACCAGGACAGCAAAAGAAGAAGGCTCAGAGAGAGAGAGAGAGAGAGAGAGAGAGAGGGAGGGAGGGAGGGAGAGGGGGAGAGAAAGAGAGAGTGAGAGAGAGGCAGACAGACAGAGAGGCAGGCAGGCAGGCAGGCAGGCAGAGACACAGTTTACACAGCAATGCTTCAGCTTAAATAATTGAGAATTAAAGAGAGAGAGAGAGAGAGAGAGAGAGAGAGAGAGAGGTAAGGTAATGTTGGTTATAGTCCAGCCGACCGCAAAGGGCCACATCAGGGCTGTCAGTACGTTAAAATCAACTCGCAAGTCATCCCCCCCCCCCCCCCCCCCCCCCCCCCCCGCAAAAAAAAAAAAAAAAAAAAAAAAACCTCACCATTCACGCATTTCTTTAAAATGCACCTTCTAAAAACGCACCATAAACTTCGTAAAAAAAAAAATCTTTCTTCTGTAGAATCTTAGATCAGATGAAAAACGTTAATCTTTCAGAAACAAAGATCACACATCATGTGGGACATCTCTGAACAGAGTTTTCATGGAGTCTGCTGTAAAGTGTTTATTTCTCACATCGTGCAAGTCCCAGCACTCTAAAAGAATATGTCTCACTGTGAGTGGAGCATGACATGGAATGCACCACGGAGCTTCTTCACCTTTTATAAGATAAGAATGAGTGTAAAACGAGTGGCCTTGTGCAGACGGCACAAAACTGTTTCGCCTTTACGGCCGCCTCTGGAACATGGCAAAACTTTCAGGTCTGGACGGACTTTAAATAGTTTGTTATCCATTTGCGAGTTCCATTCCTCTTGCCACAGGTCTTTGATATAAGCCTGTGTTTGGGGTTTGAGATCAGTGTGAGGAATAGACAACCTTCTCAACTTTTCCTTTGTGGCACTCTTGGCAAGTTGATCAACCACCTCGTTGCCTCGAATGCCCACATGGCTGGGAACCCAAGCAAAAACTATGTTGTATCCATCTGATTTCAGAGAGGTGTACAATTCAAAAACTTTCAGCAGCTGAGGGTGCTTAATAAGATCACGGCCGGCAATGGCCTCCAAAGCAGGAGAGAGAGAGAGAGAGAGAGAGAGAGAGAGAGAGAGATCTGGGGTTCATGCGTTGGTTTAAGATGGCTGTTGCGCAGTGAAGATATATCAAATACATCCCATCCATTATTTTCCATCATTCAGCCGTAAACCCCCCTTCCGCTGTAGTGTCATAGCCTGGCAGCTATGGCGTAGCGTATATGGACTGACTTGCACGCAACGACTCCTCCTGTATGACATTGAAACTGATGAAGGTAGGTGGAGGCTGGGGAGCAGGGAGGGGGTGGGAAAAAGGATGGAACGTGGGAGACGTGAGGGGGAGGGAGAGGAGTTTTAGGTTGTGGTGACCGTGGATGGGGGTGGGGAAGGGGAAGGGGGAGGGCATTCCACACAGCTCAAGCTTTCGGGAGGGGGACATATTAAGTCACGGACTAACCTCTACAGCAAATAACGAACAGGTAGCTCTTGCTCCCATGATGAAGTAAACATACCACCCATAACTTGAAACGTATGATGCTTACGACACCGAATCGCCTACTAGAAAGAGCACGCAGAACGTGTAACCTGAACAGTAAATAACGAACAAGCAGGGTGATCTTGCTACCCCATGATGAAATAAATACACCGCCCATTAACTCAACAAACGAATACTGCTTACGACACGGAATCGCCTAGCAGAAATGACGACAACACAGAGCACACGGAACCATCTAACCTGTACGGTCCAGGAGAAAGGGTGGAATGGGGTGGAGCTGAAGTAAGAGAAGGGAGATTGAAGGGAAAGGGGGCAAGGCTTATAGGTTAAGGGGAAGGTGGCGGAGGGGGAGGGTGGGGAGGAGTTAGTAACTTAGTGTAGCTGTTTGGGTTGTGACCCCAGACTGACCCGGGTCCAGACTCTGGTGCGCAACAGCTGGTCCTTCATTAAGCCTCAGGCTGAGAGACAATGCTGATCTCTCACCATCTACGTCATCCAGGATACCTCTGTGATGGGCTCTCCTCACCTCATTGCGGGGTCTCCGCAAGCCTGGAGGGCTCGGGGAGCAGTGGACAGTGAAACTGATCTGGATCTAGTGCTGGCCTTCACTGGTGACGTCACGACCCGGGCAGGCTTCGGAACCAGTGATACAACGCAAAATGTAAAGAAAAAAAAAACAAATAATATACCTTTGTCTGAATACGCATCTGTAGCTCTGCTCCCAGGGCTTACGAAAGTGAGGGAAATTGGAAGTGATCAAAACAGCTGCACTGATGATCAAGATGAAGAAACAAAGTATAGATAAACTCTTGACGACGCTCAGTTCATATATGCAAATTCATGAAAGTCCCACCCCAAATCTCTGTCTCTCTCTCTCCCTCCCTCTCTCTCTCTCTCTCTCTCTCTCTCTCTGTTTGTGTATTTGTGTGCCAGTGTGTGTGTGTGTGTGTGGTGTGTGTGTGTGTGTGTGTGTGTGTGTGTGTGTGTGGCGCGCACGCGCACCATTGTGTGTGTTTGTGTATTTGTGTGTGTGTATTTGTGTGTGTATGTGTGTGTGTGTGTGTGTGTGTGTGTGTGTGTGTGTGTGTGTGTGTGTTCGTCTCAAGTTTCCCTTCTGTCTGGGAATGACTGTCGTTTCTTTTATCGCGAAAACTAACCCAGAGCGAAAACAAAACATTGCCGATTCAGAGAAGAACAGGAAGAGCAGGAAGAGACGATGTCACATGTGAAATTTGAACCACAGACCTGAAGTCGTTATATTTTCAAGATGAATGCATTGTCCACTGGACCCCCACTCTGTGTCTTTCCCCTTCTTTGTTCTTTTTCCCCATTGCAATGGGTCAGAACAAGAATCATGTACACTTATTTCTTTTTTTTTTATGTAGCCAGAATTCGGGGTTTATTTTTGTTTTGTTTATGTTTGTTTGTTTTGTTGAGAAGTTCGTCGACCATTCTGTCTTCAGCACATAGCCCGTATGTATTTGATATATCTTAACTGCGCAACAGCCATCTTAAACTAACGCATGAACCCCAGCCTCTCTCTCTCTCTCTCTCTCTCTCTCTCTCTCTCTCTCTCTCTCTCTCTCTCAAAAGCATTCAGTAGGCTGGGGGGGGGGGGGGGGCGTGTTTATACTTATTCAGATCAACACACACACACACACACACACACACACACACACACACACACACACACACACACACACATGCGCATACTTCTGACAAATTACATGTATAATATCGCCCTCGATATTGCCGACAGCGGAAACGGGGATGCCTGGTTGCAATACATAAACCATACCTCCTGTCCGCCAGTAAGAAAGACGGATGTGTTGCTGCTGCGACCTTCCTACCCACAGGGGGGGGGGGGGGGGGGGGGGGGGGGGGGGGAGGGGAGGCACTCGGTCATCTGACCTGCCCAACAACAAAACCATTATCGTCACTGACATCTTCAGCCATGCTGCTTCGTCCTAGCGGCCTGAGCGGATCCAGGCAATATCTACACACAACGGAAATGATTCTCTAACAGCAGTGCAGGATGTGCTCCGGTGGGTGGCCCCATGGTGAAAATTACAGGTCGGTTTTATAAGAAAGAACAATCGCTGTAGATCGGCTGAGGCCACTCAAGGATAACATGGATCTCCGACAAAACCGAGTCTCATCAACCGGACATGCAGTTTGATGAACAGGCGGAGATGGACCTCTTTCTGATGTCCATCAGATGACCACGAACAGTCGGCCAAGACTGTAACAGTGGTCCTTTGCGTGATCCATGTATCCATGTGCAAGCGCGTTCCTGTGTGTGTGTGTGTGTGTGTGTGTGTGTGTGTGTGTGTGTGTGTTGTGTGGTGTTCTCTCTCTCTCTCTCTCTCTCTCTCTCTCTCCTCTCTCTCTCTCTCTCTCAGTGCGTGCGTGCGTCCGTGTGTGTGTGTGTGTGTGTGTGTGTGTGTGTGTGTGTGTGTGTGTGGTGTCGTGAATTGGTAAGAAGAGGATGCAGGATTGCACAATGAAAGATATTTTTGTTTTCTTATCATAATCATTATTGCATACAGACATCTTCGTATTCTGCAACAGTTGACAGACGCGCCACCAAACTTACTCAAATATAGACATAATTATGTCTAAGGACAGTAAGCGCCTGGGAGTGGCAAAGCGGTGTTTCGTGCCAAAATAAGCGTGCAGCACGAGCACGCTGTTTCCTGTTGTTCTCATCTGACTCGTCGAAATTCTCACTGCTCTAAAACTGTGTGGGCATCCCATGAAATGGGTACGTCACCTGGAAACAGGGTCACGTGACATAAACTCAACAGACATGTGTGATCTCTTGGTCCCAACGCTAGTGGTTTTTTGTTTGTTTGTTTGTTTGTTTGTTTTTCTCCCTGCGGAAGTCCAGAAGTGCCAACGCCCCGTCCCGCTCGTTCCCTTTAATTACCGAGTTCTCGCCCCTGTCGTCGGCATTGAGGAGATCAAAGAAAAGATCCAGCCCCCCTCCTTTCAAGTCTTTGTGGGCCAGACCTCGGGTTCTCTGAGACTGCCCTGCCCCGCCTCCTCCTCCTCCTCCTCCTCATAATCATTATGATTTTTTGCTCAGTTGTTATGGTTAGGAGAGATGTTTAGGAAGGATGAGGTGGTTGAGAACCGGAAGGAGTTTGAGGATAACGGAAGGTAGGGGAGATTGGTGTGTGGTGGGGGGGGGGGGGGGGGTGGAGTTTGGGGGTGGGATGGGAAGGAGGAGGAGGAGGAGGAGTAAGATGTGTTTGGCGCAGCTTTAATCGCAGCCGAACACGAGATCCAATTCGAAGCTTGTGTCGCCTTTGCTGGCGCCGAATGTTGGGCAGACTGGTGGAAAGTCGTCTGGTAAAGGGCGCCGAATGTTGGGCAGACTGGTGGAAAGTCGTTGTGTCGCCTTTGCTGGCGCCGAATGTTGGGCACACTGGTGGAAAGTCGTCTGGTAAAGGGCGCCGAATGTTGGGCAGACTGGTGGAAAGTCGTTGTGTCGCCTTTGCTGGCGCCGAATGTTGGGCACACTGGTGGAAAGTCGTCTGGTAAAGGGCGCCGAATGTTGGGCACACTGGTGGAAAGTCGTCTGGTAAAGGGCGCCGAATGTTGGGCACACTGGTGGAAAGTCGTCTGGTAAAGGGCGCCGAATGTTGGGCACACTGGTGGAAAGTCGTCTGGTAAAGGGCGCGAGTTTGTGAATGAGTGCAAAGGTCATGACCAAGGGAGGTCACTCTGACAACTCATAAACAGCAGGCAGGTTGTTATTAGGTGTTGTAAGGATTTTTAAAGGGTTAGGTTGAAGGCTGGGGTTATTGTTAGGTGGATGCCCTGATGTTGAAATTTCTTACCAAATTTAGTGAAAGGCGTTTACAAATTCTGCCCTTTTTTCACCGTCTGGTATGCAACGGGTAAAGGCAAACGGATTTTGAACAACAGTTGCCAGCACGTTCACATAATTCGGCGAAGCGTGTAGCTTGCACACACACACACACACACACACACACACACACACACACACACACACACACACACACACGCACGCACGCACGCACGCACGCACGCACACACACACTCACGCACAGAGAGAGAGAGAGAGAGAGAGAGAGGCACGCATACAGACACACACAAACACGCACACACGCACGCACACGCACACACACGCACACGCACACCACACACACACTTACTCACTAGGGTGGATGTAGTGGGGTTGGAGTGGGGAAAAGTGATGGAGGGGAGGAGGGGGCGGCGAAGGGGGCTTGTTCACTTTGAACTTTGTTTTGGGACTGGGGCCAGAGAGGGGAGGGGGTGTGGGACTGGGGCCAGGGAGGGGAGGGAGCGGCGGCTGAAGGGGGAGGGGGTGCTTACAACGCCAGTTCCCCAACCTACCTCCACCCCACTTCCGAATCACCCCCTGAGACAGTGACGCCACCAGAACCACAACGGGTTAAGGTGGTCACTGTTACCTCATAGGGGAAGGTCTTGTCGTCCTGAGGGGTAGGAGGTTCAAACCCACGAAGCCTGTGGCAGACACGCTGTCTGTTCCAACCTCACCCCACCACAGACAACGTTACGTGGACTGTCCAAACTCATCCCCACCACAGACAACGTTACGTGGACTGTCCAAACTCATCCCCACCACAGACAACGTTACGTGGACTGTCCAAACTCATCCCCACCACAGACAACGTTACGTGGACTGCTGCAGGAAAAGGAGACACCGGAGATAGCACGACCAGAGCAGAAGGTCCTTGGAGACCCCCCCCCCCCCCCCCCCTCCTCCACTCCCCTCAGTCTTCAGAGATAATGTGACAGACGGGGATAACCGTTCCATAAGAATGGGAGATGGAGGCTGGTGTTACACCACAACACGCTTGACTTGACTTGAAGGGTGAGATGTACGTCCTGTTGGCCGAATGCCCTTAAGGACAGGGTGTATCGCAGCCCGAGGTCTGCTTACTCTGTGGCAACTGTTGTCGCTGGCTGTGGTGGGCGAGTTCTGTGTGGGGGCCGTCGTCTGTCGCTCTCTGAGCTCTGGTTCCTTGGGAACTTTAGTTCACTTTCGGGTGTTGTTCGGCCGACGATGTATTTCGCCTATTTCTCACCACCAAAGGGCTGTCTTCAGGGCCACCAGGCGACCTTCTTCGTGCTCGGATGGCGATGGTCCTGTACCGCGTGAGGCTGCCTCCAAGAGGGAGCAGGACGAAAGTCGCTGACGCGCAGAATGAGTCCTTTGTATTCTGTGGTCCACACAGACTACGGCCGGGAGGGCAATTTTTCAGCCCAACCCCAAAAGAGATGCCCTCCCCCCTCCCCCCCCCCCCCCCCCCCCCCCCCCCCCCCCCCCCCCCCCCCGCATGCCCCCACCAAAATGATGGTATCCCAGGCCACGGTAATCGCACTCAAGCAGCACTCCATTGCCGATCGCCCCGCATCTCCAAGAGTCGTCCCCCGGCGACGCAGGCTAGACCCGCCGTCACCCATACGGCTGGGAGGTTCACTGCGCTGCCTGACACTGACCTCTCACATCAGTGTCTCTCAAAGGAGAGCTGCCACCTCTCGCTTGGTAGTCGCTGCTATGCCACCTTGCAGCGAACTACAACTGCAACCGGCGGCTACAACACACTGAAATGGTGGGGGGGGGGGGGGGGGGGGGGGGGGGGGCACTCCTTTATTGGGCGCCAGGGTGACTCGAACTCGCAACACCAGACACCGAGCTCAGTGCCGTAACGGACTGAGCCAACCCGGCGCCCATGAGGCCAGGAAGGTTTTGAGAAGCCCGTTTTCATGGAACCCGGATGTGTGTGCAGAACACGTCAGTTCCGGCCGGAAGACAGTTGGAGGGCAATCTGGGTGTCTAGTAACCGTGATCTGATAAATGTCAGAGGCCCCGCTCTATTGAGCTGTGGCTTTCTGGCCTAGGCGATGAATAGAAGTGGGGAAAGACAGAGAGGGGGAGGCAGGTAGTGGGGGAAGCGGGGAGACGGATTGTGGGAAGGGGTTCTTTGGAGCTCGGCTTTGTTAACGATTCATGTTGGGGATGCATTAGTATTCCCCCCTTCTCTCTCTCTCTCTCTCTCTCTCTCTCTGTATCTGTCTTTCTCTCTGTCTCAATCTTTGTGTCTGTCTGTCTGTGTGTGCGTGTGCGTGCGCGCACGCGTGCGTGTATGAGTGCAGATGTAAGGAATTAATATGATTGCTGGAAGTACTTGCATGGTTTCTCTCTCTCTAATATTATTTCAATTATTGTATCCCCCTTCTGAGGGGCTATGGCCTAACAGAATAAAGATCTGAATCTGAATCTCTCGCTTTCCCTCCCTCCCTCTCTCTCTCTCTCTCTCTCTCTCTCTACTTCTTCTTCTCCTTCTCTCTCTCTCTCTCTCTCTCTCCTTCTTCTTCTTCTCCTCCTCCTCCCTCCCCTCCCCTCCCCCCTCTCTCTCTGTGTATGTAGTCGTACCTATGTGCATGCGCGTGCATGTGTGACGGACTATTCAGAACAAACGTGTGAGTTGAAGTCAAAGGAATTCTTTCTTCCGCTCTCACCCCACGCATTGTCAGCTAGCTCCACCCCTCGCCTGGCCATGGCGTGAACGGGAAGGGCCGGGTCATCAACAGATGGGGGCCTCGAGGCGTTCTGAAATTAAACTCACCACAAGCTGTGTGGCAGCACGCCGAAGCTGGCCGGTGTCCCCCGCCTAGCTCTCCCACCTCTGACACAGAAGAAACGAACAGATGGAAGGGGTGGGTGGGGGATAGGGGGGAGTAGACGAGTGGCGAGGAGGGGGATGGAGGAAGGGAGGGGCAAAATGGCAAGTGTGTGTGTGTGTGTGTGTGTGTGTGTGTGTGTGTGTGTGTGTGTGTGTGTGTGTGTGTGCGTTGAGTGTGTGCGTGCGTGCGTGCATGTGTGTGTGTGTGTGTGTGTGTGTGTTCGTTCGTTCGTTCTTTAATTTAATGTCTATCCACTTTACAGTGATCTTAGACAAAAACAACAGACAAACGAACAGGCATACAAACAAATAAAGACAAAACAGAAAAACACATGTAAAAGGGGCCGGTGTGTGTATGTCGGTGTGTGTGTGTGTGAGGAGGGGGGGGGGGGTATAATGTGTGTGTTGTTTTAAAAATGTCATTAAAAGTGTATGGAGTGTGGAGGTAGTGTAGTATACTAATCTTTGCATGCATAGTCTATTTAGTTAATGAGATACCAATAAGTGACTATCACATTAACCCCATTCTAATCTACCGGCATAACGGTAAACTGCTTTAGCCTGGATTCATATCTGAACATTTTTAAAGAAAAAAAAACATTTTAACCATTGCAATAATAAGAAAATAAATCAAACGAATAACTCGAGAATCAAAGTAAGTGTCCAACTGGACTCTTAACAATTGCCCTAACAACTTCTATAGCCTTCGCTTCGTTCCCAAAAATGTCCCAAAAATTCGCGATTGATGGGTTCAAACTTAATAACCAAATAGGTAAATACTTTTGAGTATTTCTGCAAAGGAAGATGACATGGAATAGTGTAATATTATGGCCACAAATGCAAGTGACATTTTTACAATATTTTGTTTTGTATGCATCAAGTCTGAGTCTAAAGATCAGACTCTTCAAAAGCCGTTCCTGGTGGAGATTGTGTCCCGTTTTATAATTTACAAGCTTCTTAAAGAATTTTCCCTTGTTCTCCTTTGTTATGTTTGGACACTCTTTTTGTCTTCCTATCACCGAATCCCATGATGCTTTACCTAACAGGCTATAATTTTCATACAAGGATAAAGGAATATTTATTTTTGTAAAGCTCTTTTCCTTAGCTGCACCATTTTTGGCTAACCGATCAACCCTTTCATTTGCTGCTAAACCACAATGTGATGGAATCCAACAAAAGTCAATAGAAGAACCACGTAAAGACAAAAAATGAATTAAATGGTATATCTCAGATATCATTTCTCCTCTCACTCTTGTATGAGAATATTTTAAAGCTTGTAAGACAGATTTTGAATCGACACAAAATAATATTTGATGTATCGAATATGGAAAACTAAGAAGATAGTTCAGTGCCATAATAATGGCAATTAGCTCTGCTGTGAATACAGAGAAATTTTTCCCAATGTGATACGATTTCTCTATTTTTAATGATGGAATAATAAATGCAGCACCTGATAATTGGTTTTCAAGTAGAGAACCGTCTGTATATATTTTAAGATGATTTATATAATTTTCGTTTATATGTGCCTTGACATATGTTGGCAGCATGGTCCCATCACTTTTCCTTAAATCTGTATAATTAATATCGAAATTAGCCTTACTAAGCTCCCATTGAGGAATATTACTGTAACTCGTTTGAGGAGCTACTGTTTCGGGTTCAACACCAGCATCTGTAAATAATTGTGACGTATAGGAGCCTATAGTTTTTACAGAGTCAAAACTCTGTGCTCGCTTTGGAAAATGTATTTCTGATTTCAAACCAGTTTCCTTGATACATGAATTTTGCGTTGAATAACTCCTTAATATATATTTTGCTGAAGCAAGTTTCATATTTTCAGCAAAAGGCAAAATTCCTATTTCTGTGTAGGTTTTTAGTGTTGAGGCATGGACAGGGACACCGAGAGCTATCTTATAAGCTTTACTATCGATGCTTTGCATCTTTGTTATCAAATATTTTGGAGCTGAAAAGAATATTTCCTGAGCGTAAGATAATTTGGATCTCACAAGCGCAGTTGCTAAATGAATAAGTACCTTACTATCTTTTCCCCATGACTGTCGACTTATCATTTTTAATAAATTTAATCCTTTTCTGGCTTTTGTCAGAATATTTTCCAAATGGTAGTTCCAATTCAATTTAGAAGTCAGGCTTACTCCTAGAAATTTAACAACTTTCTTATATTCAAGCGGCATTCCATTTATTTGAAAAGAGGGTAGAGGTTTAGGATCATACCCAGAGTTGAAGAGAACCATATGCGATTTTTCATATGAAAGGGTTAGTCCGTTTTCAATCATGTATTTGCTGATTTTGTCTAGTTCATTTTGATATACCTTTTTAATATAGTTAATTGATCTAATTGGTGTAAGCTTTTTTAGAGTGACTTTCATCCATATGCAAATATCATCCGCATATTGTGCTAACTCGACATTGTTTGAGACCACTTTTGGAAGATCATGCATCAAAATGTTGAAAAGGATTGGGGCTATTACACCCCCCTGTGGGATTCCCATCTGTGTACGTCTTTGATTAGAGTAGGCATTACCAACCTTAGTCTGTATTGTTCTTTCACTTAAAAATACCTTTATATAATTATACATACAACCTGAAATGCCTATTGTTCTTAGTTTGTATAGAAGTTTTGAATGCCAAACTTGGTCATATGCCTTTCTAATGTCAAAAAAAGTGGCAAGTACGTTTTTCCTACGTGAAAACTGATGTTTAATCTGTGTGGTAATTTTTACTAAATGATCAACTGATGATTTACCTTTTCTAAAACCCGCCTGTTGTATTGGTATTATATCATTTTTTTTCACAGAAATGTTCAAGCCTTTTTAGAATTATTCTTTCCATAAGTTTTCCCACATGTGATGTAAGAGCGATAGGCCTGTAATTATTTTCATCTGATTTTGACTTTCCCTCCTTGGGAATAGGGGTAACAGTTGATTGTCTCCATAAAGATGGCTGAATCCCTTCAAACCAACATTTTTGAAAAAATGAACTTAGAAAAAGTTTTATATTAACTGGTAAATGCTTTATCATTTCATTGGAAATTGCATCTGGTCCCACTGATTTTTTCTTTGATCCAAGGTTTGAAATTGCATCTTTTGTTTCCTGAAAAGTAATAGGAGCATTTGTATAGTGATTGTTATTGGGACTTTTTTCATTGTCTTCGTTTTCGTCCATTTTTTCTCGAAGCTGTTTTTGTTCTTCAGAGAGGCCTTCGAAGTTACTATTTTTTGCAAATGCATCTGCAAATGCTTCAGCCTTTTCAAAATTGGAAGGAAATTCGTTTTTTTTCCAATTTTAAGGGGTACCCAGGAAGACTTACTCCATTTTTCATTTCTTTTATTTTTTTCCAAGTTTTCTGGAGATCTTTGTGATTTTGAACCTCATTTTCACAGAAATTTGACCAGTATTCTTCCTTTGCCTTTTCATTCACTCTATTACTATGATTTTTTGCTTTTTTTTTTCAGCAATCTTTTCTGGATCTGTTTTATTTTTTAGATACATTTTATAAGCCTCCATTTTTTGTTGTCTTGCTTCTTCACAGGAAACATTCCACCAAACATTTCCTGTATATTTTCTTGTTTTATCAGGATTACATTTAGGGATTGAAAGCTCAGCTGCACGCAAAACAGTATCAACAAATTTCATGTAGCTTGTATCAACATCATCAACCATCATGTCCTCGCAATTGCAAATAGAAAGCATGTTTTCAAATCTATCCCAATCAGCTTTGTTGTAGTTAAATTTGGGGATTTGATCTTTTGTGAGATCAGAAACAGTTTGTTTTACTTTGATGGAAATAACTATTGGTAAATGATCACTGCCTAGTGAGTCTTTAAATGTGTCCCATTCACAACTTGGAGCGATTGCAGCCGACATGAGAGTTAGGTCTATCGCTGAAGCCGATGATATGAAATATCCGGGATTCGAGTGACACTACCATCATTCAGTATACAGAGTGAAGAGTCTACTACATTTTCAAGGAATCTGTTATGCGTTATGATTTTGCACTCATTATCCCAAAAGGGGGCGTGTGAATTGAAATCACCTGCAATTAGCCACTTATCGTTTTGGTCTTGTAAAGTACGAATCCACTCTGTGTTTTGATTGTCAGGACCTTTTGGCAAATAAACCGACAATATGTTAAGTATCAATGATCCATGGAATTTTGCTTTTACTGCACAAGCATTTATGTTTTTAATGTCTTTTGAAAAATGTGTATCTATTTCGAGGTATTCTACATTTTGTCGAATGTACAATGCGGTACCAACCCTTCCCGTTTCATCACTGTTTTGGTATATTGGTGGGTAGTAAAAGTTTTGGATTTTTGGAAGCTTTTGTTCATGTACATTAAGAGATTGTAATACTAATGCTTGGTAGGTATGATCTGAGAGATGTTGAATCAGCTCCAGAATATTTGTTGATATTGATCTGCAATTCCATTGCAGTATGTTTACATTTTTTGATCTTGTCATGTTCTTTATAATTTAATACTATATTACCAGAATTAAAAAAAAGAAAAGAAAGTAACAAAACTAAATATACAACAAATTTCTACAAGGATAGATAGGGAAAAAAAGAGGGGGGAAATATTCCAGGGATTGTGAAAAATGGCACAAAAAATTGAATGTCAATCTCCAACGATCAAAACATTTCTGATGCTGAATAAATAACAACTCTACAAATCATTATGCTAGAATAATGTCTTCAGCATCTTAGACTGTTTAAAAGTATTTATTCCCACTGTGTTAGCACGTCAAAATAGTTCCACCAGGGTCCATGGAAGGGGCGGCCGAGTTCCCTAGGATTGTAGTGAAAGGAATCTTCCCATGATGGATACCGTGCGGGGTGTTGTTTCAGGGGCCTCTTGGGTTTAGACCATAACATTCTGTTGAGGTGTCTGCCGATGTTACGGGCAACGACGCTGGTTCCTGTCCATGTCAGATGAATGCCATCACGCTGGGTTCCAGTGTTTGCCCGAAGAGTGTCGTGACTGACGAAGCTCACGTTTGGGGTGTCAAACAGGTCTGCCGTGGTGGTCGCATTGAACAGGTTGCGTTTCATCTCCAACTCTTCGTGTTTAACAGGGGCGATTTTGCTCACAACGATCTTTGAGTGGGGGTTTTCTTTTGAGATCTCCTTGATTGTTTCAGTGAAGGTTTTGCTTGTCTTGGTAGCATCATTGTTTTTTATTTCGTTTATGCCGCAATGGATTACGATTACTTCTGGGTGTTTTTCTGTGGACGTTGATGTTTTCAGGGACGGTAGGATCTCTTTGGTCGTAAAAGTTTTCATAGATGTTGATTGAAAACCATATGAGGCTCCCAGTCTTTCCCCATCCACTCTTTTCAGTACAGAGTCGTGTAGTAGAAGAACATTTGGCAAGTCCTGCTTGTTTTCTTTTTTTACTCCCTTCCTTCCAGAGTTCGAATTTATGACGTCATTCTTCTTCTTCTTCTTTGCGTCATTTTTGGAGGAAATTTCTGTCATAGTGGTCGGAGTAGTTCGATTTGTCGTTTTTTCTTTATCTTTTGAGCTTTTGTTTTGTTTTTCTTTATCAGCATCTTTTTCTGATGGAACCGATGCCACCATCTCTGCAAATGTAGGCATAGGCCTACATTTTGAGGGACTCCAACTCGAAGCAGTAGCTTTTGGATTGTTAGGTGGTTCATGAGTGTTCAATTTTCGGATCAACTCGTTTTGATTTGCTATTGTTTTTTCAAGCACGGAAATTCGATCGAACATATTTGTTATAAGCGTTTTTAAGTCACCAACCTCATTTATCAAATCAGGCAGTGCATGAGCGGAGCAGATGTTCTCAGACCGCTCTTCTGGGTTGCCTGTGGTTTGGCAGGCCTTGGTTTGGGTTGGTCGCTCCGAATCTTCACATCCCATATTCAGAGTTGTTGAAGTTTTTTTTTGACACCTGCATGCATT
>CM065729.1:73869924-73874924 GCA_033310375.1 Conus canariensis
GAGAGAGAGAGAGAGAGAGAGAGGAGTACAAAGCTGATCAAACCTTTCCAGTATAGCACAAGGATCCATAATATGTCAGGAGTAAAACAGTAACGTCGATGGCGCAACGAGGAGCAGTCTTCATTTGTGGTGCCGTGATACTTGTCATGTGGCGAAAGTGAGATAACTGACCGTGATTCATAGCATTGAGGAGCAGACTCTGTGTGGCGCTGGACTGATGTGACCGTAGCAGAGAGTTTCACGTCACCCAAACAGTCTCTCTCTCTCTCTCTCTCTCTCTCTCTCTCTCTCTGAGAACGACGGGTTGTGAAGATACTCAGCTAACCAAACAGCAGTGGAAACATCTGTTACCCCCTTTTTGGGGGACATGATAATGAGTTTCAGAAGTGATTTGCTTGACAGTGGAAGAGCGGCACAGTCATAGAACTGATCATCTGTCCTTCATTTGTGGCAGGGCTAGGTAATTATACTAGTTGTCATGACATCGATGGCTATTTCAGTAATAATGCCCATTGCGTTCAGTCAGTTATCCTTAGTGTACCACCTTGGGGCATCGAGAGAAAAAATTAAGACAGTAGCAGATACAAATCTGACAGAAATTTTTTAAAATGGCGTCAAAATTAAAAAAAGAATGTATGTACAAACAGTAAACCAGATGAAAAGCACCCAGGTTTATTTCTGTTGTACGAAAATTGACAGCGTTTTGAATGCATGTGTACAATTCAAAGAGCGTAGTCCTTGGTTTACGCAGTGCGTTTTAACGACAGTATCCAGAAGAAAATTATTTCAATACGTTTATTTAAAATCTATAACGCTCAGGTGATATTTTTTTTTAGGAGGAAGAAAGACATTCAAACAAAGGGCCATCATGGTGGAACAATGAGTAAACAAAGTTAGTAGGGGTGACAGCACAAGTGGCAACTCTGGAATTACTAGAAGATATATATATATATATATATATATATATATATATATATATATATTCCACACGATCTTGATTACCCGTAACATAGACTTAGCGCCAAAATGCCTTGAAGGGCTGCTTCCCCCCCCCCCCCCCCCCAAAAAAAAAAAAAAAAGGACCAGAAACGCCGGCAATGCCCTCTCCTAAATGGATTGGAAATGAAAGACACCGTGACCATGTCGGTGTACGAAAAGGAACCCAGGAACTGTTGTCCAATCAGACATTTCAGCTCAAAGTGGAGAGAGGTACAGCTGTCGTCCAGTCTGCTTTATCCGGCACGTTGATTGGCTGACAGGGAGGAGTACCATTCACCTGCGTAACTCACGGTCTAGTAAGCTGGGAATAGAAAGATTCGCCTGGCGCTGCCTCATAGTATTCTGTGGTGCCATTTCCTTTCAAACCCTTGGGGTATCCTTTTGTAAAATTTCCTTTTCACGCACCTGTCGGTGGAAACATCCTATGGTCTCAAGTACCTGTTACCACTCGAATTTTGTATTAAACCCCTCCCCAGAGAAAAAAAAAAAAAAAACAAGCGGCGGTCCCAGGAATGTCGGCAGAGTGTTCTAAGTCCCAGTTAAAGGACCTATCTTTTGTCATGGAGGTTGTTGAGTGCTGTTGAGATGTCTTTCACCTGTCGGAAGCTGGAGGGGATACTGATCCACCACGGTGTGCTTGGCCAAGACCTTTCTTTCACACTGGTGTCTACTGGTGGTGGTGGGTTTGATTCGATTGTGTCCTGGTAATGAGAGGTGATGCGAATGAGGACACGGGTGACATTGAGAGCTCTTCTTCTTCTGTCTTTTTTTCTGTATCCCCTCTCTCTCTCTCTCTCTCTCTGTCTGCGCGCGCGCGCGCGCGTGTGTGTGGTGTGTGTGTGTTTGTGTGTGTGTTTGCCTTACCACTCCGTTTTATACCCCTCATCCAGCCCTCCCACGCCTCACTTTCTGATCGTTTTAAAAAACTAAAGTCGTGTGGTATCGATTTCTTTATTTCTTTTTGTCTTTGTTTCATAAACCCTTTATGTATTTATCAATATCTGCCTTTATTTCCATATACCGCCTTTCTTCCTGGCTCTTCTTCTTCTTTCGTGTCTTTTTTCTGTCATTTAATTCTTCCTTCTTTTTTTTTTTACCTTAACGCTTTGCATTCAATCCCATTCGGGGGTACTGGACATGTCAGCACCACCGCATTCCCCAGACAAATTATTGGAATCTCTCAGGGATGGAGAGCATGTTGTCTGGACTCGGTAGTATTCGTTTTCCTGTCGATAAAAATCTGTTTGATGTAGAATGAAGGCCAGCCACAGTGCCCGTGAGACAGTCACAAGTGGCTCCAAGCCATGTTACATTTACTGAAAGGAGGGAGGCAGGGAGCTGACGAAGGGAAGGTGGGAGAGCAGCTGTGATCACGGAGTTTGCGTCGAAGAATGATTTATTCAGAGAGAGAGAGAGAGAGAGAGAGAGAGAGATGTTTTCATTCACAGATCTTGCGTTAAAAGTGATTGAATTAAAGCTATATGAATCGTTTCTTTTTTTTGTTTTCGTTTTCCATGATGTTCAGGGTGATGTTATAAGTAAGTGGATTATATTTGTTGTAGTATTTGTCTTACCCTAAATAGGAGTTTGAAAAAAAAAATCATTCCAGTTTTAACAGATAGTTCAGTTCAGCAGACAGCACGGCCAGGGCTACCAACGTTGTGACCACGCAAAGCCCTGTCATGAGACAAAGAAACAAAGATGGAACAAAGCAACAACAATGCACACGTTATGCATATACATAGATTACAAGGTGAAATTTGATGGGTGGTTTCCGATATACTGTTGAAGTGATGTCTAAAACTCAGTGACCACTTCTTCCTCTTTATCCATCCACACACACACACACACACACACACACACACACACACACACACACACACGCACGCACGCACGCACGCACGCACGCACGCACGCACGCACGCACGCACGCACGCACACACACCACACACACACCACACACACACACACACCACTACGCACACGCACGCACGCACGCACACACGCACGCACACACATACACACACGCGCGCGCGCACGCACTCACGCACACACATGCACACACACGCGCGCACGCACGCACACACACACACACACATACACATACACAGAGAGAGAGGAGAGAGAGAGAAGACAGACAGACAGACAGACAGACACAGGAGAGAGAGGAGAGAGAGAGAGAGAGAGAGAGAGAGAGAGAGAGAGAGAGAGAGAGAGAGAGAGAGAGAGAAGCATTGACTCAAACAAATGTTTTGTAATTTGTGTGTTCTTTCGTTTGTCAGTTCAGCAATTTTGTTAATTTCGCTTCAGTTTCTGCCTGCTGTCCCTTCAATTTGAAACTGAAAAAATGGGCAGGTTGATGATTCCTCCATCATTAAGACAGTAATACTGTGGCCAACTTTTAAAGAGAATATTGAAATGCGGAGGGTGGGAGTTGGGGGGGGGGGGGCTAGTGATAAGGGCAGAAACGACGTATGTGTGTGTGTGGGGGGGGGGGGGGGGGGGGGAGGAAGGAGGGGAAGAAAGGAGTGTTAAATAGAAATCGGAACCCAGAAGAGGACAATCCTGTGAAAATGTCAAACCCTTCTTTAGCAGCATGTTGAGACCATCGAAAGCTGTCTTGAACATAGATGTGTTTGTATGGCTTGTCCAGTAGCGACTTTCGCCCCCAAGTTGAGACTGATCGGTACACATCGGCTGGACGTGCTGGTCCACCCTTGGTGTGGAATGAGTTTACACCACCTATGATTCTGCGGCAGCCTCACCACCAAGGGGAGAGAAAGCAAATTGGAACACGTGCCCCAAACCAGCCAGCAAAGAACAGACAGAACGGAATAGGGAACTGGAAAGAATGGATGGTAAAATAAAATGGATTATAGACGTCAAGGGTAAGTCATGTACAACGGTATTGTTGAACATATGCTTAGGATCTCTGTCTCTTTCTCTGTCTGTCTGTCTGTCTGTCGGTCTGTCTGTCTGTCTCTGTCTCTGTCTGTCTCTCTCTCTCTCTGTCTGTTCTGTCTGTCTGTCTGTCTGTCTGTCTCTCTCTCTCTCTCTCTCTCTCTCTCTCTCTCTCTCTCTCTCTCTCTCTCTGCCTCTCTCTGTCTCTGAGAAAAAAAAGTTGTCTTTCTGCTCTATGTTAAAACTCTCGTCAGTTTCTTTACTTCGTTCCGTCTTTATCTGAGTCGGTCTCTCTTTCCCTGTTCTTGCTTTTTTTTTTTTTTTTGGTTGTTGTTGTTTTGTTTTGTTTTGTTTTGTTTCTCTCCTTCATTAGTTTCTGTTTTTTTTTTTTTTTTTTTTTTTTTTTTTTTTTTTTTTGCTTTTAATAACTTTTTCATCACGCTTTTACAAATCAGTCCCATTTGGTGGAATGGCTCCGTTGGCATTTCCGCGCTGCCCAGACAAATTAATGAACACTGAACAGGAAGGGAGAGCAGGTTGTCTGAGCCCGGTATTCACCGTTTCCCTGTCAATAAAGACCTGGTGGGTGGGGATGGAGGAGGCAGGCTGTCTCCTCTGAGGAAAGATACAAGGGGCTTGAAACCAGGCGAAATTTGCTGAATGAACACAAGAGAGAAACAGAGAGAGGGAGAGAGAGAGAGAGAGAGAGAGAGGGAGTGAGAGAGAGGGAGAGAGAGAGCGGAGAGAGAGAGAGAGAGAGAGACAGAGAGACAGAGAGAGAGAGAGAGAAGAAGAGGGGAAAGAGAGAGAGAGAGAGAGAAAGGGGAAGAGAGAGGGGGAGAGAAAGAGAGAGAGAGGAAAGGGGAAAGAGAGAGAGAGAGAGAGAGAGAGATACAGAGACAGAGACAGAGACACAGAGAGAGGGAGCAACAGCAACAGCAACAGCAGCAGCAATGTCAAGTTGTACTCCTGCTGCTGTTTATTTACTTACTTAGGCCCATAGCTCAAGGGTAAGCATAGGCCATCGACAACACTCCGCCATCGCACTCGGATCTGGGCTGCTCGCTGAATGCCTGTCCAGTTGGTCCCCTGCCTCTTTA
>CM065729.1:73884924-73899924 GCA_033310375.1 Conus canariensis
TAAATTTTTTTGGGTGTGTGCGTCATAATCACATGCAGTGCCAAATCTGCTTGCAAGTGAATACTGCCCCCTCGGATTGACGTGTATGTACGTCAGCTTACACAAAGAAACTTCCATTTACATATGTATTCACCCATATCCCCCTCTCCCATTTGCACCCCCACCTCCCTCTCTCTCTCTCTCTCTCTCTCTCTCTCTCTCTCTCTCCTCTCTCGTATTCATTCAGTGTGTGTGTGTTAGTGTGAGTGTGTGTGTGTGTGTGTGTGTGTGTGTGTGTGTGTGTGTGTGTGTGTGTTAGTTCTTTAATTTAATGTCTATTCACTTTAAGTGATATTAGACAACAACAAAAAAGCCAAGTGTGTGTGTGTGTGTGTGTGTGTGTGTGTGTGTGTGTGTGTGTGTATGTACGTACGTGTGTGTGTATGTGTGTGTGTGTGTGTGTGTGTGTGTGTGTGTGTGTGCGCGCGCGCGCGCGCGCGCACGCGTGAATGTGTGTGTGTACATGTGTGAGTGTGTATCCGCGTGAGAGAGAAAACACTTAAATAATACTGTATATGCAAACGTGTTTAAATTAGTAAATTCCAATGACATTGAAGGGGAGGGAAGGTCAGGATCAGGGGGGATAGGGAGGGGTCGGGAGTGCGTGTGTGTGTGTGGGGGGGGGGGGGGGGGGGCGGGGGAGGGGGAGGGGTGTCGGCAATACTAAATGGAAAAAAAACACAAACTGTAATACAACCTAACACAACATTATCAAAACAGGGAATCAATCAGAGCAAGTTACCAATGGGACTCTTATACAGTCCCTGTACAATGTCACATATTTGTAAATAATTCGAAAGTAACTTTTCGAAAGATGAGCGGGATGGCTCAATGTCTGAGAGCCAACTAGGCAAATGTTTTTTTCAACTGCTGGCAAAGAAAAATAACATGAAACGGCGAGATATTTTCGCCACATACACACGTTACATTATGACTGAATTTCGTTTTAAATGCATCAGGTCTAAATCTAAAAACCATGCTTGTGAATAGCCTATGACGATGGTAATTTTTACTGGCACCAAAAATTGTTTTTATAGATTTTTTACGCCGAAGGTCATCAGAAAGATCACTTCCTTCTTGCTGCATTTTTTTTTATAAAACTCCAGCAAGTTTTTTTTCCAAAAGAGATCATCCTTCTTGTAGGGACAGGGGGATTTGTATTTTAATAGAATTGCTATGATTCTTTGCACCCTTTCTTGCTGTTCGGTCCGCCCATTCATTTGCAGATAATCCACAATGAGAAGGAACCCAACAGAAATTGACACTGGTACCACGTACAGACAGGAAATGAATTAAGTGAATAATTTCATTGACAAGTTCCCCTCTTACTTTTGTATTAAATGAATTTAGCGCTTGCAAAACAGATTTAGAATCTACACAAAACAGTATATGAAACAAAGAAACGGGTAGATTTACCAGATAATTAAAACCCATTGCAATAGCAACGAGTTCAGCTGTAAATATTGAAAAATGTTTTCCGATGTGATAGGATCGTTCCACCTTCAAGGCCGGGATAACAAAAGCTGCACCAGCTAGACCGTTATCGAGGACAGAACCATCTGTATAGACTTTCAAATGGTTTGAATAATGATTATCTATATGAGAGCGGACAGATGCAGAGACAGTTGGACCTTCCTCTTTCTTGAAATCTAAATAATCCGTGTCAAACTTGGCAGCGATGAGTTCCCATTTAGGGATTATGCTATAAGATAGTCGCGGCGCTACATTTTTAGGCTTAACACCTGCATTATTAAACAGATCAGACGTATATGAACCTATCGTTGTTAGAGAATGTATTTGATGTGCTCTTTTAGGGAAATGAATCTCTGATTTTAACTCGACTTCCATAGCAACTGAGTTTTGAGTAGAATTACTTCGTAAAATATATTTTGCTGATGAGAGTTTCATCTGTTCTTCTAGCGGTAATATACAAATCTCTGCATAAGTTTTTATAGATGACGCATGCACTGGAACACCGTGTGCTAGCTTATAAGCTTTGCTATCAACACTTTGTAACTTTTTGATTAAATATTTAGGTGCAGAGAAGAACACTTCCTGCGCATATGTTAGTTTTGAACGTACCAATGCTGTTGCTAAGTGAATCAGCGTTTGAGTATCCTTTCCCCATGGTTGTTGACTTATTACCTGAAGGACATTCAAACATTTTCTGGCCTTTGTCAATACAGATTCCAAATGGTAACTCCATGACAATTTTGAAGTAAAATAAACACCTAAAAATTTTACATTCTGTTTATATTCAATAACAGATCCATCTATTTCAAAAGAAGGCAGAGGATTGACGTCATAACCTGCATTAAAAAGCATCATGTGCGATTTTTCTGGAGATAGAGTTAATCCGTTTTCAGCCATATAGTTACTTATATTGTCAAGTTCACACTGATATAGTCTTTTAATATAATTTACTGATCTAGTCGGGGTGTGTTTTTTCAGAGTGACTTTCATCCACATACAGATGTCATCAGCATACTGCACAAGTTCAACATTTTTAGACAACGATTTTGGAAGATCATGAATCAGAATATTAAACAGAATAGGAGCAATTACAGATCCCTGTGGGATTCCCATTAGAAGAGACCTTTTATTAGAATAAGTAGTACCTATCTTTGTTTGGACTGAACGATCGCTAAGAAAAACTTTACAGTAATTGTATATGGAACCTGAGAGACCGACTGATCTCAGTTTGTTAAGTAACTGTGTAAGCCAAACTTGATCGTAAGCTTTTCTTATGTCAAAAAAGGTGGCAAGTACATTTTTTCTTCTGGCGAACTGTTGTTTAACTTGAGTTGAAATTTTAACAAGATGGTCTATTGTTGATCTACCTTTTCTGAAGCCAGCCTGATTTATCGGTATTATACTGTTCTTTTCACAATGATGTACCAGTCTTTTAAAAATTATTCTTTCCATGTGTTTCCCTACATGCGAAGTCAGAGCAATTGGCCTGTAACTGTTTTTATCAGTCTTTGGTTTCCCTTGCTTGGGAACAGGAACAATAATTGAGTGTTTCCATAAGGATGGCATGACGCCTTCTGCCCAGCACTGTTGAATAAATTTATGTAGAAAGATCGTAAGATTTTTTGGTAAGTGTCTTATCATTTCATTGGAAATTGCATCTGGTCCTACTGAAGTTTTTTTTTGTACTAAGAGACGCAATTACATCATTTATTTCCTCAATTGTAATGGGAGCATTCAAATAATGATTGCTTCCATAACTGTTCTCAACTCTTCTGTCATTCTTTTCACTAACACCCACACTGTGTCTGTATGCTCTCTCTTTTTCAGACAGACTTTCCATGTTACCATGTTTTGCAAACATTTCTGTAAAAGCTTCGGCCTTATCGTATGTCGAAGGAAACTCATTGTTTTCCAGTTTAATAGGATACTGAGGTAGAATTATTCCAGTTTTCATCTCTTTTACCTTTTTCCAGGTTTTCTGAAGATCTTTGTGATCCGAAACATCCGATTTACAAAATGTGGACCAGTGTAGCGTTTTTGCTTCTTCCATAATTCTGTTGCACCGGGTTTTTGCTCGTTTCATTTCGATGTGTTTTTCTATATTTGATTTATCTTTCAGATAACTTTTAAAATACTGATTTTTCGCTCGTTTGGCTGCTTCACAAAATGTATTCGACCACACATTACCTGAATGCTTACTTGATTTCACTGGATTACATTTAGGAATAGAGATATCGGCAGCATACAAAACTTGTTCAATAAATTTAGTGTATGATGCATTTACATCTTTTGAAAAAAAGTTCTTCTATGTCACATGCTAATAATATGTTTTCGAATTTGGACCAGTCGGCTTTATTATAATTATATTTTGGAATTTTGACTTTGGTTGAATCTTGTAATATCAGTTTATATTTTAAAGTAATAATAATTGGTAAATGGTCACTACCAAGCGAATCTTCGATTGGCATCCATTCACAACTGGGAGCAATGGCAGGGGTTATGAAGGGAAGGTCGATTGCTGTTGCCCTGTGGTGTGTGTATGTGTGTTGTGTGTGTGTGTGTGTGTGTGTGTGTGTGTGTGTGTGTGTGTGTGTGTGTGTGTGTGTGTTTTATTTCTGAGGAAGCCATATCTAACGGGAATGTCACTCGTCTACTTCAGTATTGTGTACCAGATAAACGTTGTTTGGCAAGTGTCTGTGTTTTCTATATTTTGCCTCGTTTTTCGGTAACGCTGAAATCTGTTTCAGTCTCTAGTGTTTCATGGTTTTTCATTGTATGTTCTGTTCTTAGTGCTAAGTTTTGGTATTTGTTGATCCTCTGCCACTATAGGACCCTATTACATAACATACTAGCTGTTATACCCGGTTTCTTCCACCCACACCAATGATCTTGGTCGTCCCCCGTCCCCCTCTTCTCCTATCTACCCCCCCCCCTTCATCTCCCTGTCTTTTATGCTAACCTCTTATTTCCCTCCGTCCACCTCCCCCTCCCTCCCTCCTCCGTTATACATTGTCAGACTGTGACAGTGAGAGTTGTTGTCCTTGAATTTGTCATGGATCTGGCACGATCACAGTTGTGGATATGGGACATGAAATCCCAACATCCCTTCTCCTCGCAACTCTTACAGTAAAATGCGATTGACTAGCACAGTGAATCACTGTCTGATTTGTCTAGTCTGCTAATGAATTTCACTGTCAAAATGTCAGGTCAGAACTATGGATTTGAATAGGGAACAAGAAGACAGACACACACACAGAACACTTTTTTTTATACACAGACAGAGAACACGTTTTTAAATACAGACACACACAGAAAACGCAAACTGTGAATCTGTATAGGGAGCATGAACACAGACACACACAGAGAACACTTTGTTATACACAGACAGACACACACACACACACACACACACACACACACACACACACACACACACACACACACACCACACGCACGCACACACACACACACGCACACACACACACACACACACACACACACACACACACACACACACACACACCGCGCGCGCGCGCGCGCACGCGCGCACACACACACACACACACACACACACACATATATATATATATATAGATATAGATATGTACACACACACACACACACACACACACACACATATATATATATATATATGTACACACACACACACACACACACACACACACACACACACACACACACACATATATATATATATATATATATAACTAGAAGAATAATCCTGTTTTTTCCGTTTTTGTTTGTTTGTTGTTGTTGTTTGTTTTTGAGTCTTTCTTATTTTCCAGTCGTGTAACGAAGCCTCTCTTCTCGCCGCTTATCTTGTTGACATTGTATCGTGTTTCACCTTTTCATCTCAGATCGATTTTGTCTGGGCTGTTCTGGGCTCCAGCTGTGCTTCTAATATCCTTCCTGTCTCCATACTTTTTGAGTAAGTTGTTTCAGTCAATTTCAGACACATTGATAAGTGTTAATCAATCTCTCTCTGTCCCCTCCCTCCCTCCCTCTCTCTCTCTCTCTCTCTCTCTCTCTCTCTCTCTCTCTCTCTCTTCTATCTGTCTATCTATCTGTCTGTGTGTCTGTCTCTTAATTCTGTCTACAGAAATCAAAAGAGAAAATTATTAATAATAATAATAATGGTTTCTTACATAGCGCTTAATCAAACGAATTTCTCTAAGCGCTTTACAAAGTCATACTACATTCACCCTTCTCATATACAATAATACACCTTACACCCAACTAAAAATACTATTACTACAATAACTAACAAATCCTAATCCTACCAATGTAACATTCACTTATTCTTCAAATATCACTACAAAAACTTAATCCTATAACGTTCAATCATACAACAAATACATATAATAGAGAACATACACATACGCTACATTTGAAAAGGCCCAGACGGCTATGAGTTAGGTTGTACCCCCCCCCCCCCCTCCCCACAGCATTGACTAATTATGAGAAAATAGATGGGTTTTAAGTTTAGACTTGAAAGAAGAGATAGAATCTGAATATCTGAGAGAGTCTGGCAGTCTGTTCCACGTCGCTGGAGCTTGAAAAGAGAAAGATCTTTCACCAGTAGTAGTCCTGAAGCGAGTCATTCGCAGAAGGCGGTCGTCAGCACAGGAGCGTAGTTGTCAAGAGGAGGTGTAGATTTTAAGGAGATCTGAGAGATAAGGAGGTCCATTTTCAAAGAGAGCAGAGAAAGTGAGAGTTGAGATTTTGTATGAGATACGGTTTGAGACAGATAGCCAGTGAAGAGAGTGGTGTAGAGACGAAATGTGATCATATTTTCCTGCTCTACAGACGACTCGGGCTGCATGATTTTGGATTCGCTGTAATCTATCAGGTATTTTGGAAGGCCGGCCAAAAGTGAGTTGCAGTAATCTATTCTAGATAAGACAAATGCACAAATGAGAGTTTTTGTAGCATCTGTAGAGAGAAGGTGACGAATAGAGCTGATTCTTCTTAGTTCTAAATAGGCAGTCTTGCAAATATTTGAAACCTGTTTCTCAAAGGAGAGGGATTGGTCAAGTATGACCCCTAGACTGCGGACAGAGGTGGAGACAGAGACAGCACAGTCATTGATAGTGACAGTTGAAGGCAGAGAAGGATGGTTAGGCTGTTTTGTCACGAACATGAGTTCCGTCTTGTCGTCGTTTAGTTGTAGTTTGTTGGTTGTCATCCAGTCCTTCAGGTCTGTAATGCAGCCCCACGTCCGAGAAATCAGTGAGTCAATTTCAGCAATGGGAGCCGACTGATGAAGCTGAGTATCGTCAGCAAAGCTCTCATGCGACATGGCGTGACCACTGATGACGTCAGACACAGGACTAGCATACAGCACAATAAGGACTGGCCCCAGTACAGAACCCTGAGGCACACCGTACCTAAGAGGAGAACTGTCTGAGTATCTTCCCTGTACACACACTGTCTGAGTCCGTCCAGTCAAGTAAGAGATAATCCAGTCGAGAGCTGTGTCTTTGAATTCAAAGGAAGTTTGAAGCCGTGAGAACAAAATATTATGATCGATCGTGTCAAATGCTGTGGAGAGGTCTAACATCGCTAATAAGGAAACATTCCCATCGTCAAGCCCGCAGAGGAGGTCATTGACTATACGGAGGAGTGCTGTCTCACAACTATGGCCTTGTCTGTAAGCAGATTGATGAGGATTCAAAAGGTGATTTTTTTCGAGATGTTCTAGAATTTGTTCCAAAACGATCTTCTCTAATAATTTTGATAGAAATGACAAATTTGATACAGGCCGATAATTCTTTAAAACATTCTTATCTAATGAAGGTTTCTTGATCAATGGACGTACCACTGCGGACCGGAAGATTTCAGGAACGTGACCAGAGGACAAAGAGGTATTGATAACATGAGTAAGATGGGGTAGGACATCATCAATGCACTGAAAGAGCAAGTTAGTGGGAATGGCATCAAGTTCACATGATTTAGGGCTGCATCGCAAACAAAGTTTTTTTGACATAGTCTTGACTAACAGGACTAAAACAAGCCAAAGGACGTCCACAGTAATTGCAAAACAAAAGAATTTTGTTTATAATCTAGAGCGTGCAGCGGAATAGAAGTATTTTCAGGAACTTGTTTTTGCCTAATACGGGTAGCAAATAGATTTGGAATACCGTCAGCCAGTCGAACGATAGGAATCCTATTGGATACTAAAAGGTGTATATTTTGAAAGTGCTAAATTCGTAACATCTGACAAGTTTATTCTTATTAACTTAGGTGCTCTAAAAGTTCTAATGTAATAAAAGAACAATAACTTCTGACTTGGACATACCACGAATGTCTGTACGTTATGTACACATTTCTCAGATTCCTTTAACCGAAGCATGTTCTCGTTGACTGAATGATATCAGCGGCAGAAACCTATAAATCGCAACGCACATTGTTTCTGAGACACTCACGTACATTTTCAACCCATCATAAGTAACTACGATTGATGTCGTCTGTAAATCGGAGATTTGCGATGGTTCTTCATCCAGGTCTGACTACATTGACATGATCTTCAAGTTCATCAATCATGATGCGTTCGAGGAATATGTTAAAAAGTGAGGGAGATAAAAAGCAGCCCTGGCAAACTCCAACTGACACACACACACACACACACACACACACGCAACGCACGCACGCACGCACGCACGCACGCACGCACGCACGCACGCACGCACGCACGCACGCACGCACGCACGCACGCACGATTTCATAATCTATAAATTCCCTACCTTTTTGCCCCACACCTCTGTCTCTCTCGTGTTTCGCCTTCCTCACCCCTTACCCTACAAACTCTTTCAGATCCGTCCAATCCTTAAGGAGTTCCTCTCATCTACGTCTGGTGGTCGTAAAGAAGAAACAGTTGTGTGCCGGCTGCACACCGGCCATTCGTATTTTATCCATTCATACCTTTTAAAGAGTGAAGAAGCTCCGTGGTGCATTCCATGTCATGTGCCACTCACAGTGAAACATATTCTTTTAGAGTGTTGGGACTTGCACGATGTGAGACACAAACAATTTACAGCAGATTCCATCAAAACCTTGTTCAGAGATGTTCCGCCAGACGCGATCTTTGAGTTCTTGAAAGAGATTAACATTTTTCATCGGATCTGAGATTTTACAGTGGAAAGATTTTTAACAAACTTTCGGATGGGTTTTTCGATATATTTTAAAGAATTGTGTGAATGAATGACTTGTGAGTTGATTTTAACATGGTGACAGCCCTGATGTGGCCCTTTGCGGTCGGCTGGGCTATAAGCAACATTATCGTATCTTATCGTATCTTGCCCCCTTTCTCCTCCCCCCCACCCCTTTATACCTCTATTTCGTTCCTTTGTCTTAATGGTCCTCATTTTAGACCTTCCTGTTCACCCTACTCTTGTCCTAGCTGCTGGTCGTCATCGCTAACAACGCCATTCATTATTGTGAATGTTGGAGGTTGCTGTTATATAAGTTCCATTCTTTAAACATTAAATTGAATTTTTTGCCCGCCCTTAACATTCTTCACCCACCTCACCCCCTTTCCACCCTTCTCCCTTACCCTCTTTCCTCTCCCTTTTTTGCCACTTTACCTACTCCCCACCCCACCTCCCTCCCCATCCTCTTCTACCCCTTCTTCTTCCCCCCTACCCTCCCTCCTTTCTTCCCCCTTTTTTCTCCGTCCACTCCCGGCCCCCCTGCTCTCTTCACCCGCCCCTCCCCACCCCCTCGACCCCAGCCTTCGTACCCTTCCTGATTCTGCACAAATATTGTAGAAAACGTTAAAGTGAAATGTAGTAATAGGTAGAATGTTCGATGAAAAAGGCGATTTCGATTGTTTTATTGGGTTAATTATCAAACTTCTCTAAATCAGATTCATATGTTTCAATTTAGTACACTTTAGAAAGTTAGAAGTGTGTGTGTGTGTGTGTGTGTGTGCGTGCGTGCGTGCGTGCGTGCGTGCGTGCGTGCGTGCGTGTGTGTGTGTGTGTGTTACAAGGAGGACTAAGAGCTCATTCAGCAGACTGTCATTGGTCTGATCTCCTGTTCTGGAATCAGACACAAGAAACCGTGCTGCAAGGTAGATCCAGGGAGGGAGGGGGAGGGGTAGAAGTGGAGAGGTGTGAGACAGGGGGCAGGGGGATGAGGGAAGGGGGAGGGGGGGGGGCTAGTGTAAAAGACGGGTAGTGGCATCCCGGCCCATTCGTGACTGGAATGAATGTAAGAGGGGGAGCCTGTGGAATTCTAGACGACAGTCGGCATTCATTGGGCTGGCAGTCGATTTAAACTGCAGTTCCTGAGGTCCATTAAACCCCATTATTTCATTTAGCTAATTTTTTTTTTTTAAGCAGCAGTGTCTTTAGTCTGCCACTGTCTTATGTGAGTGGACTGTCCAAAACTGCGAGATTATGTTAAGAAACATCGCTCAGTTTAAATCAGTTCTTGCTACCTGCAAATGCTATATCAGAGCTGCAAATTCAGTTGAATAAGGGCATATTAGACTATAAAACGAAAGAAAAAGGGAAAATAAGACTACACAACAGAGAAAATTGCAAAGTTAAAAGATGAATCTGTATTTAGCTGTGAATTACTGAAGAAAAGACTGATGCTAAAAACAAACATGCATTCTCATCCACGATTTGGTCATATACGATGAAAGTCATTCATCTTTGAACAAAAATAATGATAATAAAACTTATACCCGGGGGGGGGGGGGGGGGGCATCTCTGAACGGTGTGATGTTTGTGCTTTTGTGTTACTTCGTGCAAGTCCCAGTCTTCATTAACGAGATGGAGAAAGGTTTAACACTGATCTATTATTTTTAACTTTACTCTGTATGCGCCAGCCGTTAGGCGTCGAAGACGTGATAAACACGCACTTGCAACCAGCCCATGTAGAATGGCTGCTTTAGAATGCAGATTCCCTGTCGTTTGGTCTAGCTATTTCTTTTTGTTTTCTTTTATGAGGAGATTTGAATAATAACAACAACAATAAGCAACAACGATGATGGTAATTAAAAAAAAGAGGATAATCATTACAACCAATGACAACAATTAGTAACAATGATTATGATCATGTGAGAATTAAGAAGATGATTATGACGACGACGACGACGATGATGGTGATGCTGCTGTTGCTGCTGTGCTGGTGCTGCTGCTGCTTATATCCGATATATCAAATAGATGTTATAGTGGAAAGCCCTTAGCGTCACCACCAGAAAGCAATCATAGGTGGAGCAACTATACAACTTAAATACTGTCTGTCTGTCTGTCTGTCAGTCTGTCTGACTATCTGTCGTCTCTGTCTGTCGGTCTGTCTCTGTCTGTCTGTCTGTCTGTCTCTCTCTCTCTCTCTCTCTCTCTCTCTCTCTCTCTCTCTCTCTCTCTCTCTCTCTCTCTGGGTGTGTAAGTGGGTGGATGGGTGTAAGCACAGAGAACAACTGGGAGGATAGAGGTGCTGAGGGAGGGTGAGTGGTATGTGTATGGGGGTGGAGGATGGGGAAGGGGAGGGAAGAGGGTATATGGGAGGGACGTTTTTCCTTTCTTTACTGTTCGACGATTGAACGAATGGACTAATGTAGATGCTGCACGGGAAGGGGATAGGATTGACAGTTTGTATACGTCATTCGTTGTGTGGATCTCTTTTCTCTCTCTCTCTCTCTCTCTCTCTCTCTCTCTCTCTCTCTCTCTCTGTTTATTCCTTTCGTATTGATTTGCTTTGATTTAATATTTGATTTGTTTTCTTTCCTTTTGTCCAAGAGCTGGGTGGAAAAAGCATTTATACAGCTTTTCTCATTACCCTGGTAAAATAAAATTTCGTCCGTTCGTTCGTTCGTTTGATCTCTCTCTCTCTCTCTCTCTCTCTCTCTCTCTCTCTCTCTCTCTCTCTCTCTCTCTCTTCTCTCTCTCTCTCTCTCTCTGGGGGCTTACGTGGCCTGGTGGTCAAGGTTTTAGGCTTCCTAAATCTAGAGTTCGATTCCTGCAGAAGACAGGTTGGGAGAGGTCTTCTCTCCGGAGTTAACATTGGTGCAGATTCTAGCCCTGTCTTTAGTCCTTGGGATAAAACTTGAAACCGAGATCCCTTGCCTGAAGAGTCAGTCTCAGTCTCAGGCCCATAGCTACAGAAGTAGTCGTTGGGGAAACCTGAGGACCGCAGACGCAACCTCCCCTCTCCATCTGTCTCTGTCAGCAGCAGCCGGCAGCAGCTCACGTGTGTGGAGTCCGGTCCATTCTTTGATGTTCTCATGCCAGTTCTTCCGCTGTCTTCCTCTTCTTCTCCCGCCCTCGATGGTGCCTTGCATGATTGTTTTGGACAGACTGGTGTGTCGAGTGTTGTGCCCAAACCGTATCAGCTTGCGTCTCTTCACAGTTGAAAGGAGAGGTTCCTGAGGTCCAGCAAGGTTCTCAATTCTGCTCCGTACATATTTATTGGTCCTGTGCTCTATCCAGGAGATTTGAAGGAGCTTCCTCAGGCATTTGGTCTCGAAAGCCTGGATCTTCCTTTCAGTTTCAGCCGTCAGTCCATGCCTCGCAACCATACAGTACAATGGAGACCACCAGGGCTTTGTAGAGTTTGAATGGTGTGGAGAATCGGATATTACTTTTCCACACTCTGTTCAGTTTGGTCATGGCTACCGAAAACTTGCCTGAACGCATGCTTGAAAATCGTTTACGCACGTTAACTGACACTCCACTTTTCAATGAAAAGAGAGAGAGAGAGAGAGAGAGAGAGAGAGAGAGAGAGAGAGAGAGAGAGAGAGATCATGCTGTTTATAGCTCAGTCGACTGCAAAGGGACACATTTCAGGGCTGTCACCACTGTTGTTTCGTTGAAGAATAGTCTTTGTGTACTTGTGACTTAGACGACACGGAAATAAAACACATACACACAAGTATGGTGGTTAGACATCATACCCAAAGACGGAATATGGCTACCGCAATGGTGGGATCAAACGGTCCCACACGCAAAATTCTGATCAGTGATGATTCTCGGAGATCTAAGTGCGGAACGAAGACCAAAAAAAAAAGTAAAGAAAAGAAACAAACAAACAAACAAACAAACAAAAAAAGACAGAGAAAGAAAGAAAGAAAAATAAAATTATGTCATTTGTTTTCATTTGAACAATCTGGTTTGTGGTTAGGGGTCAAAGCCTGTCTTTTTTTCCATGGAAGAAAGTAAGTGTCTTTTTTTTCCGGTGCGACAAGGTGGTCTTCAACAGGGGAGGTAAAAGCTCTGTCATTTTTTTTTTCCATTTGAAGAAAGTGGGCTTTGTGACAAGGTGGTCTTCAACAGGGGAGGTAAAAGCTCTGTCATTTTTTTTTTCCATTGAAGAAAGTGGCTTTGTGACAAGGTGGTCTTCAACAGGGGAGCTGTATACCAAGAAGTGGTCTTGCAAGGGGCTTAAGGTCAAAGCCTGTCGTGCATTGAGAAAGTGGTTTGTGCAAGTGGCTTGTCAAGGGACGTAGCTCTGTCATTCATGAAGAAAGTGGTTTGTGCAAGGCTTAACAGGGAGGTGCGTGCTGTCAGTTTTTTTTCCAATTGAATAAAGGGCTGTGGTGACAAAGTGGTTTCAAGGTGTAATCAAGACTTGTCATTTTTTTCAGCAGAAAGTTGGTTTTGCAAGGGTCTTCAACAGGGAGTGCTCAGCAGTTTTTTTTCCAAAGTTAAGTAAAGGGCTGTGTGACAGAAGTTGGTCTTGCAAGGGTAAGTCAAAGCTCTGTGCTTTTTGCAGAGAAGTGGCTTTGGCAAGGGGCTTAACAGGGAGTGGTAGCAGAAGTTGGTTTGCAAGGCTTCAGTCAAGGGAGTGGGTAGACAAGAAGTTGGTTTGCAAGGCTTAAGTCAAGGGACTGTGCGGTGCAGCAGAAGTTGGTTTGCAAGCGCTTCAGTCAAGGGAGGTCAAGAAGTTGGTTTGCAAGGCTTAAGTCAAGGGACTGTGCGGTGCAGCAGAAGTTGGTTTGCAAGCGCTTAAGTCAAGGGACTGTGCGGTGCAGCAGAAGTTGGTTTGCAAGGCTTCAGTCAAGGGACTGTGCGGTGCAGCAGAAGTTGGTTTGCAAGGCTTCAGTCAAGGGACTGTGCGGTGCAGCAGAAGTTGGTTTGCAAGGCTTCAGTCAAGGGACTGTGCGGTGCAGCAGAAGTTGGTTTGCAAGCGCTTAGTCAAGGGACTGTGCGGTGCAGCAGAAGTTGGTTTGCAAGCGCTTCAGTCAAGGGACTGTGCGGTGCAGCAGAAGTTGGTTTGCAAGGCTTCAGTCAAGGGACTGTGCGGTGCAGCAGAAGTTGGTTTGCAAGGCTTCAAGTCAAGGGACTGTGCGGTGCAGCAGAAGTTGGTTTGCAAGCGGCTTAAGTCAAGGGACTGTGCGGTGCAGCAGACGGCAGAGTGGCGTGGACATCGTCCATACACCCAAATCGGATCACGCCCAGAAAGGGAACGGGACAATTATTCCTCCTGTACGTCTTCTTCTTCTTCTTTTGTCTTCTTCTTCTTCTTCTTCTTCTCTTCTTCTTCTTCTTCTTCTTCTTCTTCCTCCTCCTCCTCCTCCTCCCCTCCTCCTTTTTCTTCTTCTTCTTCTTCTTCTTCTTCTTCTTCTTCTTCTTCTTCTTCTTCTTCTTCTTCTTCTTGTCTATAATTTCATTTGACTTTTGTGGCGTTAAGTTTGGGAGCATCGAAAAAGATGGTGATGTGTGAGTGAGACAGGGGGAGGGGGAGGAGGAAAAGTGTTTGGTGGGAGGGAGGAGGGGGGGGGTCTATGGTTGGAACGTCAATAAAAAAGGGACGTGACTAGTGCTTAAGAGGGTGGAGAGAGAGAGAGAGAGAGAGAGAGAGAGAAGAAGAGAGAGAGAGAGAGAGAGAGAAGGGTGGGGAAGGGGACTATCATGCCAAAGTGACGGGTCTCTTTAGTGGATGGAGACTGCACTGGGGACATTTCCATCCGCTTCCCATGTGTATGCAGATTGCCTTTCACTCCAAGTTGGCAGTGAAGAGGATTGTCATTGTGACCATGCACACTGAATGCTGGTTTTTTGTTTTTTGTTGTTTTTTTATTTTCCCTATAACATCTACCACGTCCCCCCCCCCCTCTTTTGTTGCTTGTTTGGGTGCTATTTGTCAATATATATGTATAACACTGTATAACGATGCTAGCACAAAAAGAACCTCCTTTTTTAAGTTAGGAGAAAAGCTGCTCAGTCATCCCCGCCCCTCCTGACACCCTCCCCCCCCCCCCTCCGCCTCCCCTTCCATCCTCTCCTCCCCCCCCCACCCTTCCCCTCCTCCCTGCCTGCCTCAGACCCTTCCTGTCCACCCCCCCCCCCCCAGTCCCCCCCGTCTCTTGAGGTCATGGCATACGGAGCCAGACGTCACGGAGGCGACAGTAGCAGGCATCAGCGTCAGGTCATTGCCTTCCATCTCAAAGTGTCCTGAAGTTTGCTGTGTTTGTCATTCCCAAGCCCAGTGGCAACACAGTGAGAGAAATTTTAACAT
>CM065729.1:73914924-73922424 GCA_033310375.1 Conus canariensis
AAAATGACGTCAAAATAATTTGTTGTATTTCGTCACAAAAAAGAAAGGCATCAAGACTTAAAGCCTGTCTAAAACCGAAAATGAATGAAAGAAAAAGCATGCACACTTCTTAGATTCTAGAGTCACAGTAATGTGTTGTCTGCTATAGACGTCTTGTTTTAGAGTTGGTATTATTAGCCAGCTGGACCAGACTCGGTAGAGTGGCCAAAAAATGTGCAAGCGGACTTATCCGATTCTAAAAATAAAGCGTGTTTCCGACCTTTCTTTTCTGGAATAGATATTCAAGAGCATATAGCTTGCTACTCCTGCATACGAAATCGGGAAAAGACATTCACGAGTACATCGAGGGTAGCTATTTGGAAATAAATGCAATAGACCTCCAAAGGGAAGGAGACAGTATACAAAATCACATTTCCACTCTTCATATTTCAAATTTTTGGTCACGTGGCCTTTTTCAAGAGAAGAGAGAGAGAGAGAAAAAAAACAAAAACAACAACAACAACAACAAAAACAACCCACTACAACTACCGTAATGTCCATCTTTGACAACTGGACAGCGCAAAGAATTCAAGAAATCAAGGAATTCTTTTATCTGTCCAGTTGTCAAAGATGGACATTACGTAGTTGTATTGGTTTTTTATTTTTATTATTTTGTTTGTTTCTTTCTTTCTTCTCTTGAAAAAGGCCACGTGGCCGAAAATGTCAAATATGAAGAGCGGAATTGTGGTTTTGTGTATTTGGAAACAGCCCCGTGATTTCCAAACAGCACCATCTGGATCTTTCCACATACCACCCCCAGGTATGCACAGCGTGAGAAAGTAACGACGTAGTGGGGGAATAGACGTTCAATCAGGAAAATAACGTTGAAAGAAGTCGCAGCTTCCGTCAGTGTACTTAGATCTACAGGAACTAGTGGGCCTTTGATGAGAACAGCGCGTCACCCGCTTATGACCCTTCTGTCTCTCCTCCTTAAGCTTCCTCTGCCCCCCCCCCCTCCTACCCCTTACCCCTTCTACCCAAACCCTTACCCCTTCTACCCTCACCCTTACCCCTTCTGCCCTAGCCCTCACCCCTTCTACCCTAACCCTTACCCCTTCTACCCTAACCCTCACCCCTTCTGCCCTAACCCTCACCCCTTCTACCCTAACCCTTACCCTTCTGCCCTAACCCTTACCCCTTCTACCCTAACCCTTACCCCTTCTACCCTAACCCTCACCCCTTCTGCCCTAACCCTCACCCCTTCTACCCTAACCCTTACCCCTTCTACCCTAGCCCTCACCCCTGCTACCCTAGCCCTCACCCCTTCTACCCTAACCCTCACCCCTTCTGCCCTAACCCTCACCCCTTCTACCCAAACCCTCACCCCTTCTACCCTAACCCTTACCTCTTCTGCCCTAACCCTTACCCCTTCTACTCTAACCCTTACCCCTTCTACCCTAACCCTCACCCCTTCTACCCTAACCCTTACCCCTTCTACCCTAACCCTTACCCCTTCTACCCTAACCCTCACCCTTTCTACCATAACCCTTACCCCTTCTATCCTAACCCTCACCCCTGCTACCCAAACCCTCACCCCTTCTACCCTAACCCTTAACCCTTTCTCCGTCCTACCCGTCAACAGTACCCACCTCACACCCATTAAAAGAACCCACACTGTTTGCTATTATTCTAAAACCTTTTTTTTTTAATTACAAGATTATGAGTATGTTCAAGCGCACCCATTGCATTGCGTAGATCAATACACTGATTAAAGATCGGTGCTGTAGGCCAGACTGAACAGAGTGTGGAAGAGCAACATCAACTTCCACACAAAATTCCGGCTCTACAAGTCACTAGTGGTCTCGATCCTCTTATGTGGTTGCGAGACATGGACACTGCTGGCCGAAACAGAAAGAAGAATCCAGGCGTTTGAGACCAGGTGCCTGAGGAAACTACTCCGCATCTCCTACAAAGAACACAAGACCAATGATTATGTGCGGAACCTGGTCACTAACCTAGTTGGGCCCCACGAACCACTTCTGGCAACCGTCAAACGACGGAAGATGGCATGGTTTGGCCACGTCATTCGTCACAACACCCTCTCCAAAACCATCCTTCAAGGTACCGTTGAAGGAGGGCGCAGACGAGGACGGCAGAGAAAGAGCTGGTCCGACAACATAAAGAACTGGACCAAAATGACCATGCCAGATTCTCCTAAAGACAGCCACCAACAGAAGAGCCTGGAGAGAAACGGCGGCTGCCTCATCACGTCCCCCCAACGACCCCAGCGGTCAAGGGAATGACTGACTAACAGACTGACTGCTGTAGGTCTGTGAGCCTATGCAGAGCTTCAGACTGGCTTCATTCGTTTAGGTTTCCTTTGGTTAACAGCGCTGATTGTTCTCTGGAAAATGTTCTCTGCGAACGTTTTTCTGAGTTGAATGTTGTCACTGGCTGAATGTTGTCACTGGCTGAACGTTGGCACTGGCTGAATGTTGGCACTGACTGAATGTTGGCATTGGCTGAATGTTGTCACTGGCTGAATGTTGTCACTGTTGTCACTGGCTGAATGTTGTCACTGGCTGAATGTTGTCACTGACTGAATGTTGGCACTGGCTGAATGTTGGCACTGGCTGAATGTTGTCACTGGTTGGCACTGGCTGAATGTTGTCACTGTTGTCACTGGCTGAATGTTGTCACTGGCTGAATGTTGTCACTGACTGAATGTTGTCACTGGCTGAAGGGTACCTGGCGGGGAAGGAAAGAGGGGATAAATGGCATAGTTCAGATCGGATCTTGTTAATTCATATGAAATGAATGACCGTCATACCAAGGTTATTCCAGATGATAGCCACTAGCAGCATGACCAAAGGGGAAATGTAGCTCAACACTGGAAGCCAGCTTGGATCTCATTTCCTGAACTTCTGCCTCGCAGCAGATTTCAGGCCTGGAGCAACACAGCAGCGGGAATAAGACATGGACACCATTTCCTTTCTGACCTGTCCTTGACAGATGGGCAACGCTTCATCTAGCACATATTAGGAACACTCTTCTCACATCAGCTTCGGGGTTTTCCCCTTGATTAACCCTCGGGACTTGGCGACGGAAAGAAACAATCTTATTGTCAGGAAGGAACTGAGAGGGGAGGGAACAATTGTGGAGAGTTTCCTTCTGGTGCTTACTCCGTCTGACGATCTCTGGACCTTCCACCTGCGCGTGGCTCTGGTTATAACCAACATGTTAGCAAAGACAGCGCTGCACTTTCCGGAGTGATTCTGACTGACCACGATGATTTGCTTCTTAGCTGCGACAGGCACAGGTCCTGAATATATTTCCAATGCAGTCAACATCTTTTACTTTACGGGACACTCATTTTAAGTCCGTTTGTATCTTTTGAAAAGTGAAGAAGCTCTGTGTTGCATTCCATGTAATATGCCACTCATCATCATTTACACATGTTTGTTGTTGAATGTTGTGATTGTTGCATGAGGTCAGAGATAAACACTTGACAGCACACTCCATGGAAGCCATGTTCAGAGATGTTCCACAAGATGTGAATTCTGGATTCGTGAAAGGCGTAAATAGCTTTCAACTCATCCAAGATTTTGTGGAAGACGGATTTTTCAGCTAGTTTTGTGTGCTTCTGTGCTAAGCAACAACTGTATTAAGGAATAACTTTAACGGGATGGCAGTCTTGATGCGGGCCCTTGTGGTCTGCTGGGCTATAAACAACATGAATTAAAGCGACTAGAACATCTGTGCACCTCATTGTCAGCTTTGTAGCTCTACTGATGACACTATGTTCTGTGTCCCAGCTGTGGGAACCAAATCCTTTGGTAAAAGATGTCTCACTTTTCTGGGCCACACGGTCTTGAGCGATCTTCCGCGGAACTTGTTGTTGTTGTTGTTGTTGTTGTACCCTGGCTAAAAGACTCCAGGGATCATCCGAACAGCCGAAGTACTTGAAAACTATGGTACAATTGCATCAGCTTGGGATGAGAACATTACGTGTGTGACCGTTTTTGATTACCCCGCCACGTGGGCAGCCACACTCCGAGTCCGAAGGATTTTGGAGACTGATAATGTTATGCTGGGAGCTTGTCACAACTGAAGACAATCCCCGCATAACTATGCAGAGCATAACAACATTTTGAAGTAGCCTTGGTGTTCTAGCCGATGTCAGTTGGTCTGACAGCCTTCAGCTAAGGCGATTAAGCAGAACTTCAGATAGTATGTTTCCAAGAACAACTACAAATCAGCTTCACAGTCTCATCTTTCTGTGCCTATTCTCCTGCGGACGATACTGGATGCCCGTGTCTTTCTTGTTTGAGAGTGATGAGATCGGAGGGAGAGGTGAAGTCATGCCAAGAGTGATGAGATCGGAGGGAGAGGTGAAGTCATGCCAAGAGTGATGAGATCGGAGGGAGAGGTGAAGTCATGCCAAGAGTGATGAGATCGGAGGGAGAGGTGAAGTCATGCCAGTGTGCAGTTGCGTCCCTGTGTTCATGCCTTGTTAGTGGTAATGTGTCACTGTATGTATCTCGCATTGTAAGTATAGCAATGTAAGGAACAATTTCTCTGTGAAGCTCTCGAAGTTTGGAAAAGATTAAGCGCTGTACATGTTATCATCATCATCATCATCATCATCATCATCATCATCATCATCATGATAGCTACTAGCAGCACGACCAAGGGGAAATATAGCTCAACACTGGAAGCGAACTTGGATCTCATGCATGAAGATGATGATGATGATCATCATCATCATTATCATCATCATCATCATCATCAGGATCCAGTGCCTTTCCGCCCGCCTGCAGCAATGAGTGAAAGGCATTCTTGGCCTTAACCTTCTTATCTAAGAGAGGATGTATAATCATGCTGATCGTCGAATTGAAAAGGGTAGAGTGGGGATGCTGTCTTTTGGAGGGGCGGGACTGGATGAAGGGTGGATAGAAAAAGGGAGAGGGAGGTTAGTGTTACAGGGCGGGCTGGGATGGGGGATACGAGCGGAAGGTAGAGGTAGGATTTGGGAGGAGAGGGCGAGAGACCTAGGAGAAATAAAAGGATACTTCACCCATGTAGCCTGTCATCCAAGAGATAACGTCCTGAGGAGATAAAGAAAAAAGAAAGGAGTCGCTTATACAACGTTTCCTTCGACTCCACGACTCCACTGGTATGGGGAGGACGAGCGACCCCACTGGTATGGGGAGGACGAGCGACTCCACTCGTATGGGGAGGACGAGCGACTCCACTGGTATGGGGAGGACGAGCGACCCCACTGGTATGGGGAGGACGAGCGACCCCACTGGTATGGGGAGGACGAGCGACCCCACTGGTATGGGGAGGACGAGCGACTCCACTGGTATGGGGAGGACGAGCGACTCCACTGGTATGAGGAGGACGAGCGACTCCACTGGTATGGGGAGGACGAGCGACTACACTGGTATGGGGAGGACGAGCGACTACACTGGTATGGGGAGGACGAGCGACGCCGCGTGTGAAGGATGCTCTTCCGCCGGAAGCGCCATATGGACTGGGGTGCACGGCGAGTAGGGCAGGCATTCCTGCTACATCACTGTGTACCGCTGTGCACGTGCATCGCGTTATAAATAAAGCAAAAACAAAACAAAACAGAAACAGAACACACAAAAAAGTTCTTGGCAAAAAGTTTGTTTCCTATCCTGCCAGTGGGGTTCTATAAAGAACACATCACTGACATTTATTAAAGAGAGAGAGAGAGAGGGGAGAGAGAGAGAGAGAGAGAGAGAGAGAGAGAGAGAGAGAGAGAGAGAGAGAGGAGAGAGAGAAATATTTGCAAAGTAATGTTACTATTTTATCTTTTACGCTCCCGATCGTTGCCCCTCCCCCACCTCTTCCTCGCCTTCTCTCTTCCCAGTCCCCATCCCTCTCGTCTCTCCCCTCCCCCCAACCCTCCCCCCTATCCATATCCACTCACCTTCCCGAAAAAAAAAACAGAATAACAAAGAAAAATTCTATTTGAGGTAGAAGGGCAAGGGAAAAGTCTGATATTCAAACAGCAATACCTGCCTCGCTCCTCTGTGTGTGTGTGTGTGTGTGTTCGTTCTTTAATTTAACGTCTATCCACCTAACAGTGATCTTAGACAGTATGTAAGTGTTATGTGTGTGTGCATGTGGTGTTTTGGGGTGTGTGCATGCGAACGGTTGGTGTTGATTTTGGGCGTACGTAGGTATGTAATGCAATTAGGCATTACATACCTCTCTTTTTATGTGTGTGTGTGTGTGTGTGTGTGTGTGTGTGTGTGTGTGTGTGTGTGTGGAGAGAGAGAGAGAGAGAGAGAGAGAGAGGAGAGAGAGACAGAGAGATGCTTCCTTAGCTTCGAGGACAAGGGAAGACATGAGCTGATTTCAAAATTAATGGCACCCTCTTGTTACGATTTTCATTTCAAATTAACGGTATTGTCATGTTGTTATCTTGGTTTAACGATTGAAAATGACCTCGTGCTGTAGTTTTTATCTCAAAATTAAAGGCACTGCCATAATTGACATTTACTTCAAAATTAATTGCATCCTCGTGTTGTGATTTCAAAATTAACGGCACGCTGGTGTTGTAATACTGATTCTGAAATCAACGGCACAGTTCAGCTCTGATTGTTTACTACAAAAATACCAGCACTTACGGGTTGTAATTCTGATGTAAAAATGAACACCAATTTCCTATCGTGATTCTTATTTCAAAACTAATGGCTGCCTCGCGCTGTGGTCCTGATTTCAAAGGTAAAGGGAACAAGCACCCTGGTGGTATAATTCTGATTTTGAAATTAGATACGACACCTTAGTGTGGTATGAGTCTGATTTTCAAAATTAATGGTGTCCTTGTTTTGTTATCCTGATTTTACATTTTTCCTGATTTTATAATTATCCTGATTTTACAATTATCCTGACTTTACAAACTAACAGTATCTCTACCGCTGTACATTTGATTCCCAAACTTTACACAGGTTCTTCACAGTGTCGGAACAACACTACCAGATTCCGTAGTTGTTTTTGTTTTTGTTTTCCTTTTTTTTTTTTTTTTTTTTTTGGTCTCCTCCAACCTTTTTTTTTTTTTTAAATGTTTTTAAACTTTTTTTGGGTAAGGTGGAGCCTCCATTTTCCTCTTTTTTGCCAGTGTTTCTTTTCTTTTCTTTTTTTTACTCAGCTCTCACGCACCATGCTAGTTTGTACGTTCTATTCCTAATAGACATCCTCTGGTGGACACTCTAGTGTTTTGGCGTTTGATACAACGCGTCAAGGTTTATTTATATGTTCTAATGGTTGATGTTCTCACACATTCAATCTGTGTGTCGCAAAAAATGAGAACGGAAAACAAAACGAAAAGACAAAAGGGAAAGACGGAGAGAGAGAGAAAGAAAGAATGAACAAAAGAAAGAAAGAAGGACATTAAGAAAGAAGGAAAAAGAAAGAAAGCGAGAATGGACAGAAGACAGAAAAAGAGCAGGAAGGAAAAATACACAAACAACGACGCAATTCTACTGT
>CM065729.1:73924924-73929924 GCA_033310375.1 Conus canariensis
CCTCTCCTGTCCCATCAGTGGCATATCCTGCCCTGTGCCATCTCCCATGTCCCATCAGTGGCACATCCTGTCCTGTCCCATCAGTGGCATATCCTGTCCCATCAGTGGCATATCCTGTCCCATGTCCCATCTTCCCTGTCCCATCAGTGGCATATCCTGTCCTATGTCCCATCTTCCCTGTCCCATCAGTGGCATATCCTGTTCTGTCCCATCAGTGGCATATCCTGTTCTGTCCCATCAGTGGCATATCCTGTCCTGTCCCATCAGTGGCATATCATGTCCTGTGCCATCTCCCATCAGTGGCATATCCTGTCCTGTCTCATAGTGGCATATACTGTCTTGTCCCATCTTCCATGTCCCATCAGTGGCATGTCTGTCCTGTCCTATCTTCTATGTCCCATCAGTAGCATATCCTGTCCCATCTTCCATGTCCCATCAGTGGCATATCCTGTCCTATCCTGTCATGTCCCATCTTCCATGTCCCATCAGTGGCATATCCTGTCCTATCCTGTCCCATTTTCCATGTCCCATCTTCCATGTCCCATCAGTGGCATATCCTGTCCTGTCCTGTCCCATCTTCCATGTCCCATCAGTGGCATATCCTGTCCTGTCCTGTCCTGTCCCATCTTCCATATCCCATCAGTGGCATGTCCTGTCCTGTCCTGTCCTGTCCCATCTTCCATATCCCATCAGTGGCATATCCTATCCTGTCCTGTCCTGTCCCATCTTCCATGTCCCATCAGTGGCATATCCTGTCCTGTGCCATCTTCCATGTCCCATCAGTGGCATATCCTGTCCTGTTCCATCTTCCATGTCCCATCAGTGGCATATCCTGGCCTGTCCTATCTTCCATGTCCCATCAGTGGCATATCCTGTCCTGTCCTGTCCTGTCCTGTGCCATCTTCCATGTCCCATCAGTGGCATATCCTGTCCTGTGCCATCGTCCATGTCCCATCAGTGGCATATCATGTCCTGTGCCATCTTCCATGTCCCATCAGTGGCATATCCTGTCCTGTCCCATCAGTGGCATATCCTGTCCTGTCCCATCAGTGGCATATCCTGTCCTGTGCCATCGTCCATGTCCCATCAGTGGCATATCCTGTCCTGTCCCATCAGTGGCATATCCTGTCCTGTCCCATCAGTGGCATATCCTGTCCTGTGCCATCGTCCATGTCCCATCAGTGGCATATCCTGCCCTGTGCCATCGTCCATGTCCCATCAGTGGCATATCCTGTCCTGTCCCATCAGTGGCATATCCTGCCCTGTGCCATCGTCCATGTCCCATCAGTGGCATTACACTCAAGTCGCTCATTCCAGCTCTCTCATGCATTAGCATCCACACGCATGGTTTTTGTTTGTTTGTTAGCTTTTGGTTTTGCTCTTTTAGTGTTCTTTCGCAGCCCCAACACCGTTAGTTTTCAAGGAACCAACGAATAATGATCAGATCGTCAAAAGGCAACCCACCAGAGAAGGCACCGCGCTGCAGCCGAGTCGTAACACTACTCCGGTGGTAATTCAGTGGTGCCTCTTCCCTCATCCAAAACATACGGCGAAACACCTCCTGCTCATTCCCCATACTGACAAGAATGAATCGCTTTGTCGTAGAGCCAGCGTGAAGAAGTGTAGCGAGCGCTCCAAAGGGCGCCACTTCTTCAATCAGGACCATCTGTCGCGGGGCTGCGTCCTGCCTTGAAGAACGAGCGCTCAGAAGATCCGCTTCCGTTCCGTGTCCGTCAGGTGCTGGTCCGGTCGGTCTCTGCATGGGGTCCGGCCCCTGAGGGATATGCTGGACACCCATCCATGACTCTGTCTGGCTCCCCAAGGTCTGGCTTATCATTTCCGAAGTCACAACCGTGACGGTTATAGTATGTGCTCCACCTCAACATTCCTTTCGTTCTGTGTCTTGATATATACATGTGTGTGTGTGTGTGTGTGTGTGTGTGTGTGTGTGTGTGGTGTGTGTGTGTGTGTGTGTGTGTGTGTGTATAGAGAGAGACAGACAGACAGACAGACAGATATAGATATATACTCCTATATTCACCTCAAGATTCCTTTCTTTCACTGTTTCGCTGTTTGTCTGTCTCAGTCTCTGTCTGTCTGTCTCTCTGTCTCTGTCTGCCTGTCTGTCTGTCTGTTTCTCTCTGTCTCTCTCAATATATATATATATATATATATATATATATATATATATATATGTGTGTGTGTGTGTGTGTGTGGTGTGTGTGTGTGTAGTGTGTGTGTGTGTGTGTGTGGTGTGTGTGTGTGTGTGTGTGTGTGGAGAGAGAGCGAGAGAGAGAGAGAGAGAGAGAGAGCGACAGAGATAGAGAAGGGGGGGGGGGGGGGGGGCTCGTAGGTGTCATTTTGTTGTTATTGTTGTATGCTCCGCCATTCGTTTCCCTTCAGAAGCTGATAACTTCTGTTCCGTGCCCCTAAACATCTGTATCGTTTTCTCTCTCTCCCCCCTCCTTCACCACCCCCCCCCCCCCCTGAACATACACCCTTCTCCTCATTGCCCACCCCATACCCCCCCCCCCTGCCACCCACACCTTTCCATTCATCACCATGATCTGTCATATTGCCGGCGTCTGCCGATGTGTGGGAACTGCCAAGAGACAAACAAGCCGTCATATATGTGTATGGACCGTCATAAACAAGTCTTCTTTCCCCAGCCAGAGAGAGAGGAGAGACAGAGAGAGAGAGGGGGAGTGGGGAGAGAGAGACAGAGAGAAAGAGGGAGAGAGAGGAGAGGGGAGAAGAGAGAGAGGGTTGAAGAGGGTGAGAGACAGAGAGAAGGACAGAGAGAGGAGAGGGGAGGGGAGAAAGAGGGGGAAGAGGGTGGGAGAGGGGGGAGAGAGATAGAGAGAGGGAGAGGAGAAGGGAGAGAGAGTGAGAGAGAGAGAGAGCATTATAAACAAGTCTTCTTCCCCAGAGAGAGAGAGAGAGAGAGGAGAGAGAGAGAACATAGGAACGAACGAACGAAATCTGATTTATTGAAGGACAGGAATAAGCACAAAGGCAGTGGCTTTTTTTTTTTTATCCAGCCCTCAAAGAAAAAAGGAAAGATGTCTACAAATACATGAAAGAAAAAATGGCACAGAACTGCATATCAACACATAAACAACAATGAATACATAACAGTTCAGAGTGAATAATACGATATGTATTTCATGGAAGAGACTGTGGGAGGGTGGGATGGGGAAGGGATGGATAACAGATCTGAGAGAGAGGAAAAGAGAGGGAGGGAGGGAAATACACACGCAGAGAGAGAGAGAGGAGAGAGAGAGAGAGAGAGAGAGAGAGAGAGAGAGAGAGAGATAGAGAGAAGCATACCAAAAAATTGTTATGTCACAAACGAGAAAATATAAAGACAGACAGGTCATATCAAAAATCAAATAAAGAAGAGGAATATATAGGGAGGATGAGGGATGGGAAAGACAGAAAAAGATAAGGGAATTCAGGAGACAGACAGACAGACAGACAGAGTGTAAGTGGACAGGTGGACAGATAGAAACGAGAAGAAGAAGCAAAAAGGGAGAGAGAAAAAGGAAGGAGAGAAACAGGAGATCGAGAGGGACACACACACACACACACACACACACACACACACACACACACACACACACACACACACACACGGACACAGAGAGAGACAGTGTGTGTGTGTGTGTGTGTGTGTGTGTGTGTGTGTGTGTGTGTGTGCGTGCGTGCGTGCGTGCATGCGTGCGTGCGTGCGTGCGTGCGTGCGCGCGTGTGTGTGTGTGTGTGTGTGGTGTGTGTGTGTGTGTGTGTGTGTGTGTGTGTGTGTGTTAGATGATGGATGCTGGAGAATGGGAGAAAGTAGAGCGGCGCGGATAGATGGGTTGTGGAAAGGAGGGGGGGGATGAGGAGATAGAACAGAGAAAGAAAAGAAAAGCTAGTAAGATGCCAGCAAAGAGCAGCTGATCTACGAGCCTTAGCTGAACACAGTCCGAGAGAGCCAAAGAGCAGCAGAACACGGGGTCTTCTTTTGCGCGTGTCCTTCAAGCGAACGCAAGCTGATGACCTGCAGGCCCTTCTGATTACTGCTTCTGACTTGCTGTTTCTTTGCTGGGAACGGAATGATTTGTCGGCTGACTGATGTTACACGGCCCAAAGTGCCATGTTTGATTATTGCCGTCGTAAACGCAGGGTAGGGGATAATTGTTTGTTTGTGTGTGTGTGTGTGTGTGTGTGTGTGTGTGTGTGTGTGTGTGTGTGTGTGTGTGTGTGTGCATGGGTGCATGCATGCAAGCATGTGTGTATGTGTGTGTGTGTGGTGTGTGTGTGTGTGTGTGTGTGTGTGTATGCATATGGGTGCATGCATGCGAGCATGTGTGGTGTGTGTGTGTGTGTGTGTGTGTGTGTGTGTGTGTGTGTGTGGATGCTTGTGTGATTGTGCGTGTCTGTGTGTGTTTGTGTAAATGAATGTGTGAGCACTTGCTCGCACGATTGCCTGTGTTTGTGTGTGTGTGTGTGTGTGTGTGTGTGTGTGTTTGTGTGTGTGTGTGTGTGTGTGTGTGTGTGTGTGTGTGTGTGTGTGTGTGTGTGTGTGTGTGTGTGTCCCCGATGAATGTAAGAAGTGGTAGAGGGGATGGGTGCGACTACGGGATCACAGACAGGCGAGGAGGAAAAGGAATGCAGGAAGGAATAGAGGGGAGAGGGGAGGAGGAAAAGGAATGCAGGAAGGAATAGAGGGAGAGGGGAGGAGGAAAAGGAATGCAGGAAGGAATAGAGGGGAGAGGGGAGGAGGAAAAGGAATGCAGGAAGGAATAGAGGGGAGAGGGGAGGAGGAAAAGGAATGCAGGAAGGAATAGAGGGGAGAGGGGAGGAGGAAAAGGAATGCAGGAAGGAATAGAGGGGAGAGGGGAGGAGGAAAAGGAATGCAGGAAGGAATAGAGGGGAGAGGGGAGGAGGAAAAGGAATGCAGGAAGGAATAGAGGGGAGAGGGGAGGAGGAAAAGGAATGCAGGAAGGAATAGAGGG
>CM065729.1:73932424-73937424 GCA_033310375.1 Conus canariensis
TTTTCTCTCACCACTCCTTTCTTCCTTGATCTTTTTCTTTCTTTCTTTCCTCATTTCTTTCTTTCGGGTCTTTTTTTTTTTCTCCTTTCTCTCTACCTTTCTTTCTTTCCCTCTGAGTCACTGTCAGTGGCTGGCGATGATTTGATTTTCAGAGACCCTAGGGATGTTTCTGGAGATAAGCCAAACAGACTTAAAAGAAAAATTACTGTACCGCCGAACAGAAAGAGACAAACAGATTACACGACAAAACACGACGCGTTTCGACCTCTTTGGTCTTCTTCAGGCAAGATAAACCACATTCAATACAGTGAAAATGAAGGACGATCAATGACTTATCTCCTCCTGTTGGGCGCAAAAAGGATGTGGAATGAAGATAAGTGACTGTTCCTTCTTCCTGATCAATGTGAAATGGAGATAAGTGATTGTTATATTCCTTCTTCCTGATCAATGTGGAATGGAGATAAGTGATTGTTATATTCCTTCTTCCTGATCAATGTGGAATGAATATAAGTGATTGTTATATTCCTTCTTCCTGATCAATGTGGAATGAATATAAGTGATTGTTACATTCCTTCTTCCTGATCAATGTGAAATGGAGATAAGTGATTCCTCGGTCTTCGTTTTCATTGTCCTGAATGTTGTTTATCTTGCTGGAAGAAGACCAAAGAGGTCGAAACGCGTCGTGTTTTCTCTTGCAATGTGTTTGTCTCTTTCATTCAGCGGCACAGCACTTTTTCTTTTAAATTTGTTTTGATTTCCGCCTGCAGCCACCTCGCTTTGAAATCAACCAGACAGTCATGGGCATACTGGAAGCAGACGAAGAATGGACTGCCAGGAAAAAGAATACAAAATACAAGATTCACTGTCTGGAAGAAGACTCCGAGAAACAGGATTCACTGTCTGGAAGAAGACCCCGAGAAACAGGATTCAGTGACCATTTTCCAATAGTCTTGAGACATAAAATGTCAGAACATATCATTTTACCAGCACATCTTAACCTTAGGAAACCCAGCTTGGATCTTTTGGTACGAACACACAAAACGAATTAGAGGAAGACAAGATTCTTCAAAGTCTAACCCTGCTGAAACCTTGACCAACATCATTATCAGATGTGCCAAGAACATCATTCCAGCTTCTACCACCTAACCTCTGATGCCGAAAACTCCCTGGTTTAATGCTGAGTGCCAACAAATCCACAATCAACGCCAGAAGGCTCAACGTGTTGTCTGTCGCAGGCCATCAATACCTTATGCGAGGGCTCACCAAAATCTCCGTGCCAAATCTCGCTATATTTTCAAAAAGTGTAAACGTCAGTCTTGGAGAGACTTCTGCTCCAAGTTGACTGCAAAGACCTCCAAGAAGAAAGTATGGACAGTAATCAGGAAAATTTGTGGAAAAAATACAATCCTTCTTTCCATCACCTGAAACTTGCAGAAGCTCTGATCACAGATAAACAAGCTGTGGCTAATCTGCTGGCCACAGCTATTGAAAAACAAACTTTTAAAAGAAAAATCTCCTTGTGACTTCTCATCGGACAACACTGCAGCCTACAATCTGCCATTTTCGATCAATGAACTGAAATCGGCTTTGCAAGTCTGCAACGACTCTGTTCCTGGCCTGGATGAGATCCACTATCAGCTTTTGAAACATTTCCCAGAAAGCTGTCTTCAGATTTTTTCTGAAAGTCTTCAACCATATCTGGACCACAGGGTGCTTTCCACCGTCCTGGCGGAAAGCCCTCATCATAACTATACCCAAACCTGGAAAAGATCTTTCGAACCCATCAAATTCCCGTCCGATAGCTTTGACCAGCTGTATCAGCAAACTGATGGATAAAATGGTCAGTGCTAGACTCATGTGGGAAGTGGAAACCGACGGCCTTCTGGCGAAATAACAGTGTGTTTCCGCAAACATCGAAACTACAGTGGACCATGTGATCCGTCTCGAATCTACGCTTCGAAACGCCTTTATAAATAAACAACACGCAGTAGCTATTTTCTTTGACTTGGAGAGAGCCTACGATACCACCTGGAAATCTGGGATACTTCATGATCTCCATGACCTTGGTTTGGGGGTCATCTTCCACTTTTTATTAAAACGTTTTTGGCAGAACGACAGTTTCAGGTTCGGGTTGGCATCACTTTCTCTGATGTTCACAAGCAGGAGTTGGTGTTCCACAAGAGAGCATACTGTCTCCTGCCCTCTTTAGCATCAGAATCAACAACATTGTCAAGTCAGTTCAACAGGGTTCCGACTGCTCATTAATTGTCGATGATTTTGCCGTCTGTGCAACTGGAAGCTTGTACCCGAGTGTTCAGCGCAGACTCCAGCTTTGTGTGGATAAAATTCATCAGTAGGCGGAAGAAAATGGCTTTACTTTTTCTGCTACTAAGACACAGTGCATTCACTTTCATGATTTTCGTCAGTTTTTTGCAGGTCCTGAAATTCAAATAGGGAAATCTCCAATTCCAGCTGTAAAAGAGGCCAAATTTCTAGGAGTTATTTTTGACCAAAAAATCAACTTTCTTAGTCACATAAAAAAAAAACTAAAAAAGTTCTTGCCAGATAGCTCTGAACATTCTGCGGGTCGTAGCACACACTAACTAGAGCGCTGATAAGAAAACTTTGCTGCACCTCTATAGAGCCTTGGTCCGTTCTAAACTGGACCATGGTTGTGCTGTGTACGGCTCTGCAAGACCCTCTTTCCTGAACTCTTGGACCCTATTCACAATCAAGGGCTCCGTCTCTGTCTTGGAGCATTCTGCACCACCCCTGTGTTTAGTCTGTACGGAGAGGCAGGCGAACCCTCCCTATCCAACCGCAGGCTGAAACTATCCTTGAACTACTATCTCAGACTGTTCTCTGAACCGGAAAACCCTGCCTATGACTGTGTTTTTAATCCTCAGTTTCAAAGTAAATTCGAAAAAAAAAATGTATTCCTCGGTTTGGTCTTCGTATGCAGCCTCTTGCGCAGAATGCAGTCTTGATCTAGGAGTTATGTCTGACTTCTCCAAGTTTCCAGATAAGCCTCCGTGGACCTTTTTCACACCAGAAATTCACTTTTACGAGTATCTTGCTGCTTTTCGCAAAGAATCCACCCGTTTTCAGCTATATCTTGCTGCTTTTCGCACAGAATCCACCCGTTTTCAGGTATATCTTGCTGCTTTTCGCACAGAATCCACCCGTTTTCAGGTATACAAGGGTTCCCATCCTGTCAGAAAATATTCACTGACGGTTCAGAGTCTGAAGATGGCGTGGTCTGTGCTGTCAATTGCCCTGGTGCTCCTTCTCAAATATTATTAGAATATATTCCATCAGATGCTTCTGTTCACTCTGCTGAACTTACAGCTCTGGTTCTAGCACTGAGGATAATCTCTCAATCCACAAAGAAGGACTTTCTGGTTTTGTCTGATTCGTTGTCAGCTTTTGAGGCCATATCTGGCCGTAACCCCCGTCATCCCGAACTTCTACACTTTTTTAAATAAAACTTTTTACCACGTTGAAAGCGGAAGGTCACAACATCGTTCTGGTCTGGGTTCCCAGTCACGTGGGCATCGGAGGGAATGAAATGGCTAATCGTTTGGCCAAGAATGCCACAAGAGGGAAACTGTCTAACATATCTATCCGCTACACAGATCTAAAACCAAAAGTTAATAATTATGTCAGAGACCTTTGGCAGGAGGATTGGGATACACAGACGGATAACAAGCTCTTTCAGATCCGTCCAAACATAAAAGAGTTCCTCTCATCCACCTCTGGTGGTCGCAAAGAAAAAACGGTTCTATGCCGGCTGCACACCGGCCATTCGTATTTTACTCATTCATATCATTTAAAGAGTGAAGAAGCTCCGTGGTGCATTCCATGTCATGTGCCACTCACAATTAAACATATTCTTTTAGAATGTTGGGACTTGCATGATGTGAGACACAAACATTTTACAGCAGATTCCATGAAAACCTTGTTCAGAGATGTTCCACCTGATGCGATCTTTGAATACTTGAAAGAGGTTAACATGTTTCATCGGATCTGAGATTTTTTAGTGGAAAGATTTTTAACAAAATTTCGGGTGGGTTTTTAGAAGATGTATATTAAAGAGTTGTGTGAATGAATGACTTGTAAGTTGACTTCAACGCGGTGACAGCCCTGATATGGCCCTTTGCGGTCGGCTGGGCTATAAGCAACATTATCTTACCTTTTTATCTGTCTATCTATCTATCTATCTTTCTGTCTGTCTGTCTATCTATCTAACTATCTATCTATCTATCTATCTAGCTGTCTATCTACCCATCCATCTTCCTACCTATGTGTCTACCTATGTGTCTACCTATCTGTCTCTCTACCTATCCGTCTATCTACCTATTCATCCGTCTGCCTACCTATCTATGCATCTACCTATTTGTCTATCTGTCTATCTACCTACCTATCTATCTATCTATCTATCTACCTATTACCTATCTACCTATCTACCTATCTATCTATCTATCTATCTATCTATCTATCTATCTATCTATCTATCTATCTATCTACCTATCTATCAAGCAGCCTAGTTGCCTCGCAGAGTATTGGTAGTGTCTTGCTTTCATTACTAACCGCCCCCCCCCCCCCCCACCTTCGCCGCTGCCCCTACCCCCATATCTCCCTATCTCCCTCCAGTGCTTTATGTTGGCGACAGTATGGGTAGGGAGGGGAAGAGACATGGAGGGAGGCTGGGAACAGGGAACGGGAGTTGTCTCCCTGGTAACTTTTTTTTTTTTTTCATGTTTCTTTCCTTATTCCCCCCCCCCACCCCCTCCCCCACCCCCGCCCCCACCCCCGCCCCCAATTCTTCAGTTTAATGTCTGTTCACGTTATGTGATCTTAGACACCAAACAAACAATTTTTGTTTTCAGTGAATCTGGCAACATCGGTAAAAAAGAAAAAAGAAAAAAAATCGACATAACTTACTGTTTAACAAAGATAAAATAATTGTACTTAAAAACACATAAGCGAAAATCGGACTT
>CM065729.1:73942424-73944924 GCA_033310375.1 Conus canariensis
ACGTGATATACCGTTCTTCAGTGCGGCACTCCAATGATAATAATGATGATGATAGTAATGATAAGAATAACATTGATAATAATAATAATGATAGTCATAATAATGATAATAATGATGATAATCATAACATTGACGATATAATGACAATAATGATAATAATAATAATAACATTGATGATAATGATAATAATAACAATAATAATGATAATAATAGAAATAATGATAACAATATTAATATCATGATAATGATATGAAAATTAGTCTGCACTTACATCCAGAACCTGCTCGCAGTGCTTACAAATATAAGAAAAATTATGAAGAAAGAAGAACAAGGTGTAGGTTTGGACCAGTGTACACACCGTCCCCTCAAGCCTAGACAATATCTACTCTCTCTCTCTCTCTCCTCTCTCTCTCTCTCTCTCATGGACGCTGTCAATTTCCCTGTTAGCTCAGGACAGTGGATGATAACACGCCTGTAATGGGCAGATGCTTTGCCTTCCACACCTTCTTAACGATGGTGCATTAGATTCGTGAAAGAGGATGATCGTAGTCCTGTGGTTCTGACTCGCGACAAAAGTTCTCATTAAAATGGACTTCATTACATGTTAACGTGTTTTCTTTTCTTTTCTTTTTTTTTTCCAGCGTTGAACTTGCCTTTTGAATAAAGTGAGGCTAGTTACAGTGAGATGGAGCTTGAGAGAGAGAGAGGGAGAGAGAGAGGGGGGCACAGCTAGAGAGAGAGAGAGAGAGAGAGAGAGAGAGAGAGAGAGAGATCTCAGAACTCAGAAAACCTTTATTCGACCAAGGACTGAGATCTTAAGCAGAGAATATTGTTCCACTCTGTCCTTGCTAAATTATGAGGGTTTTTTTATGAATTTTTTTTTTAACATAAAAGACAAAAAGGAGAGAGAAAAAATAACAGACACACAGGATTATAGAAGACATGATTCACACACACACACACACACACACACACACACACACACACACACACACACACACACACACACACACATTTGTATGCAAAGGCTTTACAAAAAGCATGCATGTATAGGCAGTCCTAAAGGTATCAATGCAGACAACAACAAGGACAGAGTGGAGAGGAGGGGGTGGGGGAAAGGAGTGGATGGAGGTGGGTATGATGGGTGAGTCAGCGTTGAAGGAAGAGAGAGAGAGAGAGGAGAGAGAGAGAGAGGGGAGAGAGAGGTGGACTGATGGAGAGACAGATAGACACACACCACGCGCGCGCGCGCGCGCGCACGCACGCTCGCACACACACACACACACACACACACACACACACACACACACACACACACACACACACATGTACACAGGGATAAACAAACGGAGACAGACACAGAGATACAGCGAGTGGGAAAAAGAAGAGGAAGAGGGTTACAGGGAGGGGGGGTGGGCGGGGGGGACTCATCGTACTGATCCTGACACGCTTCTAGGGCTCTCAACGTCAATCTTTGTCCGTGTTCGTGTCGCCTGTCGTTGCCAGTACACAATCGAATTAAACCCACCACCACCATCACCACCACTGGCACTCCCTTGACGAAAGAAACGCACAGGCTGCACGCCAAAAAATGAAAGCGCCAAGGCCGTGCATAAGAAATCAGGTATCTATAGACAGGTACAATTAGAATGATTTGAGAATGTTTAATGTGTCTGAAAGTTGATTTGCCTTCTGTTCTTTCACACGCCTGTCAAGGTTGTTCCAAGGAGTTAAGATCCAAATCAAAGGAATGGGAGGGACTGTTTGGGAGGGACCACCTGGCGCAAAGATGATACGGAAGAGTGAGAAGGCCTGACATGTGACGTCAACCAAGGAGAAGGTCATGTATTTCAAGATTGTGAATGAGGTCATCGGTGGAAATATATGGAAAAAAAAAAACAAAAAAGAGAGAAAAGAGTGAAATGATTTGTGGCGGGGAGGGGGAGGGGGGGGGGGGGGGGTGGTTATTGTTCTTTTCATTAGTTATCAGTCTGATGTACGCTGACATGGATGATATAGTGATTCAGAACAAAATCCCAGTTGTGGCGTGTGCCCACAGACAGACAGAAAGACCGACAGTGATTGTCGTTTATGGTCCAGCCGACAACGGGCGTCACGTCAAGGTGGGCTGGGCTGTGAGCAGAAAGACTTGTCCTGACTTCATTGTCAGCTTGTCCTGACATCATTATCAACTTGTCCTGACTTCATTATCAACTTGTCCTGACTTCATTATCTAGTTGTCCTGACTTCATTATCTAATTGTCCTGACTTCATTATCAACTTGTCCTCACTTCATTATCAACTTGTCCTGACGACACTATCAACTTGTCCTGACTTCATTATCAACTTGTCCTGACGACACTATCAACTTGTCCTGACTTCATTATCAACTTGTCCTGACTTCATTATCAGCTTGTCCTGACGACACTATCAACTTGTCCTGACGACACTATCAACTTGTCCTGACGACACTATCAACTTGTCCTGACGACATATCAAC
>CM065729.1:73952424-73959924 GCA_033310375.1 Conus canariensis
TCCTCTCCGTCATCTGTTCAACGTAACTGGATGTGCTGCAAAGGTTGTCCAGTTTTTGATTGTGTAGGAAACAGCGATTATGACTTTTTTGTGTGAAATCAGTAACTATCAATGTAAGAAAACGGTCATTAAGACGTGATTATTTTACGTCATTCTCATCAGGTCTGATGTTGTTTGGACTTCAGATTTAGAGTCAAACGAAAGATCCCAAGTTTACCGTAAATGCCATAAGCTTAAAATCACGTCAATTAGAACTGCTATTTCCGTCCCCCAGCCTTCTGTGCCTGTCCCCCATCGCCACCATGTCAGTCACATGATCGCTGTTCTCACCGTCCAGCGAATGAACACGACCGTTTTCTACGAAGGAAAATGGCTAATTGGGGGCTTATGAAGTTAATTATCTTGTCAGTGTTGGCAGAACCGGATTTCAAACGTTCAGGGGCTATTAGAGGCGGATACGTAGGTAGAAAGAAAAAAAAAGGCAAAGAAAAAGAAAGAAAACATCGGGAGCTTTCCTTATAAGCTTATAACGGAGTTCACATTCTGGTCAAGAGACGAGAATGTTGACGTTTTTGACAGTTGCAATTCCCATTGTTCCATCTACTATCAGAAAATGCTATTATTCCTGTTGTGTGTGTGTGTGGGGGCGGGGGGGGGGGATAATCGTGGTACAGAAATAGATAAGGATTCCATTCAGAGCTGCAGCTATCACAGACACATTGAAGTCCTATATTGACTATCACAGACAACATTGACAATCCCTATATTGAACTATCACAGAGAACATTGACAATCCCTATATTGAACTATCACAGACAACATTGAAAATCCCTATACTGAACTATCACAGACAACATTGACAATCCCTTTTATGAACTATCACAGACATTGACAATCCCTATATTGAACTATCACAGACAACATTGACAATCCCTATATTGAACTATCACAGACAACATTGACAATCCCTATATTGAACTATCACAGACAACATTGACAGTCCCTATATTGAACTATCACAGACAACATTGACAGTCCCTATATTGAACATCACAGACAACATTGACAGTCCCTATATTGAACAATCACAGACAACATTGACAATCCTATATGACTATCACGAACATGACATCTATATTGAACAATCACAGACAACATTGACAATCCCTATATTGAACTATCACAGACAACATTGACAATCCCTATATTGAACTATCACAGACAACATTGACAATCCCTATATTGAACTATCACAGACAACATTGACAATCCCTATATTGAACTATCACAGACAACTTGACAATCCCTATATTGAAGCTGACGTTGATTTCAAAAGGAGTCAGGCGTTGAATTGCGCAAAACTTTCTCTCTTTTGTTTTGTTTTTGTTTGTTGTTTGTATGATTTGTTTGTTTCGTGTACGCATGTTCAACTCCTTATGGTTAATTAATACCTGAAAATGCGGCTTTTCGCGTGCTGATCAGCTTCCTGTCGTACACGACGTAGAAAGGGCGGATGTTGTTGAGCTGCTTTCCCTTTATTGGTTGAGAGTTATCGTTCGTGGAGGCTTCAGTCGGTGGAAACTAAGAGGATGCAAGAATGTGTGTAGAATCATTTCTCTCCCTCCTCCCCTCCCTCCCACCCTCTGCGTCTGTAATAATCTCTCTCTCTCTCTCCTCTCTCTCTCTCTCTCTCTCTCTCTCTCTGAATGCGTCTGTAATCATTTCTCTCTCTGTCTCTCTATTCTGTCTCTGTCTGTCTCTGTCTGTCTGTCTTTGTCTGTCTGTTTCTTCTTCTTCTCTCTCTTCTCTCTCTCTCTCTCTCTCTCTCTCTCTCTCTCTTAGTGTGTTTAATTACGTAGATGTGTTGTGGCTTTTGAAAATATTCACTGTGTAAAAAAATAACTACAAATGACCTATACAGTGTCTGCAGATGTTGCTGTAAGTCAAAATGACTGCACTTTTTTTTTTTTACAGTGACTGCTATGAAAATGTGTAACCACTCTTCGTTTTGTACCCATAAGATCTAAAAAGAAAGAGAAGAAAAACAAAACAAAACAAAACAAAAAAAGCATGAGAGAAACTGAAAAGGAAATGAAAAGACGTAAAGAAAGAGAAGAAGAAGAAGAAGAAGAAGAAGAAGACGAAGAAGAAAGACAGGAGAGGAAAAAAAGGAAGAATTGGAAAGAAAGATAACTGAAAGGCAATGAGGATGAGTGAAGAAAAGAGAAGAAAAAAAACAAAAAAAAAAAAAAATGAGAGAAATGAAAGGAATGAAAAACAAAAAAAAAAAAGAAAGAAGATGAAAGAAAGAAAGACAAGGAAAAGAAGAAATTAAAGAAAGATAATGAAGGCAATGAAGGGAATGAGGAAGAAAGAGAAGAAAGAACAAATGAAAAATAAAGGGAATGGAATAGTGGGGAAAAAAAAAAATAAAAAAAAAAACAAAAGAGAAACAGAAGGATAATAAGAGAAAGGAAGAGAAGAGAGAAAATGAAAAAGAAAGGGAAAAAAAAAAAAACAAAGGAAAAGAAAACTCAAAGGAAAGGAGAAAATGGAAAGAAAGAAAGAATGGAAGAACAGAAAGAAAAGAAGAAAGAAAAAGGAAGCGAAAGAGAAAAAAGAACAGAGACAGAAAAGAGAAGATGATGGGGAAAATACAAAAGAAATTAATTAAGGACAAAAGAGGGAAAACGGAGAAAAAAAGAAAAAAAAAGGAAGGCATTGTGAAGAGCAAAAAAATAAAAGAATGAAAACGAAGAGAAGAGAAAATGAAGAGAGAGAACAAGAAATAAAGAACGATATGAGGAAAGAAAGAAAGAAAGAGAATAGAAAATTGATATAAGAAGGGAAAAAAAAAACAGAAAAAATATAGGGGAGAGGGGGGGAGAGAAAAAAAAGGGTGGGGGGAAGAGGGAGAGAAAGAAGAGATAGCAAACAAACAAGAAAAAAAAAGGGGAGGGGGGGGGGGGGGCGAGAGAAAAAAGAAAGCAATAGAAAAAAAACTAAAAGAAATAAAACTATATGGCCGCAACCACCAGAAACAACGGCAAACACGGAAGACAATGCGACTGCACACCGCTCGTGCGAAACGCTGCGGCATGTTCAGAAAAGCAGTCACCCGAGACGCTTTGTGTACTCTGTGACGTGTGGGTCATAGCAATCTCGTTTGGTCATTGTTGGTGGCTGTTACCGCACAAAATGTCACCACTGCACAAAATGTCACAACTGGCACAAAATGTCACAATTGTGACATTTTGTGCGGTAACATTGGCCTAGCCACGCGGCAGACGCAAATGCATGCAGCCTGTACCCGTTCTTGCTTTTTCATTCTCTCCCTTTACCGTGGCTATTTCTTTCTCTTCCTACATTGGCTAATTCTACTTACCTTTTCCCGATTTTTCACTCTTATTTCTCAGTTCACCTGTGTTTCCTAATTTTCACTCTGTTCCTCTATATTTTACTGATTTTACCAGTCTTCCCCTAAACTTTGCATATATTTTCTCAGTTCTTCTACGTTTTGCTGTTTTTGTACATTTTAAGAATATTTCCGGGCTTTCCATGTGTTCCTGATGTTACCAATCTTCTCCGATTTTCTTCTCTTTGCCTAAGCTCATTTTACGCATCTTTTACAAATTTTACTGACAATTTCCTGATTTCCTGTCTTTCGTAAATTTCACTTTTTTTTTCTGATATTTCTGACCTTATCCTAACAGTCCTCAGCTTTTCCCACTTCAGCTTGCACAAATTGATCCCCCCCCCCCCCCCCCCCCTTAAATTGTCCTATTTTTCCAAAGTCTACAATCTTTTCCCAATTGTCCCGACTTTTCCATAATTTGTCCTATCGTTTTCTAATTTTACCTCCTTTTACCGTTTTTTTAAAAAAAATTATTCAGTTTACCTTTTACCGTTTTTTTTTTTTTTTTTTTAAAATTATTATTCAGTTTACCTTTTACCGTTTTTTTACGTATTTTTCCTGATTAAAAATGAAATCTTTTCCTTACCTTACAAACTGGTCTTCAATTTTATATACCTTTTCCTCATTTTATCTGCCTCTGTCTTCTCCGGAATAGCTCAGTTGGTAGAGCGCCTGACTCGTAATCTTGGTGATCCTGGGGTTGCGGGTTCGAATCTCCGCCGGGGCGTTTCGGTACAGGGGGAATTTTCCTTCGGAGTTAACATTAGTTCTGATTCCATTTCCCATACAGTCCTTCGAATGAGACTATAAACCGAGGTTCCGTGTGTGAACGCACGCATAATATCTTGCACACACGTCAAATCCCATCACCAGCTTTCGGAAGAGTAGGCCAGTTTGGCCGTTGGTATGGATGACACGTTACACACAGCATGCACCCTGCGTAAGAAATGGAAAGAATGAAGGAAGTAAAGAAACTGAGAGAACGATATTGAACGATATTGACTGGATGACACGGGAAACGACTGAATGAAGCGCCAGCTGGCAGCTCTTCAGTCGGCACTACCCAGGTAGGCAGCCCGTTGTGTAAGCGAGTGTTGATTGTAAAGCGCTTAGAGCTTGGTCTCTAGCCGAGAATAGGCGCTATATAAGTATTCATTATTATTATTATTAATTTCTTCTTGCTTTTTCTGATTTTTTTTCTTATATTTTGTGTGTGTGTGTGAGATGAGAGAGAGAGAGAGAGAGAGAGAGAGAGAGAGAGAGGAGAGAGAGCCCGCCGCGCGCACACGCGAGAGAGAGAGAGAGAGAGAGAGAGAGAGAGAGGGGGGGGGCAAAAGCACTTTCACCACACAGAACAACACCAACAACAAAATTAAAAGAAAAGTGCCAGCAAGGGTGCACCCAACCATAGCTAAGCCATGCTGGTCATATTTAAACATGTGTCAATTTTAATTTCCTTGCTTCTAGAAAACCCAAAGGGCAAAACGTTTTGCTAGAGCATAGTGTTGTTTGTTCGTTCCACCCATGGACTCTTAACCATATTTTTTTCTCTCCCCACAAATACATTGAGATGCACACCACTATAATCCTGTCTTGTGCACAGTGAAGGTAACTGACGTAATGGTGAGGCCAGATATGATGCATTAATGGGACTGTTGCAATATAATGTTACCGACGGTGTTTATCCACAGAGCGAATACTCAACACAACCACAACATCATCACGAAAAAGAAGAATAGAAAAACAATGTTTCCATCATGGGACAAATCAAAAACAACGAACCAAAATTCTGTCAGATTTTGCCCACTGCCAACACATTCAATTTTTTAAAGTATTTTTGTTGTTGTTGTTTTTCATACGTTATTCAGAGAGGTGCGAAGTCAAATAGTTAGAATGTTTGCCAGAGGAGCTGACGATCGTGAGTTTGAGCATCACGTGACGTGGGTGGGACTTGCACGGCTTGAAAATCATCTCTGACTACCAGTCAGTAGATGGGTACCTGGATCAGGCCAGTGAAGGTTAAGATCGGGGAATGAGAGTGGTGGGCTCCGCCTTTTATCATGCCGTGCCTCAGAAACGATCAGCCCAAACATTTCACTGCTTCTACAGCTATTAGGCTGTGAGTGTTTATTTTATTTGATTTTATTTCATTTATTTATTTATTTATTTTTGTTGTTTACCTCATATCATCTCCAGGCATAGAAGCCCCCCCTTCCTTCCTGTCCAGCCCGAGTCCTCTCTCTCACTCCGCCTCTCCCTCCCGTCCCTCTTCCGAAGGAATATGCAAGTGACAGGAAAAGCTGCAAACGGAGATGCATGTCATTGTTAAAAAAATTAAGGAGAAGAAAATTCACCTGGAATTCCCACGAGAGGAGAGGATGCAAAAGTGGAAAGGAGGTGGTGAGATGTACAAAAACAAATAAACAACCAAACATCAAAACCTTTCATAGGGCTGGGCTATTTGGTCTTAGCTTCAGCTCCATCTCAGTTGTTTGTTTGTTTGTTTTTGTATGTTTTTTGTTGTTGTTGTTGTTTGTTTGTTGTTTTTTTTTACTTTCCCATCTTCTGTACCACATCAGTGGCAGTGCACCCACGCCGCTCATTCCGTACACCCGTCCACAGCCACAGCCCGGTCAGTCCCGCCGCAGCCCCGGCACCAGCAATCCACGGGGGCAGTCAATGTCAAGTCGTTAAGAGGCACCCCACCGGAGGTAACACTGCACTGCTGCCGAGTCACTTCGGTGGTGTTCAGTGGCGCCTGTTCTGATCCAACATACGCAGGACACCACCTATTAAGCCCCCTACTGACGACAATAATTGCTTAGTCGCGGAGCCGGCGTGAGTGAGCTCTCCATCCGGAGGGCGCCACCACGTCCGTCCAACAACAGTCCCCATGAACTCGCCGATACCGGTGACCCCGACGGAATCAAATCAAGGCCACAGACGTGGAGAGGACATCGAAACTGAGGTCACCATTAGAGCAGGGCATGAAGGACCACAAATTGAGACTTTTTTAATGCTGATCGATGAAAATAGGGTGATGAAGATGAAGCTACGGATTTCCATTGTCTGAGACTGTATGACAGGCTGTAATCTACGCTTCCTTTCATAATATATCCCGGCGTCAACCAGGCCCGAGAGATTCAGACACCTGCGTGTTGGTCAGGGAATTTCAGCAACACTCTCAGAGACGCATCCATTAAGTGGATGAAACTCGACTGTGTGGTCCCAGTCTTCCCAGCTGAGCCCGTAGCAAACTCAGCTCTGGGTAGGAGCCGGTCGTGGCAGACAAATCCCAGATGACTCTGATGGGAATCGAACCCATGACCTCCCAGCCGGGAGTCCGCGACGCTGACCACTTCGCTACGGCGGCTGGTCCATCTGAGTTTTAATTTCCTAACTTTCTGAGATAGTCTTTGTTTTTAATTGGATTCTTGTCCTCAATGTCCATGCCTGTTTTTTTTTTTTTTTTTTCTTCAAGTCGTTGTGTGTGTGTGTGAACAGCTTCTGATTACATGGCTTTCAAGGTACGGGAAGGAACCGTTTTAAACTTCCCGTTTTAGCTTGTCCGCTTGGCAGTTTTTTTTTTTTTTTTTTTTTTTTTTTTTTTCAATTTCCTCTTATTAATTTTTTCCCTCTAAGTCTGGAGAAATCTTTCTGTCGGATTGAAGAGGCAAAGCCCTTCATCTCTTTGACTGATCTTCTTCTTCTTCTTCTTCTTCTTCTTCTTCTTCTTCTCTCTCTCTCTCTCTCTCCTCTCTCTCTCTCTCTCTCTCTCTCTGTCTCTCTCTCTCTCTCTCTCTCTGTCTATCTCTCTTTCTCTTCTGGTCTGTCTATCCGTTTGTCTGTTTCTCTCCCCTCTCTCTCTCTCTCCCCCCTCTCTCTCCCCCCACCTCTCTCTCTCTCTCTCTCTCTCTCTCTCTCTCTCTCTCTCTCTTCTCTGATACAAGTACAAGCGCTCTTGTGGTAATTTTATGGAAGCGTTTGATGTTATTAAACAAGGTCTTCTTCTTTAGTGAAAAAAAAAAAAAAACAAACGAAATAAGATAACGAGAATACGATATAAGTCCTGTCTCCAGTTCTTT
>CM065729.1:73972424-73977424 GCA_033310375.1 Conus canariensis
AGAGAGAATCTTTATTCAATAGATAAGTAGGAAGATGCCTTTTTTCATCCAGCACTTGTCCCTTCAAGGACTAACGATACTAATACATTAACACTGTTACACAATATGTAACTTGCTTTATAAAGAGAGTGATTATATATGTCATTGTAAAAGATAGCACGCGTACTCACTAAAAGTGTATGTTACATTCTCTCTCTCTCTCTCTCTCCTCTCTCTCTCTCTCTCTCTCTCTCTCTCTCTCTCTCTCTGTGCGCTCTCGTGTGTGTGTGTGTGTGTGTGTGTGTGTGTGTGTGTGTGTGTGTGCGCGCGCGCGGGGTGCGTGCTTGTGTCGCTCTCTATCTCTCTGCCTCTCTCTCTCTCTCTTAATCTCTGTGTGTGTGTGTGTGTGTGTGTGTGTGTGTGTGTGTGTGTGTGTGTGTGGTGTGTGTGTGACATACATTAGACCCAAGATCTGACCAGCGCGTTGGGCTAATGCGTAGGTCAGACATCAGCTAAGTCGTAGCCACGAGACCCTCTTCTTAAATTCTCTCATCTTAGTCATTAATTCATTTATCCATCAGCTTAAAATCATGCGCAGTGTGGTCTCGAAACATAGCAGATTTGTGTAGCGTATATGGACTAGTCCGCACGCAGTGACGTCTCCTTGATAAAACTGAAACTGAAACTCAGTGTGTGTGTGTGTGTGTGTGTGTGTGTGTGTGTGTGTGTGTGTGTGTGTGTGATTGAATGAGGATGTAGGTGTTTAAACGGTTGCAATGTTTTCAGTCCACAAAGTGTAAACACTAACTGGCTGAAATTTTTGTCTGAGTAATTGAATGAATAAATAAATTACAAAATAGATAAAGAGATAAATAAATGAATAGATAGATAAACAACATTCTTCAGAGTGTGACTAGATTCATTGATAACCATGGCAATATTCTAAATGACCAAACAGAGATTCTTCATGAGGTTCAAGGATTTTATGAATCACTGTACAAAAAATGTGAAGTTGACGACTGTGATTTGGATGAACTCATTGTAAATATTCCACATTGAGACCGTGACGAAGCAAATAAATTAGATGGCGAAATCACACTGGAGGAGACATGTATAGCATTAAAGAACATGAAAAACAACAAAAGTCCTGGCACTGATGGTTTCACAACAGAATTTTTTAAGTGTTTTTGGAGGAGAATAGGGGTTTTTGTTGTCAGAGCTTTAAATGCCGGATTTAGAAGGGGGGAGCTTTCTTGTGTTCAAAGACAGGGACTAATTGTATGTATACCAAAGGGAGATAAACCAAGACACTTTGTGAAGAACTGGACACCAATCTCGTTGTTAAATGTTGTATATAAAATAGGGTCATCGTGTATAGCCAATCGTTTAAAAAATGTGTTAGCTGGTCTCATCAATGAGGATCAAACAGGTTTTGTTAAGAATAGATACATAGGGGATAACATTAGGCTCATTTACGACACAATTGCTTATTTAGAAGAATACAACTTACCAGGGCTTTTATTAAACATTGACTTTGAGAAAGCATTCGATTCAGTGAGCTGGGATTTTATGTTTAAAGTATTGAAAGCGTTTGGATTTCAACAGGGCTTCTGCAAATGGATTGAAACATTCTATAAAAATATCAACTCATGTGTCCTTGTTAATGGTCAAGTTTCTAGTTGGTTTGAGATAGACCACGGATGCAGACAAGGTGATCCACTATCGCCATATTTATTCCTATTATGTGTTGACATTCTAGCATTAATGATTCGGGAAAATGTAAACATACGTGGAATAGTTATAGATACAGTCGAACATAAGCTTTCTCAGTATGCAGTGACACGGAATTTCTTTTATTCAGGCGACATAAAATTATTTGAAACATGTATAAACGTACTGGAAATGTTTGGTCGAATATCGGGGTTATATATGAATCCTGGAAGAACTAGCGCTGTTTGGTTGGGGAGCTGTAAAAATTCTGCTGTTCGTTACATGGACCATTTAAGTATGGAGTGGAACCCACAAAAATTCAAAATTCTTGGAATCTGGTTTACCAACGATTTGCAGAACTGTGCAGATATTAATTATTCTGAAAAATTAGCAGACGTGAAACATTTGTTCAAGATTTGGGTGAGAAGACAACTAACTCATTTGGGCAGAGTGGCAGTTTTAAAATCGCTTATTTTATCAAAACGCATCCATTTGTGGATATTACTACCTAACCCACCTGACACTTTCTTTCAGACTTCACAAAATTACTGTTACAAATTTGTGTGGAATAAAAAGCCAGACAAAATAAATAGAAAAACTGCTCACAAAAGTATCCAAAACGGTGGTCTTGGACTACCAGAATTAAAAACGTTTGCTTCTTCCCTAAAATTGACGTGCCTGCAAAACGTTCAGACAACATACCACAAATGGAAAACTATTACAACATCTAACTTTCCACTTTTAAGCGATATTGAGAATATGGACCAGAAATACTTTCTTCCTTCTGTAAATCAAATGTATTTTGGACAGAAGTATTTATGGCGTACAAACATTTTTTTCTACAAAGTTAACTGTAAGACTTCTTATGAACTCTTTGCGGAACCAGTCTTTTATACAAACAGAATAAAAGTTGGGAAAAAGACTATTTCGGGAAAAGCATGGATCAACAAGAGCATATATTGCATTGCTCATTTTTTGCTTGACAATGGCCAGTTTATTTCTTACGAACAATTTAAACAAAAGTATGATGTAAACATTAATTTTGTCACTTTTTCTGGTATTAAAGCAGCTATTACTGAATATATACAAAAAACAAAAATCAAAGTTGAAAATACAAATGAATGTTTAAATATGCATGTATGTTACAAAAAGTTAAAGTCAGTTTGTAAAGGGTCAAGATTATATTATGACATTTTTATAGATAATCATACACACCCGAAAATCTGTACGAACTGGGATATAAAACTGAACGTTGAAAATGACTGGAAAAACTGTTTTCTTTATCTGAGTAAAATTTCTGACATAAAAATGAAATGGTTACAGTTACGAATAATACACAGATGTCTTGGTACTAATGTTGTGCTGAAAAAAATGGGTGTATTGAACAGCGATGTTTGTACTTTCTGTACCTCTGTTAAGGACAGTATTACACATATGTTTTGGTATTGTACGGTCATACAACGTTTTTGGGAAACGCTGGTGGTTTTGATGAATGAAAAATGTATGTGTGCATTTAATTTGCAGATAACGGAACCATTAGCCATAGTTGGATTTGATAAAGATATACATACAGACCATGTATTTTATTTTATTGTATTATTTGCAAAACACTATTTATATCAGTGTAGAACAGAACAGAAATCACCCAGACTTCAAGTTTTTCTTAATAAACTAAAATACAGATATAAAACTGAAGAATACATTGCTCGAAAAAATTCTGTATATAACGATTTCCTTTCCAAATGGCACCCATATACGCCGATGTTCGCAGGCTCAGAATGAATTACGAATGATTATGACATTGTACATTATACGAGTACAAGTATGATTATAGTACCCTAAAACTGTTACACCGCCTAAAACAGCCCCTTTGGATATAATACAGAACCTTCAATATGTATATATTGTTAGCCTGCACTTGTTTTTTCCCCCACTACTTAATTGTTCAGCATTATATTGTTTGGTCAATCAGTGGGAGATTGCATCTCTTAGGAGATCCAAGTAAAGGTTGTTCTGTACAATTCTTAGCCTCTCACAATGCTTGGGTTATTGAACAGCAGAGCTGACCACTCAGACTGTTCCATATCTTTTGATCTCCCTTGCATCCTTGAATGGATCATCAAGCATAGGTTCAAAGATTGTCCCCTACATTTGATACTGTTTGAATAATGCTTTTAGTTTTTCAGCAACTTTTTTCCTCTCCACACTTTTGTTTTGTTCCATTTTACTACCCTTCGCTGGCTGCTTTGAGGGTGCTGTTGGATTCTTTTTTGAACCCTTGGTGGTGAGAACACCACAGAATTATGGACTGTGGTGTGTCTCTATTTGACACCAAGAGCACAGACACAATCAGCCGTGTCTCCCTGATGAGTCCGATCCAGCGGACGAAAGGCCTAGGAGCAGGCAATACAAATAAATGTGCTTTTGAGAGGGATTATGATGGTTACCTCAGGCAGCTAGTGAGGGGCTTCTCATATTTATAATATATCCCCCCACTTTCTTCATCTTCAATTTTTTTTTTAAAAATCTTTGCCAAGTCGTTACTATAACGACTGAAGAATTGTTAGCCTGCACTTGTTTTTCCCCCACTACTTAATTGTTCAGCATTATATATAATATATGTGTGTGTGTATATATATATATGTGTGTGTGTATAGTATATATGTAATGTATGTATATGCATGTGTGTGTATATGTATATATATAAAGAAAACAAAGACAAATATGTGAAATTTCATAATGCACTAGGGTTGCCTCATGTGCTCTCTCTCTCTCTCTCTCTCTCTCTCTCTACCACGTAAAGAGGCTGTAACCGTGCCTTAAAAATGTAGAATAGTATTGTAGCTGTATTTAGTATGTTGATTTCGTCTTTATCTATCGTTAGTTTGGATTTGTTCTTTTTTATTTTATATTCTGTGTTGTACTGTGTGGACTTATTTGAATTCAAAAAAAAAAAAAAAAAAAAAAAAAACATTCTTCAGACCTTGCTCTTTCAAGTCGCACTACCGCTCAACATCAAAATTTCCCATTTTCGCGCGTTAGTGTGTTGTCGTTCCGGTTTTCTGGTGTGGTACAGTGAAAGCTAAATTCTCTTCCCGGATGGTTAACTCCCGTTCCTCCTGATGCCTCACCTAAGGTGGGTATGAACACCAAAGCTGAGCGGAACAACACTTCTCCATTTTGGTATGAACACCAAAGCTGAGCGGAACAACACTTCTCCATTTTGGTATGAACACCAAAGCTGAGCGGAACAACACTTCTCCATTTTGGTATGAACACCAAAGCTGAGCGGAACAACACTTCTCCATTTT
>CM065729.1:73982424-73987424 GCA_033310375.1 Conus canariensis
TAGTTAGGATACCAGTTACAGCGTCTCCGCCGTGTTTCAGGAATTCTAAACAGATGTTTCGAGTGCCACTTCAATGCTGCTACGACTTCTTCAGTAGAGTACTGGAAAGTGATCATCCTTCAATTAACCCTCTACTGTTAACACACTTGTATCTCATTTGATCTGTTTGCTGTACAGTTCATGGTAATATTCAGTTCACCTTTTTTTTTTATTGTATATTCTTCCTGTTTTAGACAGTGGCTGTGTTTGTCTTGAAGGCTGCAGTTTTTATTTTGCTTCTGTTTGGTCAAGTGTCTTACAAACTGTACGCATACTTTGTGTGATTGCAGAACAAGTCCTTCTATCAATGTCTTCACACTCTTGTTCTGGCCAGCCTTTCTTTGCAGCGTTCCTTTCCTTACTGATCCTATCATTTATAAATCTTTGTACCAGTGTCCTCATACTGCTTTTCTATCCAGCTTTACTGTGCAGTTTTCATTTCCTTACCGATCTCCTCGTTTACAGCGCTGTGTTTCTCCAATCGTCCGAAGCCTATGCTGCTGTTTAGTCATTACTTGGCTGAAATTGTTTGTGAAAGTTTCGCGGTCTTCTTCAAGCAGTGGTAGGTGTGTGTGTGTGTGGTGTGGGGGGGGGGGGGGGGGGGGGGGGGGGGGGCAGGGAGAACATTCTTCCTAACATCACTTGGAATTATTCAGAAAACGTCAGAATCTTTAAGTGTGTCAAAGCGAAATTCAGACGGCTGTCATTCATTCCTTGTTCTTGTTCAACTTACTTTTAAGTTCATCATGGCAAGGTCGTGGCCTTACTAAGGTCAGCTCTTTGAATGTCTTTGTCAGACCTCTTTTTGTCTTTCACAAGAGGGATGTGCTACTGACTGTGATACTGACCGTGTGGGTTGTCTTGCTAGAAGGGTTGCTCTCTGCTCGATAGCAGAAGCAAAATCAGTGCAATATGATGTGCAAATTCTGCTGCTAGATCCCTTTCAGGTCGTGATTGTTGTGATGTCTGTGTGTGGTTGTGTGTGTGTGTGTGTGTGTGTGTGTGTATGCGTGTATGTGTGTGGTGTGTGGTGCGTGCGCGCGTGCGCGCTGCGGGAGGGGGTGTGGGTGGTGTGCGCGTGTGTGTGTGATGTGTTGTGTTGTGTGTGTGTGTGTGTGTGTGTGTGTTGTGTGTCTGTGTGTGCGCGTTCTAACCATGCGCAGAGAGATTGAGGAGTGGTAGGGAGGTGAACGAACGTTGGTCGGCGGGGGAGTGGGAATCTAGAATCCTTTCAATCCGTGCTGAAAATCTGGCATGTGGTGCTTTTGTCCCCCATTCTTTGCATACATTCCCAACCATATCGATAAAACAAGAAACGGTGATTGATTAATACCAGAGCAGAGATACTCACTCGTTTCAGGAACCGTTTCTTTCCCGTCTTTATACACTCCATTTACTACAACTGCCCGCGGGAAAGCTTAAGTGGTCAGCTTCATTCTGTTAATGTTAAGAGCACGGAGAGTTCACATTTTCAGCGTTGCGAAGTCAAATCAATCTGGCACCCTACAAAAGAAGTACCACTTGAGCTACCCTTTTCAACGTTGTTGCCAATCTGATGCATTGGTGTAATGTAGGATAGTCTCCCTTTCCTCTACTCTTCCAGAATGTCAAATTCCGTCTGCCGCTTCACCACAGATGGGGAGTGGACTTAGACCTGAACTTACAAAAGATTCCATGATCACCCCCGCTGCTCTCACTGAACGCTGATCGTGGCATTTCCGTCTGGCTGTGTGACCCGTGTCTTCCACTGCTGCTGTTGCTGACGCTGCTGTAGCTGCAGAGTGCGTCTGGGATGGAGCGGAATCCCCTGATTTAATGATGCAGGGAACGTCTGCTTAGACGAGGCAAAGAGAGCAGGGTCTTCTTCTCTATCTTCTTTAATGCTGGGCTCCTTTCAACGGCGTAGGCATGTGGACGGATGTTTTTCGTCTCTCTGTCTGCGTCTTCTCTCTCTCTCTCTCTCTCTCTCTCTCTCTCTCTCTCTCTCTCTCTCTCTCTCTCTCTCTCTCTGTGAGTGTGTGTGTGTGTGTGTGTGTGTGTGTGTGTGTGTGTGTGTGTGTGTGTGTTTCTGGCTGATTTCCGTGCCCAGTACACACACACACACACACACACACACACACACACACACACACACACAACACACACACACACACACCTTAAGATGAATGAATGAATCTTTTGTTTAACGTGTTTTCACCCTAATTAGTGATGCTACACGGGAGGGGGGGGGGGGGGGTAAAACACGTGCTCGGATACACTGCCTTACACACGCAGATAGCATAACAAACATACGCGCACGTACAAACACGCCTTCCTGTACACATACGAGTGTACTACATTACATTACAATATCAAATAATCGCAAAATTTAAAACCAAATTATAGTAGAAAGTCAATAGAACTATTCAGTATACTTCGTCCAGTGCCATACACTTAACAGAAAAACACTTTTTAACACGACACGAAAGAATTAGTACTCAAACCTCTTTTTAAAATGAGTACAAGTAACTGATGCACATTCTATCATATCGTAAGAGACACTACGCAACGTTATTTGTGATATTTCTGTCTTTTTTTCCTGAATCATTTTGGCAAAATGTGGTTAAAAAAAAGTATATTTCGAAAGAGAAATGCAGTAAGTTTAAAGGATTATCGTTCAATGTTTAGCTGAGCTAGCTTGATCGTTCGATGCTGAATTTTAAGATCTAATAAGCTCTTGTTGAACTGTTGTGAAATGTGTTTTGGACAAAAGAGTCCCTTCCAAGCTAAGCCGAAAGTCAACACAGGTTCGGCTTTCTGCTGTCCCAACCTGATAACTGCGAAATGCCACTTATATTCCTGAATTCTTCTGACCACACGTCCGGTGCAAAAAAAAATGTTGTGAAGCGCATATGGACCCAGCCCGCGCTCAGTGACGCCTCCTGGAATGAAACTGACATTGACTGGTCTGGTGGGATCTTGCTGTAAAGTCTGAAACGGCCTTCCAGTCAGATATCACTGTGCAATAATGGATTCGGCGGACGCTAAGTGCTACCCCTGTAGGGTTTGTGTTTGTAATATCTTTGCTTTTACCCCCCCCCCCCCCCCCCCCCCGCACCGTCTGGGTCGTAAATAGCTTGAATTCAATCTTCAGCATCGCCCTCCCCAAACTACCCCATAACACTCCCACGCTTTCACTGACTCCGCTTATTTTCAAATCCCAGACTTCAATTTTTTTTTTAATGTTATGTCATTACGATCACGGCGAGCTAAACTACAAACAACAGATTTGAAAAGTATTTTAAGGACTCCGCCATATAACGTAGACAAACGAATCACAGACAAAACACGACGCGTTTCGACCTCTTAGGTCTTCTTCAGGCAAGATACAGAACACTCAGGACAACACAAATGATCGAGCGATCATTTACCTTCATCCAATTCGGCGCGTAAAAAGATTAGTGACTTTTCCGTAGGTAGGCCTGTGTCTTCTTTACACAACACACATAAGAGAGAGAACAGATACTGTGCCCCATATTCAGGAGGATATGGGGAGTATTATTTTATGCATTTTTCTATCCGTCATGTCTGTTATGGCAAGTATTGTTTTTTATGAATTTTCTGTCATGTCTATTACGGAGAATATTGTTCTGTGCATTTTTTTTCTGTCCGTCATGTGTGTAACGGGGAGCATTGTTTGATGCATTTTTTATGTCTGCCATGTCTGTTGAGGGGAGTGTTGTTTTATACATTTGATATCCGTCATGTTTGTTGCGGGGAGTGTTGTTTTTATACATTTAATATCTGTCATGTCTGTTGTGTGGAGTGTTGTTTTGTGCATTTCATGTCTGCCATGTTTGTTGAGGGGAGTGTTGTTTTGTGCATTTCATGTCTGCCCTGTCTGTTGAGGGAGTGTTGTTTTGTGCATTTCATGTCTGCCCTGTCTGTTGAGGGGAGTGTTGTTTTGTGCATTTCATGTCTGCCATGTTGTTGAGGAGTGTTTTGTGATTTCATGTCTGCCGTCTGTTGAGGGGATGTTGTTTGTGCATTTCATGTCTGCTGCTGTGAGGGATGTTGTTGTGCATTTCATGTCTGCCATGTCTGTTGAGGGAGTGTTGTTTTGTGCATTTCATGTCTGCCATGTCTGTTGAGGGAGTGTTGTTTTGTGCATTTCATGTCTGCCATGTCTGTTGAGGGGAGTGTTGTTTTGTGCATTTCATGTCTGCCATGTCTGTTGAGGGGAGTGTTGTTTTGTGCATTTCATGTCTGCCATGTCTGTTGAGGGGAGTGTTGTTTTGTGCATTTTATGTCTGCCATGTCTGTTGAGGGATGTTGTTTTGTGCATTTTTATGTATGCCATGTCCGTTGAGGGAGTGTTGTTTTGTGCATTTCATGTCTGCCATGTCTGTTGAGGGAGTGTTGTTTTGGCATTTCATGTCTGCCTGTCTGTTGAGGGGAGTGTTGTTTTGTGCATTTCATGTCTGCCATGTCTGTTGAGGGAGTGTTGTTTTGTGCATTTCATGTCTGCCATGTCTGTTGAGGGGAGTGTTGTTTTGTGCATTTCATGTCTGCCATGTCTGTTGAGGGGAGTGTTGTTTTGTGCATTTTTATGTATGCCATGTCTGTTGAGGGGAGTGTTGTTTTGTGCATTTCATGTCTGTTGAGGGGAGTGTCGTTTTATACATTTAGGAGTTTGCACAAAAACACCATATGATCCATGTCAGCGTTTTGAGGCCTACCATACGTTTGAGCCAGTATTTCATGCTTAACTGATAATTTATCAAAAAGAACAACTCCCAACCAATTATTTCCCTTGCTTTAGGGGAATTTCACCGATGAAATCACAAACAATCTTTAAATACATGACCTTCCCCTTAGTTGGCACGCGTTTCAGACCTTTGCACTCACCTGTGACCCTATATTGCAGCAGTTGGAACCCCCCAAACAGTCCCATTCCTCTTATTTTATTCTGTTTGCTTGGA
>CM065729.1:73992424-73997424 GCA_033310375.1 Conus canariensis
CTTTATATTTCAGCAACGTTGCAAACAGTTGTTCCTTTCTACAGCCTTTGAATTGTTTGTATTTCAGCAACGTTGCAAACAGTTGTTCCTGTCCAGAGCCTTTGAATTGTTTCTTTTGATTTCAGCAACGGTGCAAACACTTAGCTTTTCTAGAGGCGCCTTTAAATTCTCTTTACGTTTCAGCAACGTTGCAAACAATCCGCCTGTTGGACCTTTTGAGTTGTTTCTTCACGTTTCAGCAACGCTGCAAGCACTTAGCCTGTCTTTCTAGAGCCTTTGAATTGGTTTTTTTACGCTTCAGCAACGTTTCAAATGCTCGGTCTTTCTGGAGCCTTTGAAAACAAGTGTATTTGATGGTTTATTTCTTGACATTTCAGGAATGCTGCAAACACTTCGCCTTTCTCCAGCCTGTAAAACAACTATTTGATCATTCGCTTCTTTACGTTTCAGCGGCGCTGCAGACATAGTTATCAGGCACAAACATCATTAAGACTCAAAGGGGCAAAGGAAAAGAAAATGGGCATCATTAACGGTTCATTTTTTTTGGGAATGACAATCACAAATGTTGTGAATGTTCGTTTGTTTGTTTGTCGTTTTAATTGGTAATCAAGCCGTTCATTTATTGAGAGAGAGAGAGAGAGAGAGAGAGAGAGAGAGAGAGAGAGAGAGAGAGAGAGAGAGAGAGAGAGAATATGTGTGTCACAGAGCGTCACGTCAATCCTGCGCGCTGTAAACCATACCCTTGCAGAAAAGTCGCACAGCAATGTGGAAATTATTTGTTTCCGTCTTGTCCTCAGTGTTGTACCTGCCTACGTGCTGGCTTCATTCATAAACTCCACCAAGCCAAGGATGTCTGTCTGTCTGTCTGTCTATCTGTCTGTCTACAGATTTAGGCCAAAAGAAAAACCTACTGCACCGCTTTGAAGGAAAGTCGGTGAAAATCTTGGAATATGGGTCAGTGGCGTTTTTCGTCGTTGGGCTCTGCAGGCATGAAATATGAGCTGGTGCACCCCGAGGAGCGCTCTCGCGGATGTTCTGTCACGTCACATCCGGTGGCCATTACACAACGGCATCTGTCAGGGAGGAATTATGTCCCTTGACGTCTTAATGGGATGCGCTGTGCGTGCCTGCATCCTATGTCAACACAGCGCAGGCTTCCAAGGGTGGTGCAGGATTGCTCCCGGCTGGTTTGTTCGGCAGTTGAGGACAGTACTTCTCTGGGTCCTACCCGCACCTTCGGGTGTTTCTCTCCTTGGAATATTAGCCCTTGACAGATCAGTGAGGGAAACTTCAAGAAAAAAATGACTGTGCTGCCAAACAAAAGAACCAGACACATGACAGAGCCTCGTCCTCATTGCACGTCCCTGTTGCACCCAGTCTGAGGAGACAAGTGATCGTTCGTTCTTAGCGTTCATACACCTTGTCTTGAATGGTGTTTGCCTTGCCCTGAAGAAGACCAAAGAGGTCGAAACGCGTCGTGTTTGTCGTGTAATTTGTTTCTTTCTTTTGTTCGGCGTCAGAGGAGTTTTTTTCTTTGAATTTTGGTTTAATTTCTGCCGGCAGACTATCTCACTTTGAAACTAAGATCCGTGAAGGGATGGCATGGATCCGGATCTGTTCGTCTTTGCTCCCTTCTTTGCTCCCCGCCTTTCCGTTTTTGTTTTTGTTTTTCTTTCTTTCTTCCATCCATTCTTCTTTTCTTCTTTCATTCTTCTTTTCTTCCCTCGTTCGTTTATTAATTCTTTCTTTCATTCCTTCTATTCTTCCTTTTTTTGGTGAGAGACAAACATTTTACTGCAGATTCCATTAAAAAAAACCCTTGTTCAGAGATGTTCCACCTGATGCGATCTTTGAATTCTCGAAAGAGATTAACATTTTTCATCGGATCTGAGATTTTATAGTGGAAAGATTTTTAACAAGGTTTCGGATGGGTTTTTAGAAGATGGATTTCAAAGAGTTGTGTGAATGAATGACTTGTGAGTTGATTTTAACGTGGTGACAGCCCTGATATGGCCCTTTGCGGTCGGCTGGGCTACAAGCAACATTACCTTACCTTATCCTTCTTTCCTTATTTTTCTTCCCTCCCCTTTTTCTTTCTTCCCTCCCTCCGCTCCACCTTTCTATATGCCCTTATTCTTCTCTGTCTACTTCTTTCCTTCCCTCCTGCCCTCTTTCTTTCCTTCTCTCCTCCCTTCTCCGCATTCTCCTTCCTCATTACTCTCCCTTCTTGGTTTCTCTCTTCCCACTTTCCTGCGCTTTCACTCCTCATCGTCTGCCCTCCTTCCTTCCTTCCTTCCTTCCTTCCTTCCTTCCTTTCTCCTTCCTTTCTTCATTCTTTCTTGCCTTCTTTCTGTTTTTCTCTCCCCCCCCCCCCCCCCGCTACCTTCGTTACTTCCGACTTCCCTTCTTTCCTCCCCTCCTTTTTCCTCCTTCTGACTTTACTTTCTTCGTCCTTCCGTTCGTTCCTTTCGTCCTTCCCTTCCTATTTCTTTTTTTTTTTCTTTCTTTCTTCTTTTCTTTTTTTTTTCCTTGAGGTTTGTTTTCTTTTTTTAGTCTAATTCTTTTTTCCTTTCATTTCCTCCTTCCTTTTCATCTTTTGCTCCTTTTCCTCCTTTCCTACGTTCCTTCTTTTCATCCTTCTTTCCTTCCTTCCTAGTACGTATCGAAAGTCATCCAAAATCCGGTCAGTTTTAAACAGTGACCGTAAAGAACAACAATCTATAGAAGGAACGGACATTCACCTTACAACAAGGAACGAGGCAAAGAAACAAGCAGACAGTACAACAGTAAAAGAAGACCGACAACAATACCCTGCGCCTTAAGTTTCTGCCCGCGCGCAGGACAGATTTCGTGCACTGAACCATTCTGACAGCTGAAGGCTGTACCATCAGGGAAATAGGTGTCCAACGTGCTTGACCCCTGTGGGCCAAATCACGATGTGGCGTGCAATTACTCAATGATATGATGAAGTGCTTTTTGACATGTGCATGTGCTGCGCAAAGAAAAAAATGGTAAAGCGGTTGTCAGAGAAAGTGGACGTTAGAGACTCACGGGAGGCGGACGGGAGATGGTAGAGAGAGAGTGAGAGAGAGAGAGAGAGAGAGAGAGAGGAAAAGGAGGAGGAGGAGGAGGAGGAGGAGGAGAGAGAGAGAGAGAGAGAGAGAGAGAGAGAGAGAGAGAGAAGACTTTGATACTTTATTGCCATTACCAAACAGGTCTTTTGACAAGGGGGGGGGGGGGGGGGGTAACAGAGCAATAACATTTCATTCCTCCTTTCCTTGCAAACAAATATTACACATTCATTCCCAGTGTGTATCAAATCAAAGGTTAACAAAAACAAATAAATCGTAACATTTCCTTGTGTCCTCATACACAGGAGTAATACCTTCACCTTCACCTATCCTTTGACATCGTCTGTTGTCGTTTGGGCACCCATGATGATCTGGCCACCACTCTCCTCCATCCGTCCCTGTCCTCCACCGCTCGCTGAGATTCTGCTAGGCTCATTCCAGTCCACTCTCGGATATTGTCCTCCCACCTCTTCCTTTGTCTTCCTCTATTGCGGTTTCCTCTGACTGTTCCTTGCGGGACTGTCTTTGCAAGGCCTGCTGAACGGGACACATGTCCGTACCACTTCATTTTCCGCTTCTTGACTACTGTGAGCAGGTCTTCATGGGGTCCAATTGCCTGTTGAATTATTCTACGAATTTTTTCATTTGTCACGTGGTCTGTGTAATGGATGCCCAAGGTCTTTCTGTCGCATCTCATTTCAGTTGCCAGAATTCTTCTTTGTAATTCTGCTGTGAGTGTCCAAGTTTCACATGCATACAGAAAAACTGAGAGGGCAAGGGAGCGCATTAGGTGGATCTTGTAGCGAAGACTGAGGTTTTTGTCTCTCCATATAGTTTTTAGTTTTGCCACCACAGCTACTATTTGTTCAGTCCTTGCCACAATCTCAGGCTTTGAGCCTTCATCAGATATGATGGATCCTTGGTATTTGAAGGCCTTCACGGTTTCCAGGTTGTTCCGCTGACTTTGATCTCTGCCTTTGGTACTGTTGGTCATGAGCTTGGTTTTTTTCGGCGCTGATCTCCATGCCGTATGCGGAAGCTGCTTTGTCAAGATGTTCCACCAAGCTCATCAACTCGTCTTCGTTTCCTGCAAGGAGTAATACAGTAAGGTTTTTTTTTTTTTTTTAATCGTAAGACTGACTAGACCATCCATTCGATCAAATGATAACATTGTATCTTACTGATCTCTTCCATATACGATGAATTATATTATTCATTCATATATCTCTTATAATGCATTGTCCTAAATTTGACTATCCTTCATCTGTCTAATTTTCAATGCTTCTGCGATGAATTTCGCAACTGATTTAATTACAAGTTCATCATCGGATGATAACACGACAGCGACATCTTGTCTTTCGCTATATTTAACTGGAAAATGAACAATTTGTCCGCACTTCATTACAAGCAGTACAGTGGAACAGAAAGTGTTCTTCGTCGTCAATGATGTGTCTACATGCAGGACAAGGAGATTCTGTAGATGTTTCACATTCAAACCATCTTTCGTTCGCATTAAAACCTAAAGTTCTCAATCTGAATCTTGCGTAATTTATTCTGTGCCATTTATCTGTTGTGACATTGAGGAACTTTTCAGAATGAAACACATTTTTAAATGAGAAAAACCAGCGATATTTTTCTTTACTTTCCATATCTGAGTGCCAATTCAGTTTAAAAGAACAAATGAGCCTGTCTTTAAATTCTGCAATGAACTGTTGCTCATTTTCAACTTCCTGGGTCATCCACACGATTCCAAAACCCTGGTCTGAAAGTGCTTTCTTAACTTTATGAGCCCAGTTTTCTTTACCTTTTTTTCATTTCTAAAAACATCGTTTCTAAAGAGAGAGAGAGAGAGAGAGAGAGAGAGAGAGAGAGAAGAGAGAGAGAGAGAGAGAGAGAGAGAGAGAGAAAATCGGGCGGGATTAACTTCTA
>CM065729.1:74002424-74004924 GCA_033310375.1 Conus canariensis
GCTGTCTGGCTGTCTCTATTCAGCCATTAAGAGTCTTTCCTTCAACGCCCGCGGCAAGTACATAGGCGCGTCACATACATGCAGATTCCTCCGTGAAACCCCAAACCTGCTAATGTCTTTTTTGTTGTTGTAGCAACGGCTTAAACGTACCTAGTAGAAAAAGACACGCGCAAAGATACCACCTCCCTACCCCCCCCCCCCCACACACACAAACACACTCCCCATACCCCACTCGCCCCCCCCCCCTCCCCCTCCCTTCTATCAAGGCCACAGAAGAGCCCGAAAGGATGTTCTCCTTGTTACTGGGGATGGTCAGAGCCACTCTGTGAACGGCTGAGATGCTGTGTCCTCTTGTAGTAGGAGCGGTGCCAATGCCAGCCACTTGGCTGCAGCCTCAGGTTCCCCTCAGCTCTGTTGGAAGCTGACCAGGCGGCAGCAGAAGTCTGCTCTCCAACCACCAGGCTCTTGGTCACGTGGGTTAGATGAGGCCGTGAGGTACGCGTGTATCCAAGATCCCTCATCTGTACTTTGTCTCTTGCCGTCCGTTGTCCTTTGGCTTTGTCTGTCTGCTGTCTGTATCGTCCATTGTCATTTTATTCGTCATTTGTCTTTGTGTGTCTGTCTTCAGGTCAGTGTCCTTAACGGTTCAGTGTCTTTATCTGTCAAATGTTCTTTGTCCAATGTCCGTGTTTGTTGCTTGTCTTTTTCTATGCAGTGTCTTTATGTAGGTCTATTGTCTTTCTCTTGTCAGTTTGTCCGCTCTTCGTTGGTCCATTGCCAACATCCATCCATTTTTTTTTCTCTCTATCTTTCTGTTCTCATCTCTCTGTCGTCTTTGTCCGTCCGTTTGTCCTCGCTTGTCCATTGTCCTTATCTTTTCATCATCCTTACCCATCTTTTGTATTGTTTGTCCATTTTCTTCATCCGTCCATTATCCTTGTCTGTTCGCTATTCTTGTTGTTCGTTCGTCCTTTTACTCTCCATTATCCTTATTTAACCAGTGTCCTTGTCTCTCAGCTGCTGGTGCTGGGTCCATGACAGGTCAACCCATGGTGTGACTGTGTGTATGGAAAGCTGGAATGAATAGCGTAGGTTAATGCCATTGGGGGACATGGCCAATGAGAGAGCAGAAAAAGTACCGTTCTTTAAAAAAAAAAAAGGACAAACCCTATTCCAACATACCTATGGATTCATGATACTTATATATACCACCAGGATGTCTCCCAGAAGGAGGAGGAGGACCTTTGGGAATATCAACATTGTGTAGCATCATCAAACGACTGAAATCTTAACGGTATCTGTAGCCAGACAGAGGGAGATTCATGACAGATTAGCATTAATTCCTTGTCATGACTGGTCAGTGAACTCGAAGAATTTAGGCCTGAAAGAGACAAAGAGAAGAGGGGGGTGGGGGCGTGGATGGGGGAAGAAGAACACAATAGAATCTAGATTGCAAGCGAATGCAGGGTTTTTAGCGAAGGAAAGATCTTGCTAAATCAGTCAGTACTATGGCGTTATAATCCTTTTTGGTTTCCTATATACCAGAGAAAAAGCGGATTTTTTTTTTATTCGACCTCTCTGCGCTGAAAACGGCTCCCATACGAGGAAAAAAACGAGCCAACCCACTCGATTTGCAGACAAAATCGAGGCACGTCCACTGGGGATGTCTCCTCTTTGTTCTATATCCTCTGTGTTGTCATTTCCGCTTGAACATTTGGTGTCATAAGCAGCATTCGTTTGAAGTTATGGGAACAAGAGTTACCGTACTTGTTCGTTATTTACTGTATGCCGTTCTCTGCCTCGTTCAAGATTTCCTTTCAGTGCACCACCATTGGGATGTCTCCTTTCTGCTCTGTATCCTCTGTCTTGTCATTTCTGCTAGGCGATTCGGTGTCGTAACCATCATTCGTTTGGAGGTCTGGGCGTGTGTTGATTTCATCATGGGAACAAGTTACTCCACTTGTTTGTTATTCACTGTGTGATGTTCTCTGCCTCATTCAAGATTTCCTTTCAGTGCCCCTCCATTGTTTTGCCCTTCACCAAGCCAGTGAACAAACGACATGCTTTGGCCATGCCTCCTCTCTTTCCTCCCCCCTCCCCCCTTCTTAAGATATTTTGCATTGACGGAGGGAGGGGTCGATGGGTGGAGTATATGACCTGACCAGCATTTGTGAAAAACATTACTGCAGTCTTAACAGGGGCACCTTCCAAATTTTCACAAAGGTCGGGGAGAAGAGAGGTGGGGAAAAGGAGGGTGGCTTTTGTCTCGTAATTTCTTCTACAAGTCCGGGGGGTGGGGGTGGGGTGTGGGGGGGGGGGGGCGCTGTTCTTCCCAGATATAGAAGACACAAACCAGTGTCACCACTTACAATGTCTGGAATTCAAAACGTCCTTCTCTTCGGGTGTTTGTTTATGTGTCTGTTTCTTTGCTCCTTTGGTATCTCTTTGCTTTCAAACATTGGGGGAAGGGACAGGGGAACAAAGGGTACCCCCTGCCTCA
>CM065729.1:74009924-74048231 GCA_033310375.1 Conus canariensis
TGGATATTAGTGCCATGGATGTCCACGAAGTTTTCTCTTCTCTTAGACGGTTAAAACAGACAGCAACTCGTGGAATTGATGGAATTGACGGGAAAATTCTCAAGCTATCAGCATCTGTTATAGCAGAAACTCTCACATATATTTATAATCTCTGCATTGATAAGCATTGCTTTCCTGATGCTTTTAAACAAGCTAAAGTCATACCATTGTACAAATCAGGAAATATGGCTGATCCTTCTAACTATCGACCTATCTCTATTCTATCAGTTCTTTCAAAACCATTAGAACAACACATAAAAAAGTGTCTTCTTTCTCATGTAAAAAAATTCGATCTACTACACACTAATCAATCCGAATTTAGAGAGAATCATTCTTGTCAAACAGCTCTTACCAAGATAGTTGATCGATGGCTTTCAAACATAAACAACAAACACTTTTCCGGAGTACTCTTCGTGGATTTTGCTAAAGCTTTCGATGTCATTAATCATGAACTTTTGCTCAGAAAGTTAACTATTTATCGACTAACTTCCGACACTGTAAAACTCATTTCATCCTTCCTTTCCAACAGGCAACAATTAGTATTATTAAATGATTGTTATTCTACTTTGATTCCCAATAACTTTGGTGTACCACAAGGCTCGGTGCTTGGTCCACTGCTCTTCTTATTCTATATTAATGATTTACCATTAACCTTGACTTCTCATTGTGAAATGTTTGCCGATGATACCACTATCGACACTAATAACTCTAATGCTCAGCAAGTCTACCTTGATATTCAGAAAAATATCAACCTTCTCGTTAAATGGACACAACTCAATCACATGTCTCTGCATCCTCAAAAAACGAAATTCATGTTGATTACAACAAGGCAAAAACGTCAGAATGTAACCGAAAACTTGCCAATCCTTTATATTGGTAACGAAAAAATCAAAGAGGTTTCAAATCACAGAGTCTTAGGAATAGCAATCGACAACAACCTATCTTGGTCGAAACATTTAGAACTTCTTTCCAAAAATCTTGCTGTAAAACTGTATCAGCTCAGGAAAATAAAAAACTTTTTAGATTATCACACCAGAAAATTATTTTTTCAATCTTATATTCAGCCAAATATTGACTATGCCTCGACACTCCGGGATTTAGCTAGCAATAAGTTGCTTAAACCATTGACTAGTATATACAAGAGAGCTGTCAAAATAATAATTGATGAACCCTCGCTAGGGCACCCTGATTATGAACGAGCAGGTATCCTTCCATTCAAGACCAAACTATTGTACAATAAAGCACTCTTTATGCATAAAATACTACACGGCAGTGCTCCTTCCTATTTAATGAATATATTTACTTCTAATGATCATCGTCATTCGCATAAAATAAATCTCCCTTTCCCATCAATTAATTTATGCATATCAAGCCTTGCTTATTCTGGTGGGTGGCTGTGGAATAATATCCCAGAAAAACTGAAAAACGAACCAAACACTAGTAAGTTTAAATCCAATCTTTTTACGTACTTGACGTATCTGTCTGATCTTACACCACTTTGCCCAAAGATGTACCAATAACTGTTCTGTGTAAATGTTTCATTTTCCTTATCAGTTCTTCCTTTTCTTCCATCCCCCCTCCTCTCATTTTTAATTGTCCCCCATCCCACCCCATCCCACTCCCACCCCCACCGTCTCCCACACCTTCTGTCGGTGTTCCCTCTGTACATAGATTTTGTATCCTTTTGTATTTTCGTATTTCATATTTAAGAATGATTTTCATTATTTTATATTAATCAATATTTGTGTGTGTGTGTGTGTGTGTGTGTGTGTGTGTGTGTGTGTGTGTGTGTGTGTGTGTGTGTGTGTTTTCTTTTCTTTTCCTTTCTTAAATTTCTTTTGGCCCCGGAGGGCTGGATGTAAAAAAGCAGTGATGCTTATTCCATTACCCTCTGAAAATAAAAATTCGTTCGTTCGTTCGTTCGTTCGTTCGTTCTCTCTCTCTCTCTCTCTCTCTCTCTCTCTCTCTCTCTCTCTCTCTCTCTCTCTCTCTCTCTCTCTCTCTCTCTCTCTCTCTCTCTCTCTCTCTCCTCCCTCTCTCTCTCTCTCTCTCTGAGGCATTCAAAACCTCCCAACGGGCAAAGCGCCCCGCCACAATAGCACACAGCCGAACATTACGTCACACAAAGGACAACGTACAGGTGGAGGATGATAGTTTGTCCACCAGAAACCACAGAGCGCCTGGAAGTAAACCTAAAACCCTTTTACCAGCAACTTGTTGAACCCGCTGAACTCTGTCTGTGGACAATGAAGCCTGGATAGCGCATACTTTGCATCACCCTTTATCACTAAGCAAAGCTGAAACAGAGAGGATCTACCATAAAAAGAAGATATAACGGCAATTATTCAATAGGATTCTCGCCACTTCAGGACAAAGTGACGATTCAGCGTCTGCCCAATATAGTCAGCAAAGAGTATGTCGAAACTGTAAAACGAAAATCCCACGAAACGTAGAAGGACACGAGGGAGAGCGTAGACTCCCGCCGGGCTGAAAAGGTGTCTTAACTTCAGTCATCCCCCTCACTCAGATTCTGTCCCATGGTGTCTGTGATGTGAAATAGATCCGTTCCAAAACTGAATGCTTCGGCCGTCTGCTTCTTGCTTGTTTTCCACGAAGTGTCCTTGAAATTATTTTAGCTGGGCTTTGTTTGTTTAATTGTGTGTGTATGTAGCGTGGTTTTAGTTTCGTTGAAATTATTTCAGTAGGGCTTTGTTTGTTAAATTGTGTGCATGTGGGGTGGTTTTAGTTTCGTTAAAATCATTTTAGTAGGGCTTTGTTTATTAAATTGTGTGTATGTAGCGTGGTTTTAGTTTCGTTGAGATTATTTTAGGGGGGCTTTGTTTGTTAAATTGTGTGTATGTAGTTGGTTTCAGTTTCGTTAAAATAATTTTAGTGGGGCTTCCTTTGTTAAATTGTGTGTATGTAGCGGGGTTTTAGTTTCGTTGAAATTATTTCAGTGGGACTTTGTTTGTTAAATTGTTTGTATGTATGGTGGTTTTAGATTCGTTAAAATTATTTTAGTGGGGCTTTGTTTGTTAAATTGTGTGTATATAGGGTGGCTTTAGTTTCGTTGAAATTATTTTAGTGGGGCTTTGTTTGTTAAATTGTGTGTATGTAGCGTGGTTTTAGTTTCGTTGAAATTATTTTAGTGATGTTTTGTTTGTTAAATTGTTTGTATATATGGTGGTTTTAGTTTCGTTGAAATTATTTTAGTGGGGCTTTGTTTGTTAAATTGTTTCTATGTATGATGGTTTTAGATTCGTTGAAATTATTTTAGTGGGGCTTTGTTTGTTAAATTGTGTGTATGTAGGGTAGTTTTAGTTTCGTTGGAATTATTTTAGTGGGGCTTGGTTTGTTGAATTGTGTGTATGTACGGTGGTTTTAGTTTCGTTGAAATTATTTTAGCAGGGCTTTGTTTGTTAAATTGTGTGTATATAGGGTGGTTTTAGTTTCGTTGAAATTATTATAGTGGGGCTTTGTTTGTTAAATTGTGTGTATGTACGGTGATTTTAGTTTCGTTGAAATTATTATAGTGAGGCTTTGTTAAATTGTTTGTATATATGGAGGTTTTAGTTTCGTTGTAATTATTTTAGTAGGGCTTTGTTTGTTAAATTGTTTGTGTGTGGTGGAGGTTTTAGATTCGTTGAAATGATTTTAGTGGGGTTTGTTTGTTAAATTGTGTGTACATAGGGTGGTTTTAGTTTCGTGGAAATTATTTTAGTGAGGCTTTGTTTGTTAAATTGTGTGTATGTAGGGTAGTTTTAGTTTTGTTGAAATTATTTTAGTGGGGCTTGGTCTGTTGAATTGTGTGTATGTACAGTGGTTTTAGTTTTGTTGAAATTATTTTAGTAGGGCTTTGTTTGTTAAATTGTTTGTATATAGGGTGGTTTTAGTTTCGTTGAAATTATTATAGTGGGGCTTTGTTTGTTAAATTGTTTGTATGTATGGTGGTTTCAGTTTCGTTGAAATTATTTTAGTGAGGTTTTGTTTGTTAAATTGTTTGTATATAGGGTGGTTTTAGTTTCGTTGAAAGTATTTTAGTAGGGCTTTGTTTGTTAAATTGTTTGTATGTAGGGTGGTTTTAGTTTCGTTGAAAGTATATTAGTAAGGCTTTGTTTGTTAAATTGTTTGTATGTGGGATGGTTTTAGTTTCGTTGAAATTATTTTAGTGGGGCTTGTTTGTTAGATTGTGTGTATGTATGGTGGTTTTAGTTTTGTTGAAATTATTTTAGTGGGGCTTTGTTTGTTAAATTGTGTGTATGTACGGTGGTTTTTGTTTTGTTAAAATCATTTTAGTAGGGCTTCGTTTGTTAAATTGTTCGTATGTATGGTGGTTTTAGTTTCGTTTAAACCATTTTAGCAGAGCTTTGTTTGTTAAATTGTTTTTATATATGGTGATTTTAATTTCGTTAAAATTAATTTAGTAGGGTTTTGTTTGTGAAATTGTTTGTATGTATGGTGGTTTTAGTTTCATTTAAATTATTTAAGTGTGGCTTTGTTTGTGAAATTGTTTGTATGTGTGGTGGTTTTAGTTTCGTTGAAATGATTTTAGTAGGGCTTCGTTCGTTAGATTGTTTGTGTGTTTTCTTTTTTTCTTCTTTTTTTCTTTTTGTTTTGTAATCGCGCTCTCAGACAACCAGACTAAAATAATCAGATAAAAACAAAAGTTGCACATTGCAGATATGAGGGGGCCTAAAATAGAGACATCTTGCATCTTAGGTTTAAAGATCCAAGAGAATGCAATGGAGGTTTAAACAAAATTCAACGATAAGAGTGGTCAGCTCTGCTGTTTAGGAAGTGTTTATAACTTAATCTTTCTCCCACTTATTATGATCAGATAATCTGGGAGTTTAATAAGCCAAAAAAAAAAGGACAGTACACAAAAATTAAGACACATTAGTGGCATTCCTGAACATAAAACACTAAACATTCGTTACATACTGACCGAAAGAGACATACTGCACGGAAATTACGTATTATGGTACCATGCATCAACTGTTCTAATTTAATGACCGTTTATGAAGTAACATATTTTCATGGAATGATAAAACATGGTCGTGTTTTAAACCTTCATACTTTGACTTATATATATTCTGTTGGAAAAAAAAAGTGGGAAGTAATCCTTTTAGACTGTAACCACTGTTACTTCCCCTGGAACAAAATCTGTTACGGAAGACTGCTCGAAATCTGTTTGGTGCACCAAACCATTTGTAACGCTCGGCTTTTGACTACTTGGCTGACTCATTAGAAACAATGCTAAAGCAGTGATGATCCAAACTTGAATTCAGTGCCGTGAGAGAACGCTTATATTTACAGAAAGGTGAATTTTCAAAATCAGATCATTCATTTTCAAGGGTTGTGGATCAGGATTTCATTGAAATTGCAGGCATGAGAACCCACAAATCAATGATGGGATTAATCATCACTTCACGTGTTCATGGGCTGTGGGGGAAAACTCTTGTTTTTCTGACCGTCGGAGATTAAGCAACAAAGTGTCAGCTTTGGTGGCGGAGCATGTTGCAGATGTAGCAGTCCAGATTTTGAGCGTCTTCTCACGGAAACATCTATTATGCCCTGGTCAACAAGTTCACTGATGCTCTATCAATGGTGAGACTTTGTTCTTTTTGACTCAAAAAGCTGACGCATTGTATATGATAAGACATCGTTGTTGATACGCTTCAGAAACTGATGCTTTGCACATTGAAACAGGTGTTCTTCCTTATTACATCATCTCAGAAATTGACGCCTTCGCCACGAACAGATCACTAACTACGTCAGTTCGGAAGTTGGAGCTTTTTCGCTTGGAAACAAGTGCCCTCGTTAGAAAGTGACTGTTTGCTGTTTGACCCAAACACCACTGGCGACTACATTATTTCGGAAACTGACGCTTTCCCCACGGAAACAAGCTTTTACCGACATATGTTGATTCTGAAACTGATGCTGTGTCCATGGTAAAACCATTCTCTTGGCGACTACGCCGCGTCGGAAACTGATATTATACAGCCTCAAGGGTAAAGGTGTCCTGCAAAATATGATAATGTCAGTGATTTTATGAAAGAGGCGAGAGGTAATGGGAGAATGTGGGAGCAGAAGCGGGGGGGGGGGGGGGGGGGTTTGGTTATGGTTTGTTAGTTTGCATTTCTGATCAGTCACTGATTACTGTAGGGGTTTAAGGGATTCAGCACCGACACTGTCCTCCATCAGGAAGTACAGGGTGGTGGTGTTGGTGGTGGTGGTGGTGATGGTGGTGGTTGTCTGAGTGGCCATCACCACATTCCGGGGATTAAAGAGGGTGATGGGTGAGGATCTCCTTTGGGATGAGGATGGGGGTAGGGTAACTGCGTGGCGTTGTCCACCGATGGTATTAGCTGGCTTGATGTCTGTGGCCTTGTGCTTATGTGTGTGTGTGTGTGTGTGTGTGTGTGTGTGTGTGTGTGTGTGTGTGTGTGTCTGTGTCTGTGTGGAGAGAGAGAGAGAGAGAGAGAGAGAGAGAGAGAGAGAATGTGTGTGTGTGTGTGTGTGTGTGTGTGTGTGTGCGCGCGCGCGCGCGCGCGCGAGTGTTTGCGCGCTTCACAATGGATTCAACAAAAATTTATACGGCTGTACCTTTTCAAATCATCACACCATCAGCAGTTGGCCTGTTTGTTCTCATAAACCTCGGCAGAACTTTGTGTGCAAAAGAAGTTTGGAGATGAACTGGAGAAGGATATTTCGTGTTTGTTTATTTGCTGTTGTTTTTTCTCTTTTTTTCCCCTTTGCTTTTACGTCATGTCCTCTATCCGTTAGCCCCCGGCCTGCATCGCACGCGCGCCTAATCATCTCAGTTGGCTGGACACCGGAATTGCGTTCTAATGGCCACACCGGTCCGTGCAAATCCCCGGAAACGCTGCCTGCTTTAAAAGACCATCTCTGTGCTTTTCTTAATGTGCTGCTCTTCCTCAGGTGATGTCAGACTACACTTGTTTGTTGTTTGGATCGTTTTACAATGGGGAAGAAAATGTTATAATTGTTTGGTTCGTCGATGATGAGCTGGACCATTGTGTTGTAACCCAGCTTGTGACATTTCTGGTTTACTGGTTGACGTTTTCTGTGCTGTCTATAAAAAGAAATGAACCAGTCCATACATTTCCACATTTTAGTTTCAGAGTGTGGTTTTTCATTCAACGTCCATTTTGCATTCCACATTTTAGTTTCAGAGTGTGGTTTTTCATTCAACGTCCATTTTGCATTCCACATTTTAGTTTCAGAGTGTGGTTTTTCATTCAACGTCCATTTTGCATTCCACATTTTAGTTTCAGAGTGTGGTTTTTAATTCAACGTCCATTTTGCGCCTAATTTGAGAAGATAAGTGATTGCTCGTTCTTCGTTTTCATTGTCCTGAATGTTGTTTATCTTGCCTGAAGAAGACAAAGAGGTCGAAACGCGTCGTGGTATGCCTTGCAATTTGTTTGGCCCTTTTGTTCTGTGGAATATTTCTTTCGAATTTATTTCCACCTGTATTCTTGTCACTGGCTGCTTCCTGCTTAAAGTTTGTCGTTGGATTTATTCATGATTATGTGGGCCACATTAGCCAGCATCGTTTGAGTTATTTTTTCATCTTTTGGGTAAAGTTTTATGGAGGTGTCACCGATCGGCGGTACTAAATCAGTATGTCCATGTGTTTAAGAGTAGTGGTGGTTCAAGATAGAGAGCGTGTGCGCGCGCTCGCGCGTATGTGAGGTTGGGGTTTAGTTAGCTAGAGTTAGGTTAAGTTCCTCAGGGTTAGGTAGAAAGATTAGGCTAGGTAGGAGGCTGGGGAAATAGGACATACAGTATTCTTTCATTCCAGTCTTCACTTATTGAAGGAATGGAATGGAAGCGGGAGGTTGGTTTCGTTCCCGATTGTTACCCTTTTGTTACTTTGGTTCTACACCAGAGAAGGCGGGCAGGATATCGGCTGTTGTTGTGTTGTAAAGTCTGTGAGGAGTTGTGGTAAATTGTCGTGTTGTTGCACGAGCAATAACTAGTCCGTTGGTCAGGCGTGTCAGCTCTGCGGAGGGATACACTGCTCTGACCAATCGTTGTTTTGTGTGGTGAGTAGAGTTCGCTTGATTCCGACCAGGGCGGAATGCGTTGGGGTAGCTTCACTTCGGTCCCTGGTGTTCAACGGAGTGGACGTACTCCTTGTAGGTGCGGCGGCAGCGCCGGTAGTTTTTGAAGAGTGACTTCCGAGTCATAGTTAGTGCCAGGTCCTCGTCGGGTTTGGGTGCCCTTGGCCTGTGCTGAGTCGGTGTCGTCCTTGTTGGCAGCCACTTCAGCCAGTTGCAGAACTGGTGTGGTTGAACGTCTGTCTGTCCAGGTTGGTGATTTGTTAGGTTCGTGGTGTTTTGGTTCGTCGTGTTGTCTTGTATTGTGGCGAGTTGAACTGTAGTTGTCTCCTGTTGCGATTAGTTGTATTGTGTTGTTGTGTATACTGGTTGTCTGGTATGATGTCGTCTTGGTTCCGTGATTGAAATTTGTTGTCAGCCGGTTTGAGTTGTCACCTTTTTCCTGTATATTTTTGTAAGTAATGTACATAGTGGTTCCTGAGTTCGATTTTCTCAGGACAGTTTGGCTAGACAATGTGGGTTCAATATAATGACCGTTGATGGACAGTGATGTAGATATTGTTTGTGGTTAGTTCATGGTAATGTCAGTGAGTTCAATAAGAGGGTAGTACGAGGTTGCATTTGGTTGAGGATCATAATATGAGTCAGGTGCAGATGTGTCTGCGTGAATCATAGAGGGGTTTGATGATTGTGCTCAATCTCAATTGTAAATAGTAGGAGTTCGTTGAAATTGATTAACAATTCCGGAGTTGACCTGCACAGCATTGGAATCGGTTAACTGTGTAGTAGGGCTAAGGCCAATTTATGGTCGAGTGGTTTATACTGGAGTACGGTCGTGACTATTCAACTTATATTGGTGTCTTGTCACTTTCGTTACGAGTTGGGGTTCTCGACGCGGGTGTCGTGCGCGTGCAGACTGTATCTGTGGCGTACGCATTTGGCACAGGACAGTGAGTCCATATGGTTAGAAGTTTTGTAAGAAAGTGACAGTCGTCACACGTGCAGGGATGTATGTATTTGTGACAGAACGGGGTTGGAGAAAGATATCTTAGGTTGTGGGGAGGCAACCCAGTTATGAATTTTAGTAAGCAGAAAGAAGGGAAAGGTAAAGTTTAAGGCGAGTAGCTTAGCAGTTGATAGGATAAAAACGGACGATGTGCAGCATGTAATATTGTATGAAGTGTGGTTGTGTTGGCATAACAAGGATTAACCACTGGGTTATCTGACAAGAGATGACATGAGAGTGAGGTGCTGGATGGAAATTTTGGCGAACAAATCATGTTGTTTTGATATATGATTATAATTGACGGTGCAAAGAGGGGTAATAATGTGAAGGATTGTGGCTGCGAGCCGATTCTCTTGTGTGAACATGCTGGAACTGTGAACCGCTAAGAATTGATAAGTTTTTTGTTGTTGTTGTTTTTTTCCCCTCTGAGATGTGTATTACTACTGGTTATTGTGTGGAGACATTTCCTTGTGAAATTGGCCATTTCCTAGATTATTTAGTATGTCCTAAGGGGGCCCATGGAGTCCGTGTTGGATCGCTTAGATTGGTTTATTTCTCCGAGAATTGGGTGTGATTCATAATTTCATATGTAATAGCGTGGATGGGCTCAGGGAGAATATTGTTTTACCGCTGTTGTAAGGGTTGGCAGGAGATTGGTCTGATAACCCCAAAGTGAGTGACGGGTTGGGGGATGTATTCGAAATTTAAGGGGTCACTCTCATGCCCGAGTGGGAAGTAGGCAAGGGAGATGGAGAGTTAAAGCTTTACCAAGTAGCCTATGTGCCTTGATGACTCGGGTAGTAGCAACACTACAGTAGTGGCCTACAGTTGTGTCAGCAGGTATCCTGTTCCGTCCTGAGGCTGGGGCCAGATCACCGCAGTCTACTGCCGCGTGCCGGCAGGTGAGCGGCGCTTTCCAGTACCTGTTGTTTTCCCGGGAGAGGGAGACCACCCAGGCCGTCTGCCTTCTGTGGGGCAGCTCTCCTCCAGCTACCGGTGCTCTTCCGGGAGTTCTCCGGCACTGGTTCCTCGTCCCGGTTTAGGCGTCCTGTGAGAGGGCGCTGCACCAGGCCTTTTTTCCACCCTTGGTGTCCGGCGGGGCCTTCAGAGGAGGAGGCGTCCTACGAGCCCCGGACCCGTCGAGAGGGCGTCTGGTGTGTGTGCTTTGGGTGTCGTGCCCATCGCGGGGAGGAGTCAGACTGCGGGAAGCCACGGTCAGCGCCGGGGTGCAGAGTCTTCGGGGAGGGTGTCGGCCCGCGGAGGAGCCACGGTCAGCGCCGGGGTGCAGAGTCTTCCGGGGAGGTGTCAGCCTGTGAGGGGCCACGTACAGCGCCGAGGACTGGAGCTTTCCGGGCCGGGATGGGTTGTCCCATGTTTGTGGTAGAAGGGGTGTAGCGTTAGGCAGTAGGGTTAGGGGTGTTAGCTACTGCCTCCTTTCAGGACGTAGTGGCCAGCACAGTGTAGGGTACTGGTCGTTGCCTCCCTTAGGGACGCAGCGATCAGTGCAGTAGTGGTCCCGGGTTAAAAGAGAAGGGTGAGTCCCGGGGAGAGGTGTGGGTGGTAGCAGTAGTTAAGAGATTAGAGTCCCTTTGGTGAATCCTTGTCCCTAGTAGTTAGTCACCACGTGTGCGGGCTATCGCTGTGTCCCCAGGTCACAGTGATATACCGCAACTGGTGTTTTAGGTTAGGTTAGGGTGTTCCAGGTCATTATCGTAGAGTAGGGTAAGTCAGCGGGAATTGGGATACTTGTGTGCAGTTGTGGATGTGCGTGAGTGGTGGCGCCATGGAGTGTGTGTGAAATAAAGAAGCGTGCGTGATTGTAAAGCTGTGTTAGTGTGCTGTGTTGTCCGACCTAGCGTGTGATAGGCGTGGGTAAGGGTGGTAGGGCCGTCCGGCTTAGCGACCGTGACACTTTGGTGGAGATGCGGGGTAACATAAGGGGTTCTGGGTAGGTGATAGGTAGCTAGGAGGGAGGTAAGGGGGGTGTTGTGTCCGGTGTGTACGTTGTGTGAAATGTAAGTGGGTGGTTGGTGGGAGCGTACCAGTACCCTGGGAGGTGGTACGTAGTGTCCCTGGTCACTTCAGGCAGGTTTCCATTGGCATTGGGCAGGGCACTTGTGTTGGTGTGAATGGGTCGGCGCTACCGTGTGAGTGAGGTATGAATGGTCAATAAACATTGAGTGGTTGTTGGAAGTGTGAGTGATTACACCGTACAGTGTAGGTGAGGTGCCGGAAGGTACCAGGTGTCTTTTGTGTCCCTTACATATGGTATACCCCAGTGAGTAGGTAGAGTGGTACCTGGCCCGTGACTGTGCACGCTGTGTGCTCGGATATCCTGTGGGGATTAAGGGCAGAGTAAGCCCAGGTGACTGTGTGGGAAGCACGAGGGTGCGCAGTGTTGTGGCATAGGGTATGCTGTGAGTGCACCTGGACTTGAGGGGTGCAAGTGCACTGTGATCGTGTGGGTGCGGCCTACCAGAGACAGTGAGGCCTGTGACTGTGGGTAACTGGTGCGCATGCACAGTGGACGGTGGACACACGGTGTCACGTGGTTCAGTTAGTGACCAGACTGTGCATTGGGGGTATTGTATGGGTTGGAGCCTATGTGGGTATATGTAGGAGGTACACAAGTGTGGGTGGAGTTATGCTTGTTGCGTGACTCATTGAGAGCATTGCATACTTGTGCTGAGTTGCTTTAGTTTGTTGGTTAGGGGGGCAAGCGCGTGGTTGGGAACATCTACTTGCGTTCATATTGGATATTGTCCCTTGTTAGCTCTGTGGTGGTAGGGGTTATCCCATGCCTAAACACACCCGAGCCCATCCGCAGTACGACCCCGAGAGTGTCATGGATCCACAGGCCCCTGTGGCGGATACCAAACCTAAGGTTAGTGACCAGGATGCGGGGGTGGATCGAGAACAGGGGATGGGGGCTTATGCAAAGTTTGCCAAGTTGGGAGCGGCGATGGGTTTAGCTGGGGGAGACCTCGCCAAGTTCGTCACAGACTCAGTACGTAATGAGGATGAGAAGACGGCGAGAGAAGCTGAATTGGAGTTCCGGATGGAGGAGAAAGTGAGGCAGAAGATGAGGGATGAAGAGGAGAAAGCTGCTAGGCAGAGGGAGCTAGAGATGCAGCAGAGGAAGATAGAAGAGGAGAAAGCTGTTAGGCAGAGGGAGCTAGAGATGCAGCAGAGGAAGATAGAAGAGGAGAAAGCTGATAGACAGAGGGAGCTAGAAATGAAGCAGAAGAAGATCGAAGAGGAGAAAGCTGCTAGGCAGAGGGAACTAGAGGTGAAGCAGAAGAAGATCGAAGAGGAGAGGGAAAGGTTAAAGCAGAAGGATGAAGAGGAGAAAGCTGCTAAGCAAAGGGAACTAGAGATGAAGCAGAAGAAGATCGAAGATGAGAAAGCAGCGAGACAGATGGAATTGGAACTGCAGAGGAAGAAGATGGAGGAAGAAAGAGCGATAAGAGAAATAGAAGCTCAGACACGGCAAGCCGAATTGGATCTTAAGAAACGAAGGGATGAAGCCGAGTTAGAGGCAAGAGAGCGAGAGCTAATCATACAAGAGAGACAAGCCTTAGATGAAGCAGCGCATAGGAAACGCTTGATTGAGGTGGAGGAAACGAAGCATGTCCACCTTGAGCCGTTAGGAGAGAACGACGACGTGGACGCTTTCATCGTCCAATTTGAGCGTGTAGCCCAGATGTGCAAGTGGAGCAAGACCTCATGGCCCACACGTCTGATGTCTCTGCTGAGAGGAAAGGCTAGAGAAGCGGTGATGCGGTTAAGTGCGGATGAGTTAGGCGACTATGATCAGATAAAGAGCGCCCTGTTAAGCCACTTTAGGCTAGATGCTGAGGCCTACCGGGAAAAGTTCAGAAGCATCAAGAAGGACGCTGCTGAGACTTTCGGCCAGATGCTGGGAAGGATGAAGCGGTGGTTTTCCCTCTGGTGTGCGGCAGCGGGCAAGGATGAGAGTGTGGCAGAGGATGTAAAGGATCTGCTTTTTCAAGAACAGTTTTACCAGCTGCTGTCCCCAGAGTTCACGATCGAGGTCCGGAAGACATGCCCGAAAACTGTTGAACAACTTGCAACGGAAGCTACTGTTTTAGCAGAGGCCAAAAGATTGGGGAGGAAGGCGAGGCAAGACCGAAAAGTTAACCAGCCCAACCTGGGTAATAGGCGCGAAACAGTAGGGAGCCAGCCCACACAGAGATCCCAACAGAGTGATGGTGCACTACAGCAGCTGAACAGGAGATCAGAAGGGCCTAGATCGACCATAGTTTGTTTCAACTGCAAGAAGCCAGGCCACATCGCTAGGAAATGCCCTGAGCCCCATTCTGTTGGAGCGGTTCATTGTTGTGACCAGCCCCAAGCTCGAGTAGTCCCTACGTTGTGTCGCCCATGCGCTGAGCAGCGGTACGAGCCTGCGTGCATCGTAGAAGTTAACGGGTCTCCGGCCAATGGATTACGGGACACTGGTGCCGGACACACCGTAGTGGCTAAGTGGTTAGTACCGGCAGATGCGTACACAGGAGAGACAGTCCCAGTAGTGTTGGCTGAGTCCAGGTGTAGGTCTGTGTTACCTGTGGCGGTAATAGAGTTGAAGTCACCATTCATCGCAGGGAAGTTGGAGGTTTTGGTCATGAATAGCCCTGTGCAGGAAGTCCTGATCGGAAACTTCGCAAAGAGAGTAGGAGATCCCGGTTGGACACGTGTGCCTGTATACGCAGACCGGCGCTAGTAGGGGCAGTGCAGACACGCGCGCAGAGAGCCAGGGAGCAGCAAGAACCTGTACCACTGCCCGTCGAGGAATGTATTCTGAACACCTCTACCCAGCAGTTAATTCAGATGCAGGACCAGGATGAAACCTTGAGGAAGGCTCGGAGTGCGTGTGAAGCAGGGACGCACTTCCACACCAAGTTTGGACGAGTTGAGTACGCGCGGAAGTCTGGTGTACTGGTCCGGCGGTTTGAGGGTCCCAAGGACGTAGCGAGTCAGATCTGCGTCCCAGCTGAACTACGGACCACGGTGATGAAGCTAGCCCACGACGTACCCATGTCTGGTCACTTAGGCACCACCCGAACCAAGGAGCGAGTTGGTCGCCATTTTTATTGGCCAGGCATGCATGCTGACATTCGTCGGTACTGCCAGTCATGCTTCCAGTGTCGGCGTACTGTGGACAAGGGAAGAGTCTCAAGAGTTCCCCTCGTGAAGATGCCACTGATGCGTGAGCCGTTCGAGCGGGTTGGGATGGACATCATTGGTCCCATCGTTCCAGCATCCCAGAATGGGTACAGATACGTGTTGGTGACGGTCGACTTTGCGACAAGATATCCGGAAGCAGTCCCTCTTCGCCAGATCACGAGTGAGTCGGTGGCAGAGGCAGCGTTCAACATGTGGACACGAACGGGAGTCCCTGGGTCGGTACTGACTGACAGAGGAACCCAGTTTACTGGTCAGATCATGCAGGAGGTCTACCGATTATTAGCCATTCGGGGTCTGACTACCACACCATACCATGCGCAGTGCAATGGATTGGTGGAACGCTTCAACGGTACTCTGAAGCGGATGCTGCGCAGACTATGTCAGGAGAAACCAGGTGATTGGGATCGGTGGATACCAGCACTGCTGTTTGCGTACCGAGAGGTCCCACAAGAGAGTACCGGTTTTTCGCCTTTTGAGCTGCTATATGGACGCCAGGTGCGCGGGCCGATGCAGATATTGAGAGATCTGTGGTTACAACCGGAAAGGCAAGAGCTCCGTACAGCGGCAGAATACGTCGTCAACTTGAGGAACAAGATAGCTGAGTCATGCGAGCTGGCAAGGGAGAACTTGGCAAGGGCAGCGTATAGGTACAAGCGACATTTTGACTTGAGGGCGAAACCCAGGAAGATAGCTGTGGGGTCCAGAGTACTAGTACTTCGGCCGACCAAGCAGAACAAATTGGAACTGGCATGGAGAGGTCCCTATACAGTACTAGAAAGAGTGGGTGAAGCAGATTACCGCATAGTAGTAGGGGGAAAGACGAAGATTTTCCACGCAAACCTACTAAAGTCGTTCATCGAGCGCGCTGCAGATCCAACAGCCTCGGTAGCTGCGGTTGTTGTGCCGGAGGAGCCTGAAGAGGAAACAGTAACTCCCTTGATGAGCAAGGACATTCCTACCATTCCCTTGGAGGCCACAGAAGGGCCCAAAGAGGTGGTAGTACTTGCTGAAGACCAGCACTTTACCAGGAAGTTGCACGAGTTAGTGGCCGAGTTCAAGGAGGTACTGACTGATGTGCCCTCATGCACAAACCTAGAAACGTGCAGCATCAAGTTGACGTCAGACATCCCTATCAGGTCGAAGCCATACCCAGTGCCTTTTGCGCAACGAGAGACAGTTAGGGAGGAGGTCAAAGCCATGATCAGGATGGGTGCGATTGAGCCATCGACGTCGCCATACTGCTCACCCATCGTACTAGTTAAGAAGAAGGATGGGAAGATCAGGTTTTGTGTGGATTTCAGGAGGTTGAATCGCATCGTACAGTTCGATGCTGAACCCATGCCGGATATCGAATACCTGTTCGCCAAGCTTGGAGAGAAGAAGGTGTTCAGTAAGATCGACCTCGCTAAGGGGTATTGGCAGATCCCGATGAGTAGAGAGGACCGCGCGAAGACTGCTTTTGCTACACCGGAAGGACAATTCCAGTGGAAGGTTATGCCATTTGGACTGTGTACCTCAGGGGCAGTGTTCACGCGCATGATGAGAAAACTATTGCAGCCACTTGAGAGCCCAGATGTCGATAATTTCATTGATGACATCCTGGTGGCCACAATTGATCAGGACAGCCATATTGAGGTTCTCAGGCGTGTGTTCCAGAGACTGAAGGAATGCTCTTTGTCAGCCCGACCTTCAAAGTGTGAGCTGGGAGGAACGGAAATCACCTACTTGGGGCACAGGATAGGTGCAGGGAAGATATGGCCTGAGCAGGATAAAATGATCCGCATTTTGGATGCGCCTAGGCCTGAGACCAAACGACAAGTGCGGGGATTCCTGGGACTAGTGGGGTACTACAGGAAATTTGTGCCCCGGTTTGCTGACATTGCCAAGCCCCTTACTGATCTCACTAAGGGAACAACCAGGCAGGTGAAATGGGACGACGAGTGCGAACGTGCGTTCCAAGCTCTGAAGCAGCACTTCTGCCAACCTCCCGTCTGTAATTTGCCGGTACCAGGTTTGACATTTGTGCTCCAGACTGACGCATCAGAAATGGGAGTGGGAGCTATACTGTGTCAGCAGTACCCTGAAGAGATGCGCCCTGTAGCATGTGCCAGTAGAAAATTAAGCCCTGCAGAGCAGAATTACCCTATAGTAGAGAAGGAGTGTCTGGCAGTGGTGTGGGGAATACAAAAGTTCCAGGTGTATTTGTATGGGACTCCCTTTATTGTCCAGACAGATCATTCCCCACTCCAATACTTGGAAAAGATGAAGTCTGTTAGTGGGAGAATCACAAGGTGGGCACTGCAGCTGCAGCCATTTCCGTTTACGGTGCAGGCAGTGTCTGGGAAGAACAATGTGGCGGCAGACTTCTTGAGTCGGTTGCCGAGAGAGAGAGAGAGAGAGAGAGAGAGAGAGAGAGAGAGAGAGAGAGAGAGAGAGAGAAAACCTGAGGGTTCCATTAACCTGTGTCGTGAGAGGTTGACATTGTCGAAGCTATGCATGTGTTATCTTTGGTAGAGAATGGCGTAGCAAAGTGTTACTGAGGGTTGGTATTTGTAGCACGTGTTACACAGCAGTTGTGCGTAATCAGAGCCCCCTCAGTTATGGAATTTATGTGTATTCGTAGAGTAACGGCTGCCTGTAAGTGCCTGCGTTAAGGTCGTGTGAAGCAGCGTTAGACCAGGTTGATTAGTGTAACCTGTGATTGTTGATGTATTTAAAAGTTGATGTTGTTGGGATGGAAGTTTTGGAGTGCATCAAAAGTAACAGTAGGACAGAGTGAGTGATGGGGAATTGGATTGTTATAGGTAGGGTGTGGCTAAAACGCCGATCGAGTGAGAAGTTGTTTGTTTTAACCTGTAGTTAAAACTTAGGCAGGGGGGTGTGTCACCGATCGGCGGTACTAAATCAGTATGTCCATGTTTTAAGAGTAGTGGTGGTTCAAGATAGAGAGCGTGTGCGCGCGCTCGCGCGTATGTGAGGTTGGGGTTTAGTTAGCTAGAGTTAGGTGAAGTTCCTCAGGGTTAGGTAGAAAGATTAGGCTAGGTAGGAGGCTGGGGAAATAGGACATGCAATATTCTTTCATTCCAGTCTTCACTTATTGAAGGAATGGAATGGAAGCGGGAGGTTGGTTTCGTTCCCGATTGTTACCCTTTTGTTACTTTGGTTCTACACCAGAGAAGGCGGGCAGGATATCGGCTGTTGTTGTGTTGTAAAGTCTGTGAGGAGTTGTGGTAAATTGTCGTGTTGTTGCACGAGCAATAACTAGTCCGTTGGTCAGGCGTGTCAGCTCTGCGGAGGGATACACTGCTCTGACCAATCGTTGTTTTGTGTGGTGAGTAGAGTTCGCTTGATTCCGACCAGGGCGGAATGCGTTGGGGTAGCTTCACTTCGGTCCCTGGTGTTCGTCGGAGTGGACGTACTCCTTGTAGGTGCGGCGGCAGCGCCGGTAGTTTTTGAAGAGTGACTTCGAGTCATAGTTAGTGCCAGGTCCTCGTCGGGTTTGGGTGCCCTTGGCCTGTGCTGAGTCGGTGTCGTCCTTGTTGGCAGCCACTTCAGCCAGTTGCAGAACTGGTGTGGTTGAACGTCTGTCTGTCCAGGTTGGTGATTTGTTAGGTTCGTGGTGTTTTGGTTCGTCGTGTTGTCTTGTATTGTGGCGAGTTGAACTGTAGTTGTCTCCTGTTGCGATTAGTTGTATTGTGTTGTTGTGTATACTGGTTGTCTGGTATGTGTCGTCTTGGTTCCGTGATTGAAATTTGTTGTCAGCCGGTTTGAGTTGTCACCTTTTTCCTGTATATTTTTGTAAGTAATGTACATAGTGGTTCCTGAGTTCGATTTTCTCAGGACAGTTTGGCTAGACAATGTGGGTTCAATATAATGACCGTTGATGGACAGTGATGTAGATATTGTTTGTGGTTAGTTCATGGTAATGTCAGTGAGTTCAATAAGAGGGTAGTACGAGGTTGCATTTGGTTGAGGATCATAATATGAGTCAGGTGCAGATGTGTCTGCGTGAATCATAGAGGGGTTTGATGATTGTGCTCAATCTCAATTGTAAATAGTAGGAGTTCGTTGAAATTGATTAACAGTTCCGGAGTTGACCTGCACAGCATTGGAATCGGTTAACTGTGTAGTAGGGCTAAGGCCAATTTATGGTCGAGTGGTTTATACTGGAGTACGGTCGTGACTATTCAACTTATATTGGTGTCTTGTCACTTTCGTTACGAGTTAGGGTTCTCGACGCGGGTGTCGTGCGCGTGCAGACTGTATCTGTGGCGTACGCATTTGGCACAGGACAGTGAGTCCATATGGTTAGAAGTTTTGTAAGAAAGTGAGTCGTCACACGTGCAGGGATGTATGTATTTGTGACAGAACGGGGTTGGGGAAAGATATCTTAGGTTGTGGGGAGGCAACCCAGTTATGAATTTTAGTAAGCAGAAAGAAGGGAAAGGTAAAGTTTAAGGCGAGTAGCTTAGCAGTTGATAGGATAAAAACGGACGATGTGCAGCATGTAATATTGTATGAAGTGTGGTTGTGTTGGCATAACAAGGATTAACCACTGGGTTATCTGACAAGAGATGACATGAGAGTGAGGTGCTGGATGGAAATTTTGGCGAACAAATCATTGTTTTGATATATGATTATAATTGACGGTGCAAAGAGGGGTAATAATGTGAAGGATTGTGGCTGCGAGCCGATTCTCTTGTGTGAACATGCTGGAACTGTGAACCGCTAAGAATTGATAAGTTTTTTGTTGTTGTTGTTTTTTTCCCTCTGAGATGTGTATTACTACTGGTTATTGTGTGGAGACATTTCCTTGTGAAATTGGCCATTTCCTAGATTATTTAGTATGTCCTAAGGGGGCCCATGGAGTCCGTGTTGGATCGCTTAGATTGGTTTATTTCTCCGAGAATTGGGTGTGATTCATAATTTCATATGTAATAGCGTGGATGGGCTCAGGGAGAATATTGTTTTACCGCTGTTGTAAGGGTTGGCAGGAGATTGGTCTGATAACCCCAAAGGAGTGACGGGTTGGGGGATGTATTCGAAATTTAAGGGGTCACTCTCATGCCCGAGTGGGAAGTAGGCAAGGGAGATGGAGAGTTAAAGCTTTACCAAGTAGCCTATGTGCCTTGATGACTCGGGTAGTAGCAACACTACAGTAGTGGCCTACAGTTGTGTCAGCAGGTATCCTGTTCCGTCCTGAGGCTGGGGCCAGATCACCGCAGTCTACTGCCGCGTGCCGGCAGGTGAGCGGCGCTTTCCAGTACCTGTTGTTTTCCCGGGAGAGGGAGACCACCCAGGCCGTCTGCCTTCTGTGGGGCAGCTCTCCTCCAGCTACCGGTGCTCTTCCGGGAGTTCTCCGGCACTGGTTCCTCGTCCCGGTTTAGGCGTCCTGTGAGAGGGCGCTGCACCAGGCCTTTTTTCCACCCTTGGTGTCCGGCGGGGCCTTCAGAGGAGGAGGCGTCCTACGAGCCCCGGACCCGTCGAGAGGGCGTCTGGTGTGTGTGCTTTGGGTGTCGTGCCATCGCGGGGAGGAGTCAGACTGCGGGAAGCCACGGTCAGCGCCGGGGTGCAGAGTCTTCGGGGAGGGTGTCGGCCCGCGGAGGAGCCACGGTCAGCGCCGGGGTGCAGAGTCTTCCGGGGAGGTGTCAGCCTGTGAGGGGCCACGTACAGCGCCGAGGACTGGAGCTTTCCGGGCCGGGATGGGTTGTCCCATGTTTGTGGTAGAAGGGGTGTAGCGTTAGGCAGTAGGGTTAGGGGTGTTAGCTACTGCCTCCTTTCAGGACGTAGTGGCCAGCACAGTGTAGGGTACTGGTCGTTGCCTCCCTTAGGGACGCAGCGATCAGTGCAGTAGTGGTCCGGGTTAAAAGAGAAGGGTGAGTCCCGGGGAGAGGTGTGGGTGGTAGCAGTAGTTAAGAGATTAGAGTCCCTTTGGTGAATCCTTGTCCCTAGTAGTTAGTCACCACGTGTGCGGGCTATCGCTGTGTCCCCAGGTCACAGTGATATACCGCAACTGGTGTTTTAGGTTAGGTTAGGGTGTTCCAGGTCATTATCGTAGAGTAGGGTAAGTCAGCGGGAATTGGGATACTTGTGTGCAGTTGTGGATGTGCGTGAGTGGTGGCGCCATGGAGTGTGTGTGAAATAAAGAAGCGTGCGTGATTGTAAAGCTGTGTTAGTGTGCTGTGTTGTCCGACCTAGCGTGTGATAGGCGTGGGTAAGGGTGGTAGGGCCGTCCGGCTTAGCGACCGTGACAGGAGGGTTCATCGGTGATAGCATGGACCACGGATGTTTGGACTTGTTTATATCACTGGTTGATTGTTGCTTGAGGTTTGGTTTTGGTTTCGTCATTGATAAACTAGACCACATTTTTTTTTGTCCAAACGGGTTTATGCCTTGATTGATGGTTGGTTGAGATTTGTCATTGGCACAGCATTTTTATGCAGTCAGCTGATTATTGTCGAGGAAGGTTTCATCAATGATGAACAGAAACTATATATATCCACCCACATGTTTTATATGTCAGTATGAATAACAAAAAGGAGCATAGCAGGGATGGTTAAAAAGTATACTGTACACATGATTTTGTGTGTAATCCTTAAAAACAAGCTTGTTTATTGACACAGCTTGCTCCTGTTCCAGTTTCAGTTCTGCTATAACCTAGCTGACCACACATGGCCCTTTCAGGTCTGAAAGAGTCATGCGAAGGAATGTCCTGCCACAGAGCTTAATCTAGAGCGTGGGATTGGTACAATCCCCCGAAAATCTGTTCCTTCTCGCAGTTATCGAGTCTTGACGCGGGCAGACTCCGCACATTTGCAGGACTACCCGCCCAGTTCACTGATCGTTGCGGGCGCTCGTTTGTCGTCTGCTTGAAAAATGAAACTAGGACTGAGCAGGAGCGAACGATTTCTTGATATTTCGTTGGCTGTTAGTGTAAATCACCAATCGGCGGCGTTCATCTCCTCCATCTCGATCATCGACCAGAAGTTGCGAGAGTTTAAGGCGCCATATTGGATATTTTCCAAAATGAAGCGTGCACCCACCATATTCGACTTCGACTTTCGTGGAGGAAAAGTGAAAAAAAAGATTCTGTGCCATGCGAGGGTGGAGAAGATCATGAAGAAACCGCGACTACATCCAAAAGCTCGGAGAAGCAGCCGAAAGAGTGCCAGTGCAAGAGAACACCGGTTTCGAGACGATTGGCTTAAAAAGTGGCCCTGGAGAGGGGGGGGGGGGAATGCCCCCTTTTTTTGATATGAGGGAGGGGGGGGGGACTGCCCCCCTTTTTAAAAAAATCCTAGATTAAGCTCTGCTGCCATGGTACATGAAAAGATCAACATGCGATAAATGCTAAACCTTTCACTGACAGCTTAGGGACAGTATCATTAAATAAGTGAATGGAATCATCTTTAGCCCACTGGTTTCTGTAGACTTTTGTCTCCTGGGCTGACTCATCAGAAATCACGGCCTAGGTAGCAATGGCCAGGTAAAATTATGTGTTTGTGTGTGTGTGTGGTGTGTGTGTTTGGTGTGTGGTGTATATAACAATTTTGTAGTGAGGGAAAACAAGGGCAGGATAATAATTCCTTCATGATTACATTAGTGACTTGGCAAATATGAAAAAGAAAGGGGGAGGGGGGTATGGGTGAAATAAAGAAAGTGTGAATAAAAAAAAATTGGGAAATATATTATAAATATAAAAATCCTTCATTAGCAACATATGGGAACCATCGTAATCCATCTTAGAGACAGGACTATTCGTATCGTTGAAGACAGAATCATTCATATCGATAATGGCTAAATAATCACTTGACATCGTTCCTTATTTTCATGAGTGGTGGACTCATATCCACAACTCATGAATATCATGGGAATGTAAACTATAGTGTTTCAGAAACGACCTCTTTGCCATGGAGAAAAAGTGTTATTGCCGTCTATGTCAATCAAAAACTGACACTTTGCTCACTGAAATAAGTATTATCCCCAACCACATCGAAAAGGGAACTGGGCGCTATCCACATGGAAACCATTGCTATCACCGACTACGTCAACAAGGAAACTGACGCCTTTTCCATACAAAACAGACACTCTTGCTGGCTGTGTTAGTCAGGAAATAAAACACTTTTCCCCATAAAAAGCAAGTATTTTTGTTGACTAAGTCAATGAGGGAACAGACATTTACTCTATGGAAACGAATGCTCTTGCAGATTACATCATTAAGGCAACTGACGTCTTCTGTCTGAAAACAGGTACTCGTACCGATTACACTGATTAGGGAATGACGATTGCACAGGAAACAAGTGCTCCTACCGATACGTCCAATTTGGAAATTTAACACTTCGCCAAGTAAAATGTCGCGCGTGACAACTTTGTCATTTAGGAAAGAGACACTTTGTCCAGGACAAAACGTTGCTTTTGTGACCTTACACTTCAAAAATGACATTTTTAAAAAATAGAAAATATCTGATTTCAGTCATCTGGAGGAGAAGGGAAGGATTGTATGGGAACCTGGTGGATTAGGGACCGGTGCGTGTGCATAGATTATGGTGTGTTAGTTTGCATGTCTTCATTCAGCGACCGACTGGTGGATCTGAAGGGATCTACCACAGACACCTTTCCCTCCCATCTGCTGTAACAGGTGGTAGTGGGTGTCTGAGTGGCCATCACCACATTTCGGGAGAGAGATAGGGGGAGTACTCCGCGTTGTCCCTGATGGCATTAGCTGGCCTGACTTTGTATGTCGAGAACGGCTCCGTGTTTTTGTGTGTTGTGTGGTGTGTGGGTGTGTGTGTGTGTTTTTGTGTGTGTGTGGTGTGTGTCTATGTGCCTCTGTATGTGTGCGCGTGCGCGCGGCGCGGCGCGCGCGCGCGCGGCGGCGTGTGTGTGTGTGTGTGTGTGTGTGGTGTGTGTGTGTGTGCTTTGACCATGGGGTGCAATTTGTTTGAAGAAGGGATCTCTCTCTCTCTCTCTCTCTCGTCTCTCTCTCTCTCTCTCTTCCCCTCTCTCTCCATGATGATCCGTGGGTGATAGTATTTCTGAAACTGTCAATGTTAAAAATGAAAATGTAACAATGAACGCTTCCATGAAACAAGCGTTAACCATGTAGCAGTCCGAGAAAGGATGTAACAATATCATGTAGCGTCCCGAAGAAAGGATGTAACAATTATCAATGTAGCAGTCCCGAAAAGGAAAACAATTAAATCAATGTAGCAGTCGAAGAAAGGATGTAACAATTATCAATGTAGCAGTCCCGAAGAAAGGATGTAACAATTTCAATCACCGTAAAGAAAGTACCGAAGAAAGGATTGTAACCCAAGGGTTATTTCAATGTAGCAGTCCCGAAGAAAGGGATGTAACAATTAATCAATGTAGCAGTCCCGAAGAAAGGATGTAACAATTATAATGTAGAGTCCCAAGAAAGGATGTAACAATTATCAATGTGCGTCCCGAAGAAAGGATGTAACAATTACAATGTAGCAGTCCCGAAGAAAGGATGAACATTACAATGTGCAGTCCGAAGAAAGGATGTAACAATTATCAATGTAGCAGTCCCGAAGAAAGGAACTGTAACCAATAAAATTCAATTTTGTTTTCACGCATGCTGCATTTTTAGTTTAACTGCGTCTTTGTTCAGCTTTTTTTTTAATTGGTCAATAAGTACTGTGATTGGTCAATAAGTACTGTGATTGGTCAATAAGTACTGTGCTCGATGGAACGCGACTTATTTTTTCACTTTTTGATGGAATGAAAAACATATACTTTTTTTTAAATTTCATCTCCCCAGAGGCTTAAATCTACTATGTTTTTTTTTTTTATCTGGTTTTCTGTCTGGGTTAGAGAAACCTTGTCACGGAATGTTCCAGTTCATGACTTCTTTAGGATATTCAGATTAATTTTTTGTCAGGGTAAGAATCTCCTTCAGCATTTTGTTGTGCCTAATATCGATTTAATGTTTTCATGAATAATGTAACAATCATTTCTGTTTCATGTTATGGTTTTATTCTTCTTTATTATTCGTCCATTTTATTCATCATGTATATGTCTATTTATTTATTTTTTTTACAGTGAGCAATGCTGAGCAACGCTGAGCAATGCTGAAGTGGCATTCTCTATGAAAAATGTAAAATATTTACATTCATGTGGATTACATATAAACAATGTAAATGTTTTTATTTCCAGTTGATAACGCTCCTCGACAACCAAAATCGTAATATAATTGCATTTTGTTTTGTAGAGCAGCTCCATTGTTACGATTTTTGTTGTATCATGCACAAGGGAAAAATTTTTTTTTTTTGTTTTAGTTGTCATTTTAATGCTTTGTTTTCATTCACTTGTCGTTTCCTGGGGTATTCACCTTGCAAGGTGGCTGAGCACCTGTTTTCTAAACAAAGCAAAACAAAACAAAACGGGAACGCATGTGTAAGGTCGCACCATGCATTGGTTTGGCTTCGTGAATATCAGGCATTTGATTTCCTTGATTTCATGAGAGGTTTTTCAGGCTGTAGAACCGTCCTCAAATAGTAAAAGCACTGGCTCTGTGCTGGCAGGTTGTGTGTGTGTGTGTGTGTGTGTGTGTGTGTGGTGTGGTGTGTGTGTGGTGTTTGTGTGTGTGTTGTGTGCGTGTGTGCGGCCTGGTGTGTGTGTGTGTGTGAGTGGTTGTGTGTGTGTGTGTGTTTTGTGTGTGTGTGCAGGTGTGTGGTGTTGTTGTGTGGTGTGTGTGTGTGTGTGTGTGTGTGTGTTTGTGTGTGTGTGTGTGTTTCAGTCCAGACAGAGGAGGATTTGTTGTGTCCTTTGTGTAATGGCAGGGAAGATGAACTTCATTTTATATTTTTTATGGCCTGTTCCGGCAAACCTACATCAAAAATGTATTCCATTAAAGTATTATCGACGTCGGGACTTTTCAAGTTATGTCATCAGAAAATGAAAATGTTGTAAGAAACTTGCTTTGTATTTTTACAAGTCTTTCAAAAGGAGGAGTGATTTGACGTGAGTAAATGTGTTTGTTGTGGATGTTTATATTTTGGTGATAAAATATCTTGCGTATATATGCTGTTTTTACTCACCCCTTCAAATGGGGCTGTAGCCTTTTCCTGAACAAATTATCGTTATTGTTATCGTATCGTTCTCTCTCTCTCTCTCTCTCTCTCTCTCTCTCTCTCTCTCTTGCATGTGTATGTGTGTGTTTGTGTGGGTTTTGTGTGTGTGTTGTGTGTGTGGGGTGTGTGTGTGTGTGAGTGTGTGTTTGCGTGTGTGTGTTTGTGTGTGAGGGGTGTTGTGTGTGTTGTGGTGTGTGTGTGGTGTGTGCGGGCGCGCGCACGCGCGTGGGCGTGCGTGCATGTTGTGTGTATGTGTGTTGTGTGTTGTGTCTGTCTGTCTGCCTGTTTGTCTGTGGTCCGTGCAATCAGCACAGTTTTGGTGTCAGTATTCTTAGTCGCATACAACTATCTTGATGATAGTGTACACGTTTAATTCTTTCTTTTTTCACATTAACAAAGTGAGCTTTATCACAAGGAAATAACTCATAGGCCGTTGGGCAAACAATCACAAAGTTTGACTGGCGTTGGGTTTGTCTCTAGTCCTTGTCCCATTGTTTTCAGTTTTTGTTTTCTCGGATGGGGACAAAACTGTTCGCTGCCTAATGCATTACATCGTCAGCAAAAAGCCTTTTCGGAACTTTGTGTGAAAAGGATGGTCGACGAGAAAAGGAAAGGAACATGTGAAGTTTTTGTTTTTCCTCTCTGTTTCAAAGTCATACCTCTTCCGTTAGCCCGCATCGCCGTGGTCTAAATCATCTCGTTGGTGGACACCGAATTGCGTTCTAATGGCCACAGGTCCGTGCAACCCCGGAAACGCTGCATGCTTTAAAAGACCATCTCAGTGCTTTTCTTAACGTGCTGCTTCCCTCAGGTGATGTCAGAACACTTGGTTTTTGTTTGTTGGTTCTCTACAGGAAGAAAGCATGTATGATATTTGGTCGTCAGTGATGAACTGTGCAGAGCACCCAATCTTGTCCAGCGTCATGATGATTAAAGTGGATGTTTTCCGTTGCATCAGTGAGGAATGGGCCTGTTTGGCTGAATATGTTCATGTCACTGGTTTATTGTTGATGAGGTTTTGTGGTGGGTTGCAGTCATGTGGTGGGGCCAATGAAGTCCACTATTGCTGATGTGAATGGTTGATTGTTGGTTAGGGTTTGTTTGAGGTTCATCCTGATGAACAGGCTCATTTTGTCCAGACATGCTTATGTCATTGGCTGATCATCAACCGAGCTTTGTTGTAAATACATTGATGAAAACAGGGTTTGGTTTGTCAGAATGGTTTCTGTCCTTTGTTATTGGTGCATGAAGGCGATCGGTACATCTGAAATGAAGCTTTGGGGCAAAGTTGGCCAAATCGTTTTTGTGTCATTGGTTAATTGCTGGTTGGACACGTCCTTTTTATCATGGATTTCTCTGCTGTTTTTTTTCCTATGTTCTCTTTTCATGTTTCATTTTTAGTGCTCTCTGAGTGCCATCATGACCAGCGCGTTGGGCTAATGCGTAGGTCAGCATCTGCTGAGTGTAGCACGAGACCTCTTTTCAATTGTCTCTCTTTGTTGTTAATTCATTTATCTATCAGCTTCAAATATGCGTAGTGTGGTCTCAAAACTTAGCGGATGGGTGTAGTGTATATGGCTAGTCCGCATGCAGTGCGCCTCCTTGATGAAACTGAAACTGAAACTGCCATCACTCCTGCAATGCTCATTCCAGTGTTTCGTGTTTCATTTTCAATGTTGTCTTAAAGTCATCATTCCTGCGATGCTCCTTCCAGTGTTTCCTACACAACCACATCCAGCGTGTCCTGTCGCGTCCCTTGCACCGACAGCAGGGAGCTATCAATGTCAGGTCATACTTGGGCAACTTCCCAGAGGAGACCCTGCAACTCTGCTGAACCACTTGTGTTGTGGTGCGTGTGTGTGTGTGTGGTGTGTGTGGGTGTGTGTGTGTGTGTGTGTGTGTGTGTGCTTTCGGGTGTGTGTGTGTGTGTTGTGTGTGTTGTGTGTGTGTGTGTGTGTGTGTGTGCTTTGGTACCTGTTCTGATCTAACCTAAGCAGAACACGGATATAAGGTCCCACTTTGACATCCAAAAAAGACCCCCATCATCATACAGACAACTCTCAGAACCGTCTTTAGTAGAAATGGCATCTGACAGGGGTATCCTTCCAGCCGTCTTTGTTATTTCAGTGGAACTTGTTTGCCTGGAACAAAAAACCAATGAAGTGAGCAGTATTGCATTACGTTTGTAAAATATTTTTTAGGGGTTTGTGTTTGAAGGATATTTGCTCATTTTACAGAATAACCATCATTTCGGATAATCTGCAAAAGAAAAAGTATTTAGGTGAGAGTTTTTGATACCATGGATAATCCATTATGTATGTAACATTATGTATGTATTTTATCTGTGTTTATTATGGTGTGTATTTAATCAACTGAAGCAAGTCATTATGTGTTTATATAACGCTTTATTTATCAGTTGCGTTTTGTCTTTGTATAAATGTAATATCTGTCTGTAAAATGACAGGATGGAATAACATACACATAAACAATGACTTTTTTGCGTATATAATGAGTAAAAATTTTTGTATATAATGATTGTGTAGTAAATGAATTATTTATACATCCTATTTATTTCCGTAAATGATGTATATTTACAAGTTAATGGTTTGCTAATGCAGATAATCTATTGTACGTTAATCAAATCATTTTTACTGACGAAAAACTGGTCTCTGTAATAATGATAATCTAGATATATAATGGCGATTTAGAAAACTAGGTCAATTACTTACAGAAGAAGGTGGGCAGAACGATCATAACAGTCTCCCTCTGTCTTACTCCCCCCCTCCCCCCCCCCCCCCCCCCCACACACACTCCACCACACACACATGTACAACAAGTATAGCCCCATCCATCTTCGTCCGGCCCGTTCCTTTCTCACCAACCCCACCCCCTCCCACACACAACACCACACCACACACACAAACACACACACACACAACACACAACAACACACAATCTCTCTGTCTCTTTTGTTCCTCAGATAACATATAGCACTGTTACCCATTAATTAGTAAATGAAAAGCGAATCGAAGCTGCTTCCCTACGCAGTCCGCTGTTTTCAGTGATTGTCAGACGTGGACTGCAGTCGATTTCTGGTCAAGCATCGATCCAGTTTTCATTTGCTGATGAATAGGAATAGTCTGATCATGCCTGGGAGAGAAGAGAGAGAGAAGAGAGAGAGAGAGAGAGAGAGAAGAGAGAGAGAGAGAGAAGAGAGAGTTAGATCGTCCGTTTAAACCTGTGTGGCAAGAATTTCCCTCATTCTGTAAATATTGGTTACATTTGATAACGGGTTGGTTTTAAGGATTAAATATTTTTGTATTTTCATTTTACATTGTATTTGTAAAGCAAAAAATATTAAGCGAACAATTTATTTACGCAATTACTTATACAGATGTTAAAAAATACGTTTTACTTATATATGATATTATTTAAGTACATAGTGATTATTACACATGGAATAAGTGTTTTATACAACAAATGGACTGCATAGGCGCCAGATGGGGCTGAAACTTCCCACAGATATATGGCTCTGATGGAAGTTGAACCCGCGACCTCCGAGCCGGGATCAGCAATGCTGACCACTCAAATGGAGTGATGAAGTGATATATTTTCAGGGGATACTGAAAATTTTCGTGATTAAAAGTGTCATCTGGTATATTCCCGACCCTGTATCAAAAGTACGGAGAAATAACTCTTCAATCGGCACCAAGTACTATTTCCCTGGCGGCTAATCATTTGTTTTCACCAGAAACTGTCTCAAAAAGCGGAGGCAGAGTGATTGGACGGTGCCAGAGGTCATTGCTTCACTGAGTGCCTTTCTGTTAATGTCTGTATCGGTCGCGCGATTGGCCCCAGTACTGTAACTTTGTCGCCATTGGTAGGGACTTGTAGTGGCGTTGTCTCTGGCGATAAAGATTGACTGACGAGGGTGTCGGATTGGGATTGAGAGGGGAAGGAAGTGGCAGACGTGTAGCATTTTCAACTGACCAGCAGACAAATGCATGGACAAAGGTTCCTTGGATTTTAAGCCTCCCATTAGCCCCCGAAAAGACAGGCTGGGCCTCTTTGCTGTGCTCTTTATCCACCACAAGCCTTCTTTTTCTTCTCGGTTGTCTCCCCCCAGGCACCATCTGTCAGTTCTCTTGGAGCCCAGAGTATGGACATTGCCCCCAATCGATTTTCTTTCCAATGACCTTGCAGCCTCTTCAGCCTCTCTTAAGATCTTCGGGATTGATTTGAATAGACCGCTTTTGAAACGTTGGTCTAAAAGTGGCAATGCTCATCGTTGAACGTCCTTCCTTTTTTTTTTTCCATTCTTTAAAAGACATTCCCGCTCCTGTTGCTGTCCCCAATCTTCCTCTCGTCCTTCCTCCTCTTATTCTTCATCCGCTGTGCGATCCCTCCATGTAACTTTAAATGGGGGGCAAGAAGGGTGTGTGTGATAGGTATAGACGAACAGGAATTAACAAATGGAAATGCTTGGGGGAGGAGGTTTTCTTTCGACAAGTTAATGTTGAAACGGATCGGTTACAAGTTTAGAGAAGAGCCGATGCAAGCTTAACGGTCTGCTGTCCTCCGCATGCTCTGGCTGTTTAGACTGAGGAATGCTTCGGCTGTTTAGACTGAGGAATGCTTCGGCTGTTCAGACTGAGGAATGCTTCGGCTGTTCAGACTGAGGAATGCTTCGGCTGTTTAGACTGAGGAATGCTTTGGCTGTTCAGACTGAGGAATGCTCTGGCTGTTTAGACTGAGGAATGCTCTGGCTGTTTAGACTGAGGAATGCTTTGGCTGTTCAGACTGAGGAATGCTTTGGCTGTTCAGACTGAGGAATGCTCTGGCTGTTCAGACTGAAGAATGCTTCGGCTGTTTAGACTGAGGAATGCTTTGGCTGTTCAGACTGAGGAATGCTCTGGCTGTTTAGACTGAGGAATGCTTTGGCTGTTTAGACTGAGGAATGCACTGGCTGTTAGACTGAGGAATTGCTCTGGCTGTTTAGACTGAGGAATGCTTTGGCTGTTTAGACTGAGGAATGCTTTGGCTGTTCAGACTGAGGAATGCTTTGGCTGTTTAGAACTGAGGAATGCTCTGGCTGTTTAGACTGAGGAATGCTCTGGCTGTTTAGACTGAGGAATGCTCTGGCTGTTTAGACTGAGGAATGCTTCGGCTGTTTAGACTGGAGGAATGCTTTGGCTGTTTGGTTTGAGGAATGCTTTGGCTGTTCAGACTGAGAATGCTCTGGCTGTTTAGACTGAGGATGCTTCGGCTGTTCAGACTGAGGAATGCTTCGGCTGTTCAGACTGAGGAATGCTTCGGCTGTTCAGACTGAGGAATGCTTGGCTGTTTAGACTGAGGAATGCTTTGGCTGTTCAGACTGAGGAATGCTCTGGCTGTTTAGACTGAGGAATGCTCTGGCTGTTCAGACTGAGGAATGCTTTGGCTGTTTAGTCTGAGGAATACTTCGGCTGTTTAGACTGAGGAATGCTTCGGCTGTTTAGACTGAGGAATGGTTCGGCTGTTTAGACTGAGGAATGCTCTGGCTGTTCAGACTGAGGAATGCTCTGGCTGTTCAGACTGAGGAATGCTCTGGCTGTTCAGACTGAGGAATGCTTCGGCTGTTTAGACTGAGGAATGCTCTGGCTGTTTAGATGAGGAATGCTTGGCTGCTTAGACTGAAGAATGGAGCGCAGGGCTTGGGCAGGGAAGAAACTGAGCAGATGAAGGAAAGGAAAGACAATTCCTCGTAGATCTGTCTACGCTAAAAGCAGAGGTCAGCAAGATTATTTGCTGGAAACAAGCTGCAGTGGTCAGAGCCGTAGGCTGCAGGTCGAGAGGTCGTGGTTCGAATCTTACTACAGACATTCAGTGGTCAGATTTTTTTTTTGTCCTTGTCATGGGGCAAGAACCAGACTTTATGACTGCTGTTGTTCTTTTGACTGATTCAGCAAGAACCAGACTTCATGACTGCTGTTGTTCTTTTGACTGATTCAGCAAGAACCAGACTTCATGACTGCTGTTGTTCTTTTGGCTGATTCAGCAAGAACCAGACTTCATGACTGCTGTTGTTCTTTTGGCTGATTCAGCACGTGCACAGAACCCGGGGAGAAATGTCTGAAGAACCAGACTTCATGACTGCTGTTTGTTCTTTTGACTGATTCAGCAAGAACCAGACTTCATGACTGCTGTTTTTCCCTTTTGGCTGATTCAGCAAGAACCAGACTTTATGATGCTGTTGTTTTTTTGGCTGATTCAGCACGTGCACAGAACGGGGAGAAATGTCTGAAGAACCAGACTTTATGACTGCTGTTGTTCTTTTGGCTGATTCAGCACGTGCACAGAACCGGGGAGAAAATGTCTTAAGAACCAGACTTTATGACTGCTGTTGTTCTTTTGTCTATTCAGTACGTGCACAGAACCGGGGAGAAATGTCTGCCTTGCATTTCTTTTTAGACCACAATGTCCGTTTCACGGTGTAGGAAAACGAGGACGAGTTCTTGGCTGCAACAAAGTGGGAGCTTCATGTGTCTGATATAACTGTATAAAACCAGATCCCGGGAGATAGCATGAACAATGGTGACATTAATGTCCCGTTAGCCTCAAGGTCTCAGGTGACAACTTGTCCTGGAGAATTTCGGGCTAATCGTACGTTGATCTCACTATCCGCCGTGAAGAAAACCGCCGCCATCTTTCTGACTCATTACCGATCCTATGACCTTCCACCTTGGCTCTGATTGGACGATCCCCTTCGCTGTTTGAGCGTCTGACCTGATTGGACGATCCCCTTCGCTGTTTGAGCGTCTGACCTGATTGGACGATCACCTTCGCGTTTGAGCGTCTGACCTGATTGGACGATCACCTTCGCTGGTTTGAGCGTCTCATCTAAAATAAAATTGAACTTGTGTCAATCTACCAAAATGTAGAGGAAGTTTGTTCGAGCATTTTTTACCAAGATGGTCACACTTGTTAAATTATAAAAAAAAATTCGGTGCATGAGCAATCGCTCGGTCCACGTATATGAAGAGAACTTTAAAGTATAAAGCAGGCAGAAAGTCTCATTGTTCTTCAATGATACCACACATAAGTGACGAACGACAGAACGGGAGAGAAGAGAGAGAGAGAAGAGAGAGAGAGAGAGGAGAGAGAGAGAGAGAGAGAGAGAGCAGACAGACGACAGACAGACAGACAGACAGACAGAGACAGACAGACAGACAGAGACAGAGAGAGAGAGAGACCCCTCGTTCTTGCGCATGTCCTAGTGTCCCAAACAGTCTAAAGAGTTGCATGAGAGAGAGAGAGAGAGAGAGAGAGAGAGGAGAGAGAGTGGGGGGGGGCATAGACGACAGAGAGAGAGAGGGGAGGGCGGGGAGAGAAAAGACAGAGACGATAGGGAGAGAGAGGAAGAAAGAAGGATATTGAGAGAGAAAAAGAAAGACAGACAGAAGGGAGAGAGAGAGGGGGGGGTATTGAGAGAGAAGAAGAAGAAGAGGAGAGAGAGAGAGAGAGAGAGAGAGAGAGAAGGGGAAGAAGAAGAAGAAGGGGGGGGGAAGAGAGAGACTGAAGAAGAGAGACAGACCCATTAAAACAACAACAGGAGGCAGACAGACAGAGAGACGCCCCGTTCTTCCCCTGGTTCTCGGCCCCTAACATGAAGCATCCTCAGTCACGCGCACTGCCCTTTCAACGATAGGACCGGAATAGAGACAGACCGGGGCAAGGTCTTTGAACGCAGGTTCTGGGACTCGAAATTGGACCCCTGCAAGGCAATTCCAGTGCTCAACAAACTGGCATAATTAAGTGTACGGTGCGTGCCATAAAAGGGAAAAGGCGGGGGGGCGGTGGGGGGGGGGGGGTCATTTCATTTCTCTCTGTTCGTTTTTCCTGCTTTTGCTTCGCCCAAGGGCATTTGGGCCCTTGATTTTTTTCTACAATTAATTTGTTCCGTTTTGGCCCGAATTTTTGTGTGTGTGTGTGTGTGTGTGTGTGTGTGTGTGTGTGTGGTGTGTGTGTTGTGTGTGTTGCATGGTATTTTCTGTTGATGGACGGGTGAGAGTTTGAAGCCATTTCAGTCAGTCCTGTATTTATTTAAGTGTAAAAAAAAAGCCCGAATTGGAGTTGTTTAAAAAACAAAAAATTGCCACCACGTTTCCACTTCCCTTTATGTTTGGGGGTTTAAGAAATCTGCGAACGAAAATGCTGAGTTTCCACCCCCCTCTTCGAGTTTATGAATGGTGATCGATTTCCCCTTTTTGATACAAAAAAAATCAAAACACAGCTTTTGCAAAATCAAGAAATGACGTTGGGGGTGGATTGGCATACGCTGCGGAATCCTGCAAAAAATCACCCGACATGCCCAACATGGAAACCCCAAGGGAAAAAGAAAAGAGGTCGGCCAAGGGAAACCTGGCGCGGGACCCGGAAGCAGAATCAGGAACATGGGGATGACTTGGAACAGTGGAGAAAAGAGCCGGACAGAGATGTGGAGGTCCTTTGGTTTGGGGCTGTCCCCAGGAGGGAAAATGGCGATGATGATTGGAGTTTTTTGCAAACTGAAAAAGTAAAAAAAAAACAACTTAAAATTTGCCCCTGAAGACAACGGTAACAGAAATGTGATATAAACAAGAAAACAAAAACAAAAAGGGAAAATAAAGATGAAAAAAAAAAGTGTGTGTGTGCGAACATATATCCGACACGGGTTTTTACTTTCATGGTTTGATTGGTAAAGGTCTGTGGTTGATGAAACGAAAAACCGCTTGGAAAGAAACGACAGCAGATAAAAATTGAACCAGCAAGAGGATGTCCCGCCCGATTAGGCGGAAAACCCGACTTTTAGGTAAAGCAGAAGGCATATGCCCCGGGGCCCAAAAGATGTTTGTATTTAGGGTTAACGTAACGCCTGGATTACGAAGAACCCTAAAAAACGGGGGTAGAAAGATGTCTGCTTGGGTCGGAATGGAGACCAGTTGTAAAGACCCGTAAAGCTGTCTTCACGTGTCCCGGGTTTAGAAAAAGAAAAGAAACTCAAGACACACACCCACACAACACACCACACCACACACACACACACACACACAAAACACATACACACCACGCGCACGCACGCACGCACGCAAAACATACGCCCCCCCAACACACACACACCACACACCACACACACACACACACACCACCACCCACACACACACACAAAGTTTCACAGATTTTCAAAGATTCAAAGTTTTTACCCTGTGACCCCTTTTGGGCATGGGGGACTGGAAAAAAAATCAAAAAAATGTAATGAAAAAAAATAAAACACCCCAAAATTTTCACCATGTTTAAACATACATACAAGCATACCACACACACACACACACAACACAACACCCCCACACACACACACACACTCTCTCCCCTCTCTCTTCTTTTTCTCTCTCTCTCTCTCTCTCCTCTCTCTCTTCCCACACATGCACCCACACACACACACACACACACACACACATACACAACCACACACATGCCCAACACACACACAAAATGCACACAACACACACAACAACAACAAACCACACACACAACAACCCCACACATACATCACACACAAACACACACACACAACACACACACACACATGCAAACAACCGCTATATCTGATTTTTACACGGGCAGTTATAATTGTCGCGCAGATTTTTACAAAAGAAAACAAAAGGAAAATAACGTTTTTGATTTTTCGATCAATTCAATAACATAATTATATCTGTTGTTTAAAGTTGTCTGCCTTTCCCCCTTTCCTTTCAGTTTCGCCCTACCCCCTCACACTTCTCACCTTCCGCCTCCTCTCTCTCCCTCTGTCTATCTCTCTCTGTCTCTGTTTGTGTGTTTGTGTGTGTGTGTGTGTGGTTGTGTTTTGTGTGTGTGTGTGTGCTGTGTGGTTGTGTGTGTGTGTGTGTGTGTGTGTGTCTCTCTCTGTCTCTGTCTCTCTCTCTCTCTCCTCTCTCTTCTCTCTCTCTCTCTCTTTCTCACTCTTCATCATCACCTTCTTCTTCTCTTCTTCTTTTCCTCTTCTTCTTTTTCTTCTGCTTCTTCTCTTCTTCTTTTCTTCTTCTTCTTTTTCTTCTTCTTTTTCCCTCTTCCTCTCCTCTCTTTCTCTCTCTCTCTCTCTCTCTCTCTCTCTCTCTCTCTCTCTCTCTCTCTCTCTCTCTCTCTCTCTCTCTCTCGCTGGTTTTAATACAGTGTGGCTTTGTCATTGAGCAGGCAATAACGTGTAATTTATCTCTGTTTTCGAAGATCTTGTCATTTGTTCTTGGAGACGAAGCAAACTACCAAGCAATCACGGCTGGAAGCCATAAACTCGAATGTTTTCTCTTGTTTGAAAGTCGTTTATGAACGAGAAGAATATTTGTTTGTCACACATAAACGGCATGAATAGAATTTACCCAAACTCCGAACTAGAAACACTGGATCTCAATGATTAAAAAACATCGAAAATAAAAGACTCTTGTGCGCGGAGAGAAATAAACATTGACGATGAAGCACATTTTGTTTTTAATTCTCCATGCTTACGCAGGTATTCGAAGCAGAGGCAAAGCTAGTAGCACAGAGAAAACAGATCTGATGGGAGTTTTATCCATCCATCAAGGACGAACAAAATACCATATTATTTGCAATGTTACATTGCAAAAAACCACTGACATTCGGAAGAATGAATTTTCTGGGCGAATTTTGTGAAACTCTGATCTGCACTGCGCCCGTGTGTGGGTGTGTGCGTGTGTGTGTGTGTGTGTGTGTGGTGTGTGTGTGTGGTGTGTGTGTGTGTGTGTGCGTGTGTGTGTCTGTCTGTCTGTCTGTCTGTCTTCTGTCTATGTCTCTGTGTGTGTGTCGGTCTGTCTGTGAGTGAGTGAGGGGAAAGAGAGTGTGTGTGCATTTGTTATTCTGTTTTGTCTGTATGTGCGTATAAGAGAAGAGAGCAAGAGAGAGAGAGAGAGACGAGAGTAGTGTGTGTGTGTGTGTGTGTGTGTGTGTGGTGTGTGTGTCTGTCTGTCTAATTGTCTGTCTGTGTGTGTGAGTGTCTGTCTGTCTGTCTGTCTGTCTATCTGTTCAGTCTGTGTACGCGCGTGTGTCTCAGTGTGCGTGTATGTATGTATGCGTGTGTGTATGTGTGTGTATGTGTGCGTGCGTGCGTGTGTGTGTGTGTGTGTGTGTGTGTGGTGTGTGTATGCGTGTGTGTGTGTGTGCTTGTGTGTGTGTGTGTGTGTGTGTGTGTGTGTGTGTGTGTGTGGGGTGCGTGCGCGCGTGTGTGTGTGGGGTGTATGTGTGTGTGTCAGACAGCATTCGGTTGTTTGTTGCATTCCTCCAGTGTGAATCTTTTAAATATATGTATTGCCCCCTGTCTTTGTACCTGCTTTTGACCTCATTGAAATATGCCTGTAGCCAGTAAATCCTCCTTCTCCTCTCTCTCCTCTCTCTCTCTCTCTCTCCTTTTCTCTCTCTCTCTCTCTCCTCTCTCTCCTCTCTCTTCCCCCGCCCCCCCTCTCTCTGTCTCTGTATGTTTTTTCTTCACTCTCACTCTCTCCTTCTTCTCTCTCTCTCTTCCTCTCTCTCTCTCTCTCTCTCTCTTCTCTCTCTCCCCTTCTTCCTCTTTTTCTCTGGTCTCGGTTGTCTGTCGGGCTCTCACTCTTTCTCTTCTCTCTCTCTTCTTCCCCTTTCTCTCTCTCCTCATCTCTCCCCCTCCCTTCCCCCCCCTTCCTCCTTCTCTCCCCTCTCTCTTTTCTGTCCTTGTCCTGTCTTCTGTTGTCTGTTGCTCTCTTCTCGCTCTCTCTCTTTTTCCCCTGTCGAACACAACACACCACACACACCAACACACACCAACCACATCACATTAACCACCCACACCCACCCAACACAACACACACAACACGCCACACGCCGCACGCCAGCACCCCACCCCACACCCAAAAACACACACCACACCGCGGAGATTTTACACACAACAGAGAGAGGGGAGATCGTTTTTGGGGGCCCCCCACCACCCCACACGCACCCCAAACCCCTCTTGCCCTTTTTTCCCCCCCCCCCCCCCCCCCATTTTCTGTCAGCTTCATAATTAGATCAGAGGGGGGCAAAAAAAATGTGGATGGATGGGGTAGGTGAAAAAAGGATGGTGGAGGCTCTCTCGTCTCTCTCTCTGTCTCTCTCTGTCTCTCTGTCTGTCTCTCTTCGGTCTTCTTTTTGTCTCTGTCTCTCTCCTTTTTTTTCTCTTTCTCTCTTTTTCTTCTCCCCCTTTTTTCTTCTTTTCTCTCTCTGTCTGTCTCTTTCTCTTCTCCTCTTTTCTCTCTCCCTTTTTTTTCTCTTCTCTCTCTCTCTTTCTCTCTCTCCCTTTTTTTCTCTCTCTTTCTCTCTCTCTATCGCTTTTTCTCTTTCTTTTCTCTCTTCTCTTTTTACGCTCTCTCTCTCTTTTTCTCTCTTTCTTTCTCTCTCTCTCTTCTTTCCTCTCATCTCTCTCTCTCTCTCTCTCTCTTCTCTCTCTCTTCGTTCCTTTCTGTCTTATTGGGGGTCTCCGTCCCCAACCACCCCCCACACATTACATACTCACACACCACACACACACAACACACACACACACACACACACACACCACACACACCAATACCCGCGCGCGCGCAAAACACGTACAAATGGGCGGCGCGCCGTGTGCACACACATGCTGCATGCATGCCGCAGCACCCGGGAGCAGAGAGAGAGAGAGAGGGAAGGGAGAGAGAGAGAGAGAGAGAGAGGGGGGAGGGAGCGAAGTTGAGTCCGTTTGGAGACATCGACATCTCCACCCATCTACCCCTCTCCCCATCCACCCCCTCGCTCAACCCCCCTTTACCCCTCCTCTTGTCCCCGTCTCTTATCC
>CM065729.1:74048331-74058331 GCA_033310375.1 Conus canariensis
TCCCGGTTGGACACGTGTGCCTGTATACGCAGACCCGGCGCTAGTAGGGGCAGTGCAGACACGCGCGCAGAGAGCCAGGGAGCAGCAAGAACCTGTACCACTGCCCGTCGAGGAATGTATTCTGAACACCTCTACCCAGCAGTTAATTCAGATGCAGGACCAGGATGAAACCTTGAGGAAGGCTCGGAGTGCGTGTGAAGCAGGGACGCACTTCCACACCAAGTTTGGACGAGTTGAGTACGCGCGGAAGTCTGGTGTACTGGTCCGGCGGTTTGAGGGTCCCAAGGACGTAGCGAGTCAGATCTGCGTCCCAGCTGAACTACGGACCACGGTGATGAAGCTAGCCCACGACGTACCCATGTCTGGTCACTTAGGCACCACCCGAACCAAGGAGCGAGTTGGTCGCCATTTTTATTGGCCAGGCATGCATGCTGACATTCGTCGGTACTGCCAGTCATGCTTCCAGTGTCGCGTACTGTGGACAAGGGAAGAGTCTCAAGAGTTCCCCTCGTGAAGATGCCACTGATGCGTGAGCCGTTCGAGCGGGTTGGGATGGACATCATTGGTCCCATCGTTCCAGCATCCCAGAATGGGTACAGATACGTGTTGGTGACGGTCGACTTTGCGACAAGATATCCGGAAGCAGTCCCTCTTCGCCAGATCACGAGTGAGTCGGTGGCAGAGGCAGCGTTCAACATGTGGACACGAACGGGAGTCCCTGGGTCGGTACTGACTGACAGAGGAACCCAGTTTACTGGTCAGATCATGCAGGAGGTCTACCGATTATTAGCCATTCGGGGTCTGACTACCACACCATACCATGCGCAGTGCAATGGATTGGTGGAACGCTTCAACGGTACTCTGAAGCGGATGCTGCGCAGACTATGTCAGGAGAAACCAGGTGATTGGGATCGGTGGATACCAGCACTGCTGTTTGCGTACCGAGAGGTCCCACAAGAGAGTACCGGTTTTTCGCCTTTTGAGCTGCTATATGGACGCCAGGTGCGCGGGCCGATGCAGATATTGAGAGATCTGTGGTTACAACCGGAAAGGCAAGAGCTCCGTACAGCGGCAGAATACGTCGTCAACTTGAGGAACAAGATAGCTGAGTCATGCGAGCTGGCAAGGGAGAACTTGGCAAGGGCAGCGTATAGGTACAAGCGACATTTTGACTTGAGGGCGAAACCCAGGAAGATAGCTGTGGGGTCCAGAGTACTAGTACTTCGGCCGACCAAGCAGAACAAATTGGAACTGGCATGGAGAGGTCCCTATACAGTACTAGAAAGAGTGGGTGAAGCAGATTACCGCATAGTAGTAGGGGGAAAGACGAAGATTTTCCACGCAAACCTACTAAAGTCGTTCATCGAGCGCGCTGCAGATCCAACAGCCTCGGTAGCTGCGGTTGTTGTGCCGGAGGAGCCTGAAGAGGAAACAGTAACTCCCTTGATGAGCAAGGACATTCCTACCATTCCCTTGGAGGCCACAGAAGGGCCCAAAGAGGTGGTAGTACTTGCTGAAGACCAGCACTTTACCAGGAAGTTGCACGAGTTAGTGGCCGAGTTCAAGGAGGTACTGACTGATGTGCCCTCATGCACAAACCTAGAAACGTGCAGCATCAAGTTGACGTCAGACATCCCTATCAGGTCGAAGCCATACCCAGTGCCTTTTGCGCAACGAGAGACAGTTAGGGAGGAGGTCAAAGCCATGATCAGGATGGGTGCGATTGAGCCATCGACGTCGCCATACTGCTCACCCATCGTACTAGTTAAGAAGAAGGATGGGAAGATCAGGTTTTGTGTGGATTTCAGGAGGTTGAATCGCATCGTACAGTTCGATGCTGAACCCATGCCGGATATCGAATACCTGTTCGCCAAGCTTGGAGAGAAGAAGGTGTTCAGTAAGATCGACCTCGCTAAGGGGTATTGGCAGATCCCGATGAGTAGAGAGGACCGCGCGAAGACTGCTTTTGCTACACCGGAAGGACAATTCCAGTGGAAGGTTATGCCATTTGGACTGTGTACCTCAGGGGCAGTGTTCACGCGCATGATGAGAAAACTATTGCAGCCACTTGAGAGCCCAGATGTCGATAATTTCATTGACATCCTGGTGGCCACAATTGATCAGGACAGCCATATTGAGGTTCTCAGGCGTGTGTTCCAGAGACTGAAGGAATGCTCTTTGTCAGCCCGACCTTCAAAGTGTGAGCTGGGAGGAACGGAAATCACCTACTTGGGGCACAGGATAGGTGCAGGGAAGATATGGCCTGAGCAGGATAAAATGATCCGCATTTTGGATGCGCCTAGGCCTGAGACCAAACGACAAGTGCGGGGATTCCTGGGACTAGTGGGGTACTACAGGAAATTTGTGCCCCGGTTTGCTGACATTGCCAAGCCCCTTACTGATCTCACTAAGGGAACAACCAGGCAGGTGAAATGGGACGACGAGTGCGAACGTGCGTTCCAAGCTCTGAAGCAGCACTTCTGCCAACCTCCCGTCTGTAATTTGCCGGTACCAGGTTTGACATTTGTGCTCCAGACTGACGCATCAGAAATGGGAGTGGGAGCTATACTGTGTCAGCAGTACCCTGAAGAGATGCGCCCTGTAGCATGTGCCAGTAGAAAATTAAGCCCTGCAGAGCAGAATTACCCTATAGTAGAGAAGGAGTGTCTGGCAGTGGTGTGGGGAATACAAAAGTTCCAGGTGTATTTGTATGGGACTCCCTTTATTGTCCAGACAGATCATTCCCCACTCCAATACTTGGAAAAGATGAAGTCTGTTAGTGGGAGAATCACAAGGTGGGCACTGCAGCTGCAGCCATTTCCGTTTACGGTGCAGGCAGTGTCTGGGAAGAACAATGTGGCGGCAGACTTCTTGAGTCGGTTGCCGAGAGAGAGAGAGAGAGAGAGAGAGAGAGAGAGGGGAGAGAGAGAGAGAGAGAGAGAGAGAAAACCTGAGGGTTCCATTAACCTGTGTCGTGAGAGGTTGACATTGTCGAAGCTATGCATGTGTTATCTTTGGTAGAGAATGGCGTAGCAAAGTGTTACTGAGGGTTGGTATTTGTAGCACGTGTTACACAGCAGTTGTGCGTAATCAGAGCCCCCTCAGTTATGGAATTTATGTGTATTCGTAGAGTAACGGCTGCCTGTAAGTGCCTGCGTTAAGGTCGTGTGAAGCAGCGTTAGACCAGGTTGATTAGTGTAACCTGTGATTGTTGATGTATTTAAAAGTTGATGTTGTTGGGATGGAAGTTTTGGAGTGCATCAAAAGTAACAGTAGGACAGAGTGAGTGATGGGGAATTGGATTGTTATAGGTAGGGTGTGGCTAAAACGCCGATCGAGTGAGAAGTTGTTTGTTTTAACCTGTAGTTAAAACTTAGGCAGGGGGGGTGTGTCACCGATCGGCGGTACTAAATCAGTATGTCCATGTTTTAAGAGTAGTGGTGGTTCAAGATAGAGAGCGTGTGCGCGCGCTCGCGCGTATGTGAGGTTGGGGTTTAGTTAGCTAGAGTTAGGTTAAGTTCCTCAGGGTTAGGTAGAAAGATTAGGCTAGGTAGGAGGCTGGGGAAATAGGACATACAGTATTCTTTCATTCCAGTCTTCACTTATTGAAGGAATGGAATGGAAGCGGGAGGTTGGTTTCGTTCCCGATTGTTACCCTTTTGTTACTTTGGTTCTACACCAGAGAAGGCGGGCAGGATATCGGCTGTTGTTGTGTTGTAAAGTCTGTGAGGAGTTGTGGTAAATTGTCGTGTTGTTGCACGAGCAATAACTAGTCCGTTGGTCAGGCGTGTCAGCTCTGCGGAGGGATACACTGCTCTGACCAATCGTTGTTTTGTGTGGTGAGTAGAGTTCGCTTGATTCCGACCAGGGCGGAATGCGTTGGGGTAGCTTCACTTCGGTCCCTGGTGTTCGTCGGAGTGGACGTACTCCTTGTAGGTGCGGCGGCAGCGCCGGTAGTTTTTGAAGAGTGACTTCGAGTCATAGTTAGTGCCAGGTCCTCGTCGGGTTTGGGTGCCCTTGGCCTGTGCTGAGTCGGTGTCGTCCTTGTTGGCAGCCACTTCAGCCAGTTGCAGAACTGGTGTGGTTGAACGTCTGTCTGTCCAGGTTGGTGATTTGTTAGGTTCGTGGTGTTTTGGTTCGTCGTGTTGTCTTGTATTGTGGCGAGTTGAACTGTAGTTGTCTCCTGTTGCGATTAGTTGTATTGTGTTGTTGTGTATACTGGTTGTCTGGTATGGATGTCGTCTTGGTTCCGTGATTGAAATTTGTTGTCAGCCGGTTTGAGTTGTCACCTTTTTCCTGTATATTTTTGTAAGTAATGTACATAGTGGTTCCTGAGTTCGATTTTCTCAGGACAGTTTGGCTAGACAATGTGGGTTCAATATAATGACCGTTGATGGACAGTGATGTAGATATTGTTTGTGGTTAGTTCATGGTAATGTCAGTGAGTTCAATAAGAGGGTAGTACGAGGTTGCATTTGGTTGAGGATCATAATATGAGTCAGGTGCAGATGTGTCTGCGTGAATCATAGAGGGGTTTGATGATTGTGCTCAATCTCAATTGTAAATAGTAGGAGTTCGTTGAAATTGATTAACATTCCGGAGTTGACCTGCACAGCATTGGAATCGGTTAACTGTGTAGTAGGGCTAAGGCCAATTTATGGTCGAGTGGTTTATACTGGAGTACGGTCGTGACTATTCAACTTATATTGGTGTCTTGTCACTTTCGTTACGAGTTAGGGTTCTCGACGCGGGTGTCGTGCGCGTGCAGACTGTATCTGTGGCGTACGCATTTGGCACAGGACAGTGAGTCCATATGGTTAGAAGTTTTGTAAGAAAGTGACAGTCGTCACACGTGCAGGGATGTATGTATTTGTGACAGAACGGGGTTGGAGAAAGATATCTTAGGTTGTGGGGAGGCAACCCAGTTATGAATTTTAGTAAGCAGAAAGAAGGGAAAGGTAAAGTTTAAGGCGAGTAGCTTAGCAGTTGATAGGATAAAAACGGACGATGTGCAGCATGTAATATTGTATGAAGTGTGGTTGTGTTGGCATAACAAGGATTAACCACTGGGTTATCTGACAAGAGATGACATGAGAGTGAGGTGCTGGATGGAAATTTTGGCGAACAAATCATGTTTTTGATATATGATTATAATTGACGGTGCAAAGAGGGGTAATAATGTGAAGGATTGTGGCTGCGAGCCGATTCTCTTGTGTGAACATGCTGGAACTGTGAACCGCTAAGAATTGATAAGTTTTTTGTTGTTGTTGTTTTTTTCCCCTCTGAGAGATGTGTATTACTACTGGTTATTGTGTGGAGACATTTCCTTGTGAAATTGGCCATTTCCTAGATTATTTAGTATGTCCTAAGGGGGCCCATGGAGTCCGTGTTGGATCGCTTAGATTGGTTTATTTCTCCGAGAATTGGGTGTGATTCATAATTTCATATGTAATAGCGTGGATGGGCTCAGGGAGAATATTGTTTTACCGCTGTTGTAAGGGTTGGCAGGAGATTGGTCTGATAACCCCAAAGTGAGTGACGGGTTGGGGGATGTATTCGAAATTTAAGGGGTCACTCTCATGCCCGAGTGGGAAGTAGGCAAGGGAGATGGAGAGTTAAAGCTTTACCAAGTAGCCTATGTGCCTTGATGACTCGGGTAGTAGCAACACTACAGTAGTGGCCTACAGTTGTGTCAGCAGGTATCCTGTTCCGTCCTGAGGCTGGGGCCAGATCACCGCAGTCTACTGCCGCGTGCCGGCAGGTGAGCGGCGCTTTCCAGTACCTGTTGTTTTCCCGGGAGAGGGAGACCACCCAGGCCGTCTGCCTTCTGTGGGGCAGCTCTCCTCCAGCTACCGGTGCTCTTCCGGGAGTTCTCCGGCACTGGTTCCTCGTCCCGGTTTAGGCGTCCTGTGAGAGGGCGCTGCACCAGGCCTTTTTTCCACCCTTGGTGTCCGGCGGGGCCTTCAGAGGAGGAGGCGTCCTACGAGCCCCGGACCCGTCGAGAGGGCGTCTGGTGTGTGTGCTTTGGGTGTCGTGCCCATCGCGGGGAGGAGTCAGACTGCGGGAAGCCACGGTCAGCGCCGGGGTGCAGAGTCTTCGGGGAGGGTGTCGGCCCGCGGAGGAGCCACGGTCAGCGCCGGGGTGCAGAGTCTTCCGGGGAGGTGTCAGCCTGTGAGGGGCCACGTACAGCGCCGAGGACTGGAGCTTTCCGGGCCGGGATGGGTTGTCCCATGTTTGTGGTAGAAGGGGTGTAGCGTTAGGCAGTAGGGTTAGGGGTGTTAGCTACTGCCTCCTTTCAGGACGTAGTGGCCAGCACAGTGTAGGGTACTGGTCGTTGCCTCCCTTAGGGACGCAGCGATCAGTGCAGTAGTGGTCCCGGGTTAAAAGAGAAGGGTGAGTCCCGGGGAGAGGTGTGGGTGGTAGCAGTAGTTAAGAGATTAGAGTCCCTTTGGTGAATCCTTGTCCCTAGTAGTTAGTCACCACGTGTGCGGGCTATCGCTGTGTCCCCAGGTCACAGTGATATACCGCAACTGGTGTTTTAGGTTAGGTTAGGGTGTTCCAGGTCATTATCGTAGAGTAGGGTAAGTCAGCGGGAATTGGGATACTTGTGTGCAGTTGTGGATGTGCGTGAGTGGTGGCGCCATGGAGTGTGTGTGTGAAATAAAGAAGCGTGCGTGATTGTAAAGCTGTGTTAGTGTGCTGTGTTGTCCGACCTAGCGTGTGATAGGCGTGGGTAAGGGTGGTAGGGCCGTCCGGCTTAGCGACCGTGACAGGAGGGTTCATCGGTGATAGCATGGACCACGGATGTTTGGACTTGTTTATATCACTGGTTGATTGTTGCTTGAGGTTTGGTTTTGGTTTCGTCATTGATAAACTAGACCACATTTTTTTTTTGTCCAAACGGGTTTATGTCCTTGATTGATGGTTGGTTGAGATTTGTCATTGGCACAGCATTTTTATGCAGTCAGCTGATTATTGTCGAGGAAGGTTTCATCAATGATGAACAGAACTATATATATCCACCCACATGTTTTATATGTCAGTATGAATAACAAAAATGGAGCATAGCAGGGATGGTTAAAAAGTATACTGTACACATGATTTTGTGTGTAATCCTTAAAAACAAGCTTGTTTATTGACACAGCTTGCTCCTGTTCCAGTTTCAGTTCTGCTATAACCTAGCTGACCACACATGGCCCTTTCAGGTCTGAAAGAGTCATGCGAAGGAATGTCCTGCCACAGAGCTTAATCTAGAGCGTGGGATTGGTACAATCCCCCGAAAATCTGTTCCTTCTCGCAGTTATCGAGTCTTGACGCGGGCAGACTCCCGCACATTTGCAGGACTACCCGCCCAGTTCACTGATCGTTGCGGGCGCTCGTTTGTCGTCTGCTTGAAAAATGAAACTAGGACTGAGCAGGAGCGAACGATTTCTTGATATTTCGTTGGCTGTTAGTGTAAATCAACCAATCGGCGGCGTTCATCTCCTCCATCTCGATCATCGACCAGAAGTTGCGAGAGTTTAAGGCGCCATATTGGATATTTTCCAAAATGAAGCGTGCACCCACCATATTCGACTTCGACTTTCGTGGAGGAAAAGTGAAAAAAAAGATTCTGTGCCATGCGAGGGTGGAGAAGATCATGAAGAAACCGCGACTACATCCAAAAGCTCGGAGAAGCAGCCCGAAAAGAGTGCCAGTGCAAGAGAACACCGGTTTCGAGACGATTGGCTTAAAAAGTGGCCCTGGAGAGGGGGGGGGGGGAATGCCCCCCTTTTTTTGATATGAGGGAGGGGGGGGGACTGCCCCCCTTTTTAAAAAAATCCTAGATTAAGCTCTGCTGCCATGGTACATGAAAAGATCAACATGCGATAAATGCTAAACCTTTCACTGACAGCTTAGGGACAGTATCATTAAATAAGTGAATGGAATCATCTTTAGCCCACTGGTTTCTGTAGACTTTTGTCTCCTGGGCTGACTCATCAGAAATCACGGCCTAGGTAGCAATGGCCAGGTAAAATTATGTGTGTGTGTGTGTGTTGTGTGTGTGTGTGTGTGGTGTGTGTGGTGTATATATATATAACAATTTTGTAGTGAGGGAAAACAAGGGCAGGATAATAATTCCTTCATGATTACATTAGTGACTTGGCAAATATGAAAAAGAAAGGGGGAGGGGGGTATGGGTGAAATAAAGAAAGTGTGAATAAAAAAAAATTGGGAAATATATTATAAATATAAAAATCCTTCATTAGCAACATATGGGAACCATCGTAATCCATCTTAGAGACAGGACTATTCGTATCGTCTGAAGACAGAATCATTCATATCGATAATGGCTAAATAATCAACTTGACATCGTTCCTTATTTTCATGAGTGGTGGACTCATATCCCACAACTCATGAATATCATGGGAATGTAAACTATAGTGTTTCAGAAACCGACCTCTTTGCCATGGAGAAAAAGTGTTATTGCCGTCTATGTCAATCAGAAAACTGACACTTTGCTCACTGAAATAAGTATTATCCCCAACCACATCGAAAAGGGAACTGACGCTATCCACATGGAAACCATTGCTATCACCGACTACGTCAACAAGGAAACTGACGCCTTTTCCATACAAAACAGACACTCTTGCTGGCTGTGTTAGTCAGGAAATAGACACTTTCCCCATAAAAAGCAAGTATTTTTGTTGACTAAGTCAATGAGGGAACAGACATTTACTCTATGGAAACGAATGCTCTTGCAGATTACATCATTAAGGCAACTGACGTCTTCTGTCTGAAAACAGGTACTCGTACCGATTACACTGATTAGGGAACTGACGATTTGCACATGGAAACAAGTGCTCCTACCGATACGTCAATTTGGAAATTAACACTCTCGCCATAGTAAAATGTCGCGCGTGACAACTTTGTCATTTAGGAAAGAGACACTTTGTCCAGGACAAAACGTTGCTTTTGCTGACTCTTACACTTCAAAAACTGACATTTTTAAAAAATAGAAAATATGCTGATTTCAGTCATCTGGAGGATGAAGGGAAGGATTGTATGGGAACCTGGTGGATTAGGGACCGGGTGCGTGTGCATAGATTATGGTGTGTTAGTTTGCATGTCTGATCATTCAGCGACCGACTGGTGGATCTGAAGGGATCCTACCACAGACACCGTCTCTCCCATCTGCTGTAACAAGGTGGTAGTGGGTGTCTGAGTGGCCATCACCACATTTCGGGAGAGAGATAGGGGGAGTACTCCGCGTTGTCCTCTGATGGCATTAGCTGGCCTGACTTTGTATGTCGAGAACGGCTCCGTGTTTTTGTGTGTGTGTGTGTGTGTGTGTGTGTGTGTGTGTGTGTGTGTGTGTGTCTATGTGCCTCTGTATGTGTGCGCGTGCGCGCGCGCGCGCGCGCGCGCGCGCGCGCGTGTGTGTGTGTGTGTGTGTGTGTGTGTGTGTGTGTGTGTGCTTTGACCATGGGGTGCAATTTGTTTGAAGAAGGGATTCTCTCTCTCTCTCTCTCTCTCTCTCTCTCTTCTCTCTCTCTCTCTCTCTCTCTCTCTCATGATGATCCGTGGGTGATAGTATTTCTGAAACTGTCAATGTTAAAAATGAAAATGTAACAATGAACGGCTTCCATGAAACAAGCGTTAACCATGTAGCAGTCCCGAAGAAAGGATGTAACAATTATCAATGTAGCAGTCCCGAAGAAAGGATGTAACAATTATCAATGTAGCAGTCCCGAAGAAAGGATGTAACAATTATCAATGTAGCAGTCCCGAAGAAAGGATGTAACAATTATCAATGTAGCAGTCCCGAAGAAAGGATGTAACAATTATCAATGTAGCAGTCCCGAAGAAAGGATGTAACAATTATCAATGTAGCAGTCCCGAAGAAAGGATGTAACAATTATCAATGTAGCAGTCCCGAAGAAAGGATGTAACAATTATCAATGTAGCAGTCCCGAAGAAAGGATGTAACAATTATCAATGTAGCAGTCCCGAAGAAAGG
>CM065729.1:74063331-74065831 GCA_033310375.1 Conus canariensis
TTTCTGGTCAAGCATCGATCCAGCTTTTCATTTGCTGATGAATAGAGAATAGTCTGATCATGCCTGGGAGAGAGAGAGAGAGAGAGAGAGAGAGAGAGAGAGAGAGAGAGAGAGAGAGAGAGAGAGAGAGTTAAGTTCGTCCGTTAAACCTTGTTGTGGCAAGAATTTCCCTCATTCTGTAAATATTGGTTACATGTTTGATAACGGGTTGGTTTAAGGATTAAATATTTTTGTATTTTCATTTTACATTGTATTTGTAAAGCAAAAAATATTAAGCGAACAATTTATTTACGCAATTACTTCATTACAGATGTTAAAAAATACGTTTTACTTATATATGATATCTATTTAAGTACATAGTGCATTATTACACATGGAATAAGTGTTTATACACACAAATGGACCTGCATAGGCGCCAGATGGGGCTGAAACTTCCCACAGATATATGGCTCTGATGGAAGTTGAACCCGCGACCTCCGAGCCGGGTATCAGCAATGCTGACCACTCACAATGGCAGCTGATGAAGTGATATATTTTCAGGGATACTGAAAATTTCTCGTGATTTAAAAGCTGTCATCTGGTATATTCCCGACCCTGTATCAAAAAGTACTGGAGAAATAACTCTTTCAATCGGCACCAAGTACTATTTCCCCTGGCGGCTAATCATTTTGTTTTCACACATGAACTGTCTCAAAAAGCGGAGGCAGGAGTGATTGGACGGTGCCAGAGGTCATTGCTTCACTGAGTGCCTTTCTAGTTAATGTCTGTATCGGTCTGCGCGATTGGCCCCAGTACTGTCAACTTTGTCGCCATTGGTAGGGACTTGTAGTGGCGTTGTCTCTGGCGATAAAGATTGACTGACGAGGGTGTCGGCATCTGGGATTGAGAGGGGAAGGAAGCTGGCAGACGTGTACGCATTTTACAACTGACCAGCAGACAAATGCATGGACAAAGGTTCCTTGGCATTTTAAGCCTCCCATTAGCCCCCGAAAAGACAGGCTGGGCTCTCTGCTGTCTGCTCTTTATCCACCAGCAAGCCTTCTTTTTCTTCTCGGTTGTCTCCCCCCAGCGCACCATCTGTCAGTTCTCTTTGGAGCCCAGGAGTATGGACATTGCCCCCAATCGATTTTCTTTCCAATGACCTTGCAGCCTCTTCAGCCTCTCTTAAGATCTTCGGGATTGATTTGACATAGACGCTTTTGAAACGTTGGTCTAAAAGCCTGGCAATGCTCATCGCTTTGAACGTCCTTCCTTTTTTTTCCATTCTTTTAAAAGACTTCTCCCGCTCCTGTTGCCTGTCCCCAATCTTCCTCTCGTCCCTTCCTCCTCTTATTCTTCATCCGCTGTGCGATCCCTCCATGTAACTTTAAATGGGGGCAAGAAGGGTGTGTGTGATAGGTATAGACGAACAGGATTAACAAATGGAAATGCCTTGGGGGAGGAGGTTTTCTTTCGACAAGTTAATGTTGAAACGGATCGGTTACAAGTTTAGAGAAGAGCCGATGCAAGCTTAACGGTCTGCTGTCCTCCGCATTGCTCTGGCTGTTTAGACTGAGGAATGCTTCGGCTGTTTAGACTGAGGAATGCTTCGGCTGTTCAGACTGAGGAATGCTTCGGCTGTTCAGACTGAGGAATGCTTCGGCTGTTTAGACTGAGGAATGCTTTGGCTGTTCAGACTGAGGAATGCTCTGGCTGTTTAGACTGAGGAATGCTCTGGCTGTTTAGACTGAGGAATGCTTTGGCTGTTCAGACTGAGGAATGCTTTGGCTGTTCAGACTGAGGAATGCTCTGGCTGTTCAGACTGAAGAATGCTTCGGCTGTTTAGACTGAGGAATGCTTTGGCTGTTCAGACTGAGGAATGCTCTGGCTGTTTAGACTGAGGAATGCTTTGGCTGTTTAGACTGAGGAATGCACTGGCTGTTTAGACTGAGGAATGCTCTGGCTGTTTAGACTGAGGAATGCTTTGGCTGTTTAGACTGAGGAATGCTTTGGCTGTTCAGACTGAGGAATGCTTTGGCTGTTTAGACTGAGGAATGCTCTGGCTGTTTAGACTGAGGAATGCTCTGGCTGTTTAGACTGAGGAATGCTCTGGCTGTTTAGACTGAGGAATGCTTTGGCTGTTTAGACTGAGGAATGCTTTGGCTGTTTGGTTTGAGGAATGCTTTGGCTGTTCAGACTGAGGAATGCTCTGGCTGTTTAGACTGAGGAATGCTTCGGCTGTTCAGACTGAGGAATGCTTCGGCTGTTCAGACTGAGGAATGCTTCGGCTGTTCAGACTGAGGAATGCTCTGGCTGTTTAGACTGAGGAATGCTTTGGCTGTTCAGACTGAGGAATGCTCTGGCTGTTTAGACTGAGGAATGCTCTGGCTGTTCAGACTGAGGAATGCTTTGGCTGTTTAGTCTGAGGAATACTTCGGCTGTTTAGACTGAGGAATGCTTCGGCTGTTTAGACTGAGGAATGGTTCGGCTGTTTAGACTGAGGAATGCTCTGGCTGTTCAG
>CM065729.1:74083331-74085831 GCA_033310375.1 Conus canariensis
AATCTCTTCTTTACATCTGCTCCTCCCGCCCCATCCACTCCCCCCTCTTTACCCACCCCCCTCCACGCCTTTACTCTTCCCCTACCCTGTTCTATCGCCTTTTTGTAAACTTCACTACGTTGTATTCATAATTTGTAAAGCAATTGCGCATATCAATTAGCCACACTGTGACCGAACTGGTAACACTGTCAGTTCAACATCTGAGTCATCTGATCATACTTTAACTCAACTGGTAACGAGATTAGGACAGTAACAGCCGGCTGTATTCGCTTGCCACCCTTTAATGAATCAAGTGAAGAGACGTTTAGTAAAGGGCCTGCCGTATACATCTGACTACACACGGAGTGTAGTGTCTTCGTATCAGAACTGCCCAAACTGTCACACGAGTGGAGATGCGTTGTGCTGCCGTTATGCCCCTGACAAATCAGGACCAGCACTTCCGACTTCGGCTTGTTTTTATATCAGAATGAACGCTGTCCTAGACTGGTTGCTTTACTGGGCTGACGAGTCCAGTCTACCCGTGAATGTGTGTCCTTCCCCAGGGCTAAGAGCTTATAGCGCGGCTCTTGATCGCATGATGCTCCTGTCATTGGATGTATGGGGTATTTCAGTGGAGACAACAGTGCCACCTGTTACCATCCCGCCCCATCCTGCTAGGAACATCGCCAGTTGGTCCGGGACTGCTTATTCGACCAGGCAAGCCTGGCTGATATCGCAACTAACCGTCATATCTGAGGGCATCCCCCTAGCCGCCACCTGGGGACCCGCCTGGTTTGGGGATAGTCGCCCCCTGCTCCAGGACAAGCTCTGTGGAGGGCCTCCACCGTACAGCAGCCTTCGTCAGTGCGTCTGGGGTTCCTGTCTCAGTGTTAGAAGAAGAAGAAGAAGATGATGAAGGAGAAGAAAGAAGAAGAAGAAGAAGAAGAAGAGAGGAGAAGAAGAAGAAGAAGAAGAAGAAGAAGAAGAAGAAGAAGAACAACAACAACAACAACAACAACAACAACAACAACAACAACAACAACAACAACAACAACAACTACAACAACAAGAGGAAGAAGAAGAACTGACAACACATACCCCGTTATTTTGGCCGCATTTTGACGCAGCAGGCTGCTCAATCAGTACAGCACCTGCCCTACTCATCAAGCATCGCTTTGACTCAGCTGGTAGGACACTTGGTAGAACGCGTACCTGCTACATATGGCCACACGTTGACTCCGCCGGTGACACGATTGCTAAAACACCTCCCATAAGTATATGGTCACACTTTGACTCCATTAAAAATGCAAATGGTAAAGCACCCGATTCCGGTAGTGACCTGTCTCAGCCGATAAGACACATGGTAAAACATCAGTCCTACTGGTGTGACCAGTCATGACTCACGTGATAAGAAGTACGTCACGCATACATCCTAGTGCCACAAACACGGATCGTTTTGACTCCGCCGGCCATACATTTGTGCATTCCACCATCTTACTGTTACAACCATACCGTTTTCATTTCAAAATGAGGCGACTGCAGGCGGAAATAGAAACATTATTTTTTAAAGAAAATTTATTACAAATCTGCCAGTCGAAGAGGACAAACAAATTACAAGGCAAGACGCGACGCATTTCGACCTCTTAGGTCTTCTTCAGGAGAGAGAAACAACACTCGGGACAATCAACACGAAGTTGTTTACCTTGCCTGAAGGAGACCTAAGAAGTCGAAACGCGTTGTGTTTTGGCTCGTGATTTGTTTGTCCCCTTTGTCTGGCCGATTTATCATAATTTTCCTTTCAACAATGCATGTGATTTCCAACATCAGTAATGCATATGATTTCCAACATCAGTAATTCATATGATTTCCAACATCAGTAATTCATATGATTTCCAACATCAGTAATTCATATGATTTCCAACATCAGTAATGCATATGATTTCCAACATCAACAATGCATATGATTTCCAACATCAGTAATGCATATGATTTCCAACATCAGTAATTCATATGATTTCCAACATCAACAATGCATATGATTTCCAACATCAGTAATGCATATGATTTCCAACATCAGTAATTCATATGATTTCCAACATCAGTAATTCATATGATTTCCAACATCAGTAATTCATAGATTTCCAACATCAGTAATTCATATGATTTCCAACATCAGTAATGCATATGATTTCCAACATCAGTAATTCATATGATTTCCAACATCAGTAATTCATATGATTTCCAACATCAGTAATTCATATGATTTCCAACATCAGTAATTCATATGATTTCCAACATCAGTAATGCATATGATTTCCAACATCAGTAATTCATATGATTTCCAACATCAGTAATTCATATGATTTCCAACATCAGTAATTCATATGATTTCCAACATCAGTAATTCATATGATTTCCAACATCAGTAGCGGCGGCAGCAGCAGCATCAACAACAACAACAATAACACCATCATCATCTCATCATCATCATTACTATCAAACATTTATCATCATAATCAGC
>CM065729.1:74098331-74104934 GCA_033310375.1 Conus canariensis
TTCACCGAGCAAATCACAGATTGTTCATATACTTTTTAGAGACGTGTTTTCAGTGACGAAACAATCATTAGAGAAGGAGAGTCGTTTACAGAAATCAGAGAACAAATTTCATCAGAAAGGTATTTTCATTTGGGAAAGCAGTATTTTTCATCCGGAAATCGGAGAAGTACTTTCACTGGAGAAATCACAGTTTTTTTCACATACGCATCAGATGCCTAGTTTCAATGAGGAAGTAATCGGAAGACCTTTCAGAGTGGAATTCAGAGAAATATTTTAATTAGGATATCAAAGATTTATTTGATCTCAAAATCCGAAAATTATCTCCCTTATGGAAATCTGATTATCTTTTTTTCAATGTGATCATCAGAGAACTATTTTCGTGAAAGAAATCAGAGATTTGTCAGTATTGACATCAAAGATGAATTTTCATTATGGAAACCAGAGATGATTTTTGAGCACGGAGAAATATTTCCAATAGAAAAATCAGAGATTTTTCAGTACTGACTTACTTAATTTCACAGGGGAAATCAGATTTTTTTCCCCAGTATGGAATGTGTATTAATTTGGGAGATTAGATTTTTCAGCATTTAGCCGGAGAAACGCTTCCATTATGAGGATTTTTTCCTGAATGAATGAATGTATTTTATGTCAGATTTTTCCGGATGGAAATTAGAAAGTCGTTTTAACTGGGGAAATCGGGGAAAGTTCTTCAAAATAGGTCTCAAAGAAGGATTTATTGACAGAGATGTCAGACATTTGTACAATATGGCCGTCAGAGAAGTGGTTTCTTCCACAGGGTCCTAGATTTTCCCAGTGATGAGATTAGAAACAAATGTATTCTTTACGGAAGTCAAAAAAACAGTTTTGAACATATATCTCTAAAAGATTTTTCGTACTGAAAATCCGAGAATTTCTCAGTATGAAAATCAGAGAAGTTTTTAATTTTGAAAATCTTAGATTTTTGTCCTCAATTTGCAACAAGTCACAGAAGTTGTCATTCGGGAAATCAGATTTTTTTTTCTGTGTGGAGATCCGAGTAGAATTTTCGTGATGGATTGTGACGACTGCAGGGGTTAATTTCCAACACAAAACGAGTGACGGGTTGACTGGAGTTTATATGCAGCAACTGCAGAGACCTAGTGATGATAGGGATGATGTGTTATTCTATCTGTTATCAGTTGAACTGTTTTCTGTGTCAACAATTCACCCAACAGTGCACATCTGCACACACACACACACCACACACACACACACACACACACACACACACACACGCACACACACACACACACACACACAACACACACACACACACGCACGCACGCACGCACACACACACACGCACACACACACGCACGCACGCACGCAGGCACGCACATGCACACATACGTGCATACACACACGCACATGCACACACGCATATGCACACGCGCATCGCATACACTGGCACCCAAAAAGGGCCTATGCCCACACACCCACGTACACACGTATACAGACACACGTGTGCACTCACCTCACAAACAAGCAATGATAATGATGACACAGCCAATGTTAGGTAGGTTACTCAAGGTCTGACCAGCACGTTGGGTCAATGCGTCGGTCAGACATCTGCTAAGTCGCAGCCGTGAGACCCTCTTCTGAAATCCTCTCATCTTAGTCAAGTGAATGGATGTTACGAAAAAAAAAAATCGATGTAATGATATATAATGCTGACTGCAGACATAGAAAAATCATCGGTCCATCAAGAGCAAAGACAAATACCCCACCTACCCCACCCCTTTCCAACCTTGTTTCCCATCCTCCTGCAACCCACTCCCGAACCTTTGGTTTCTCTCCATGCCGCCTTTGCCCCGCCCCACCCTTTAATTTAAAAAAAAAAATCGCCCACGTGTTTCAGTACTCAAGGCATGTGCAGTACTCCCATATTGAACGCTAGTTCTCCACGGTGAACATTTTCTTAATGTTCCATGATTACGTCTGCAAAGAAGATAATATTTGGATACACGTCTGTTGGTTTATCTGTTTCTCTGTCAGTCCCCTCGCTTTCTTCTCTTTCCACCAGTATCTATTCCTCTCCCTCTCACCCCCCCCCCCCTCCCCGCGCCTTTCTCCCTGTGCCACTAGAATTTTTCGACTTGGTTAACACACTACGCTCGGCATCCCATGAGTCCTCGCCATCTTTTGTGTGTGTGTGTGTGTGTGTGTTGTGTGTGTGTGTGTGTGTGTGTGTGTGTGTGTGTGTGTGTGAGAGAGAGAGAGAGAGAGGTGGGGGCGAGGGAGAAACAGACAGAGTGCATTTCCCGTTTGGACAGCAATATCTACCCCTCAGAAAATACTCCCTCCTCCCCCGAATCAAATGGTCCGCCCCTGCACCCTGCCACCCTTCCACCTCCTTTCCCCCTCCCCCCACCACCCCGTCCCCCTCCACCTCTACCTCGTCCGTCCCCTCCCCTGGAACTACCACCTGCTCCGTCCCCTCCCACACCCGGCCCATAGCGAGGCAGTGATGCAGGGGACGTAATGCTGGCAACCCGCCAGTCTTCTCTGCGGCACTGAAGCGTGTGATTAAGGTTGGGGTCCGCCTCCCTGGGGGGACCTCGCTTAAACTCTCGCCCCATATCCCCTAATCTGAAATTCTAATCACAGATTAGAAAGAAAAAAAAAAACGAAAACAAAAATGAAGATTAAAAAAAAAGCGACGATGTCGAATATTGCTGTTCTCGCTGATTTTAACAAAAATCCTCTAACCTAAAGTCAAAACCAAAAAAAATCTTTTTATGTTGCCCATTTAAATTGTGGGGTTGAATTTTGCTGACCCGAACTATTAATTGAACACCCGTGCCTCCGTCCTCACCTCCCCCATGCTTCAGTCGTATTTTTTTTCCATTCCCCTGCCTCTCTTCCCAGGTCCGTTCTCTCATAATATTTACTTCTCCTTTACTTGGCTGTGGAAAAAAAGATACTGAAAGGGACTTAATTTAGGGGACGACTTGTGTGAGTGGGGAAAGGGCAGAACTGGGAAAGGGCGATAACTTTTATACGCGTTTAGACCTCTCCAAGTCATAGAGCAAGTGGTGTGTGTGGACAGCCAACTCAAATGCCCTGCAGAGAAAGAGACAGGTAGATCATAATGTTTCGGAAGTTCGCACAGACTTTTTTTGTACCATGCCCACGCAGTGATTATGATATACTCTGACCTCAGACTTTCAAAAGAAAAGATTGGTCCGTGAAAAGCAAAGCAAGTAACCTTTCCACCCCACGTCGAAAAGATGGGTCCCTCAAAAGCAAAGCAACTACGCCCCTCACCCCATTCTTTTTGGTGCCCAGCCTCCTCATTTTCTACGACTTTGTCGGTCCCCTCTCCCTCCTCCTTCTCCTCCCTCCATGTCCCTTACTCTCCCTCCCACCCCCACCCTTCCTCCTGTGCTAGTAACATTTTTGGATTTTGGTTAACACACCACGCTCACCGTCCCATCAGTCCTCATCATCTTGTGTGTGTGTGTGTGTGGTGTGTGTGTGTGTCATGTGTTTGTGTGTGTATATTTGTATCTGCCTCAGAGAGAGAGACAGACAGACAGAGTCACTTCCTCCACCCCATAGAAAATACCCCCTCTTCCTCCAGAATTAAATGGTCCGACCCTGCACCTTGTCATCCTTCCACTCCCCCTCCCCCCCCCCCCCCCCCCCCCCCCCCCCCCCCCCCCCCCCCCACTCCCCGCCCCTCCCCCCCACCCCGCCCAGCGAGCATTCAGGCACTCAACCTAGCAACCCGCCTCTTCTCCGTAGCCGCCGCACTGACTTGACCTTCACAGGTTGGGGTCCCGCCTCCCTGTCTCTCGCTTGAACTACCGCCTGCCCGTCCCTCCAACCGGCCCATACAGCGATGCAGGAGTAGCTGGCAACCCGCCATTCTTGCGGCACTGAAGCGTGTGATAGTTGGTCCCCTCGGGGATCTCGTTAACTCTGCCCACCCCTCTGAAATTCAATCAAGATGAAAAAAAGAATTAAGATAGTTGAAAAAAAGAGACGAAAAATATTGTTATTTTTGCTGATTTTAAAAGAAATCCTTTAAGCAAGAGTCAGAACCTAGGGGGAAAAAAAAAACAAACAAAAAATGTCTTTACGTTGCCCATTTAAATTGTGGGGTCAGATTTTGCTGGCCTGAACCATTCTTTGAATACCAGTCCCTCCGCGCCCCTCTCCCCACTCCTATTTTCCCATCCCCCTCCCTCTTCTTCCCTCGTCCTTTTCCTCACATCTTTTTACTTTACTTTTACTTTGGCTGTGGAAAAAAAGATACTTAAGAGGTTTTTAATTCAAGGGATGATTTGAGTGGGGAGAGGGCAGGATGGGGGAAGGGCGATAACTTTTTATACACATCCAAACCTCCAAGTCGCAGAACAAGCGATGAGTGTGGATAGCCAACCAAGACACTCTCCAGGGAAAGAGACAGGTAGATCATAAAGTTTCGGGGAGTTCACACAGACTCTCTTTATACCTTGGCCATGCAGTGATGAGTCTGACCTCAGACCTAGGACAGAAAACATTGGTCCATTACAAGCAAAGCAAGTAACCTTTCTACCCTATGTAGAAAAGATGGGCCCCTTTAAAGCAAATATAACCCCTCCCCCATTCCAACATCATCATAGTGCCCCCAGCCCCCTAATTTTCTCTGTCCCTCTATTCCCCCCCCCCCCCCCCCCCCCCAAGTCTCCTCCCCGTCATTCAACACGGAGAGAGATGCAACCTTCACAAACCCAGACACTTTGTTACCGTCAGATTTATTACCCATGTGAAAAACAATCCTCTCTCTCTTCGCATCCCTTGTTTCATTGTTCGTCTGTCTGGCAATATCATTGCGCTGAAAATATTCACCTGAGTTCAATCACTTTGATGGAAAGACATACCCATGAGACCGTTCACCGAGATCATGACAAATTGTCCATTGAACAGGATCACTGTCAAATACTGCCACAGCTTCATGACTGTCGGTGAGGCGGCATTTTTTTATGACACCTTAAAACTTTTCAGGGGATATAAACTTGCATTTTGTTTTTCTCTCTCCCTCGTTTTTTTTTTTAAAGCACAAGGAAGTAAAATCATTCATCATACCCCTTTTAGTACTTCCCCCCTTTTTTTTAACCTTCCATTATTTATTTTGTACTGTGCAGAAATCACTTTTTCCCCGTGCGCAGGGTAATTGTTTATTGACAGGCGGGGTTTTTGGGTAGGAAATTTGGGGGGTGACAGTATGTGATTTGGGGACTTTTTTTTTATCTTGTTATGTAATACTGGCCCTACTTTGAGTGTTTATTTTAAAAAACCGGTTTCAGTGGTTAGTTTGGAATTATGATGTAACTTTTTTTATTGGAAAAAAAAAAGAAGGAGAAGAGAGTCAAATTTCGAAGGGAGGGGCGAGGCGGCTAAAGGGAAAAGAGAGCAGGAAAAGGGGGGGGGGGGGGGGGGGGGGGGAAAGGGGGGGGGGGGGGGGGGGGGGGGGGGGGGGGGGGGGGGGGGGGGGGGGGGGGGGGGGGGTGGGGGGGGGGGGGGGGGGGGGGGGGGGGGGGGGGGTGGGGGGGGGGGAAAAAATTAAAGGGCCCAAAATTTGGGTGGGAAAAAAGGGGGCCGGGCGGGTTCAATTTCGGTAAGGGGGATTTTTCCCCGGAGTTTTCTTGGTTTCTATCACCCCCGCCGAAAAGAAAAAAAGAGGTTCGGGGTTAAAGAGCAAAATTTTTCCCCAAAGAAAACCCACCCCGGAAAAAAGGGTTTTGGGTTTGGTTTGTAACTTTTTGGGCCCCCCCCAAAAATTTTTGTTCCTTAAGGGGGGGAAAAATAACCAAAAACCCCCTGCCCAAAGCAGTTCCCGGGGAAAACACCCTACCCAAAAAAAAAAAAAAAAAAATTTTAAAAAAAAAACAAAAAACGGGTTGGTTTTTAATTTTTTCACCTTTTTTCAGAAAGAACCCCCCGGGCCGGGAATTTATTCTTTTAGGACAGGGGCTTTTGGAGCCTGCCAAAAAGGCCCCCCCAATAAACACAAAACTTCCCCACGGGTTCTTTTCTGGAACCCCACCCCCGTTTTGGGGCAAAGAATTTTTAAAAGAAAAAAAAAAAACAAAAAAAAAAAAAAGGTTTTAAAAGGGGAAAAAAATTTTTTTTGAAAGGGTCAATTTTTCCTAAATTTTTAAGGGGGGGGGAAAGGGGGGGAATGGGGGGGGGGGGGGAGAAAGAAGGGGAATTAAATTTAAAAGTTTAAAGCTTTATTTTTAATTTTTTTTTTATTTTTGGGGATAATTTTAGAAAAATTTTAAATTGGGGTTTCCCAAAACTTTTTGGGGGGGGGGTTTTGGTTTGTTAAAACACGATTGGGGGAAAATTTAGGAGATTTTTTAAAAAAAAAAAAAAGAAAAGGGGGGAAAAAAAAAAAAAACAACCTAAAAACAAAAACCGGTTCGAAAAAAAAAATAAAGGGGGTGGGGGGGGAAAAAAAAAAAAAACAAAAAAACAAAAAAGGGAAAAAAAAAAATTTTGGGGGGGGGGGGGAAGGGGGAAAAAAAAAAGGGGGGAAAACAGAAAAATTTTTTAAAAAAAAAAAAAAAAAAA
>CM065729.1:74105034-74115034 GCA_033310375.1 Conus canariensis
GGTCTGTCCATTTGGCCTCAGCCGACAACTTCCGACTTCAGAGCAGCCCATGGTTTTTCTGGTTACCCTGGTAATACGGGGTTTAACTTTACACCATGGTTTGTCTGGTTCCCGGTTAATACGGGGTAACGTACACCATAGTTTTTCTGGCCCCTGTTAATACGGGGCTAACGTACCCCAGCGTCCCATTTGGGGATCCCAAGTTCTCCATCTCTTGGGCCCCCGTGTTGGTTCGCGGCGTTTCTTCCGTTATTATCCAGTGCATCCCCCCCCCCCCCCCCAAAGCGCAAAGTTGAGGGTCCCCAATCCAGCCACCAGGGGACGCGCCCTATGCTGTATGGCCCCGACGCAAGGTTTCGCCCCGATCAAATGCACGAATTGCTGTCACCCTGAGCGTGAATGAATGACCTTAGCAACAAACAAAAAAGAATCGTGACGTGGGGTATGCTGTTAATATCGATTGTCCCCTTGAGTTTGACACCCCGTGTGTGATGACAGTGTGGGCCGCGGACAGTCAGCATTCATTGACCAATGAAAAATTTACGGGGGAAAGCGTCGTCCTGGAGGGAGGGGCAGGGGGGGGGGGACTATAATTAACGCACGATTGCTTTCTGAAACCGTTGAAAGCCCGCATCTTATTCAGTCCTCTGTCCATATAACGAAACAAACAAACAAAACAAAAATTTATCCACGACGATTCAACAAAAGACATGCTCAAAAGTTACGAGTTCCTCACGGGTATTTCGAGATTTTGGGATTCCTTTCTATGTGTCTTCTTTCTTTGCCTGTCGGATTGGGTTGTTGTTGTTGTTTTGTTGTTGTTGTTTTGAAGTCAACAGGGGCTGATTATTCTGTCCAGGAGGACTCGGGGTCCAGTTTCTTTTCAGAGGTCTTACAGTGACCAGACGTTGTGTTTGTTTTGTTGTCGTTGTGTGTGTGTGTGTGTGTGTGTGTGTGTGTGTGTGTGTGTGTTGTGTGTGTGCTTGCGTGCATGTCTGTTGTGTGTGCCCATGTATATATGTATGTGTGTGCGTGTATGTCTCAGTGCGTGCGCGCGTGCATGTGTGTGTGTGTGTGTGTGTGTGTGTGTGTGTGTGTGGTGCGTGCTTGTGCACGTGGGGGGGGGGGGGGATGGGGATTTAAGGGTGGAGGTGGAGTGTGGTGGGGGACTTTTCACTGTTCTCATTTACCGGGTGAAACCACGCTGTCCAAAGGTTGTATTGCGATGGGGGTGGGGACAAGGATAGAAATGCACGGCGGAATTGATTCTCCGTCTGTGAATGACATTTGCTCTGAATGACATTTGCTCTGAATGACATTTGCTTGAATGACATTTGCTCTGAATGGCATTTGCTCACCAAACAGCTGGGAAACTGGAGAATTATTTTCACTGAAGTAATCAGAGAAGCAGAGTCATTTATAGAAATCAGAGGACAGATTTCGTTGGTGAAGTATTTCCCAATTTGGGAAATCATGATATTTTTCGTACGGAAATCGGAAGAAGTACTTTCACCGAGCAAATCACAGATTGTTCATATACTTTTTAGAGACGTGTTTTCAGTGACGAAACAATCATTAGAGAAGGAGAGTCGTTTACAGAAATCAGAGAACAAATTTCATCAGAAAGGTATTTTCATTTGGGAAAGCAGTATTTTTCATCCGGAAATCGGAAAAAGTACTTTCACTGGAGAAAATCACAGTTTTTTTCACATACGCATCAGATGCCTAGTTTCAATGAGGAAGTAATCGGAAGACCTTTCAGAGTGGAATTCAGAGAAGTATTTTAATTAGGATATCAAAGATTTATTTGATCTCAAAATCCGAAAATTATCTCCCTTATGGAAATCTGATTTTTCTTTTTTTCAATGTGATCATCAGAGAATATTTTCGTGAAAGAAATCAGAGATTTGTCAGTATTGACATCAAAGATGAATTTTCATTATGGAAACCAGAGATGATTTTTGAGCACGGAGAAATATTTCCAATAGAAAAATCAGAGATTTTTCAGTACTGACTTACTTAATTTCACAGGGGAAATCAGATTTTTTTCCCCAGTATGGAATGTGTATTAATTTGGGAGATTAGATTTTTTCAGCATTTAGCCGGAGAAAGCTTCCATTATGAGGATTTTTCCTGAATGAATGAATGTAGAAAGAAACTCGTGGAGAGCGTGGCAGCAGAGAGTCCTCAGAAGAGAAGCCCCTCTTCAAGCAAGTGTTTCGGCCCTTATCTCCTGACACTCTAGGGGGGTTGGGCCACACCCGGTTCATGACTCCGGATGTCCCTCTGCTGCCCCTTTTTTTTTTTCCCCATCTTGGGACGAGCCATGGCTGGGATTCGAACCCTGACCCTCTGGACATGCTCATTTTCCACTTAATGACTCGCGCTTTAAACCACTGAGCCACAGGGAACACCTGATATTTGTAGGGAAATTAAGCCTTATGAAGTTCACTTTTGTTCCTCCTTGACCAGATCCAGCTTGAACACCTCTCTGCCGCTTCTGCTATTGCTTTCAGGGCTCTGGTTTTTTCCTTCCCTGCAACTGAGAGCTGTTTCATGAGGCTGTATGCAGACGTTCCTACAAACCCCCTAGCTCCAAATTTCTGCAGTGAGGACTTTGACATGATAGCCTTCTCTCCTCAGCTGTTTGCCAGATCAGCATACTTTTCAGTCTTGTAGATTTGAGCTGCCTCCATTCTGTTTCATATGGCACCGTGAGGCTCGATCATGATCAGCTGCTTGGTTGACTTAGAGTGGACTACTATGTCTGGTCTCATGCCACTCTTGCTGATGATCTTGGGTGAACTCTTCCATTCTGGGAGGTCTGCAGTGCACTCCCAGTCATCTGCCCCGTCCAGCAGACTCTGCCTGCATGTTTCGAGTGGCACTGTTGTTCTTGGCCATGATTTGCTGCCTCCTGCCGTGAAGAATGTTGCGGGGTGCTTTTGGAGTCCTGATTTTCCCTTTTGTGGTGTTGGTACTAGCCCAGACTACTTGTACAATTTCTTTGAGCACTTGGTTGTGCCTCCATGTGTACCTTCCTTGAGCCAGGGCTACTTTACATGAGCTTAGGACATGCTCCACTGTTTGTTTTTCATGGCAGAGGGGCATGCAGGATCGTCTGTTTTCCCCCACTTCACCAGGTTTGCATTTGAGGGCAGAAGGTCATATGCAGATCTGAGAATGAAGCTGATCCTGAGAGGGGCCATGTGCCAAATGTCATTCCAAGTGAACTTCTTTGGAGTGCATTCTCCCACGTTGTCCATTGCCCTTCCCTGGCTCTGCTGGACTGCTTTTTGGAGTCTTTTTTGGTCTTCTTCTTTTCTCATCTCCTGAATCATCATGTCTCTTTTGGCTTTTCCTTTGGCCTTTGACCACCATTTCAGTTTTGGTCACCCCCAGTCCTTGTCTGTTGGTCTGTGTGTGTCCTGTTATTTCTCTGATCTTGAGACTTTCTTTTGCAGAATCCATCGCCTCTTGAACTTTCCATTTTCTGCCTGTCTTCAGCTGGGGCTTGATTGCTTCTACCACCTTGTCTCCTGAGTCCTCCAGCATGCTTTGAAGTCTGATCTTCCCTGCTTTGTATTCCTCCAGGATGGATTTCAGGGGTAGTTTCAGCTTTGCTTGGCGACAGTACAGCGCTATGTCAGTCAGACAGGGTGGGACACCAAGCCATTTCCTTGTGAACTTGTTGATTTTGGCTTCCATTGCCTCCACTATGCTGGTGCAGATGTCGTATATCATCAGAGGCCATACAGCTTTGGTATCAGCATGAACTGCAGACACCAGACCTTGTATTTGCCAGGGAGCCCACACTGGTCAATGGTCTCCAAGCCTTCCTCCGCCATCTGCTTGGTTTCTTTTGCTCTTTGTGTGTCTTTCAGCGTATCATCATACCATCTTCCAAGGCTCTTGACTGGTTCTTCTGTGACTGTTGGAATGGCCTGGTTGGCAACACTGAAGACCACAGATCCGGCCACTTTTCCTTTCCTCAGTGAGAGACTCCGTGATTTCTTTGGCTTGAACTTCATTCTGGATGAGGCAACTATGTCGTCCAGCCTCTCCAGCACATGACGTGTCTCGTCTTCTCTGGATGAAATCACTGTAGTGTCATCCATGAAGGCCTTGAGAGGAGGCATCTTGTATCCATCGCCAAGGTCTGTTTGTCTCGCGTTGTTTGTTGCTGCTTTCAAGATGAGTTCCATTGCCAGCACGAACAGTATTGGGGAAATTGCACAGCCCATTGCAATACCCACTTCCAAGTTGATCCAGTCTGTTGTGTACTCCTTGGTAGAGAACCGCATTGAGAAGCCATTGAAGTACTTCTTGAGCATGTCGCGATGTTCTTTGGCACATGGTACATCTCAAGAGCCAACTGTATCATCTCATGGGGCACAGATCCATATGCGTTTGCCAGATCAAGCCACACTACGTCCAGGTCTCTCTTTTCTGTTTTTGCTTTTTGGATTGCGTCCCAGATCATTGTGGCGTGTTCTACACAGCCCGCCACGCCTGGGATGCCACCTTTCTGGACTGACACATCCAAGTACTTGTTTTCCATCAGGTACTTGGTCAGCCTTGCTGCCATGACAGAGAGAAGATTTTCCCTTCGACGTTCAGTAGTGATATTGGCCTGAACTGGCTAATGTCACTTGAGTTTTGCTCTTTGGGGATGTACACACCATCTGCCGTCATCCACTGGCCGCTGATCTTCTGGTTTCTCCAAGCCGATCGCAGCAGCCTGTGGAGCCACTCCAGCACCTTGGGACATTTCTTGTAAAGCTGGTAAGGTATTCCGTTTGGCCCTGGTGATGATTTGGCTCTGGCTTTGTCGACCACCTTCTTGATTTCCGCCAACGTTGGAGGCTTGCCATTGAACTGTTCCTCAGGGTTGGTTGGCCACACCAGACCTTGAATGTCGAGTGGTGCTTTGCTCTGTGGGTCAGAGTATGTTTTCCTCAGATGCTGCTCAAGAACTCCTTTGTCCACACTTAGGGTCCCAGATTTTGGCTGCTCAAACAGTGTTCTGGCAAACTGGAAGGGGTCTCTGAAGAAGCGCTCTTGTGTCTTCTTCTTTTTGCTCTTCCTCTTCCTCGCAGATTCCGCTTTGCTGAGGGCGCTGTGTTTTTCTTTCAGGTCTTTCCACAGTTTTTCCAAGCCTTGTTTTTCAGCTGGCAGTGCGGTCTTCATTTGCATCTTGAGGTTTTTCTTTTGGACCCTGATCTTGTCCATCTTTTCTTGGCGTCTGGATTTCTTTGGAGGTGTTTTCTCTTGGGTAGTTTTGCTCCATAGGCGTCTCTACATGTGGCATACACAATGTCCCCATATGTGGCTAGTTTGTGTTCCAGGGTGCTTTTCCCTATCAGTGCATCGAGTCTTTGGACGATTTTTGCATCCAGTTTCTCCCAATCTTCAGTTTCGTTTGCTCGTGGCAGGTTGAGTTTCAGGCCCGCCTGGCACCGGGGGGCCTGTGCAAATTCCTCATCCGAACCAACAGCGTGGATGTCCTTGGCACTGTGGTTTAAATCCTGGCCTTGGTCTTCCGACGTCTTATCTGCTGATGCAGTGCGCTGCTGCTCATTCAGATGAGTCTTCACACATCCCATCTTTGTTCTGTGGATCTTCATGCCACGGGTGGTAGCGAAACGCTTTCCACAGACACATGGATATTCCATTTTGGTCCATGTTCATAGTCCGTTTGGGATTTGCAGTCATGTTGGTTGAGCACCGATGGATTCATCATTCTCTCCCCTTTCGGTGAATCCTGGGAGCATCTTTTCCTTTTATTTTTAGTAGCCACATGTTTAAGGCAAGTGGGGAGCCAGCCCACAGAGCCCTTGGTTCTGGTCTTTCCCCGTGTCCTCCGGTCTTTCCCGGACGTCCTCCGGCCTATTCCCGGAAGTCAATGGTTTTACCCATGCATCAGTAGAAAGAAACTCGTGGAGAGCGTGGCAGCAGAGAGTCCTCAGAAGAGAAGCCCCTTCAAGCAAGAATGTATTTTATGTCAGATTTTTCCGGATGGAAATTAGAAAGTCGTTTTAACTGGGGAAATCGGGGAAAGTTCTTCAAAATAGGTCTCAAAGAAGGATTTATTGACAGAGATGTCAGACATTTGTACAATATGGCCGTCAGAGAAGTGGTTTCTTCCACAGGGTCCTAGATTTTCCCAGTGATGAGATTAGAAAACAAATGTATTCTTTACGGAAGTCAAAAAAACAGTTTTGAACATATATATCTAAAAGATTTTTCGTACTGAAAATCCGAGAATTTCTCAGTATGAAAATCAGAGAAGTTTTTAATTTTGAAAATCTTAGATTTTTGTCCTCAATTTGCAACAAGTCACAGAAGTTGTCATTCGGGAAATCAGATTTTTTTTTCTGTGTGGAGATCCGAGTAGAATTTTCGTGATGGATTGTGACGACTGCAGGGGTTAATTTCCAACACAAAACGAGTGACGGTTGACTGGAGTTTATATGCAGCAACTGCAGAGACTAGTGATGATAGGGATGATGTGTTATTCTATCTGTTATCAGTTGAACTGTTTTCTGTGTCAACAATTCACCCAACAGTGCACATCTGCACACACACACACACACACACACACACACACACACACACACACACGCACACAACACACACACACACACACACACACACGCACGCACGCACGCACACACACACACGCACACACACACGCACGCACGCACGCAGGCACGAAACATGCACACATACGTGCATACACACACGCCATGCACACACGCATATGCACACGCGCATCGCATACACTGGCACCCAAAAAGGGCCTATGCCACACACCCACGTACACACGTATACAGACACACGTGTGCACTCACCTCACAAACAAGCAATGATAATGATGGCACAGCCAATGTTAGGTAGGTTACTCAAGGTCTGACCAGCACGTTGGGTCAATGCGTCGGTCAGACATCTGCTAAGTCGCAGCCGTGAGACCCTCTTCTGAAATCCTCTCATCTTAGTCAAGTGAATGGATGTTACGAAAAAAATAATCGATGTAATGATTATATGCTGACTGCAGACATAGAAAATCATTGGTCCATCAAGAGCAAAGACAAATTACCCCACCTACCCCACCCCTTTCCAACCTTGTTTCCCATCCTCCTGCAACCCACTCCCGAACCTTTGGTTTCTCTCCATGCCGCCTTTGCCCCGCCCCACCCTTTAATTTAAAAAAAAAATCGCCCACGTGTTTCAGTACTCAAGGCATGTGCAGTACTCCCATATTGAACGCTAGCTCTCCACGGTGAACATTTTCTTAATGTTTCATGATTACGTCTGCAAAGAAGATAATATTTGGATACACGTCTGTTGGTTTATCTGTTTCTCTGTCAGTCCCCTCGCTTTCTTCTCCTTCTACCAATATCTATTCCTCTCCCTCTCACCCCCCCCCCCCCCCTCCCCGCGCCTTTCTCCCTGTGCCAATAGAATTTTTCGACTTGGTTAACACACTACGCTCGGCATCCCATGACTCCTCGCCATCTTTTGTGTGTGTGTGTGTGTGTGTGTGTGTGTGTGTGTGTGTGTGTGTGTGTGTGTGTGTGTGAGAGAGAGAGAGAGAGAGAGAGAGAGAGAGAGAGGAGAGATAGAGTGAGAGAGAGAGGTGGGGGGCGAGGGAGAAACAGACAGAGTGCATTTCCCGTTTGGACAGCAATATCTACCCCTCAAAAAATACTCCCTCCTCCCCAGAATCAAATGGTCCGCCCCTGCACCCTGCCACCCTTCCACCTCCTTTCCCCCTCCCCCCCCACCACCCTGTCCCCCTCCACCTCTACCTCGTCCGTCCCCTCCCCTGGAACTACCACCTGCTCCGTCCCCTCCCACACCCGGCCCATAGCGAGGCAGTGATGCAGGGGACGTAATGCTGGCAACCCGCCAGTCTTCTTGCGGCACTGAAGCGTGTTGATTAAGGTTGGGTCCGCCTCCCTGGGGGGACCTCGCTTAACTCTCGCCCCATATCCCCTATCTGAAATTCTAATCACAGATTAGAAGAAAAAAAAAAACGAAAACAAAAATGAAGATAAAAAAAAGCGACGATGTCGAATATTGCTGTTCTCGCTGATTTTAACAAAAATCCTCTAACCTAAAGTCAAAACCAAAAAAATCTTTTTATGTTGCCCATTTAAATCGTGGGATTTGAATTTTGCTGACCGAACTATTAATTGAACACCCGTGCCTCCGTCCTCACCTCCCCCATGCTTCAGTCGTATTTTTTTCCATTCCCCTGCCTCTCTTCCCAGGTCCGTTCTCTCATAATATTTACTTCTCCTTTACTTGGCTGTGGAAAAAAAGATACTGAAAGGGACTTAATTTAGGGGACGACTTGTGTGAGTGGGGAAAGGGCAGAACTGGGAAAGGGCGATAACTTTTATACGCGTTTAGACCTCTCCAAGTCATAGAGCAAGTGGTGTGTGTGGACAGCCAACTCAAATGCCCTGCAGAGAAAGAGACAGGTAGATCATAAGTTTCGGAAGTTCGCACAGACTTTTTTTTGTACCATGCCCACGCAGTGATTATAATATACTCTGACCTCAGACTTTCAAAAGAAAAGATTGGTCCGTGAAAAAGCAAAGCAAGTAACCTTTCCACCCCACGTCGAAAAGATGGGTCCCTTAAAAGCAAAGCAACTACGCCCCTCACCCATTCTTTTTGGTGCCCAGCCTCCTCATTTTCTACGACTTTGTCGGTCCCCTCTCCTCCTTCTCCTCCCTCCATGTCCCTTACTCTCCCTCCCACCCCCACCCTTCCTCCTGTGCTAGTAACATTTTTGGATTTTGGTTAACACACCACGCTCACCGTCCCATCAGTCCTCATCATCTTGTGTGTGTGTGTGTGTGTGTGTGTGTGTGTGTGTGTGTGTGTGTGTGTGTGTGTGTGTATCTGCCTCAGAGAGAGAGACAGACAGACAGAGTTCACTTCCTCCACCCCATAGAAAATGCCCCCTCTTCCTCCAGAATTAAATGGTCAGCCCCTGCACCTTGTCATCCTTCCACTCCCCCCTCCCCCCTCCCCCCCCCCCCCCCCCCCCCCCCCCCCCACTGTCTCCGTCCGTCCCCTTCCTGGAACTACCGCCTGCCCCGTCCCCTCCCACACCCGGCCCATAGCGAGGCAGTGATGCAGGGGACGTAATGCTGGCAACCCGCCAGTCTTCTCTGCGGCACTGAAGCGTGTGATTAAGGTTGGGGTCCGCCTCCCTGGGGGGATCTCGCTTAACTCTCGCCCCATATCCCCCATCTGAAATTCCAATCACAGATTGAAAAAATAGAATTAAGATAGTTGAAAAAAAAAGAGACGAAAAATATTGTTATTTTTGCTGATTTTAAAAGAAATCCTTTAAGCAAGAGTCAAAACCTAGGGGGAAAAAAATGTCTTTACGTTGCCCATTTAAATTGTGGGGTCAGATTTTGCTGGCCTGAACCATTCTTTGAATACCAGTCCCTCCGCGCCCCTCTCCCCACTCCTGTTTTCCCATCCCTCTCCCTCTTCTTCCCTCGTCCTTTTCCTCACATCTTTTTACTTTACTTTTACTTTGGCTGTGGAAAAAAAGATACTTAAGAGGATTTTTAATTCAAGGGATGATTTGAGTGGGGAGAGGGCAGGATGGGGGAAGGGCGATAACTTTTTATACACATCCAAACCTCCAAGTCGCAGAACAAGCGATGAGTGTGGATAGCCAACCAAGACACTCTCCAGGGAAAGAGACAGGTAGATCATAAAGTTTCGGGGAGTTCACACAGACTCTCTTTATACCTTGGCCATGCAGTGATGAGTCTGACCTCAGACCTAGGACAGAAAACATTGGTCCATTACAAGCAAAGCAAGTAACCTTTCTACCCTATGTAGAAAAGATGGGCCCCTTTAAAGCAAATATACCCCTCCCCATTCCAACATCATCATAGTGCCCCCAGCCCCCTAATTTTCTCTGTCCCTCTATTCCCCCCCCCCCCCCCCCCCCCCCCCCCCC
>CM065729.1:74120034-74137534 GCA_033310375.1 Conus canariensis
GGTGTCCAGGAGGACCGGCACATTGACAGAGTTAACCCCCCTGCTACGCCGCTGCCTCGCTGTGCATTGATTGCGGATATTTCACTTTCAGCTTCACTTTAATTATTCCCCCGCCCAGCATACGGGGATCTTAGCAGACCTGAATTAGAAGAGCACCCGGGAGACCCCAGACCTCTGCCAATGGTGAACGGGCCATGGATCCGCCATTGGAAATCCGCCAGGGGAAGTGATGATAGTTTCGGACTGCAAGAGTTAGTTCCCATGCAGTTTGTCTTTTAATGAAATGTGAAAAATACAAATATCCATTTTTATATCACTAGGAAGTGTTAATATTCGGTGAAAATATGTTATTATATAGGTAATTTTGTATTTGTCAACACTTACATCAGTGTTCTTTGTTTCATTTAAAAAAAAAAAATGCGGAATGCTTTTGCTGAAGGGGTCCTCGATTCGCCGTTTAATCCGGATCGGCTCCACGGATCCACACCAATATTTAATGAGTTCGTTTTGGGGGCTACATTTCGTCTTCCCATGAAGTTGGATTCTAATCGTGTTGAGTTCTTTCAGCGTGGTCATGCTGACAGACAGACAAACAAACCAACGGAGACGGATGAAAAGGTGACCTTCCTGCCGGAGGTAATGACGTTTAAACAGGTCGTGCTGAAGGTGAGGTCATTCCGCTTCATCGATCACCCTGGCAAACAAAAGCAGCCCAAAAACTGACAAAAAAAAAAAACCTTGACGATGTAATCAACATTACATGTAAAGGCTGTATAGCCAAATAACTGAATGTGGAGTAGTCTGCAAACGTTCACTCAGTATTTATTGTCTCATTGCATAGGTGTTAGATTAGAACCGAGAAGATTATCGTGATGAAAATACATGCTGTAAACTGTTTCAAGAATAGGGTAAAATATACAGACGTTTAAGATCAAATACAAGTGCAAAAAGGGAAGGGGGAGGGGGGGTAGAGGGGACAAGGGCAGAAAACTGTGGACGACAGTGCAGGGAGATTGAAAGGTGAAATACAGGGTGACAAAAAAAATGGGGGGGGGGGGGGGGGGAGTGGAATCACAGGTTCAGAAGCTCTAGGAGGTGGGGATACAATTTATACCTTCTCTGTCTCTCTATATCTGTCTCTCTCTCTATCTCTGTCTCTCTCTCTCTCTCTCTCTCTCTCTCTCTCTCTCTCTCTCTGTCTCTCTCTCTCTCTCTCTCTCTGTCTCTCTCTCTCTCTCTCTCGTCTCGAATCCCCAGAGGGAGAGAAACGAAGGGCGAAGGGGTGGGAGAGGGTTGCAAGTGAGGGAGGTACGACGATGGGAAGTACAGGATGGAGAGTAGAGGGACTCGGATTTTGAGGGTGGATGCGGTGGGGGGGGGGGGGGGGGGGGGGGGGGGGGAGGGGGTCTGGAAACGTGGACAGGAGGAAGAGTATACTATCCTGGAAGGCAACGATCTGTCTGGATGTTTGCTACCTTTTCAATCCTGGTTCAAACTCAGAGTTTTAATCTTCTGTGAAAATGTGTTTCTACATTGATAATTCTGTATTTCTGAACACTTACTTCACAGTGTTCTTGTTTTTGTTTTTTTAATACCTAATGCTTTTGCTGTAGGGGTCTCTGATACACCGTTCAATCCGGATCGGCACCACGGATCCTCAGGAAACTTTAATGACTTTCGTCATTAAGCCACATTTGGTCTTCCCACCATGTTCGATTGTATACGTAATCGTGTTGACAGACAAACAAACAAACCAACAGAGGCGGATGTTGACCTCCTTTGCAGAAGTAATGACATTAAAACAGGTCTTGCTGGAGGCGAAAGCCATTCCGCTTCATCAATCACCCTGGCATAGAAAATCAGCCCAAACCTCGCACACACACACACACACACACACACACACACACACACACACACACACACACACACACACTCACACACACACACACACACACACACACACACACACACACACACACACACACACAAACTTGAGGATGTAATCAACATTAGATATAAAGGCCGTTTAGACGAATGCATAATCGTGGAGTAAGTCTGCAAAATGTTCACTCTGTATTTATTGTCTCATTGTATAGTTGTTAGATTAGAACCGACAGGTTTGCCTGATGAAAATAAGTGGTTGGAACTGTTTCAAGGAGGGGCAAAATGTACAGACGTTTCAGATCAAACACAAGTGCAAGAAAGGTGTGACATAGAGTTGCAAAAAGTGGGCAGGGAGAGTGGAATTACTGGTTCAGAAACTCTATACTAGGAGGCGGGGGACACAATTTATACTCTCTCTCTCTCTCTCCTCTCTCTCTCTCTCTCTCTCTCTCTCTCTCTGTGTGTGTGTGTGTGTGTGTGTGTGTGTGTGCGCGCGCGCGCGCGCGCGCGCGCGCGTGTGTGTGTGTGGTCTAGAATCCCCAGGGAGAGAGAGACGGAAAGGCGGATAGGGGGGTGTGGAGGGGGGTGGGGGTGGGGAGAGAGGGGAAACGGAGATGGAGGGATAGGACGGAGAGGAGATGGGGTTGGATGTTGAAGGTGGATGTGGGGGAGAGGGGCTGGAGATGTGGAAATAAAGTAGGACTACACTATCCTGGAAAGCAATGACCATTAAGGCTGGCTCCTACCACGTCATTCCTGGTTCAAGCTCTGAAACACACACACACACACACACACACACACACACACACACACACACACACACACACACACACACACACACACACAAGCACGCACGCACGCATCCATGTACGCATGCACGCACAGAGAGAGAGAGTGAGTGAGAGAGAATCGCACATATACATACTTTAGAAAGTGTTATTATATACACGCTTGTTTACACATATGAGTCTGAATTTCACTGAGAAAGATACACATGATAGCAGGGTAATATTTAGCCCTTCATGGATTACATTTAACTGTGAAAGAAACTTGTACTAGATCAGTAGATTGATGTAAAGCCTGAGATAGTCCATTGAAGCACTTCTGAAGAAGAATTGCAGCCCTTAAAGACGCTTTTTCAAGTACATCACTCATGTTTTTATACGACAATAGACAGTTGACTCTTATACTACCAGTAAAACCTTTTTCTGCTCTGTCTGCTTGATCATGAAAAAGAAAGGAAGTGTGGGATTGTATATAATAACAAGAATTAACATTTGTGCTTTTCATAGAGAGTGTATCAATTTTTTGATTTCGAAGAATGATTTTTCTTGCTGATCATTCTCAAAAAGTTACAAACATTTTCAATGTGATTTAAAATCGGCACAAAAGGATATTATACTCATTGTCGCTAGCAATTGAACAGGGTAACTTTGGCAACCGAACAACGTAATGTAAAGAATGAAAATAATCGAACAAACACTCGACTTGCCCTGTAATTGAGTAGAACAACAACAACAAATGTCAACAAACACGACTTTGCCTGTAAATTGAGTAGAACAACAACAACAAAATGTCAACAAACATCGACTTGCCCTGTAAATTGAGTAAACAACCACAACAAAATGTCAAAAACACTCGACTTGCCCTGTAAATTGAAGAACAACAAAAACAACAAAATGTCAACAAACACTCGACTTGCCCTGTAAATTGAGTAGAACAACAACAACAAAAAATGTCAACAAACACTCGACTTGCCCTGTAAATTGAGTAGAAAACAACAACAACATAATGTCAACAAACACTCGACTTGCCCTGTAAATTGAGTAGAACAACAACAACAAAATGTCAACAAACACTCGACTTGCCCTGTAAATTGAGTAGAACAACAACAACAAAATGTCAACAAACACTCGACTTGCCTGTAAATTGAGTAGAACAACAACAACAAAATGTCAACAAACACTCGACTTGCCCTGTAAATTGAGTAGAACAACAACAAAATGTCAACAAACACTCGACTTGCCCTGTAAATTGAGTAGAACAACAACAACAACAAAATGTCAACAAACACTCGACTTGCCCTGTAAATTGAGTAGAACAACAACAACAACAAAATGTCAACAAACACTCGACTTGCCCTGTAAATTGAGTAGAAGAACAACAACAACATAATGTCAACAAACACTGGACTTGCCCTGTAAATTGAGTAGAACACCAACAACAACAAAATGTCAACAAACACTCGACTTGCCCTGTAAATTGAGTAGAACAACAACAACAACAAAATGTCAACAAACACTCGACTTGCCCTGTAAATTGAGTAGAACAACAACAACAACAAAGTGTCCAGTCTCTCATGATGAATTTGTGTCCCATTGATTATTTCCCTTTCCCTTTCGTCTTCCTTCTTTTCATGATGATTTAGCTTTTACAGGGGCTGCCAGGCGAGAGCTGATTGAGAGGATTGGATTCGAATGACACGCTTCAGGGTGTCCAGGAGGACCGTCACATTGACAGAGTTAACCCCCCTGCCACGCCGCTGCCTCGCTGTGCATTGATTGCGGATATTTCACTTTCAGCTTCACTTTAATTACCCCCAGCCCAGCACACAGGGATCTTAGCAGGCCTGAATTAGAAGAGCACCGGGGAGGCCCCAGACCTCTGCCAATGGAGAACGGACCGTGGATCCGCCATTGGAAATCCGCCATTGGAAATCCGCCAGGGGAGGCGATAATAGTTTCGGACTTCAAGAGTTAGTTCCCATGCAGTTTGTTTTAATGGGATGAGAAAAAATGCGAAATATCCACTATTGTGTCACCACGGAGTTTGAGTGTTCTGTGAACATGCATTGCTATAGAGATCATTCTGTGTTTGTTAACACTTACTTCGCAGCGTTCTTCTTTCATTGCGTAATGCTTTTGTCGTAGGGGACCTTGATTCGCCGTTCAATCCGGATCGGCAGCACGGATCCCACGCCAAACTTTAATGACTTCGTCATTAAGCCGCATTCCGTCTCCCCACGATGTTCGATTAAAATCGGTTGAGTTCTTTTTACGTCATTATGCTGACAGACAAACAAACAAACCAGCCAAACGAGATGACCTCCTTGGCGGAGGCAATTATATTAAAGCAGGTCGTGCTGAAGACGACAGCCATTATGCTTCATCAATCACGCTGGCATACAAAAAAAGTCCGAAATTAACGAAAACTGCGATTGTTGCGTCTGTGACCTTGGTTGCCTGCCATGAAACTTGCAAAAGTGAAAGAAAGAGACGCAGGGATTTCAAAGAAAGGAAAAGGACGTCAGATGTCTATAGTTGCTCAGTCACACAACACCATCAAACTTCATCATGCACAATCAACATGATCTCTCTCTCCCCCAACTGCCTCCTCCACCCCCCCCCCCCCCTCACTCATCCGTGCACCACCCTACCCCTACTCTTCACCATCTTCCCACTTGCCGGTGGCTTTCCCTCCCCCCCCCCCCCCCCCACCTCTGCCCTCGTTTATGGCCCCTCCTCTCCTCCCCTACCATCACAGCCGATCATCGTGTCTGTCTTTTCTGTCTGTCGTCTCTGGCGTGTGTGTCGTTGTGATAAAGTGGCGCCAGGCCGTCAGCCAGACGTTCGTTAATTCTGTCATACACAGACCGGCTGTAAAGCCAGGTTTCTGCCAAGGAGATATGGAGCAGTCGGTCACTGGGAGCCAGAATTGAATGGCTGTGTGTGTGTGTGTGTGTGTGTGTGTGTGTGTGTGTGTGTGTGTGTGTGTGTGTGTGTGTGTGTGTGTGTGAGTGCCCCCTACACACACGGATGCACGCACGCACGTACGCTCGCACACACGCACGCACGCGCGTGCACACACACACACACCACACACACACACGCGCGCGCTCACACACATGTACAAACGCACATGCACAATCTCACTCTCTCTCTCTCTCTCTCTCTATCTATCTGTTTATCTATCTGTATCTCTCTCTCTCTCTCTCTCTCTCTCTCTCTCTCTCTCTCACACACACACACACACATACACTCGCGCGCGCACGCGCGCACACATACACATGCACACATACACACACACACACACACACACACACACACACACACACACACTACAAACACTTACGCGCTCGCGCGCGCGCGCGCGCGCGCACACACACACACACAACACACACACACACACACACACACATACGCGCGCGCCTGCACACTGTACACAAACACACACACACACGCGCACACCCCACACCCCCCACACACACACACACACACACACACACACACACACACACACACACACACACAGGCGCGCGCGCACGCACACACACACGCGCGCGCGCATGCATACATGTGCATACACACAGACACACACACACGCTCTCTCTCTTCTCTCTCTCTCTCTCTCTCTCTCTCTCTCTCTCTCTCTCTCTCTCTCCCTGTCTTTCACACACACACGCGCGTATGCACACACAGCCACACACACGCGCGCGCATGCACACACATACACACACACACACAACACACACACACGCACGCACGCACGCACGCACGCACGCACACACACACATACACACACACACACACACACACACACACACACACACACACACACACACACACACACACACACTCACACATACACACTCGCACACACGCACACACACAGTAATCTGAAATGGTGTACGCACAAACGTCTGTCTTTTTTTCTTTTCTTCTTCTTTCTTGTTTTCCTTCATTCTCGTTACTCAGTTGACCTTTGCACACACACACACACACACACACACACACACACACACACACACACACACACACACACACATGAGTTGGTTTGTGCTCAGACTTTCTTTTTTCTTTTTTTCTTTTTCTTTCTTGTTTTCCTTCGATTTATACTTTTGTCCCAGTTGATATTTTTTCTATCTTCTTTCTAGAGTTTTCTCCCCTAGTCTTTCCCTCTTCGCTTTCATTCATTTGCTGTTGTTCTGTCAAATTTGTCGGGTAAATTACTTCCATCTTAACAGATTTGTTTTCTCTTTGCTTCACATTATCTGCTATAATGAAGCAGACTGTTTATTGCCGAGTTCCTTCTCTCTGTCTCTCGCTCCCTCTCTGTCTGTCTGTCTGTCTGTTTGTCTCTCTCTCTCTCTCTCTTCTCTCTCTCTCTCTCTCTCTCTCTCTCTCTCTCTCTCCTTCTGTCTGTCTGTCTGCTCTCTCTCTCTCCCTCCCTCCCTCCCTCTCTCTCTCCCTATCTTTGTCTGTCTCCCCCGCTCTCTCTCTCCCTCTCTTTCTGTCTGTCTCTCTCTCTCTCCATCTCTCTCCCCTCCCTCTCCCTCTCCCCCCCCCCTTTTCCCCCTCTTCCCTCTCCCTCTCTCTCTCTCTCTCTCTCTCTCCTCTCTTCTCTCTCTCTCCTCTCCTTGATTTATGTCATTGAATTTTCTCTGGACATTTCTTCTCCTTGTGAGCTGTTTTCTGACGACACTACCCTCCATAATCAGGGTATCAATGCAGATTCAGCGTGCACTAACAAACACAGTGATCTGAACAAACTTTTTCAATTAGTTAGTTCTCAACTCTTCGTCCTTGTTAGTCTCAACAAATGTTGATTACAACAAGATAAAAAAAAGGTTAAAACATTGAAGCTTAATTAATTGACTTTAATGTAAAAAAAAAAAGCCTCATTGGAAGCTGAATCATAACCATAACTGGTTCACAGCGACAAAAATTACTTCCTAATTTCAATGTATTTCTCTTTGTTCCGAAAAAGTGGTGTGTGTATGTGTAAGCGTGCGTGTGTGCGTGCATGCTTGCTTGCATTCGTGCGTCCCGTGCGTGCGTGAGTGCGTGCGTGCGTGTATGTGTGTGTGTGTGTGTGTGTGTGTGTGTGTGTGTGTGTTGCGTGCGTGTGTGTGTTCTTTCTCTCTTTTTTTCTCCCTCGCTTTCGTTCCTTCTCTACCTCTGTGTTTATTGTCTGCCTCCAGTCCTGCCTTCATGCTAAACTCATTTCTCTTGCCCTTTTATTCGCCTGCTCCTTTTTGTCTGAAAGTACTTTCAGTCCATCCCCCTGTTTTGTTTGTTTGTTTGTTTGTTTTTCGATGATTTTCATGGTGGTACCTGCCTTCTTCTGTGGGTTTTCCCGTTAATCCCGCCTACCTGCCGTCCTTCCGTCCTTTCGTCTTCCCTCTGTGGGTTTTCCCGTTAATCCCCGCCTACCTGCCTTCCATCCTTTCTTCTTCCCTCTGTGGGTTTTCCCGTTAATCCCCGCCTACCTGCCGTCCTTCCATCCTTTCTTCTTCCCTCTGTGGGTTTTCCCGTTAATCACCGCCTACCTGCCGTCCTTCCGTCCTTTCGTCTTCCCTCTGTGGGTTTTCCCGTTAATCCCCGCCTACCTGCCGTCTCTTCCGTCCTTTCGTCTTCCCTCTGTGGATTTTCCCGTTAATCCCCGCCTACCTGCCGTCCTTCCATCCTTTCTTCTTCCCTCTGTGGGTTTTCCCGTTAATCACCGCCTACCTGCCATCCTTTCATCCTTTCTTCTTCCCTCTGTGGATTTTCCCGTTAATCCCCCCCCCCCCCCCCCCCCCCCCCATGCCTACCTGCCGTCCTTTCATCCTTTCTTCTTCCCTCTGTGGGTTTTCCCGTTAATCACCGCCTACCTGCCATCCTTCCATCCTTTCTTCTTCCCTCTGTGGGTTTTCCCGTTAATCATCGCCTACCTGCCATGCTTTCATCCTTTCTTCTTCCCTCTGTGGGTTTTCCCGTTAATCACCGCCTACCTGCCATCCTTCCATCCTTTCTGCTTCCCTCTGTGGGTTTTCCCGTTAATCACCGCCTACCTGCCATCCTTCGATCCTTTCTTCATCACTTGTCAAAGACCGTCTGGTTTCAAGGACGCATTTTGAAACAAACCTCTTTGCTGATTATCAGACACATCATATGACCTTGTGGCTACGTTGGTTTCTCAAAGATGACGTGATGATTATCAGACACATCATATGACCTTGTGGCTACGTTGGTTTCTCAAAGATGACGTGATGATTATCAGACACATCATATGACCTTGTGGCTACGTTGGTTTCTCAAAGATGACGTGCTGATTATCAGACACATCATATGACCTTGTGGCTACGTTGGTTTCTCAAAGATGACGTGATGATTATCAGACACATCATATGACCTTGTGGCTACGTTGGTTTCTCAAAGATGACGTGCTGATTATCAGACACATCATATGACCTTGTGGCTACGTTGGTTTCTCAAAGATGACGTGCTGATTATCAGACACATCATATGACCTTGTGGCTACGTTGGTTTCTCAAAGATGACGTGCTGATTATCAGACACATCATGTGACCTTGTGGCTACGTTGGTTTCTCAAAGATGACGTGCTGATTATCAGACACATCATATGACCTTGTGGCTACGTTGGTTTCTCAAAGATGACGTGATGATTATCAGACACATCATATGACCTTGTGGCTACGTTGGTTTCTCAAAGATGACGTGATGATTATCAGACACATCATATGACCTTGTGGCTACGTTGGTTTCTCAAAGATGACGTGCTGATTATCAGACACATCATATGACCTTGTGGCTACGTTGGTTTCTCAAAGATGACGTGATGATTATCAGACACATCATATGACCTTGTGGCTACGTTGGTTTCTCAAAGATGACGTGCTGATTATCAGACACATCATATGACCTTGTGGCTACGTTGGTTTCTCAAAGATGACGTGCTGATTATCAGACACATCATATGACCTTGTGGCTACGTTGGTTTCTCAAAGATGCCGTGCTGATTATCAGACACATCATATGACCTTGTGGCTACGTTGGTTTCTCAAAGATGACGTGCTGATTATCAGACACATCATATGACCTTGTGGCTACGTTGGTTTCTCAAAGATGACGTGATGAGGGGTGAAAGGGGAATACAGAATGGGGGGGGGGGGGAAGGTACGGGGGTAGCGAGACAACCGACGGGGTGGAGAAGGGAGGGATCTGGGATGAGAGGAAGACAGTGGAGATGTGACAAGCTGTAATTCTTTCCAGCAGCCAGACGACACTGTTGGCATCCCCTGAAGAGAGCTGTCTCAGTCTGGTGAACTGTTCATAGGGTTATTTAATACATCTCCCTTCTCCCTCCTCCCCCCTCCCCCTCGGATCAGTCAGCGTGTTAAGTCCTGTTATACTGGGTGCCTCCCTCCCCCTACTGTTTTGCCTCTCACCCTTACTCTTTCCCGCCCCCCATCCGTCCCTCCATGAAAGAGGAAAGCTGCTGACAGATACTCAGCATTCTATTCTGTTCTTTCCCGAGTGATGGTTTCTGTGGTTTGTATGTGTATGTGTGTGCATGTATGCATGTATGGGGGGGGGGGGATCTTTTTTTCTGTGTCTGACGTCTGACATGTGCGTGTGTGCGTTTGTGCGTGCGTGCGTGTGTGTGTGTGTGTGTGTGTGTGTGTGTGTGTGTGTGTGTGTGTGTGTGTGTGTGTGTGTGTGTGTGTGCATTTGTCTCCATTTTTTTTTATACGTATGACTGTATGAGTGTACATGAGTGCATGTGCTTTCATATGTGTGAGTATTCGTGTGTATGCGCAAGCAAAAAAAAAGAAAAAGAAAAAAAAAGAAAGATGACAAACAGTAAAAAGAAAAGAAAGAACCCAACAAAGAAAGAAATGTCATAAGAAAAGAACGCTGTCCGTAACTGCTCAGTTACATCAGACAACATCATCAGAATTCAGGAGATCATGAGCAGTCAGCATGACCTACCTCCTCACTCATCCCCATCACCCCTCCCTTACGCCCACCTCCAGTCTTCATTGCTGCCTGCGTGTCTACTTCTTTGCCAGTGGCATCCCCCCTAACCCCTCCCCCAACTCCCACTCCAGCTCTCCTGTCACGTTTTCCTACCCCCACCTCTCCTTTTCCCTGTAGTCCCCAGTCGGTTCAGAGCTGAGAAACTGGCACAAGGCTGCCCGCCAGACTGTCATTAACTCTGTGATAATAGAGGCTGTACATAAACCCCTGGCCTCTGGTCAGGTGATGTGGAGGCGTGGGTCATTTGGATCAACGTTTAAAACGTAGGGTTTTTTTTTTCTTTTTTAACTCTCTTTCTAGTCTGTCTTCATTACGCACGCACGATCATACGTGCATGTTTATGTCTATGACAGGAAGAATGAGAGCAGGGTTTAAAAGAGCTGGACAACTCCCTCACAACCCTACTCCTTCCTCACCCTCAGAACAAGAAAACTACACAAAAGCGTCTTAATTAAGGAGTGCAGTTTAGGGGAGGGGAAAAAAAGAAAACCATGACAAACAAATTATCTGCTAATCATGTGGACAATGTTAGGATCACCCTCCCTCCTCACTCGTCGCTCCTCGCTCCTTTTCATCATCTGTACTTCAGCAAATGAGAAACAAAACTGCGCTGCTACAGCACTTCTCTCACCAGTGTAGACCTCTGCAGAGAAATTGGAAGCTCCATCCCTCGAACTCTGCCTTTCCTCCTCCCCCGAGATGAAGTAGCCTGTCCCTGATAGTGTGTGTGTGTGTGTGTGTGTGTGTGTGTGTGTGTGTGTGTGTGTGTGTGAGTGTGTGGTTTGTGAATCTCTCTCTCTCTCTCTCTCTCTCTCTCTCTCTCTCTCTCTCTCTCTCTCTTTGTCAGTGTGTGCTTTGTTCTTTCTCTCTCCTATTTTTTCTGACTTTCTTCACACCTTTGTTTCCTTCTCCCTTTCTTTGTTTCTTTCTTTTTTCCTGCCTTTGTGTCCTAGAATTAATACGAAGAAGATTATCTTTGTTCCCCTGTGATCCATCCTCTTCCTTTTTTTTTCTGAAACTACTTTCTGTCTGTCTGTCTGGTTTTGTGTCTGTAACTTGCTTGCCTACCTTCTCTCCTTTCATCCTTCCTTCCTGACCTTTTGAAGTCTGTCTAATTCCAAGGACGTGCTTTGAAACAACCGTCTTTGCTGATTGTCAGTCAAACACATGACATGACATTGTAGCCATTTTGGCTATATACAGATGACGTGATGAGTGAGACCAGCCTTAAAGAACGGGAGGGAGGGAGGGCAGATAAGCATGAGGGTGGAGAAGGGACGGGGACTGGGAGGAGAGCAGGACAGTGGAGATGTGACAAGGTGTAATTCTTTCCAGCGGCCAGACGACACCTTCGGCATCCCCTGAGGAGAGCTATCTCTGTCTGGTGAACCGTTTACAGCGGTATTTAAGACATCTCCCTTCTCCTCCCGCCCCCCCCCCCCCCCCCCTCAATGTCAGGAGTACAAGATCAGTCAGCGTGTGAAGTGCTACTATGTTGGGTCCTCTTCCTTCTCCACCTGCTGTCCCTATCCACCCCAGCCTCTCCTAGCCCCCCTCCCCCCTCTTCTCCCTCAGTGAAGAAGGAAAGCTGTTGACGGGTATTCAGCATTCTAATCTTTCCCCAGTGATGATTTCTGTGGTTTGTATGTGTATGTATGTGTGTGTGTGATTTGGGGAGAGGAGTCTTTTTTCTATGGCTGGCATGTGTTTGTGTGTGTGTGTGTGTGTGTGTGTGTGTGTGTGTGTGTGTGTGTGTGTGTGTGTGTGTGTGTGTGTGTAATGTGGGTGTGTGTGTGTGTGTGTGTGTGTGTGTGTGTGTGTGTGTGTGTGTGTGTGTTGTGTGTGACCGTGTGAGTGTACATGAGTGCATGTGCTTTCATATGTGTATATAAATGTGTCTACCTGTGTACATCCAAGGCAAAAAAATAAAATAGAAAGAAAGATGACAAACAAAAACCCAGAAAACAAATAAACCAAAAAAGAAAGAAGAGTACGAAGAAAAGAAAAAAGCCGTCTATGATTGCTCAGTGACACAAGACAACATCATCAGATTTCATGAGTTCACGAGCAGTCAGCATGACCTACCTCCTCACTCACCCCATCACCCCTCCTGCCCTACGCCCACCTCCATTCTCCATTGCAGCCTGTGTGTCTACTCGTTTACCAATTGCATCCTCCTAACCCCTCTCCCACCCCCATCCTACCCTCCTATCCCTTCTTCCTACCCCGCCTCTCCTTTTGCCTGTAGCGTGTGGTTTGTTCAGAGCTGAGAAACTGGCTCAAGGCCGCCCGCCAGACTGTCATTAATTCTGTGATAATAGAGGCTGGACGTAAACCCCTGGCTTCTGGTGAGGTGATGTGGAGGCGTGGGTCATTTGGATCAACGTTTAAAACGTAGGTTTTTCTTCTTTCCCTCTTTTCTTTTTCTTTTTACTGTTTTTCTTTTTTTTTTTTTTTTTTTTTTTGTAACTCTTTTCTCGGTCTCTTTATTACGCACGCACGATCGGGAGTACGTGCAGGTTTACGCCTGTGGCAGGGGGAAGGGAGCAGGGTCCGAAAGAGCTGGACCACTCCCTCACAACCCTGTTCTTTCCTCACCCTCAAGAGAAGAAATCCACATAAAAGCGTCTTTAAGAGAGCAGTCTAGGGGAGGGGAAGAACGGTAAAACCAAGGAAAATAAACCGTCTGCTAATCATGTAGACAGTGTGAGGACCCCCCTCCCTTCTCACTCCCCACTCATTTTCGTCATGTGTCCTTCAATAAACAAGGAAGAAGTTGTGCTGCTACAGCCTCACCCATTCAGCATTTCTTTCTCTAGTGTAGACCTCAACAGAGAAATTGGAAGCACCCCCGACACACACATACACGCCCTATGTCCCCTTCTTCTAGACAAGGTGTGTGTATGTGTGTGTGTGTGTGTGTGTGTGTGTGTGTGTGTGTGTGTGTGTGTGTGCGTGTGCGTGAGATGAGCTTGAATTGAGGTCAGTTTGGAAAATTGAAACCATACCATCGACTTACATCCACTTAATGGACGTGTCTCTGAGAGAGTTGTTCAAATTACCTGGCCAACACTACAGGTGTGTGTATACCTCGGGTCTGGTTGATGTTGGGATACGTTACGACAAAAACAAACATAGAGTACAGCCCTGTCATACAGTAAAGCCCTGTCATAGATTACAGCCCTGTCATGCAGTACAGCCCTGTCATGCAGTACAGCCCTGTCATAGAATACAGCCCTGTCATAGAGTACAGCCCTGTCATTCAGTACAGCCCTGTCATGCAGTACAGCCCTGTCATAGAGTACAAGCCCTGTCATGCAGTACAGCCCTGTCATGCAGTACAGCCCTGTCATGCAGTACAGCCCTGTCATGCAGTACAGCCCTGTCATAGAGTACAGCCCTGTCATGCAGTACAGCCCTGTCATAGAGTACAGCCCTGTCATGCAGTACAGCCCTGTCATACAGTACAGCCCTGTCATGCAGTACAGCCCTGTCATGCAGTACAGCCCTGTCATGAGTACAGCCCATGGTCATAGAGTGCAGCCCTGTCATAGAGTACAGCCCTGTCATGCAGTACAGCCCTGTCATAGAGTACAGCCCTGTCATGCAGTACAGCCCTGTCATGCAGTACAGCCCTGTCATAGAGTGCAGCCCTGTCATAGAGTACAACCCTGTCATAGAGTACAGCCCTGTCATACAGTACAGCCCTGTCATAGAGTACAGCCCTGTCATGCAGTACAGCCCTGTCATAGAGTACAGCCCTGTCATATAGTACAGCCCTGTCATACAGTACAGCCCTGTCATAGAGTACAGCCCTGTCATAGGGTATATCCCTGTCATGCAGTACAGCCCTGTCATGCAGTACAGCCCTGTCATAGAGTACAGCCCTGTCATAGAGTACTGCCCTGTCATGCAGTACAGCCCTGTCATGCAGTACAGCCCTGTCATACAGTACAGCCCTGTCATAGAGTATATCCCTGTCATGCAGTACAGCCCTATCATACAGTACAGCCCTGTCATAGAGTATATCCCTGTCATGCAGTACAGCCCTGTCATACAGTACAGCCCTGTCATACAGTACAGCCCTGTCATAGAGTACAGCCCTGTCATACAGTACAGCCCTGTCATGCAGTACAGCCCTGTCATAGAGTACAGCCCTGTCATACAGTACAGCCCTGTCATAGAGTACAGCCCTGTCATACAGTACAGCCCTGTCATACAGTACAGCCCTGTCATACAGTACAGCCCTGTCATACAGTCATAGACCAGAACGGACCCCCACAGTATCGTCTTTACTATCTTCATTATCATCTTTACTATCTTCATTTTTTAATTTTACTGTCTTCATTATCATCTTTACTATCTTCATTATCATCTTTACTATCTTCATTATCATCTTTACTATCTTCATTTTTCATCTTTACTATCTTCATTTTTCATCTTCATTTTTCTCTTTACTATCTTCATTTTTCATCTTCATTTTTCATCTTCATTTTTCATCTTTACTATCTTCATTTTTCATCTTCATTTTTCATCTTCATTTTTCATCTTTACTATCTTCATTTTTCATCTTCATTTTTCATCTTTACTATCTTCATTTTTCATCTTTACTATCTTCATTTTTCATCTTTACTATCTTCATTTTTCATCTTCATTTTTCATCTTTACTATCTTCATTTTTCATCTTTACTATCTTCATTTTTTCATCTTCATTTTTCATCTTTACTATCTTCATTTTTCATCTTTACTATCTTCATTTTTCATCTTCATTTTTCATCTTCACTATCTTCATTTTTCATCTTTACTATCTTCATTTTTCATCTTTATATCTTCATTTTTCATCTTTACTATCTCATTTTTCATTTTTCATCTTTACTATCTTCATTTTCACTTACTATCTTCATTTTTCATCTTTACTATCTTCATTTTTCATGATGAACATTAAAAAAAAAATGCCTCCAATGATCTGGTTGTTTGAGTCTGTTGTCATGGTGATCTCAGGTTTAATTTCCTCGTCATATCTGTGCCCTAGGTGATTCGTGTCGAGGTCGTCATATCTGTGCCCTAAGTGATTCGTGTCGAGGTCGTCATATCTGTGCCCTAGGTGATTCGTGTCGAGGTCGTCATGTCTGTGCCCTAGGTGATTCGTGTCGAGGTCGTCATATCTGTGCCCTTGGTGATTCGTGTCCAGGTCGTCATAGCTGTGCCCTAGGTGATTCGTGTCGAGGTCGTCATATCTGTGCCCTTGGTGATTCGTGTCCAGGTCGTCATAGCTGTGCCCTAGGTGATTCGTGTCGAGGTCGTCATATCTGTGCCCTAGGTGATTCGTGTCCAGGTCGTCATATCTGTGCCCTAGGTGATTCGTGTCGAGGTCGTCATAGCTGTGCCCTAGGTGATTCATGTCCAGGTCGTCATATCTGTGCCCTAGGTGATTCGTGTCGAGGTCGTCATATCTGTGCCCTTGGTGATTCGTGTCGAGGTCGTCATATCTGTGCCCTTGGTGATTCGTGTCCAGGTCGTCATATCTGTGCCCTAGGTGATTCGTGTCGAGGTCGTCATATCTGTGCCCTTGGTGATTCGTGTCGAGGTCGTCATATCTGTGCCCTTGGTGATTCGTGTCGAGGTCGTCATATCTGTGCCCTTGGTGATTCGTGTCGAGGTCGCTGGTATAGGCAAGTTCATAGTGACTGGATCGACATGGTAGTGCCCTCTGGATGGGGTAGGGCAGGGGGGCATTTGCTCGCACTGGCTTTGTGGCTAAGCAGTTATCCGTCCTCAGTTGGGGGTTTAGTAGGTGGTGTCCTGCATATGTTAGATCAGAACAGGCGTCACTGAATACCACAGAAGGGACTCAGCAGTAGTGCAATGTCCCCACTGATGGGTTACCTCTTGCCGACTTTGTTTTGAGTGTCCCAGTGGATTGCCAGGGCCAGGGCTATGATGGGACAAGCCAGTGTGAGACTGTGAATAGGGCCCGAAATGAGCAGAGAGGTGATCTTTCCACTGGAATGGATGAAGACAAAGAAAACGGCAGATATTGTTAAGACCTTTAGATGCATACATACATACATACATACAGATATACATATAAACTGAGCCACAAAATAAATGTAAATGGAGGGGTAGGTAGGGGTGAATATAATTAATGGCACTGTAGGTGCGCTGTGACCATGTATTCCGTGCGGTCATGAGTCAGCATTAGACCTAGTGTGCAGCACGTGCAAATCAGGTCAGTGTCACTAAAAATGAGCTCACACCGGCGCCATGAACGTGGAAGCGCGTTTTTGCATGTGCAAGGCGAATGCAAACAGCCATGTCAATCTTTTTTCGCTGAACAGTATTCACACATCACTAGGAATAAAAACCCAGGCTGTTACGCCCTGGCAAAGCAATCACTTCCACATGACCAGAATGCCAAGACTGAGCGCCGTCGACAGAGAAAGAGCCATAGGGTGACTCCAAGCCGGAAACCGTGCTGCACAAGTCGCAACTGCGTTTGGCGTGGCTGTTTCTACAATTTGTCGTTTGTGGGCCAGGTTCCAGGCAAATGGCGACGCTCGGGACAACCCACGAAGCGGCAGACCCCGTGTAACGACTGCGCGACAAGATCGGGCGATTCACCGCCGTCACCTGCGTGAGCCATTCACTTATGCAACGGAAACGGCCAGAGACACCATTGCCAGGCATGGTGCACCAATTTCTGGTGAAACTGTGCGGCATCGATTAACAGAACATCACCTGCACTGCCGCCGTCCCGTAAGGCGACCTGTTCTTACTCCAAGACATAGGCAACA
>CM065729.1:74152534-74155034 GCA_033310375.1 Conus canariensis
TCTTTTCATTCCCGTTCCTCCTCGTCTCTTTCTTCTTCTTCTCCTCTCTTCTCTTCTTCCTTTCTCCATCGTTCTTCTTCTTCTTCTTCTTCTTCTTCTTCGTCTTCTTTCTTCTTCTTCTTTCCTTCTCCTCGTCTCTTTCTTTTCTTCTTCTTCTTCTTCTTCTTCTTCTTCTTCTTCTTCTTTCTTCTTCTTCTTCTTCTTCTTCCCGCCCAGTGTATGACAAGGGTCTGTAGGCCAGCGCTGTACGAAGCATTCACCCGTAAAGAGACAAGGAATGTGTAAAAATGGGAGAAGAGCTGGCCATGACCCGGTCAGAACCTGAAGACAGTCACTGGCTGGCCACAGTCCAGCTGATAGATGATACAGTCCTCTCCTAAGCCCGAAGAGAAAGCGTTCCCTCCCATCGGCTGGTGGTCGATGATCATCGCGTGCATGATATGTACACACAAGGTCTGCCACGCCGCACGTTCAATACCCCTCCCCCCCCCACCCCCCCCTCACCTCCCATCCCTGCGGGCGCCCAGTGGATTAGGGAACCAGGAAATCACGTCTTCAGCAGGCGGCAGGCTTTCTTGGAGAGGAGATGGGCGCAGTCAATCATTGCTCCTTTCCACCACAGAAATGCTGGCTTGGACATATGGCCAGCTGACCCGGCATGACAGCAGTAGACTGAGGACAGGGAGAGCACCAGTTCTGATGGTTTCTTTCGACCAGTCAGAGGATGTTGCTTTGTTTTTTTAGTGCAGGGGGAAGGAGGGAGTAATGGGTGAACCTAATTAGAAGAAAATTTGAAAGAAAAATTATAATTATTCCATCGGGTAAAAGGGGTCAAACAAATTACAAGACAAAACACTACGCGTTTCGACCTCTTTGGTCTTCTTGGGGCAAGAGAGACAACATTCAGGAAAATGCAAACGAAATTCGAGCAAACATAATATCTTCTGAAATAATGCGCAAAATGAAAGATGAAAAAATCAGCGTCCATTTTGTCTGGTAGTTTGCACTGTCCCTTTTGTCCAGTGCAATAATCATAATTTTTCTTTCCAATCTGTGTGAATTTCCGCCTGCAGTCACCTCACTTTAAAACTAACTTAATTAGAAGAGTTCCTTTTTGACCTTCAGCCCTTGGAGACAATCACGTGTGTGTGAAGAAGACGGAGTAGACTTTAAGGCGAAAAAAGCTTAGATAGAAATTAGATTGTTTGAACTTCATCTTTGTTTTTCATCTTCCTTTTATGTATAAACCACATGGTTAGGTCGGGCTGCCTACTTCGCCGAAATCTGTGACGTTCCATGTGATTGGTCGAGAGTATTCGCCGAAATCTGTGACGTTAATGTGATTGGTCGAGAGTATTCGGTGCAATCTGTGACGTTCCATGTGACTGGTCGAGAGAGTTGTCGGAACTCACCAGTCGGAGTGTGTGGTGAGACATCTCCGTGGTCACCAAGTCCGCCTCCGTGCCGTATATGCTCAGCACCGCTCCAGTCAAGTTGAGACAAGTTATATCGTCTACAGCCCAGCCTGAGCATGAAGGCTGCATAGGGCTGTTATAATTCGCTCCACACACACACCACACACACACACACACACACACACACCACACACACACACACGCACACACGAACACGCAAGCAGGCATGCGCACGAGCGAGCTCAACCATAATTAACTGTCCATAACTTTCCGTAATCCTAGTTATTCTATTAACCCATGTCCAGGAAACCATGGTTGTTGACTTGGACATGCCGACTCATCTTCTCACGCACCCACACATGCGCACGCGGACATCTTTCTCTCTCTTTCGCTCTGTCTGTCTGTTCTGTCTGTGTCTGTCTTGTCTGTCTGTCTGTTCTGTCTCTCTCTCTCTCTCTCTCTCTCTCTCTCTCTCTCTCTCTCTCTCTCTTGTCACCCACGCGCGCGCATGCGCGTAGATTGGTCAGAATCAGTCATTTCATTAAACCATACGTGTCACTGTCTATGTGAAGCTTTATCAGCACTTCCATTCACCAAGTTACAGTTTGGAGCGTTCTGACAGGGTTTTTCACTCTGGGATACAAAAATGTGGTGACAATTGAGCTATTGTGCCTCGTGTCTTGTAGCAGAGCCACAGAGCATGCAACCTATACACAGAGCATGCCACCTATCCATAGAGCATGCAACCTATCCACAGAGCATGCAACCTATCCACAGAGCATGCAACCTATCCACAGAGCATACAACCTACCAACAGAGCATGCCAACCTATCCGTTTCTTTTAAAACCATTCATCGCTGACTAGCATGAGAGGAAAATTTATTCCATCATAATTTTCAAGCTGAACATCCAGTTTCTGTTTAGAATTGCTCTTATCGACAACATGATGAGATTCTGTTTTTTCCTTCTTACATAATGGTTTGAAAGAATGAGGCGTTATTTCTCAGTAAGTGTTACGAAAAGGGCTTGTATCTATTGTTCATGTGCTTACGGTTAAAGACCTTTAACCCGAGCGGCAGTGAACT
>CM065729.1:74160034-74167534 GCA_033310375.1 Conus canariensis
CACAAGTCTGCAGGTCTATCCTTCTTCATGATGTTCCACAGACAGTTTATGTGCAGAAGATTCCCCCCATGTCACAAGTCTGCAGGTCTATCCTTCTTCATGATGTTCCACAGACAGTTTATGTGCAGAAGATTCCCCCCATGTCACAAGTCTGCAGGTCTATCCTTCTTCATGATGTTCCACAGACATTTATCTGCAGAAGATTCCCCCACATGCACATCTCCAGTGTCTCCTCTTCATATTCAGAAGTTTATCTCAAGTCCCATGTCAAGTCAGGTCTCTTCTTCATGATGTTCCACAACAGTTTATTGCAGAAGATTCCCCCCATGTCACAAGTCTGCAGGTCTATCCTTCTTCATGATGTTCCACAGACAGTTTATTGCAGAAGATTCCCCCCATGTCACAAGTCTGCAGGTCTATCCTTCTTCATTGTTCCACAGACAGTTTTGCAGAAGATTCCCCATGTCACAAGTCTGCAGGTCTATCTTCTTTGAAGTTTCAAGATCATAAGTCTGAGGATTCCAATGTCACAGTTGCAGAATCCCTCACAGTTCCAGCTTTCTCAGAGTTCCCACATTCCAAAGTCCCGCAAGTCTGCAGTCTATCCTTCTTCATGATGTTCCACAGACAGTTTATTCAGAAGTCCAGAAAGTTCCACCTTTCAATGTCCAGCAGTTATCTCGTTCCCCATGTACACTGCAGTTATCTCAGAGTTCCACATTCCAAAGTCCCATGTCACATCTCAGTTTCCTCCATGATTTCCCAGAAGTTTCCAGTCCATTCACAGTCTCATCTTCTTCTTTGTTTCCACAGACAGTTTATCTGCAGAAATTCCCCCCATGTCACAAGTCTGCAGGTCTATCCTTCTTCATGTGTTCCACAGACAGTTTATCTGCAGAAGATTCCCCCCATGTCACAGTCTTCAGTCTATCCTTCTTCATATGTTCCACAGACAGTTATCTGCAGAAATTCCCCCCATGTCACAAGTCTGCAGTCTATCCTTCTTCATGATGTTCCACAGACAGTTTATCTGCAGAAGATCCCCATTCACAAGTCTGCAGGTCTATCCTTCTTCATGATGTTCCACAGACAGTTATCTGCAGAAGATTCCCCCATGTCACAAGTCTGCAGGTCTTCCTTCTTCATGATGTTCCACAGACAGTTTATCTGCAGAAGATTCCCCCATGTCACAAGTCTGCAGTCTTCCTTCTTCATGATGTTCCACAGACAGTTTATCTGCAGAAATTCCCCATGTCACAAGTCTGCAGTCTTCCTTCTTCATGATGTTCCACAACATTTATTGCAGAAATTCCCCCATGTCACAAGTCGCAGTCTTCCTTCTTCAGAGTTCACAACAGTTTATTGCAGAAGATTCCCCCCATGTCACAAGTCTGCAGTCATCCTTCTTCATGTTTCCAACATTTATCAGAAGATTCCCCCCATGCACAAGTCTCAGGTCTTCCTCTCATGATGTTCCACAACAGTTTATCTCAGAATCCCCCATGTCACAATCTGCAGGTCTATCCTCTTCATGATGTTCACAACATTTATTGCAGAAGATTCCCCCATTCACAAGTCTGCAGTCTCCTTCTTCATGATGTCCAACAGTTTATTGCAGAAATCCCCCATGTCACAAGTCGCAGTCTTCCTTCTTCATGATGTTCCACAGACAGTTTATGCAGAAATCCCCCATGTCACAATCTGCAGTCTTCCTCTTCATGATGTTCCACAGACATTATTGCAGAAATTCCCCCAGTCACAAGTCTCAGGTCTACCTTCTTCATTTTCCACAGACATTTATGCAAAATTCCCCCCATGTCACAATCGCAGCTATCTTCTTCATGATGTTCCACAACAGTTATTGCAAAGATTCCCCCTGTCACAAGTCGCAGGTCTATCCTCTTCATGATGTTCCACAGACAGTTTATTCAAAGATTCCCCCCATGTCACAAGTCTGCAGTCTTCCTTCTCATGGTTCCACAGACATTTATTGCAAAGATTCCCCATGTCACAAGTCTGCAGGTCTTCCTCTTCATGATGTCCACAACATTATTGCAGAAGATTCCCCCCATGTCACAAGCTCAGTCTTCCTCTCATGATGTTCCACAACATTATCAAATCCCCACACATCTGCATCTATCCTCTTCATGTCCACAACATTTACCAAAGATCCCCCATGTCAAAGTCGCATCTCTCTTCAATTCACACATTCTAATTCCCCCATTCACAGTCTGCAGTCTCCTTCTCATGATTCCACAACAGTTTATGCAAATCCCCCCATTCACATCTAGTCTCCTTCTTCATGGTTCCACACAGTATCAAAATCCCCCATTCACAATCTCAGTCCCTCTTCAGATGTTCCAACATTATGCAAAATCCCCTTCACAAGTCGCAGGCCTCTTCGTTCCACACTTATCAAATTCCCCATCACAGTCCAGTCTACTCTCTGTTCACAACAGTTATCGAATTCCCCATGTCACAACGCAGTCCTTCATGAGTCCACAACAGTTATCTCAGAATCCCCATGTCACAATCTCAGTCTTCCTCTATATTTCCCAACGTTATCTCAAATTCCCCATCACAAGTCGCACCTCTGGTTCCACAGACATTATCTCAAATCCCCAGCACAAGTTCAGTCTATCCTTCTTCATGATGTTCCACAGACAGTTTATCTGCAGAAGATTCCCCCCATGTCACAAGTCTGCAGGTCTATCCTTCTTCATGATGTTCCACAGACAGTTTATCTGCAGAAGATTCCCCCCATGTCACAAGTCTGCAGGTCTATCCTTCTTCATGATGTTCCACAGACAGTTTATCTGCAGAAGATTCCCCCATGTCACAAGTCTGCAGGTCCTATCCTTCTTCATGATGTTCCACAGACAGTTTATCTGCAGAAGATTCCCCCCATGTCACAAGTCTGCAGGTCTATCCTTCTTCATGATGTTCCACAGACAGTTTATCTGCAGAAGATTCCCCCATGTCACAAGTCTGCAGGTCTATCCTTCTTCATGATGTTCCACAGACAGTTTATCTGCAGAAGATTCCCCCATGTCACAAGTCTGCAGGTCTATCCTTCTTCATGATGTTCCACAGACAGTTTATCTGCAGAAGATTCCCCCCATGTCACAAGTCTGCAGGTCTATCCTTCTTCATGATGTTCCACAGACAGTTTATCTGCAGAAGATTCCCCCCATGTCACAAGTCTGCAGGTCTATCCTTCTTCATGATGTTCCACAGACAGTTTATCTGCAGAAGATTCCCCCCATGTCACAAGTCTGCAGGTCTATCCTTCTTCATGATGTTCCACAGACAGTTTATCTGCAGAAGATTCCCCCCATGTCACAAGTCTGCAGGTCTATCCTTCTTCATGATGTTCCACAGACAGTTTTATCTGCAGAAGATTCCCCCATGTCACAAGTCTGCAGGTCTTCCTTCTTCATGTGTTCCACAGACAGTTTATCTGCAGAAGATTCCCCCCATGTCACAAGTCTGCAGGTCTATCCTTCTTCATGATGTTCCACAGACAGTTTATCTGCAGAAGATTCCCCCCATGTCACAAGTCTGCAGGTCTATCCTTCTTCATGATGTTCCACAGACAGTTTATCTGCAGAAGATTCCCCCCATGTCACAAGTCTGCAGGTCTGTCCTTCTTCATGTTCTTTGCCGTTTGTGGCTGTGGCACCCTGCGGAGAGCTGAACGACAGTCAGGGTCATTAACTCTCTCGTCACGAACAGACGCTATAGCGTTTCGCGATGACTTTACGCTTTCGTACGAACGAACGCTATCACGGTTTCGGCATTCTCCGATTTTTTATGCGGTGGCGTCGTGATCAGTACACGGCAACAAGATATAGATAGTATCGTCAGCATTCCTTCGTTCACCTGCACAGCGGTTTCGCAGCACACCATACCCACTTCGGCTCAGTGGCTGATTGACCAGACCAACCCACATGACTTACTAATCTGCATAGAAACATGGCGTCTCAAATAAGTTTACTGCTAATGTGTCCGAGCAAAGCCGAGCCCGTCGGCAACGTTTTAGCATTCCTGAAGTTATTGAAATGCTACAAACGGAAGGTTCAGACATTGAAGAAGAGGATGACGAAGCTGATGAAAGTGATTCCAGTGAAGAATTTCGAGGAGAAGAGGAAATTGACACTGACTCGTCTGTGGAGCTCAGTGATGATGAAGGTGAGGGTGGGCCAATTCGCCACGCTAGCAGAGCGTTTGCGTGCCGCGAAAGACTGGGGATTTGAGTGAGCAAGAGTTCATTGGCTTTCCTTTACGCGACTGGCGCGAAGATTCGAGTTTTTCCAACAGTGCCTCCTTTTTCTGGTACTTCTGGCCTTTGTGTGTCAGCTGAGTGCCACGCCCCCATTTTTGCATTATTCCAAGTTAGCTTATGCATAGCAGGCATGTGATTTATCTATCTTATTTAGTTTCCTAGAGTGTATCTACCTTTTTTTTTCAACTCGTTTAGTGTATTTACTGACTTTTTCTGCTGAATGTGAAGCCATGACTGTGCAAGAGTGTTGTGATGCATCTGAAAAAAACTGGAAATTTTTTTCAGCCTCAAGCATAAGAAAGTGTATGAAAGTGGGACGTTTATTCTTTTGTATTCTACTAACACAGTTTATGAATAACACTTCCTGAAAATTTCGTAGAGTTATCTCTTGTTTTGTATTTTTGGTGATTTTTTTTTTTACTAACCATAACAAATGGCCCGTCCACAGGGAAAAACAAGGGACAGAACTGTCCGTCCTAAGTGAGTTAAGACAGCTCGTTGTCGTTCTTGGAGTGTTCCTCTGAGATTCCAGCTGCAGAATGGGTCTGTACGCCACGAACTTTGTGAAAGTGCTGCAGATGAGAATCCTGCCGTTTTTTTGTTGTTGTTTGTTGTTTTAATATTTCGTTTTTTCCTATTCATTTGGCTTTTTCTTTTCTTTTTTTTGGTGCTTAAATACACATTTGGCATTTATATTTGCGGGTATCTATTGTGCGGGGATCTCCATTAAGGAGGTCACTTTTTTTTGCCATACGTCCTTTCATTTTTTTTTTTAGTTTGGTTCTTTGGTTTTTGTTCTTGATGGTTTGTGTGTTTGTTTGTTTGTTTTTTAGACTGTGTACTTTCAAGATTGTATGCGTTTGTGTGTTGTGTGTGTGTGTGTGTGTGTGTTGTGTGTGGTGTGTTGTGTGGTGCGTGCGCGCGCGCACGCGCGCGCGCACGCACAGTATGTGTGTGTTTGTGTGTGTTGAGAGAGAGAGAGAGAGAGAGAGAGAGAGAGAGAGAGAGTGTGTGTGTGTGTGTGTGTGTGTGTGTGTGTGTTGTATGCGTGTGTGTGTGTAGTGTGTGTGTGTGTGTGTGTGTGTGTGTGTAACATTCTGTGTACGCATTCCAAATGTGCTTAATTTATATATTATATATATAATATATATTATATAATATATATATATATATATAAAAGAGTTATTGTATAAAGTCTTCACCTTTGCAAAACGCCCTGACCGCTGACGTTCATTGAGCGCACTCTTTTTTTTTAATCAGATTTTTGGTTGATTGGCAAGTAAAAATTGTTCACAGCAACACACATGGCATTTCAAGCCCAGTTTTCTGTCTTCTGTGTTACTAGTGATATAAGATGACAAGTCTTCTTCTTCTTCTTCTTCTTCTTCTGCACCATCTTTAACAGCGTTGGAGTTGGGAGGGCGAGGGAGAGGGAGGAGGGTGGACAGAAAAACAGAGAACCGGAGGTGGTGGAGTAAAGAGAGATAGGAACAGAAGGAGAAACAGACAGGGAGCACAGAAAAAGAGAGGGACTGGCTGAAAATTGGGTGAGGCAGAGAGAGAGAGAGAGAGAGAGAGAAGGAGAAAGCGAGAAAGAGAGAGAGAGAGAGAGAGAGAGAGAGAGAGAAAGCGAGAATGAAAGAGAGAGAGAGAAAGCGAGAAAGAGAGAGAGAGAGGGAGAGAGAGAGCGAGAGAGAGAAAACACCGTAAGAGGCAATGGAGGAATTTTCCAATCTCCTGCTCTAAACAGTAGTCCAGTTCCAGCTTGACATTTCCCCCAAGCATTCCTACTTCCTTCCCCCCCCCCCCCCCCCCCTCCCCCCCTCCCAGTCCCTCCTCTGTATCCCACCACTCCCCTTTTCCCTTCCCCCACCCACTCTTCCTCCCCCTCCTCCTCCCCCTCCCTCCCCCTTGTCGGATTCCGTCTCCCAGGAATTGTTTCACCCCACCAGTTGTGCTGTGCTCTCTCTCTCTGTCTCTCTCTGTCTCTGTCTCTCTCTGTCCTCTCTCTCTCTCTTCTCTCTGTCTGTCTGTCTCTCTCTCTGTGTGTGTGTTGTGTCTGCTCTCTCTCTCTCTCTCTCTCTCTCTGTCTCTCTCTCTGTCTCTCTCTCTCTCTCTCTCTCTCTCTCTCTCTCTCTCTCTCTCTCTCTCTCCTCTTGATTGTCAGATTGTTCTAAACTGCTCTTTCCTGCGCCCACTCTCGCCTCTTTTCCCCCCCCCTCCCTCCCCTCCCCCCCGCACCCCTCCCCCGCACCCCCCTCTCTCTCTCTCTCTATTTTCTTTTTTTTTTTTTTTCATATTTTTAAAAATTCCGTATCGTATTGTAATTCTAGTCACTTTTTGCATGCTTGCTTTGTTACCTCATCTTATTTTGCATTGTTGACCTACTCAGGGCGAGGACTGCATGTAAAAAAGCACATCACTGCTGATCTATTATCCTCGTAAATAAAGAATTTTGTCTTGTCTTGTCTTGTCTTGTCTTGTCTTGTCTTGTCTCTTCTCTCTCTCTCTCTCTCTCTCTCTCTCTCTCTCTCCTCTCTCTCTCTCTCTCTCTCTCTCTCTCTCTCTCTGGCTGTGCATGAGACATCAGTGTGAGGAGTTGAGACTCCTGCGTTGCGAAGGAAGGATTTTGTTATATGACCCCCTGTCCCACGTAAAAGTGATCGTAGACATCAAATAAACGTACTTTTGACAGTGTTAGAATGTTGAATGTTATCATCAACAACAACAAAAGGGGACGAAAGAAGGAGATGAGTAGGAGAAGAAAGGAGGAACTGGAAAGTGTATAGGAGAGAAAATGATCAATAATGGGAGGTATTGAAGATGAACATGAGGCGATCTAATGTGCAATCAAAGAATATCACTTATTGGGTTTTTGCGGGAGGTTAGTCATAGATTAAAAAGAAAATCAACTAATAACGACTCCGATAAGTCATAAACATAACATTTCTAACGTCTGTAGATGGCACAATATCTTGTAAGAAAAGTCTCATTAAAACACAGTCAAAAAGGTATGCTGAACAGTGACATAACCATGGCATATACACTTGATTTTTCAGCCTTATCTGGTCCGTAATGAGCCACGTAAAAGTCTGAAAGCCAGACTTGAAGTAGGTCTGCAGATCAAAATAAAATCTGTCAGAGTTCTTTGAAGAAGTTTTGAAGATGAAATTAAGCATGTTAACATGTCTCTTCAAGTATATCACTCATTTCTT
>CM065729.1:74182534-74192534 GCA_033310375.1 Conus canariensis
CACAGTGAAATAATGAAGGTGTCTTGTGCAAAATTCCTTGGGGCCAGATTTGGTGGTGTTGGGGGGGGGGGGGGGCTATTAAGGGCCACCCTCTTTTTTATAGCTTAAACAGACACAAAAAATTAACAAAGAAAAAATGATATGTTGTCCCAAAGGAAACTGTCTGAATTTCATTCAAAATGTATTGTAAGTGTAAACTTACCGACACAGTTCTTCAAATACAAGACAATCGTCATTATCTGTCTCTTAAAGGTCTACCAGCGCGTTGGGCTAATGCGTAGGTCAGACATCTACTTAGTCGTCGCCATGAGACCCCCTTCTTAAATCATCTCATCTTAGTCATTAATTCATTTGTTCATCACTTTAAAATCATGTGCAGTGTGGTCTCGAAACCGAGTGGATGTGGTGTAGCGCATATGGACTAGTCCGCACGCAGTGACACCTCCTTTATGAAACTGAAACTGTCTCTTAACCCTAGGGTCGTTGGGCACCATTTGAACTGACAATCTTCTTCCATCCTCGTCAGTCCTCTGCCGCTTTCCGGGAAAGACCTGACGCCAGGCCTGCCCATTTGCTGCATGTTGTTCTGTCCCCTCTGGCTCTGTCTGCCCTCTTCCTCAGTCCCTGCAAGATAAGGTATGACTGTTGAATCTTGAAGGTGAAACACAGAACATGAAAAACAGAGAACATTAAAAAGTACCTTGCTTGTAAAAGATCCTTTGGACTAAAAGAACACGACGTTTCGACTCAAAGAGCCTTCTTCAAAGAGAACTGGTGATTTCTTTGGAGGCCCCCCTGCAAGATAGTTTTTGAAAAATTCAAAAAGAAAAAAAGACAGAAAGAAAGGTGATACACTATACCGAAACAGTACCATTTAATACGTCTTATGTTGAAGTCTGTGTGATGACCGGCGTGTTAGATCATGCGTAGTTCAGACAGCAGCTAGCTGGTCTAGACTTAAGCCTATTAAGTCTACACTGTAAGCCATGACTCCAGCCTTTTTGTACCCCCAGTTCTTGAAGAACAGGGAGTACTTTACAATGGGAGCGAAGAAATGCTGTCTGTGTGTCTGTCTGTCTGTCTTTCTGTCTGTCTGTCTGTCCATGGTCAAAATGTGTTCCACTCGCTCCAGAGAAAACTTCTGGGCTGATATTTCTGAAAATTTGTAGGTATATTCATTATAGGTCATAGATGATGCCCGATGTTTTATTTTACCAGAATAGCCGTTACTAACGGCTATAAATGATAATTAAAAAAATGAAGTCCGATAAGGGAAATAACCACCGCACTGTCGACTTTTTTTTCTTCCATTGACTGGAAATTGTCTCCCCTCTTGGCACTGTGCTGGGAGTACGTTTATATGCTTTGCATCTTGTTTACATCCTTTTTTTCCTGTCTCATCTTCTGTACCACTTCAGTGGCTTTTTGCACCACGCCGATCATTCCGGCCCCTCTGCCACAACCACTGCCTGGTTCATTCTGTACCACTTCAGTGGCTTTTTGCACCACGCCATCATTCCGGCCCCTCGTCCACAACCACAGCCTGGTCCATTCTGTACCACTTCAGTGGCTTTTTGCACCACGCCGATCATTCCGGCCCCTCGGCCACAACCACTGAGCCTGGTCCATTCTGTACCACTTCAGTGGCTTTTTGCACCACGCCGATCATTCCGGCCCCTCGGCCACAACCACAGCCTGGTCCATTCTGTACCACTTCAGTGGCTTTTTGCACCACGCCGATCATTCCGGCCCCTCGTCCACAACCACAGCCTGGTTCATTCTGCAATAGCCCCCGCACCAGCAACCGACCAACAGCTTTCATTATCACGTCACCGAGAGGCACATGCGGTACTGTCGAATCACTTCCGTGCTGTTCAGTGTTGAACATCCCGCTTAGCTTAGGAGCCAGCAGGAGTGAGCTCTCCAGCTGGAGGGCACCATCACGTTCGTCATCCAAAGAAGTCCCTGATTAATTTGCTGAGACGGTTGACCCTGACAGAATCAAACCAATGGCATAGACAGTGGAGAGGGCACCATGAGAGCAGAGCATGAACAGCCACGGATTTTGAGATTTTCACACTCTCAGAGACGCATCCACTGAGTTGATCAAATAACGTTTAATGTGGTACAGTTTGAACATGTTTTTTTAAAAACAGTTTAATGACGTGCAGTTTGAACGTGTTCCAAAAAGAAAATGGTTTAACGTTGTACAATTTGCACATGTTTTAAAAATAAATTTGCACATGTTTTAAAAATAACAATCTAACGTTGTACAGTGTGAAGATGTTTCAAACAGATAAGGTTTTATTGTGATTCAGCATGAATGTGTTTAAAACATATCACGTTTTCATGTGACGCTACAGTTTGAACGAGTTTAAAACAAATAGCGTTTTGATGTGGTACAGTTTGAACACATTTTAAACCGACAACTATTTAACATGGTACAGCTCGAACTTGTTTTAAGCAATGAGAAAAGGTCACTCCTTTAAAAAAGGAAAAGAAAAGAAAAGGTTACATGCTGAAAAAACGACAATCAACGAAAACACTTAAGGTGGACAACTTTAGGTTCTGCTAATAGTGCCGGTCATCCCGCTTCATTTGTTGGTCCCAGATTTTGTTTTTGAAAGTTGTTTTTTTTTAATAATGAAAAACATTTAAAAGGAGAGAAAAATATTTTATTTAAAAGGCCATGTACGCAAACAGACATGGCAGAATGGACAACAAATACCCACTCTGAACTCTTGTACAATAGTCAGTACCTGGTCGCCAGATCATAATATAAAACAAAATGGCTGGCATGTCATAAATTGTGACTAGCAAAAAAAAAAGTGTACAAGAGTTTTTAAAACAAATACAGGTGAAAGGTCCACAAAGGCCAAAAAAGGCAGTGACAGTAAAGAAAAACGAAAAAAACAAATGCAGTCAAAGAGAGTGACATAGAAGAGGCAGTTACTGGAATGTACAGCAGGCAAGGGGAGCAGTTTGCACTGAAAGAGCCCCCCCTCCCCACCACCACCACCACCACCAGCTACCCACCCCCACTCCCCATTCCCCTCCTCCACATTGCCCGGCATTCCCTCCGTGACAACGGTTGCACACTGCTGTAGCACAAGACAGCATATGAGGAGACCGACACAGCGCCACATCACTGTATACCTCAACACTCCAAGCCAAATGTGCATTGCGCGAACACAACATAAATATGAGAGAGAGAGAGAGAGAGAGAGAGAGAGAGAGAGAGAGAGAGAGAGAGAGAGACTCTTACAATACTTCAAACAAGACTTCAAGACTGGACCATAACACTTCAGGGAAAACGTACACACATACATTCTGCCTGCAAAAAAAAAAAAAAAAAAAAAAAAAAACCGGCCAATTAACAAGGGACCTCCCTCCCGGCTGGTACTATTTCAAGACAGGGCAGTGGCCGTGTCAGAAGCACCGGGGAGGACAATTACGGGTGAGGGGATCACTTTAGACGATGAACCCAAACATTACTGAAGTAGCTCGCTCTCAGGAACTCTCGACTCGTGAGGCCAGCGGAGGTGGTTGACCCTTTCAACACCAACAGAGTGTGTGTGTGTGTGTGGGGGGGGGGGGGGGGGAGGGAAGGGGGGGGGCGAGACGTCTGTAATTTCTCTGTTTCAGTCTGCGATGCAGAGGACACGCCGCTTGGGGAAGAGGATTCCAATTGTTAGTATACTCGCCGTTTGCCCGAGACCTGCAAACTTGTCAGCCTCTAAAGCCCTTGTCACACGAAGCGAGTTTCTCGCTCGACAGATTTTTGTTCTTTGCGCTCAACTCTTTCCCTCGTCTCGCTGTTTTGCGGGTCAAGCCCCAGGCAAGTTTGCGAAAAAAAGCAGCAAGCAGTTCGACTGATCACCGTGACTTGGTCATAGAACTCATATTTCAAGTCTGGTGGTTCATACGATTTTGTCCGTTCAATGCACATGTATGCGTTCTGGTTTCGTTATCTTAATGGAGAGAATGAAACTGCAAGCTGAATCATGTTTGAAGCGAGGACAAAATTTCGGTCTCGGTGAAGAACAGCAAAAAACAGAAAATCACTCCCAGTGGAGATGATGGGTTGCTGAACATACGACCTTCACCTTTGTTCTGATGGGTTGATCGCCTTCGACATGCAAACGTCTTACCTCAAAAGTTGAGGACGTTCAGTTCACTAGATTGGGCGGGTATTTGCTCTTGCACTAGCTTACCTATGTGGGTACGCTGATTCCGTGTCAAAAAGCAAGTGCGTTTGAGTAAAAAACTGGGAAAACGTGACATACGCTTTGCTTTGAACATAGGGCAGAGTTCTTTCTTGATTCTGCAACAAAGAGGATATGATGCTCGAGAAATAAACGTACGATTTTCCGGGCATTCACTTCTGCTTGAGGTATGCAAACTTTTGGACAGTCAGCGGTGGGTTGTTAAATCCCCATGGTTCGAACCAGAGTGGATATCCACGATTCTCTGTTTGTAGGGCCATTCTTTATTGTGCAAGTTTTTTTGTTTTTTTGTTTGTTTGTTTGTTTGTTTGTTTTTTTTTTTGGGGGGGGGGTTCAGACCTACTTTGTCTACATGGTAAATACTGCCCATTCTTCCTATCGATCGCAAAGAAGTTTTATGAGTCGGCGATCCCGAGATCAGGATTAATGTTTATGATTTACAGAGACTGAGAAGAAACAAGCAGAAAGGTTAAAGTCTCATTTTCATTTCAGCCTCTTTCATCATCGATAAACACAAATAAATGTTGTCTGTAATGGCCATAACTATTCAACGCCCATCTTGCCCCATATTTGACCAGATAAGTGATTTGCACTTTCTTCATTTTCGTTGTCCTGGGTGTTGTTTATCTTGCGTGAAGAAGACCTAAGAGGTCAAAACGCGTCGTGTTTTGTCTTATGATTCGTGTTTTTTTTTTTTTTTCGGATTATTACATAAACGTTTTAAGATTTAGTTTTTGTAATTCTGTTCAGCCGTTATTTATCCCCCAGGCACTAAACATACTGACGTTTTCTGGTTGGCTGGGAGAGCAGGTGGGATTTTTACTCTCTGCCAACGTCCGTTTAAGAACTGCTGCAAACTCCCTGTGCTTTGATAACAGATGTGCTTTCTGCGAGCATGATGATAGCACAGAACATGTATTTTGGAGATGCTTCTATGTGGATGTGTTTTGGGTAGAAGTCGAGCAGGAATAAATGACAAGTGCAAAGACATTAAACCTTTTTGCCTTGATGGAAAGATATTCATTTTTGGAAATGGAAACGAGACAAGCTTTATGTCAGATTACGTGCTAGGTTTCGTCCTGTTATTTGTACATTTTTATGTTTTTCAATGTAAACTGAAGGAAGAAATGCCTCAGTTGAATATATCTTACGTTAAGTAGTCATTAGAGTGCGAATATGACATGCGTTCTTTTTGTTTACTAAAAATCTACAAAATTATCTGCAGAAAGGCATAAGTGTAAAGAACTAATTGAAAATCAAAAATGACCAAAGAAAAAATAAAACCAGACAAGAAAAGGCCCTCCGAGCCGTATAAACAGTTCTAAAAAGAAACATATATCGTGTGATTTTCATACATGCGTATGATTATGTAATGTGTAGCTTTACCTTCACCTTCACCTATCCCTTGACATAAACTGTTGTCGTTGGGGCACCCCTGATGATCTGGCCACCACTCTCCTCCATCTGTCCCTGACTTCCACCGCTCGCCGAGATTCTGCCAGGCTCATTCCAGTCCACTCTCGGATATTGTCTTCCAATGTTGTTTCATAAGTTGCTGCAAAAAAATGGTATTCCTGTTTACTTTGTTATTTCTACTTTCGCACGCGCGCTCGCGCGCGCCGCGCGCGCGGCGTGTGTGTGTATGTGTGTGTGTGTGTGTGTGTGTGTGTGTGTGTGTGTGTGTGTGTGTGTGTGTGTGTACGTACGCGCGCGCCATAGACTATGTGAAAAGAAATAATTGCTGACAAAATACCTCGGTGACAAATGAACTTGAGTGGGGTTTTTTTTTGTTTCTGTTTTTCTTCCTTTATTTTTCAATAATGTTTTATGATAGGTCTGTCTGTGCTCTGTTATTGTACTATGTGAAAAAAAACTGCCTGTTGTGAATTGCGTCAGTTTTTGATTCACGGTCTTGGATGGCAAAAGTAAAGCTGACCGTTTTCATTAGGGTGGCAGAAAAACAAACCAACAACAACAAAAAAGCATCGACCCGTCTGGTCTTCAAACTCAGCATTAAGCAGTTCAGGGGAATGAAAGGAAGGGGGATGGGGGAGGGGGGTGGGGGTTGTAAGACACTCTAACTCCGACTGCTCCTCCCAAGCCCGTTTCTGACGGGGAGGGATGAGGGGTGTGGTCGGGGTGGAACGCATGTGCATTTGATGCGATAAACGAGAGTAGGTTTTGCTACTGTTACCACCCTCCTCTTGCTTTCACTCAGCAGCTTGTAGGCCATTGTGGACATGCAGTCAGAAACCAAAACTTTCCTGTCCTGCTCCCTGGGCACAGTGATCCGCTCCTGTTGAGGGGAGACAACCATGGAGAGTTCGCTTGTGGTGGAGGAGAATCTGTGGCAGACCTGAGGCACAGACCCTGGGAAAGTCAATACAGACACAAATTTGCACCCACAATGCGGATTGCCATGGATACCGCCGCAAAGTTCACAGGACCCTGGAAATAAAGTTAACGAAGTTAGCAGATGAAGAGACTGTCAGATCGATTCCGTTGCCTTTTCAGTAGTTCCCCACGGAGAGCTTTCTTATGGTGGAGAAGAAATATGGCGAAACTAAGGCATAGGTTCCTAGGTCTATGCTGACACAAATTTGCATGAACTGTTCGGATTTCCTTTTGGTACCGCGATGTAACAACAAAGTAAGCAAAGTACGTGGGCGAGAAGACTGTCCAACCGATCCTGCAGTCTTTTCAACAGTTTCCAAGGATGCTCTGTCATGTAAGTTTACCTGTCGGCGAGTGTCCTAGTGTGACTGGTCTCATTCTTCACTCGTTTGGAGCAGTTGATACAGGTATGTCAAGGCGCATGAGAATGCTGTTTATATTTCAACAGTGAACCCAGCTCTGTTGAGCAGTTTATTTTAGTTGGGCGGAAGGAATTCTGAAGATCTTCCTTTTGCGTAGCAGTCACATGCGATACGAGAAGACGGCAGTTTTACGGACCTCTGAAATAGTAACGAGGATGTTTCTCTCCCATTATTTGTACAAAAGAGATTTCTATGAATTGTGAGTCCGTCAGAACTTCGAATTTACAGCTGTCACGAATCACATCTGATTTCTGTATGCATGTTTGCTTGAGAAAAAAAAGAGCTCAATTTAGAGGCAGAACGAGTCTAATACAACGATCTGCGTATGTGATATTATGGTTTGTCCAAGGTCGATGCAGAGAAAACCAAGGGTCTGTTAAGTCTCTAGCAGTCTGACCATAAAGAACTGCCTGCAGGGGAGATACTTGACAGAAGTTGGGGTTCAAAAGCGGTATCTTTGCAAACTTTGTTGTAGAGGCAAAAGCGGAATCTTTAAGAAATAAACTATCTAAAAAGCGGAATCTTTAAGAAATAAACTATCTAAAAAGCGGAATCTTTAAGAAATAAACTATCTTGGTCTAATGGTCGGGAGAAACAGTAAGCATAGGATTAGGGTTTTTTTCCTCATCGTATCTCGCTAGATAGCGTTCCCATTAAAAAATTAAAAAAATAAAAAAATAAATAAATAAAACCACCTCGTAACTTGCAGTGTTCCCGCTTGATTTTGCGAAACTGAATCGGCTGGAATTTTCTGTTGGTGTTTGCAGATAATTCTACACATTTTCTAAACAGCGAGATTCACCTTTACATTTGACAGAAAGAGTTCCACGTCAGGAGGGGGCGTTAAATCATTTGTCAGAGTTATCCCCCATCCTCCCATCCACCAACCTACCCCCACCCCCACACCACCAGCTCCTGACAAAGTGATGGCACGGGAAGAGGAAGAAAGGGGGTGTCTGGTACCTCTTTAGTGTCTGACACACTTTCAGACGCAGGGTGAACCTGTCGCGTGCATGTCGTGGGAATCACGTTGGCCTCACGTGCACAGACACTAACAGAAATGAAATTAACCAGACATCCTTCATCTGAATCACCACAAAGTGCTTTCGGTCCTGTATCCTCTCGGCAATAGTGGAATGTCTGATAACGAAGTTTCCGAACGCATGGTCCGCAGAGAGTCAGTTGTCTGGGGAACTGAACACCAAAAAGTGGTCGCGGATGTCTTGCTGGGGAATCATGGCTTCAGTCCTCTCTGCCACCGATTGTACAGATGATGACTGGCCGACTTCTTGCCAGAAAACCGTGGGTTCAATTCCCTGTGTAACAGACTTTGAAAGGATGAGTTGTCGTTGTCGCTAATCTGTCCGTAGCGGCGTGGAGAAAAGGATGGCTTGCGCATGTCTGAACAGAGGAAAACAGGTTTGTTCTTAAACCATGCTTATAGGTGTGGTCCGGTTGCCGAGCATAATATGTTAAATATGCTGCAACCGTCTTTGCACCTGATGATTTACATACGGTTACCTATACTAAAATTAGGCTTTAGTGCACTCAACAGTCTTTATTTACCTGTCTGTGTATTTATTTATTTATTTGTTTGTATTGTTGTTACCATTGTTAGTGTTAATATAATTAGTAGTAGTAGATGTAGTATGAGTACTTATATAGCGCCTATCCTTGGTTTGAAACAAGTCTCTAACCGCTTTACAGTCCACACTTTTCTTTACGCAACGAGCTGCCTACCTGGGTAGAGCCTACTGAAGAGCTGCCTGCTGGCGCTTCATTCAGTCGTTCCCCGCCTCATTTCGTCTGTCCCTCACTTAGTTTTTCATTCATTCTTTCGGTGCATGCTATGTGTGTATGTGTTTATCCTCACGCAGGGCCAAACTGGCCTTCCCTTTTGAAAGCTGGTGGTGGAACTTTATGTGTGCGTGAGATGGTATGCGTGCACTCTCACACGGAGACGTATAGCTAGTCTCAATCGAAGGACTTTGTTGGAAAGAGAGTCAGAGGGGGAAATCACCCTGTATCAAAATGCCTTTGCGGAGGTTTAGACGTAATAACTACAAGCTGATCGCCTGTGAGAAAATTAGATATCTAGTTCGCCTAACAATTTTTTACACAGATAATTGGCAGTTGATCGCCTGTGAGAAAACTAGATATCTATTCTGCTCAACAGACTTTACTCATGATAATCTACAGCTGAATGCCTGTGAGAAAATTAGATATCTAGTCTATTCAACAGACTTTACTTATGATTAAGAATGTAGGTTTCTGGATTCTGGATTCAACATTAGAAAAGTAGTTAAAGATTCAGAATCAAAACTTACTTGGAGAATATTTCGACAGGGTCGCCCTGTCTTCATCAGCTCACTGTTGCTGTTGTGGCAGCGAGGCCTGGTGGGGCGACTGTTGTGTGGGGTGAACGGTTGTCAGGATCTGATTGTAGATAGGAGGAAGTTCAAAGCCTTGATCTCTGTTCAGGCTGGGGCGTCTGGTCTTGATTTCGATGGCTTCTTTAACTTTTCTTTTTGTGAGAAAGGACACTGTAGATAAGATGTTGGTTTCTTGGGGGCTGAAACTGTGGCCTGTGGCTTGTAGGTGTTTACTCATGATAATCTACAGCTGAAGGTTTGTAAGAAAACTAGAGCAATAGGCCATTCAACTGTCTTTACACGTAATAATTTACAGCTGATGGCCAGTAAAAAAAATCAACTAGACAGTTAGTCCATCAACTGTCTTTACACATGATAGTTTACGGCTGATGGACTGTTGGAAAAGTAGACAGTTAGTCCACTCACTCGCATTTACACATGATATTTACAACTGATGGCCTGTGATAGAAACTAGACGTGTAGTCCACTCAGCAGTGCTTGTACATTATGACATAATTATGATCGATGATCTGTAAATGACATAATTATGATCGATGGTCTGTACGAAAACTAACCGTTTCATCCT
>CM065729.1:74215034-74224615 GCA_033310375.1 Conus canariensis
ATTTCTTTCAGAACTACATTCGTTGCAATTATTCGATGCACTATTCTTATTTGCATCCATTTTAGCTTAATATCCTTAATTTGATGAACTTTTCTAAAGCATTTCTTCCAAGGTATCTGCCGATTTAGCTTCTCCGTCCATTTTGCACAACAGTTTGGTTCCCAGTTATCTTTTACTAAAAGTCTGTAATAAGTTTTGGAACCTTTATCTACAGAATATATTTTCTTTAGAGCTGTGTTGACTTCTGCTTCAATGTTATCTTTTATCTCATTCTCAAACCCTTGTTCTCTGATGTATTTTTTAATGGATAATATGCATCCACCATAAGATAGGAAATCTATTTTAATATTATACTTTGTTCTGAATTCCTCATGGGATAGTGAATCTCCATTGGCTTTGAAAAAATCAGATACTCTAAATACATTTCTGTTGTTCCAGCTTTTGTGTTTTAACAGTTTATTTCCTATTTTGATATGTTCATTGTAAAGAATTGGTTCTGCAAGTAGCTCTCTAGCATTTTCTGGTTTTATTTTGTAGTAGAACTGCTTATATGACATGAATACATGTTTCCAGAAAACATTGTCTTGAGTGGTGTTGCACAGATGATTTGGGGAGTATTTCTCAATATTCTCAATAATTGGGTATGAAAAAATCAACATGTCTCTCCATCTGTGTGTTGTTTGTCTCAGTCTTTTTATCCATGTTAATTTTAATGCAGTGATGAGAGCATTTATGTCAGGTAGATTCAACCCACCATCCTGTACATCTTTAATAACTGTTTTTCGACTAATTCTATCTTGTTTTCTATTCCATACAAACCAGTAACATAAGTCTTGTAATTCTTTAACAAATGTGTCAGGTGGATTTGGAAGCATCAACCATAGGTAAGTTAGTTTTGACAGAATTAATGATTTCAAGACAGCAATTCTTCCTAAGGGGGTAATGATTCTCTTAAGCCAAATTTTAAATAGTGCCTTCACTTCTATCATTCTATCTTTGTAGTTTCTTTTTTCCATGTGTGTTAAGTCCTGAGTAAACCAAATTCCTAATATTTTGAATTCTTTTGGATTCCAGATCATCTTTAAATGTTCCATATATCTTATTTCACTATGCTTTTGTCTTCCAAGCCAAATTACTTGTGTTTTCTCTTTGTTTAAGAATAAACCTGATGTTTTCCCAAACCTATCAAGAATCTCGATAGATTTTTCAAATGATTTCTTATTCCCTGTGTTCATCAGTTGAGTGTCATCAGCAAATTGTGATATCTTGTGTTGTTTCTCCCCGATTTGTATACCTTCAATACTATTTTCTTCTTTGATCATTATGGATAATATTTCTGCACATAATACGAAGATATATGGTGAGACTGGATCTCCTTGCCTACAACCCCTTTCTATTGAGAACCATGATAATATCTGGCCATTTACGATAACAGTAGACTTAATGTTTTTGTAGAATACTTCTATCCATTTACATATATCTTTACCTAGACCTACAGCCTCTAGCACTTTGTGCATAAAATCCCAATCTAACGAGTCGAATGCCTTTTCGAAGTCTAAATTAATTAGCATCCCTGGGATATTTCTTATGTTAAGATGGTGTATTATGTCATAAATTAACCTAATATTACTACCTATATACCTATTTGGGACAAATCCTGTCTGGTCTTCACTAATCAGTGATGGGAGAACTTTTTTAATTCTATTGGCAATACAAGTCGAGCCAATTTTGTATATAAGGTTTAAAAGTGAAATCGGTCTCCAGTTTTTTACATATTCTTTTGGTTTTCCTTCTTTGGGTATACAAATTATAATACCTTCTTTCTGGGTGTTTGATAGTTCACCTTCTCTAAAACTTTCATTTAAAGCTCGGGTTACAAACACACCAATTTGTTTCCAAAAACATTTGAAAAACTCAGCTCCAAACCCATCCGATCCAGGGCTTTTTCCGTTCTTCATATTTTTCAATGCAATCCCTGCTTCTTCTATTGTTATTTCACCTTGTAATGATTTAGTCTGTTCTTCTGTTAATTTCGGTATCTTATTCACTAAATCTTCAATATTGCATTTCACAGTTGATCTTTTTCGGTATAGATCTTCATAAAAGTGTTTTACTGTAACTTTTATGTCTTCTGGTTTGTCCAGTGTATTACCTTGTCCATCCAGTAGTTTTACAATCTGTTTGCTAATGAAGTTACGCTTTTCTAAACTGCAGAAATATTTACTAACCTTTTCCCCATCTGCAACCCATCTTGCTTTTGATCTTAGTAGTACACCATTCATAACCTTTTCTCTTAGTAATATTAATTCTCTATTACTCTCTTCAATTGTCTTCAAATCCTCCTCTGATTTAAGTGCTTTACTCTCAATATCTTTAATAGTTTGCATAAGGCTGTTTTCTTTACATTGTGATTCTCGTTTTTTAATTGTAGCATACTGGATGGATTTTACTCTTATCTTCATTAGTAAGAAGTCAAGAAAGACCCGATCACACACTGTTAGTTTAGGGTCTGGGCTTTTCGACTGGTTTTCATCTTGGCTATTGTCAGCATTAATATCACTCCCCTCATCTTTATCTGTGTATTCCTCTGTTATTTCTTTTATTAGATTATTGATTCCGTCTACATATTCTTTATCTTTTAATAGAGATGAATTAAATTTCCAAAGAGTTTTGTGTTTAATCTCCTTTCCGAATTGAAGCTTTAGTGTAATTAGTGAATGGTCAGATCTATAGCCTGGTAAAATATCAGTATCTTCAAAATACCAGATTAAATATTCTGACAGAAGGAAGAAGTCTAGCCTACTTTGTTGCAAGGGAGTAGGTCTACGCCATGTGTATTTCCTACAATCAGGGTTGTTTTCTCTCCATATATCTGCTAAAGACAAATCTTGCATCATATCTTCAACTGCTTTTTTAGCTTTGGGGTTATTTACATGTTTATAATTGTAACAATCGATTTCCTGTTCTAGTGCTATATTAAAATCCCCCACCACAATAATGTTATTATTTTTGTACTTTTTAATCGTATTTGTGAGTTCCTCATAGAATGCTGGGTCGTCTTTGTTTGGTCCATATACACTTACTAGCAACAGTTCCTTTTCATGTGTTGTAAATAATATGATGATAAAGTTACCCTGCATGTCTGTTTCCACCTTGTTTATTTTGAATTCGAAATTATTATTAAATAGTATTGCTACTCCTCGAGCATTAGATCTGTATGAGGAGAAAAAGCAATCATACCCCCATTCCGCTCTTATATACTTTTCTGTATCTGTTTCAAAATGAGTATCTTGTAGGCAATATATAGAGTATTGTTTTTTTCTTAAATAATGAAATACATCTCTTCTTTTCTGATAATTCCCTAGACCTTGACAGTTCAATGATGAAATTGTTAACCTGTTTGCCTTGTTACCTACTGAATCCATGGTGTTTTCCTTGTAGTCAAAAACATTACATAAAGGATCATCAAGTGCCACAGGAGGAATAAAAGCAACACACAGGAATCCAGTTCAATGTCACAATGGGCAGGCAAAAAGGAATATACTTTACAACAGCATGCATTTGAATAATCATTGTAATCATGGCTTGCATAATTACCCCGATGTGATTTAATACTGTCCATTTTGCTGTGGGAACATATAACACTAAACCATGTAGCTAGTACAACCAGTTTAACAGCTCTGTCCCTCAGCTGCAACTGTTCATTATTTGAACAGAGACATTGTTTTGCCCACGGCACAGGGTACCCCCCCAAAATATATTCTACTTGCCACGAGTAAAAATTCTTCATGTCTCCCACACACGAAGACCTAGCTTCTTGCATACAAGCAAAAATTACCATTGACAAAGCAGTAATAAAATAATAAAATGGATTTGTAAGCAACCTTCCAGCCATCAACAATTTTCCAGCCATCAACCTACAAACTGGGATTGTGTCATATGAATAATTCATAAGGTCAACCAACCAATATTTAACCCCTTCTGATTCTTTCTTGCACACAGACAACACAAAAAAATGAAAGCATAAACCAGCCAGTACACAAACACACGCACATAGATATAAGTTTCCTTGTGCACATGACTCTGTAACTAATCCACTTGAACATTGACTCGCCATTTTGATGTACACTGACGAGCTTACAGAAACAGACGAAAAGAAAAAATCAACACTTACCCCCTTGAAAAAAAAAAACAACAACCACAACAACAACATAAACCCATCCACCTCCGTTGAGCAAAACTGGGTCATCCGCTGCTATCCCACACCCTTACAATGAATATAAGTTCCATGAGGCAGAAAACACGATGCCTATCACACATTGGAAACAAACATCCAAACATTCACACGATCCATTTTCATTTTGACTCGAACCCTTATGTCAGACACGTGATAGCTACGCAGCTACCAATGATACACACACAAAATTGAACAAAAATAATAAATAAACGATTCAAAGAAAACTCGACTGCGAAGAAAATAGATCGCCACTGATTGTTCATTTGATGTTTTTAGGGTCGTATATTTATAATAACCAGCTGCAACAAAGAGAAAAGAAATTCGTTCAAAAAGCACACGGCAAACACATCCAGTCACGTGAGACACGCCATGCTGTTTAAGGGACGATTGCCGAGTAAATAATGTTATGACAATGTTGCAACTTACAGATACACACAAAACGCACAATATCGACCAAATTTTGAGACATTAAACGTTTAAAGTGCAGTACAATTCCACACAACTTAACTTATCGATTGTCTGCTGTCGTGAGGGGAATCACTTACTGTCCGTAGCAGACGACACGGCCCTCTGTGCTCCGGTACACGCGCGTCTGTGCTCGGCAAGGTCAGCCAGCGAGTCTATGGCAACAATTTTGTTGGTCACCGTCTTAATGACTACCTTGCCGTTCTTGGTCCACGCCTGTTTACAGACTGATGTATCGTCTCTGACGGTGCACAGCAAGGCGTAAGCGCGAGGGGTCAGATCTTCCACAATCACAGTTCTTGTGCCTTTCAGTTTTGATCGGGCATACAATACAGAGTCACGGATCTTTCTTGAAACAAATCGAACTATGATTCCCCGGGGAGCCCCCTCTTTCCCCCCCACTGGACGTGTTTTCCTACCCCCCAGTCTGTGCACAACCTCAATGTCCCCTCTGTCCACCTTCACCTGCAGCTTGTCGCGGAACAGCGCCAACACCTTCCTTTCACACTGCTCCGCCGTCTCCTCCCTGCTCCCGCTTGTCTCCTCCGCCACACCGAAGACCCTCAGGTTGTTCCTCCTGACGTAGGCTGACACCTCCTCCGCCTTGCGGTCTGCCACCTCGGCTGCGAATTTTGCCTCCTTCACCTGGCTCCGTAGATCTTCTTCCCTCTTCTTCGCCTCACTTAGCTCCTGCTTCAAGCTGTCGTTTTCGTTTTTGAGGTCGAAGATTGCTGCTCTCAGCTGTTCTACTGTCTGAGACAGTTTCGCGATGACCGAGCCGTTAGCGCACAGTTTCAGCATAATGTCTTCATTTGTAACGCCGTGAGACGGGGACGGGCGAGAGTCGTTATCCGGACCGGTGGCGAAAACAGCGTCAGGAGAGTCGACGTGTTGAATGGTCGCAGCTTCTTCCATGATCGCTTCTTTGTCCGATCGTGGCTCGAACGTGAATCGCGAGAGATCTTTGGTTGCGCAGTGGGTTTTGGCTTTTTTCTTGGCACTTTTGGACTGCACAATTTCATTCGTTGCGTTGGACGAATCAAGAAGAGACGAATCGGAGGTACTCGATCCAGACTGTGATTTAGCTGTGCGTTTACGGCCCATCGGTTCAAGTTTGAAAATGAACTATAATACGTTGATTTTTATCTCATGGTCTTGATTTAAAGTGCCAACTTACTGTGTGGGGTCGCAGCAGTTGATTTCACAACTAATTACCGGTCATGGTGCGTTCAATTAACGCAAAATCTAATTTTTGTCAGAGCTACGAAAATTAGCGTCCGCTCGCACCGGTAAGCTGTGTTCACCCCCCCCCTCGCTGTTGTTTTTTGTTTGTTTTGTAAATCCTACACTGGCCTTGATCCCCATGACATGAAACAAAACGAAGGAGGGAGGACTGGAGTCATTCCTTGCTCCATTTCTGCTGTATGAGACCAGAGAGAGCGAGGCACAGGAGAGAGAGTAAACACAGAAGAGCAAAATGATACGTCGGACACATTCATTTTTCCATACTGCATTGCCACCGCAAAGGAAGAGACAGAGCGAGAGTGTAGCACAGAGGTGGAAAAATGGTAAGTCGGGGACGCATTTCCAAGAAATGAGGGGGAGGGAAAATGGGATCCTCTCCACACTCCATTCCAACCGTACACCAGAGAGAGAGAGAGAGAGAGAGAGAGAGAGAGCGGGGGGGGGGGAGGGGGGGCACAAAAGTGTAAAATGATAGGCCCGACGCATTTCCAAGAAATGAGGGGGAGGGAAAATGGGATCCTCTCCACACTCCATTCCAACCGTACACCAGAGAGAGAGAGAGAGAGAGAGAGAGAGAGAGAGAGCGGGGGGGGGGGGGGAGGGGGGGCACAAAAGTGTAAAATGATAGGCCCGACGCATTTCCAAGAAATGAGGGGGAGGGAAAATGGGATCCTCTCCACACTCCATTCCAACCGTACACCAGAGAGAGAGAGAGAGAGAGAGAGAGAGAGAGAGAGAGAGAGCGGGGGGGGGGGGAGGGGGGGCACAAAAGTGTAAAATGATAGGCCCGACGCATTTCCAAGAAATGAGGGGGAGGGAAAATGGGATCCTCTCCACACTCCATTCCAACCGTACACCAGAGAGAGAGAGAGAGAGAGAGAGAGAGAGAGAGAGAGAGAGAAGCGGGGGGGGGGGGGGGAGAGGGGGGCACAAAAGTGTAAAATGATAGGCCCGACGCATTTCCAAGAAATGAGGGGGAGGGAAAATAGGTTCCACACTCCATTCCTACCGTATTTAAGACATAGGGAAAGAGAGAGAGAGAGAGAGAGAGAGAGAGAGAGAGAGAGAGAGAGAGAGAGAGAGAGAGAGAGAGGCACAGAAGTGTAAAATGAACGGCCGGACGCATTTACAAGAAATGAGGGGGAGGAACAATAGGTTCCACCGCACACTCCATATCCACCGTTTCAGAGATCGAGAGAGAGAGAAGCACAGGATGCAACATAATAGGCCGGACACGGTTACACTCGCACGTGTGACGACCGTCCCCGCACACAGCGGGACTGTCCCCCCCCCCCCCCCCCCCCCCCCCCCCCCCCCCTCACCCCCTGGAGAGTTCCTCTGAGGTGTTGACTTCACTTGTGCGGTGTGATCTCGAGTCCGCCATCGACCGTTAGTATAAGCCTTACCAGTTGAGTTAGATGCACGTGCTGGGTGTATAAGCGAATCAAGAATCAAAAGCGTGAGCGGGTAGTACCAAATCTGGAAGGGTTAAAGCCTCGTTTTATTCCAGACCTCTACCCCCTTTGAGATGGAGTCATAGTTTGCTGAAGTTTTGTATAGCTGATGTCATTGTATGAAATGTGCAATACAATTTCTTTTATCAATGTGACAGAAATATACAATTCGATGTTTTACTTTTCTTCTATCTGTATTGTTTTTAAAACAGTTCATTTACTCTCTCAGTTTATAGCCGTGTTGATTATTTGTTGTGAAATGAAAGTTCAATTCAATGTTTTGAGTGAAAATGTCACAAGGTGATTATGTACTGTTATCAAAAACATGAATTATCTCCCCTGACAAGGTGATTATGTACTGTCATCAAAAAATATGAATTATCTCCCCTGACAAGCCTCCTTTGTATTTGATTTTCAATCCAGTTGTGAATGGAGCCCTTGTCTTTTGGTATGCTTTCATCTCCCACAGACCCTGTTCCCTTGGGTCCCCGTCATGTACTAATCATTTCTTTTTCTCACGATGAATGTGCAATTTTAACCACAAAATACAAACAGCACATGCAATGCAGCGCAGTTGTGACTCTCTGACGACGCTGCATGACGTACCCAAACAGAACACTGCCGCCCAGAATTCATTGCGGTTTCAGCTGGCTTGAAAACCAGTCGAGCTTGCTAGACGTAACATGGACTGTTCAGCGTGCAAAGGGACACAACTCTCCGACTGTACGTGTTGACAGGAAGAATGATAGAGGCGTGCATGCTTGTGTCTCTTTGTCTGCTTCTGTTGGGGGTGGGGATTAGGGGGAGAGTGAGTGGAAGGGGGAGGGGGAGGGCGGGGAATTCTCGCCGTTCGTTTCACGAGTAAACCGAGACGAGTTCATAGGATATTATTGATAGGCACGGATTGGTGTGGAGGGAGGAGGGGGGGGGGGGGGGGGGGGGAGGCGTCCAGATTCTGTTCCCCTTCCCGCGTAAAACGTCACTGAGAGCAACTTGTTTCAGGGAGGAAGAAAAAAAAACAAACAGGAGAGCGTCATAGACGTACGTATCGTTTTTGTGTTTGGTATTGCTTCTGATTTTACTGATTTTTTTTTTTTCACGACATTTTATGAGGTTGATGACCTCAGTGACCTCAATTTGAATTTTTAAGAAAAAAATGTCTAAAATATTCGGAGGCAATATATGACTGGCGAATATCTTTCAGAGCTGGTCAACACAGAAATATATATTTCACATTGGGCTCTGATGGTTTACATACAAGGGACATAACCCCTCCTTTTTATGACAGCATCTGCATCTGTAATGGTGAACAATGATTGCCACATGATGAAGAAAGAGAGCGGACTCAGATCTGGAACACCTAGATGTGTTTAATCCTTCACCAGTCTGGATGTGGTCGGGCAGTGTTTGTCACGTGCAGTAAGTCAAATGTCGGAGAGAGAGAGAGAGAGAGAGAGAGAGAGAGAGAGAGAGAGAGAGAGACAGAGACAGACAGAGACAGACAGACAGACAGACAGACAGACAGACAGATTGTACACTGCCAGCTTTTGTTGAGGAAGCGATAGCTTGATCAGAGGTTTTCGGCAGTCGTCATTGTTTAGTTCAAATTAGACTGGTTTTGTTGTTGTTGTTGTTTTTTCTTGTTCTTCTTTTTGTGTCCGTTTGACTTATTTCTTGCTTGGGGCCATGCGATTTGCTTTGCTCTGTTTGGGTTTGGCTTGGTTTCGGTCTTTCTTTGGTTTAATTTACTTTGATTTAATGCGGTTTTTTTTCTTTCTTTCTTTTTTTTTTTTTGGGGGGGGGGGGGGAGGGGGGGGCGAATTGTTTTGGTTTGAGCTGATTTTGTTTAATTCAGTTTGATTTTCTTTTTTGTGTGTGTGCTTTTCTTTGTTTGTTTCTCCGTTTGTTTGTTTTGTTTGTATCACCGTGATTAGGTTTGATGTCACGGTTTATTTGGTTTTCTTTGGCTTGGTTTGATTTCAGTTCTTTTTGCTTTGATTTGATTTGGTTTGATTTGATTCTCTTGGAGTCGGTCTGGTTTGGTTCTGGTAGGTTTGGTTTGTTTGGTTTCTTTAGAATTGTTTTCGTTAGGATTTGTTGGGTTCAGTTTTATTAGCCTGCCTGTCTGTGTGGTTCTGTACTTCATTTCCCTCACTCTATCTGTCTCTGTATGTATGTAT
>CM065729.1:74224715-74227215 GCA_033310375.1 Conus canariensis
TCTTGTTGTGTGTGTGTGGTGTGTGTTGTGTGTGTTGTGTGTTGTTTGTTGTTGTGTGTGTGTGTGTGTTGTGTGTTGTCAGTGTGTGTGTGTGCTGTGTGTGTGTGTTGTGTGTTGTGTTGTGTGTTGTGTTCGTGTATGTGTGTGCGTGTGTGTGTTTATGTTCGTTTGTGCATATATGGATGTCTATATTTTTTATATATATATATATATTATTATATATATTTTTGTGTGTTGTGTGTTGTGTGTGTGTTGTTGTGTGTTGTGTTGCATGCAAGTATGGATGGATGGATGGCTGCCATACATGATTGTATGTAAGAAAATATGTATGTATGCGTAGGTGTGTGTTTGGGTAATGTTTACGTCTTTCCGTGTGGCTTGCCTTTGTCGATACACACGTGTGTTTGTGTGTAAGTGGGTAGGTGAGTGGTGTCGATTTGTCTGCTGTGCGCACCTGTTTGTTTTATTATTGTATGTTATTTTGTTGTGTTGTTGTGTGTGTGTGTGTGTTGTGTTGTGTGTTTGTGTGTTGTGTGTTATGTACGTGCGTGCGCCCGTACAAGTATATAGGCATCCATACTTTATGGACCTTTTCATCACAACCGAATCTCTTTCACAGCAGTGTGAACGAGAGATTCAGCGTTCTGGATTCCATCGGAAACATCGGATCATTTACATTGTCACCAGTAGCAAGTTTTCGTCATCTTCATCGTCACTTTTACCGTCACCTCCCTCTCCTCCTCCTCCTCCGCTTCCTCCTTATCCTCCTCCTCCTTTTCTTCTTTGTTTGCCGTGTGGGTGCCTTCCCATTCTTTTCCTTCTTCTTATTGTCATCTTTGTCCTTCTCCCTGACATTCTGCATGCTGTCCTCTTCCCTCTCAGTTTCTTCTCTCACGCTCCTCCTCTCTTTGTTTTTTGTCTTCTATTTTGCTTTGCTCTCCTCTCCTAGCCTCTTCTTGTTACAGTTTCCCCCCCCCCCCCCCCCCCCTCCCCCTGCCTTCTTCTTCTCTTCTGCTCCTCGCCTTTCGTCTTTCTTCCTCTTTCTTCTTTTTTTCCCTTTCTTTCTTTCTTTCTTTCTTTCCTTTTTCTCTCTTCTTTCTTCTTCTTCTTCTTCTTCTCTTCTTCTTCTTCTTCTTCTTCCTCTTCGTCTTCGTCTTTCTTCTTCGTCTTCGTCTTTCTTCTTCTTTTCTTCTTTCTTCTTCTTCTTCTTCTTCTTCTTCTTCTTTGTTCTTTTCTTCTTTGTGCTTCTTCTCTTCTTCTTCTTCTTCTTCTTCTTCTTCTTTGTTCTTTTTCTTCTTTGTGCTTCTTCTTCTTCTTCTTTTCTTCTTCTTCTTCTTCTTCTTCTTCTTCTTTTGTTCTTTTTCTTCTTTGTGCTTCTTCTTCTTCTTCTTCTTCTTCTTCTTCTTCTTCTTCTTCTTCTTTTCTTTTTCTTCTTTGTGCTTCTTCTTCTTCTTTTCTTCTTCTTCTTCTTCTTCTTGTTCTTTTTCTTCTTTGTGCTTCTTCTTCTTCTTCATCTTTCTTCTTCTTCTTCTTCTTCTTCTTCTTCTTCTTCTTCTTCTTCTTCTTCTTCTTCTTCTTCTTCTTCTTCTTCTTCGTCTGCAACTTCTCGTACTGCTTTTTTGTTGGTCTGTTGGTTTTTGTTCGTATTCGTCTTCTTCTTATTCTTCCTCTTCCTCTTCTTCTTGTTACTCCCTCTGTTCCTGTTTCTTCTTCTTCTCCTCCTCCTGCTCTCTTCTTCTTCTTCTTCTTCTTCTTCTTCTTCTTCTTCTTCTTCTTCTTCTTCTTTCTCCTCCTCCTCCTCCTGCTTCTTCTTCTCCTTCTTCTTCTTCTTCTTCCTCTTCGTCTTCGTCTTTCTTCTTCGTCTTCGTCTTTCTTCTTCTTTTCTTCTTCTTCTTCTTCTTCTTCTTCTTCTTCTTCTTCTTCTTCTTCTCTTCTTTGTTCTTTTTCTTCTTTGTGCTTCTTCTTCTTCTTCTTCTTCTTCTTCTTCTTCTTCTTCTTCTTCTTCTTCTTTTCTTTTTTCTTTTCTTCTTTTCTTCTTTCTTCTTCTTCTTCTTCTTCTTCTTCTTCTTCTTCTTTGTTCTTTTTCTTCTTTGTGCTTCTTCTTCTTCTTCTTCTTCTTTTCTTTTCTTCTTTGTCTTTTCTTCTTTCTTCTTCTTCTTCTTCTTCTCTTCTTCTTCTTTTCTTCTTCTTCTTGTTCTTTTTCTTCTTTGTGCTTCTTCTTCTTCTTCTTCTTCTTCTTCTTCTTCTTCTTTTTGTCTTTTTCTTCTTTGTGCTTCTTCTTCTTCTTCATCTTCTTCTTCTTCTTCTTCTTCTTCTTCTTCTTCTTCTTTTCTTCTTCTTCTCTTCTTCTTCTTCTTTCTTCTTCTTCTTCTCTTCGTCTGCAACTTCTCGTACTGCTTTTTTGTTGGTCTGTTGGTTTTTGTTCGTATTCGTCTTCTTCTTATTCTTCCTCTTCCTCTTCTTCTTGTTTCCCTCTGTTCCTGTTTCTTCTTCTTCTCCT
>CM065729.1:74244715-74247980 GCA_033310375.1 Conus canariensis
AGCATGTGGGGCAACGTGCAGTGTTTTAAACGTGGACTTTTCCTTTGGTCATTGTTCAAATCCTTATAAATTTTTATCTGCACTTTATCTAATGGCCTCATAGGCTGTGTCTTTTATATTGGTTATTTTGATGTCGTGTGTGTGTGTGTGTGTGTGTGTGTGTGTGTGTGTGTGTGTGTGGTGTGTGTTTTCTTTTTACTGTTTTCTAACCTCTCTTACCCCACGCCAACCCACAAACCTCCACCCCCAACCCCCAACCCCCAACCCCCACACACAATCCCCCTTTGCGTCTCCCACCCCTTCCTCCCATCTCTTCTTCCTGTCTTCAATTTCTTACATTAACTCAAAAGCATCTCAAGCCGAAATATAAAAACGTAGGGAAGGAGACAGAGCAGAAGATCTACTAGAGCAATGACAGTGGCACGTAGAATGTCAACCTTTAAGCATCCCGATGCATCGAACCAGACAGAACCATTAAGAACGATTCGTCGTCTTTGTCGTGCGCGTGTTTATGGTGTGCTTCAAAAGGCACACAATAAGAGCAGTGAGATATAATGGGCTGTTGCTTCTTCGAACCTCTGTGAAGCCCTTGAAACACGACGTCCATCTTTGTTTGCGAAGAAATTCAGCACGAAAGGCGAATAAAGGGAGAGCACTTTAAGCAAAGACTGGGCCGCCTCCCTCCCTCCCCTCTCTCTCTCTCTCTCTCTCTCTCCTCTCTCTCTCTGATATATTCATGTGTGTATTTTGTTGGGCCACACGATAGTTAATATTATAAACTTTGTCACGATTGGTTAATATTCGTGGGACCTTTTCATATTTATAAATCCAGGGGCACTCAGGAGGGGTGTGTGCAAATTTGAGTCTCAGTATCCACCAGCACTACCACACCCCGCCTCCCCTAACCCATCCTTCCCCCTACCCTCCACCCCACCCCACCCACCACGTCCTTACCACGCCACGATCTCCACCACCCCCTCTCGGCAGCTAAGGGAAGTAACCAGTTTCGATCCGACTTCATGTGATTACTGGCCCTGGCGGTTCAAGCAGCTGCGCCCTCTTTAATCCTGTTATGATTCCTTGCTTGGAATACATTGTACTTGTCGTCTTTGGGATGCCCCTGTCTCTGACACGCCCTCCAGGTCCACCTCCCACCCACCCCCACCCACCCCCCACCATCTCCATCCCGCCTGTAACACCATTGCGACGCTAGGTACCATCCCCACCACCCCCACCCCCGATTCCGCCAGCGATTCCACGTGGGTTTAGCCTACAGTGGTCTGTCTTTATCTCGTTGACTGGAAGCGTGCTGGCAGCGGGGGAGGTAACGCTGGATCGATTCCTACTGGAATCAACGGGTGGTGCCACTCTGACGGCCCCTCCTCTCCCGTCCCCCTTCTCCCTCATCCCCCCCCCCCCCCACCCCCCCAACCTCCCCTCCCGCGCGTACTCAAGCCCCCAAGACAGACCGAAGTGCCAGTTGTGTCGTGTAATGTCTATTCTTTGCGTACAAACTGACCTATACTGTATTGGAGCGAGCTTCACAATAACCCCTTCTAAAGAGAGGATGTGTAACACCCGTATCTGTTGGTCTGTTTGTTTGTCTGTCTGTCTGTCTCTTTGCGAGATTACGCCAAAACTATGGAACCGCTTAGTTTCAAAGTGAGGTGTCTGCGGCTGGAAATTGAAACAAATCTTACAAGAGAAATTATAATTATTCCGCCCAAACAAAAGGGACAAAACAAATGACAAGACAAAACACGTTTCAACCTCTTTGGTCTTCTTCAGGCAAGGCACACCTTCAGGGCAGTGAACACGAAGAGCGAGCCATCACTTTATCTTCTCAAACTGGGCGCATCTTGCTCGTCCTTCGTGTTCATTGTCCTGAATGTTGTTTCTCTCGCTTGAGAGGAAGACCAAAGAGGTCGAAATGCGTCATGTTTCGTCTTGTAATTTGTTTGTTCCCATTGTTTGGCGGAATGATCATAACATTCATTTTTAAGATTTATTGAACCGTTGTTGAGAAAATTGGGTGGTAAGGTAGAGTAGGACCTGCGGACAAAGCCATTACATTTTGGCTCGGACAAGTCAAATCCACAAAGCCATTACATTTTGGCTCGGACAAGTCAAATCCACAAAGCCATTACATTTTGGCTCGGACAAGTCAAATCCACAAAGCCATTACATTTTGGCTCGGACAAATCAAATCCACAAAGCCATTACATTTTGGCTCGGACAAGTCAAATCCATTCCAGTATATTTACTGTAACGATGTCGGTGTTTGGGATGTCTGAAATCCCAGTATAAATTTGGTCATAATAGACTTTAAGTTAATGCCTGAATCCATTCGCACGCACCACACACACCACACACACACACACACACACACACACACACACACACACACACACGCGCGCGCGCGCGCGCGCGCGCGCGCGCGCGCGCGCACTCTGTGTGTGTGTGTGTAAATATGTATGCAGATGGATCCACAGATAGACTGATTGATTCATCTTTAATACGCAAGGATGAAGATGTTAGGCCAAAGTCTAGTCTTACAATCTGTCCTTGTCATGCACACATTATTTCAACACATATCATTCATACTGACAATTCAACATAGCAACACCGTAAGGAAGAGAGAGAGAGAGAGAGAGGAGAGAGAGAGAGAAGAGATGTCAGTGAGATCAAATATATGAACCATTGGGTCAGATCCATTAGTCGAAGAGAAACAAAACGCATACAGAACACAAACATCAAAAGACCAATACTAGGACATCTGAAATACTTCTGCAATCCCTGTGCTATCAAAGTCTTGCAACTCTTTAAAGCGAAAATTTGTTCAAAAAAGGAGAAGAAAAAGAAAAAAAGAGCGTGCCTGTCATTCTTCATTGGCGTGGTGTTTCTGTCTGTCTCTTTCGGTCTTCAGAAATGAGGATGCTTGCTTCGAAATTCGATGGCCATGAAAGGGTTGGATGATGGCCATGTGCAATTTGGCCGCAGGGAGTACAAGGTCCATCCATCCGCCGTGCTCTGAACAGAAGGGGCCACCAGCTCAAGAGTGACAAGGAAGTTGGGGCTGGGGGAGTTGGTGGGGGGGGGGGGGGGGGGGGGGGTCTGCCTACACATGCTCCGTTTGTTGTTGTGGGGGGGTACGGGTAGTGGTAGGATGGTGGTGGGGGGGCGGGGGGGGGGGGGTCTGGTGATTGGTGGGCGGAGTTCTGTTCCTTAGGTCAAGCGGTAATGGCAGGTGTTTATCTCTTGTTTA
>CM065729.1:74248080-74253080 GCA_033310375.1 Conus canariensis
AGTGTTTGTTTTCTCCTCTCCTTTTCCACACCTTCCTTCTTTCCTTTTTTCTTCTTCTTCTTCTTCTTCTTCTTCTTCTTTTCTTCTTCTTCTTCTTCTTCTTCTTTTTCTTCTTCTTCTTCTTCTTCTTTTTTTTCTTCTTCTTCTTCTTCTTTCTTCTTCTTTCTTCTTTTTCTTCTTCTTCTTCTTCTTCTTCTTCTTCTTTTTTTCTTCTTCTTCTTCTTCTTCTTCTTCTTCTTCTTCTTCTTTTTTTTTTCTTCTTCTTCTTCTTCTTCTTCTTTTTTTTTCTTCTTCTTCTTCTTCTTCTTCTTCTTTTTTCTTCTTTCTTCTATGAGTTCCATAGTTCCTGCGGTCGATGATCATAACCTCAACAACACAATTCTTCCTTCTAACAAAAAATCTGTCTGCTGTGGCAAACGCCGTGAAACCCTCTTCATTGATCATTTCCCATCATTCAGGGACCCCCCCTCAAAACGGAACCTCTATCATGACCATTCATTTAAACAAAAACCGGAACTGCACAATTGGTTCTGGACCTCAAAACAGCTGCTGATATAAAACATTCATTAGAGAGCTCTCGTTCTCAAAGCACAGCAAGCTCTGGAAAGTCATCAGCATTCAGAAATCACAGAAATGTTCAGAATGACAGTTACAACACAACTTCTTTCCACTTTCCAGTCAACACAATAGAGCGTATCGTCACTCAAACTCTGTCTATTTACCATCCTTCCATCATCGCTCATTCCCACAAACCGTGTCTTACAGTGAAACCCCATCAACGTACCCTGTCATGACCTTCCACTAAACGCCGCTCACCCTGATCATCCTGCATCCGCAATTCACCATGATTACTATGCATCTGCCCTCATCCCTGACTATCATGCATCTGCCCTCATTCTGACTATCATGCATCCGCCCTCATCCTGAATACCCTGCAGCCTCCGATCGTCATAACTACCCTGCAGCCGCCGCTCACCATGAATACCCTACAGCCAACCATGACTACCGTGTAGCCTCCGCGCACCGTAACTACCCTGCAGGCGCCGCTAAACCGTAACTACCGTGCAGCAGCCGCTCACCTTTACTACCCTGCAGGCGCCGTTCACCGTAACTACCCTGCAGGCACGCTCACTGTAAATACCCTGCAGGCGGCCGCTCACCGTAAACTACCCTGCAGGCGCCGCTCACCGTAACTACCCTGCAGGCGCCGCTCACTTTTAACTACCCTGCAGGCGCCGCTCACCGTAACTACCTTGCAGGCGCCGCTCACTGTGTCTATCCTGCAGGCGCCGCTCACTGTGACTACGGTGCATGGCACCGCTCACAGTGACCACCATGCAGGCGCCCCTCGCCATGACTACCGTGCAGGCGCCCCCCGCCATGATTACCGTCCAGCTCCCCCGCTCACCATGACAACCCTGTAGCCGCCGCTCACCGTGTGTTTCAACAGACGTCCCCTCACCGTGTGGGGCGGCGCTACAACATCTACTCGCGGTCATCAAACAGAAGAAACGACAGTCACAATTTAGACCAAGTAAATCAGTTCTGTGATTCAAGTCTTGGTCACCAAAATATAAAATGTTGACCTGTTTCCCGGACATCCAACTCCCTTTTCCAGCCTGCCTCTCTGTTACTCAGCAGACTGCTTTTCCCCCTCTGTGCCCCACCCCCAAATTAATTCTCTTATTTAGTAGGGGTTCGGATTGCATGCTATTCCACTCATTAGCAATCATCAGGACTTCCCTGCAATTGAGTGTCTATTGTGAGCCATGAAATGACCAATGCACTTAGTTTAACTATAATTATTCTGAACTGAATATTTTCCGTATCCTCTCTATTTCACGTGGTAATTCTGTATATCTCCAGGTTTGCGCTGCTTCCCTCCATTCACTAATGTCAACCAATGTGAATGTATCAGACTGGCCCGTCAATGACGGTCTGCGCATAGGTCACCTAAATATTTGTCATCTCATAATCAAAATGTCTGATGTATCAAAAATCATTCATAATAACCATTAACCTTTCCATGTCTTTGGATTTTTGAGGCATGGACAAACAGCCGCGTTGGGTGACAATTCTATATCCATTCCTGGATACTCAATTGTCCGGAGAAATCCTGAAAATATTCTTGAAACAGGTATTGCTGTCTACGTCCAAAAAGATGTCCCATACCAAAAATTCGTAACGATCTTTGTCACAAAAATATTGAAATAACGTGGCTTGAAATTCAGTCAAAAAGTAAGACATTAGCGTCAATTCTTGTCGATTTGTATACAGACATCCTAAAAGTAAGTGTCAGCTGGTATAACGATTTTTTGTGAGATGATGGACACAGTATGGCTTTTGAAAACAGAATACTATTTTGGGAGATTTCAATATAGATCTGTTTCAGTCTTGTTCTCAAAGGTTCCAACATTGCTAATTCATAAAAATCTTCATCAGTGCATTTTCTTTACCGACTAGAGTTACTTCAAAATCCAATACCCTTATAGACCACATATATTCGTCGAACATTGCTGCACTTACAGAAATATGTGTACCGCCTACTGGTGCAAGTGACCACAATGCTGTTTGCCGTAACTTGGAACAAAAAAGGTTTTAAAGTTCCAAAAGCAAGTCATTTGGTAATCACATTTCGTTCATTCAAAACTTCAACTTACACGCTTTTTCAATCTGATCTCATTTCCTCGCCTTTTGCAAAACATCTATAGCTACACCGATCCAGATGATGCCCTTGCCTTTTGGACGAGAAACCTTTCTGATATTGTCGACAAAAACCCTCCCCTTGATCCGAGGCGAGGGCAAATCAGATAATCCTGCCTGTCTGGCTCACTCAGGATATTCTGAATGCCATGGACGAGAGGGACAATTTAAAAAGTGTAGGCTCTGACAAAGAGTATAAGAGAAAACGCAACATTGTGAAGTACATGATTTAGAAAGTCTAAATGTGATTCTTTCAGAAAAGTTGGTCCAAAATAAAAAACAACGGAGCCTCTATTTGGAAAGCTATTAATAAACTTACCGGACCGTGTTTTATCAAGACAGGAATGTTCCATTCCAGTAGAAACACTAAATGTTCAATTTTTTCCAATATTGGTAACAAGCTAAACATAGGGAAAGATAAAACTAGCATTTTTGACACTGCGAATTTACAGAAATTTTGTGATGCAAGAAATATGCACGCAAAGTTTTCTATCCCCCTAATATCTGTTAATGAAGTGTTTTTATATCTATCAACTTTGAAAAATAAAAGTTCATACAGCTTTGATGGAATCAGTCCCAAGATATTAAAACTATCTGTACCATATATTGTAGATTCTCTTACATACCTCTTTAATCTATGTTTATCTAAACATTACTTTCCAGAAGCATTTAACATGCAAAAATTATCCCTCTGCACAAAAAAGGGAATTCAGATGATCCAAATAACTACAGACCAATTTCGCTGCTATCGTCCGTCTCAAAGCCATTAGAACGTCATATCCATCACCATCTATCATCTTTTATTGAGAAACATAAACGTTGTATATCAATCAGTCAGGATTTAGGAAACTACATTCATGTGAAACGGCTTTGTGTCGGATCACAAATTTGGTGGCTAAAAGATATCAACAACAGGAAAGCAGTTGGTGTAGTTTTTATTGATTTAACAAAGGCTTTTGATTTAATTAATCACAATATACTGCTAAAAAAGCTTAATGTTTACGGCGTCGACAACAATACGGAATCATTTTTTAGATCTTATTTGTCGAACCGTACGCAATCTGTTTTTTCACGAGGTGTCATTTCTTCTAAAAGACTGTTGCCAAGAGGCGTGCCACAGGGGTCAATCTTAGGTCCCCTGTTGTTCTCCCTCTACATAAATGATCTCCCTTTATCAATTCAAAATGCAGTGTGTGATTTGTTTCGCTGATGATACATCTTTACAATACTCTAGTCATAGCATCAATGAAATTAATTATCATTTAAATGCAAGCATGAAATCAGTGGAAGGCTGGTGTGATTCAAATGACATGCTTGTTCATCCTCATAAAACCGAGTCTATGTTAATATGTGCACGTCAAAAAAGACAAGTCATAAAAGAAGCAAAATTAAAAATAATGTACAAAGATAACACAATAAAACAAGTTACAAAGCACAAATTATTAGGCATCGTCATCGATGAAAATCTTTCCTGGCACGATCAGATCCATAACCTAATCAAACAAGTCTCGTGTTGTGTGTTCCAGCTGTCACAGATAAAACACTTTCTCAACGAACATTCACGAAAAATGTATTATTTTGCTTTTGTTCAGGCTCGATTAGACTACTGCTCTATTATCTGGGGTAAATGTGCGCCATCTACGTTAAAACCACTTTGTTCATTACAAAAACGAGCAATTAAGATGATCAGCTGTCAGAAACAATCCGATCCTTCTATGCGTGATGTATTTAGGTACAATAGAATACTGCCTCTTCACTCATGTATAACATTCAACACTCTGATTCTTATGCACAAAATTGTTCATGACGCATGCCCAGATTATTTAAAATCATTAGTACATTTACATCACCATCATGATTCGCTCAGATTCATTATTCCTAAAGCTAATTTAGATTTATTCAAAACAAGTTTCTCCTTCTGTGGCTGTAAAGAATGGAACACACTTCCAGCAAAACACAGGAATATTTCCCAATTATCAGCTTTCAAAAATGAAGTAAAGTTACTTCTTTTTGATACTCATGACTGACCTATGCGTAGACATTAGCCTGACTATACATACTTACCGGAGACAAAAAAAAAAAGTGTACTGCTGATAAACGATGCAGTTGATTGAGATGTGTGTGTGTGTGTGTGTGTGTGTGTGTGTGTGTGTGTGTGTGTGTTGTGTGTGTGTGTGTGTGAGGGGGGGGGGAGGACGGAGGAGAGAGAGAGAGGAGAGAGAGAGAGAGGAGAGAGAGAGAGAGAGAGAGAGATTTTAAGCATGAAATCGTTATATTGATGTTATTTTGTAATTCGA
>CM065729.1:74263080-74276705 GCA_033310375.1 Conus canariensis
GAGGGCCAAATTTAGACTTTTGCAATACCATGACAAACAAGAATATAAAACTACCGCAGGCATATTCTCAAAGTTATATATTTTAAGATTTATATATATACCCAGCACACAGAAAGCTTTACAATTCTATGGTGTCTACTTGCCTAGAGTAAAGTTGTTTTTTATTTTGTTAAAACAACACCAAAAGCTAAATAACAAAGTGTATCTTACATTACTTTTTAGCCACTACTTTTTAATAAAATTTATTTTAAATACTTTATTAGATTGAATATAAAAATGCTGCTTTTAATACATAAAATTGGGAAAAGATTATTTTGAGGTGGGGAATTTAGCCGCCTAAATTTATACAATGCCGCGTGACGGCTAACGCCTGCACTAAACGACGCCGGTGGGGAATTTAGCCGCCTAAATTTATACAATGCCGCGTGACGGCCTGCAGTAAACGACGCCCTTACTCCGTTATGTGTAACTCGACACGAACCAGCAAACAGTGCGACGCTTTGACTCGGCAATTATGCAGTTGGGTAAGCCGTGGCCAGACATGTCTGACCTAGATACTACATAAAGGCAGCAAACCCTTCAGAAGTGAAGAGGAGTTGTCTCCTCGGAAAAGAATGTAACAATTAATTGTGTTTTATGAAAAAAATCGTCATCAAGTTCTTAACAAGTTCTTATTCAAGTTCTATTCAAGTTCTTATTCAAGTTCTTATTTAAGTTCTTAACAAGTTCTTATTCAAGTTCTTATTCAAGTCATCGTCAAGTTCTTAACAAGTTCTTATTTAAGTACTTATTCAAGTTCTTAACAAGTCGTCATCAAGTTCTTAACAAGTCGTCATCAAGTCGCCATTAAGTTCTTATCAAGTCGTTATTAAGTTCTTATCAAGTCGTCATGAAGTCGTCATCAAGTCGTTATCAAGTTCTTATTCAAGTCACTTATAATTATTTATTAAGTTCTTGAAATATTACTGCATATCAAATGGATCAAAATGAGATTTTGTTGTTGGCGGTTCTGGCATGCTTTTTGTTTGGCTTCTGTATTTAGTGGTTGAGATTTTTTTGACTGCTTTGGTTTTTGCTGGCGTTGTTTATATATTTTATAACCGTAATAACCACCCCCAGCAGCAATGCCGCCAAAAATGACAATTGTTTTAAGTTCAGTATTCCATAAAGACTTTGGTGTTGCAGGCCTTGAATCAACTTGTTCTGGTGTTTTTATAGCTGGCATTGAAACAACTGTTGGCGTTGGCGGTGTTATGTTTTCATTATGAGTTATATTCTGTGATTGCAACATTAATTTTTTTTGTTTGTTCCACTCTGCTAATTTTTTTCCTGCTGCAACGTGCCCAGGATGAGGAGGCTTTTTACTGGTCACTTTCTCCACCTGATTCAATGTTTTCTGATTCTGCTGATTTTCTGGCTCGGTCATTTTGAAGGGAAACAAAATCTATATGATTAAATGTAATTAATCCCATGATTAATGGCGACAGTAATGTTCCAAATCTGTAATACAGATCACATCCTAGAGACTCTAATGACTTTGTTAAAACGGGATCCTGTGTTAAATCATACATAAAATCTTGTTCAGAATCAATGGGAGCAAATCTACTAACTAGTTTAGTGTACAAACTAAGAACCGTTTGCCCAACACTTTTTACCATTCTTGACCCCAGTTGCGCTTCATACCTGTTGTGATACTTTACAATGTCTTGTGGTGACATTTGTTGAATCTGTTCTATGCTGAATTCATTTCCAAGGTACTGTTTTGTTTTTCCACATGCTGCTAAAGAATACAGCCCTTCGTTTTTGCGCATAATAGCTTGGTCATCAACTTGATCATTTGTAATCATAAGTTCAGGAAGTAAATCATCGCAGTTCATGTTTTATTAATAATAATAAATATTATTTTATTTTTAAAAATGAGCACCGAAAAAACTGTTGCTAACCTCGTATACCATTCTGCTGTTATAGGAGGTCTAAGTGTAGGATACACAATGCTTGGTAAAAGCTTGTTAAGAATAAAACCAGCAGATCTTGGCAAACTAGACTTTGAAGACTCAGCAAAGCTGATTGCTGTGATTACAGCTTCATTTGCTACGAAAGATTTTTTAGTTAAGCAAGGAATAATTCCAGACAGTATCAATATGTAAAATTAAAAAAATACATTTATAAAAATGGCTTCACTCGTAATGATGATTGGTGGCGCTGTGGTTAATGCGCTTGCTTTTAGCGGAAGTAATTACGCATTTAGTAAACTACGGGATGACGGCGAGAGAAAAAGACATAACAAAGCTATGGAGCAACTAGCCGCAGCACAAGCTGCGTATGAAAAGCAGAGAATTGAGCAGTTAGATTTTATTAACGATGAACTGAAAAAACAGGGACATGCAGCTTACACATTTAAAGATGTTGATCAAGCAATAAAAGAATATTATCTTGTAACAGGCAAGCCAATCGAGACATTGCCTCCACCAAAATTCAGCGATTTTTATCAACCATCAGAAAAACAAAAGATGCAAGAAATATTGTTTATTGCCTTTGGTATGACCGTTGTGTATTTTGTTGCACATAATATTGGCTGAATAAAAAATGAACAAGATCTATTATTCGCCAAAAGGATATTGGAAGGGAATAACAGCAATTAAAAAGCTAAGCCAAGCAGCTGGAGTCAGTGAACAAACAGCAAAGGAATGGTTATCTAAACAAGCAATTTGGCAAATTTATTTACCAGCGCCTAAACGAATACAAAGACCACACTTTGTCAACACAATACCGAACGACACCCATCAAATGGATCTTCTATATTTACCCCATGATACGATTAGACGAAAAAGATTTAAGTACGCACTTACAGTCATTGACATAGCTTCAAGATACAAAGATGCTGAACCATTAACACAAAAGAGTGCTTCTGCTGTTGCTGTCGCTTTACAACTGATATATCAACGAGGCCCGTTAACTTATCCTCGCATGATTCAAGTCGATGAAGGAAAAGAATTTAAAGGTCAAGTAAATCAATTATTGTTAAAACATAGAGTTACCATTAAAAGAGGCATTCCAGGAGTTCACAAATCACAGGCTTTGGTTGAAAACTTTAACAAACAGTTATCTGAAAGGCTTTTTTCCTACCAGTATCACAGAGAGCTGATTGACAATTCTCGCAACACAGAATGGGTTAGAAGACTGCCCTCAGTTCTACGTGCAATGAATAATGAAGAATTTAAATTAACAGGTCTAAAACCAGTACAAGCAATCAAAAAACAAAAAATAAATGTTGTTGAAGGAGACGCCAGTTCATCAAGCAAACTATTACCATTTGGTTTGAAAGTAAGGTACCTTTATTTACCGGGAGAAGCAGAAGGGGACACCCGCATCAGGGCAACCGATCCAGTTTGGAGTGTTGACTCATATGAAATAAAAAGAATTGTAAAGATGAATCCGCCTGTGTATTATTTACGAGAAACTGACACAACAAAACGACCAGCCCCTCAAAGATCTTTTGTGAAAGAAGAACTGCAAATAATCCCGCCAGACACAGTTCCGCTTAATTAATTTACGTAAATATATTTGAGTTTAAAATGGAAGCTCAAAAGGAAGAAATCTTACATGAAACTAAAATGATGATAAAAAAAAAAGAGACCTTAGAATTAATACAAGAATCATATGATACGTGTTCAGCTATTAAGGAAACAATTAAGTGGATTCATCGGTACATGGCAACGCATCCTGATCGCCTACGCCCAAAATCCCAAATTTTGATTATCAGAATATGGGATAAAGAATATCTTGAAATAATAAAAAAAATTCGTGCACATCAAGCAAACATGAGAAAAAATTTGTCTGAATTGGATATTGATATGATTGAGCTTCTAGATAAATTTGAGGAAAAATATAAACCCGCGGATGAAGAAGGTATGTAATTATGCTGTTTTCCAATGCCCGATTGCATATGAAAACTCTGGATTAACAAACACACGTTTTGTGTTTGTTCTATCTAATGACTTCTTTGTTACAACAGTTGTGTTGATCTCATGTAGATTAGATCGTAGTTTGTAATTGTCATGATGAAAAGTCTTTTTTTTGAACAATGCTTCTTTATAGTTGTCATGGGATATGCTTGACTGCACAGCGCTGCGAGATATTCCTTTTGCTTTTTTGATGGTTTTTTCTTGACACGAAACACTGTACATTTTTTACCTCAAACCAACAAACTCCTTGATCACCCCTCCAGATAATTCATCCTTCATCTTTCCTAAAACCTTCTTGTTAACAGTTGAATGCAAAGGTGAATCTTTAGGGTAATCAGATGTGTCGTACCATCCGGCATGCTCTTTTGCTACTTCTAATTCCATGTCTTTGTAAAAATCTTCAGTAGGGATGTCGATTACAAAGGAATCTGTATCTGTGTACAGAACTCTGGACTCTGGATACAAGGGTTTAAAGTAGTCGTAAAGAAATTCTAACATCAAAAGCTTCGACAGCTCTAAAACAGTAAACCCAATAAAAACAGGTTTGTCCAATTTGACTTTCTTTTTTTTCATCATTATTCCAAAAAGCTGATCATGAAATCTTCTGAAGTCTTGATAATTTGGTTTTGAAGTCAACTTAATTGCATCATTTTCTCTAGTGACCAATCTGACATCTTTGCGCTTGTGCGGATTTTCCATAGTCTTTCCAAAACAGCTGTTGTTCATCAACTTGAAAAAGTCTTTTTCTGAAGCATCTGTGGATTTAGTTCTGAGATCAGTGTTCTTCATGATGTATGGTTTCATGAACTGTTCTTGATCAAATGCAATTATACGATGAACTGCTGTTAACTTTAAACCATGTCTTAAATAAAATTGTAGAAGCCTGTAATGGCAGACATAATTTTTTTTGCCTCGAAGATTAGGCACAAGTTTAGGTGGTTCTGTTTTTGCCATCTTTAGACTTTCTGCTGCTAATGGATAGTCATTATGCAGGTCATGGAGTTCCTGAGGATATTCTAAGTCAACTTCTAGAATGAAACCATGCTGTTGATCTGGCGTCAAACTGCCCAACCACTTTAATGCTTTTTGAATATTATTCGTATCACCGTCTGTGTACATTTTAAAGTTGCGTAATGGAAGTGATTGCGCCATTGCCCATCCATACAGGTTGTTTGCATCTAAATACATGAGATAGTTAGACCTTTTACTTGGATCATAGTCGTCCAAGTATTTGTTGTTTGCTTTACAGTAATGGTGCGACGCCATACTGATTCCCCCACGCAATCCGTTTTCAATCATCTGAAGCATTGGCAGGTCAGACAATAAATCAATCTGTATTCCTGTAAATTTTAAGAAAGCGTCCCAGCTCATCCCAGGCGCAGAAATATAATGCGCAGGATCCAAGTTGTAATGTTTCATGCAGGTCTTCCTATAATTTTCAAAGACGTCCGCCAACAAACAGGTATCCGCCATTAAATAGGAATCATGATAGTCTCCCATCGTTTTACACTCTAACTTCTGCCACGCATCTTGAGCATGCTGGTAATCAGAATCACTGATGTCCTTTCCTCTGAGACTAGAAAAGAACGCGCCTTTAGGCGGAAGTGTATCTTCGTCAAACCTTTGCCAACTGTTCATGTACTCATAAGGGTAAACGCCCTTTCTAACAAGAGTTGGGTCAAAATATTCTTCTGTTATTGGGCAGGACTTTAAGGACATAGCCAGTGACTCTAATGAACCCATCATGTGTTGCATAGAGTCGTAGAAAGACATGTTATTTAAAGTGAAACACATGTACTTTTCTGATGACTGTGCAATGCATGACACCCTGAAGTCGCTGGTTACTGCTTGCATTATAAGGTGAGAGTCGTAACCTCGCAAGTTGTGAAAGAATATAGGCAGCTTCCATGTCTTTGGTTCAAACTTTAGTTGAAGATTGCATTTACTGTGTGCTGCTCCTCTAAACTTTCCACTAATGTGATCATGGTCTCTTACTGTTGGATTCTCTGCGTCTGGGGAGAGGTCTAAACCGGCGGCAACCAAGGCCGCCCACAAATCCAACAGTGAGTGGCTGAGTCATACTGTTGTTGGTCTTCAGGCGTCATTATGATTTCAGATAAATTCAGATTATTAGAACAGGCATTACGCACTTGCTGCATGCGTTTTAAGAAGTATTTTGCAGCATTTGGTCCTCTGTATAATTCTGGCTTTGAATGGGCTCCATCCGACCTAACAATGATGAAGGCAAATGAGCAAATCTGATGATTACTCATTAAGACTGTTTTAGGAAGTTTCTGTGGGGTTGGTCCTTCATAAGGAACAATGAGTGATTCGAAGTCTGCGTAAACAACATATGGACTAGTTTGCAACCGTTTCCAGTTCTTAAAACTAACTTTACTGCCTTCTCCGGGCGTAATTAGTTCTGTATCACAGTCAACTGGGCTGATACAATGTTTTATATGTTCGCTCGCTGCTTTAACAGATGGAATTCTTGTTAAACATTTTCTACAGAATTCTTGTTTGCTATGTTGTTTTGTAGTATGCACCAATAATCTACTCATTGTTCGTATCAATGTGTAATGCGGTAGCCCTGTTGGTGAAAACATCAGTAGTAAGTCAACATGATTTTTGTCTGGTTCGCCAATCGTTGGACTGTTCTTGGACACTTTAATCGGCTGTAGATTTGTTTCCTCATCCCGTATGTATATATTAACAGTTATTGGTTTGTTTTGTTCTTCAAACTGATCAATCTGATTTACACTAACAGGAAAGGATATTCCTCTAAAGTTAAGATCATTGATGTAAGGTTCATAGTTAGACACTCTCTCTGCGTTTTTGCGGACAGGATGCAGCCTAGCAAGAACGCACCACATGAAACATTTGTTGTCTGTATTCTTTATGTTTAGAACTGCTCGTTTTGCAACTAATGATGGAGGTAGTGGAATGTAAGCCTTGCCAACAATCGGCTCATACTTAGCCTGTTTTAATCTGATCTCTAAGACTTTACCCTCTGACCAGCCAGAGCCTCTCATTTTGGCTTCTTCAGCGGCCACATCAAACTGTGTAAGCAGCTGGTCTGCCCAACCAGGTGTTAAGTCATTAGAGGAAAGAATAGTCTGCTGTTTAGTTGAGACCCAGACTTCTAGATTTTCTTCATTTATTGTTATATAGTCGATTAAAACAACTAACCTTACTTTAACTGGAGGGTTTATTGTTAGTTTACTTGGAACTTGAGAAATAGCGTGTACAACGCTTTCCCGCACGTTTTTTGGATTAATAACTTCTAAATCAATCTCATTCAGTGCTCTTGACAAACGCTCTTTCTCGAGCATTGCTTCAAACAATTCATCTGAACCTTCATATATCTTATCCATGCTGAGTTTTCTTTTCTAACTCAACAATTTATTTAAATTTAAAAAAAATACTTAATCAGAATCAACATCAACGGTCTTTTTGTGCTTGGACTCATAAACTAAAGTATAAACGCCCTTTGAGGTTGTTAATGTGAGCTGTTTAGAACAGAGTTTAATGTTTCGTTTACTTTTTTTAAACATTCCTTTTTTATCTGGTCGGTGTCTGGTTGTTGAGAAAAAGTTGCCCGTGCCTTTCTTTGAAGATCAAACTTTTGTCTTTTGTAGTCCTCAAAATCAGCCTGTAGGCGACTAAATTCTTCATCCGTGATGTTCGAGTCGGCAAGTGCTTTATTTATTGTCAGTTTGAAGGAACTAAGTTTAGCTGTTATTAGTTGAACTATAGCTGTGTGCTTTTGGAGTTTAGCTTTTATTTTTTTGCTGACAGCACTTACAGCCAATGAACACAGGCCAAGAGTTAAAGACAAACCACCTAGAGGTAAAGCTGCCGGTGCACCTACGCCTGTTGCTAAGAGACCAACACTGGTTCCTGCTGATAGAGCACTAGTGATCGATGCTCCAGTATTAACATATGTAACAGCATTAAAGACAGCAGAATACCTTCGTTTGGTTTTACTGTATTTTGAAAGGTCCTGCTCTAGTTGGGTTTGCATTTGTGTTATGTTTGTTAATCTGAAAGTTTTTATGTCTACAGCAACAGAGTTGCCTACTATCTCTTCTTTGGGCACTTTTGGATAAACCTGAACAGACATGCTTTTTTAAAATAAAAATAATTTAGTATTGGATATCTTTTAATCTGTTATCTTGAATATTCAGCTGCGCATCATATATTAAAAACAAATGTACATTAAGCGGTTTATCACTCTCTTTTTCTTTATCAATTTGAATGTTTATTACGTCTTTAACTGTTCTCCCACTCCCATGCAACTGATTATCCTCTGTTGACCTTAGGTCAATCCATAAACCGTATTTCGTTGTTAAATATTCATCAAGTCTAACACTGTGAAGGTGTAGATCTTTAGACACAAGGTCTACTGTTGGACTTCTAGACCTCCCGCCTCCAAACAATTTTCTTATTTCATCAAAATGATGATAAGGTTTAAGCCCGCTACCGTAGACTTGGTTAGGACTACCCTCAATTGAACATTGTACTTTCGTTATTTTAGGATTAATAAATTTTTCACTTTGTCTTTTGAATGGTTCTTCATCTTCACACAGCAATAAAATACCTTTAAGGGATCTTGCTGCGGCACTAAAACTAAAGTTCCATATAGTGTCTGCCCTGCTTTTAGGATATTTAGTATGATGAATCACTCTTTCGTAATATATTGCTAATTTTGACTGATATTGTTGCTCAATCAGCCTTGCTAAGTTAGGGTTGCTAACAATGTCAAACTCTAACGAGATGTCGAAAATGCTGTACTTTGCTTCAGAGTCTGTAGATTTAATGACACGTTTGTATTCATTAAAAGTTAGTTCATATGACAATCTGTCTTTTAATGCTCCTTGAAAGTATGGCGCATGCGCTTTTAACAACTCAAAATCTAAGGTATGGAAAAGCGATTTCCATAAGCAAAACTTACAGCTTCATACTTGTTGCCGGCTTTAGCGTCTTCGGCGTCTATTCTGTGTTTTAGTGCTTCGTTATTTTCGATTCCTTGAAACGCAAGATCGGCCCTTTCATTATCGGTTAGCCATAGATCACAATAGATTAGAAATATGTCTGCATTGTGTAAAGAAAATATTTCTTGCCCCTCAAGTTTTATAGAAATTTTCTTAACGATTGCCCGTCCCAAATTCTGTACAACTGTCCTGTTTACGTCTGTTGCTGAATCAAGTTCTATTTTGAAAGTAAGCCGTGCAGATCCCGGCACAATCACTTCATCTGCTCCTAGGTCTGGAAATTTAACAGTAAGAATTTGATCTGAATCAATAGTAGATGGATTATTTGGAACAATAATATTCTGTTTATTTCCCTTCACGCCAAAGGGCTCTTTCAGTCTTCTATGCGGGTCAAGAATCGAGCCATATGCTTGTGACATTTTTTTATAAAACAAAATAAAAAGTTAATTATTTAAAAACATGGCAGGCATTGAAGGTGAAGAAGATTATGATGTTTTTGATCCTGGAGACGACATGAGTGAAATGACTCCTTTGACACAACCATCGCGCTCAGTGCAGCGTGAATTAACAGAAGAAAGGGCTGAAGCATTTTACAAAAGTTTAGGCCTAGAACGTCCCCAATTTATAGACCCTGATTTTGAATTAAAAGATGGCCATTTGTTTGTAAAAAGCGGCCCCGACCGAGAACAACTTGTTCAGCTTACAGATAAACGAGACAAATTGAAGTTTATAGGCATGAATACAATCAAACAAAGACTTAGGGTGGAAGATCAAAAACGCCTTGGCATTGTTAAACCAAAATTAGATAGGGAAGCAGTTGCTAAACTTCAAAACACACTACAAAAACTCCCAACAGAAAACCAAATTCAAAACATACCCCTTAAAGATTTAAGCCCAACAGCAGACGAAATAATACAAGCAGAAACCAGTTTTTCAGAAGAAACAGCATTAAAAACTATAAACGATCCGCCGCTACCTATGAGAGAAATAACGGCCCTTGATCATGCTTTGAGAAGCATCAGAGGCGAATTAACAAACAATTTAGCAAAACTGGGTGAACTAGATGAGCATATAAAAGAGAAAAAGAAAAACTAGTTGAGGCTGATGACCACAACTTAGGGTCTGGTGTTAAAGAAAGAATAACCCAAAGACTAAATAATCTTGAACAAGAGAGATCAGCAAGACTAGAAGTGTTGTCTACTAACCGAGAACAATTACGAACTCAAGTGAGCAGAATAAGAGAAACTATCCAAAGAATTTTATATGAAGACACAACACTAGCAGAACGAATAAGAACACTGTTTAGAGAGCAAGGTGTCACATTAGCAAGTGTTATAACAGCCTTAGGATTTGCAATAAGTACACTGGTGTTGGCTATTACAGGCGGCGGTGGGCAAGGGTTAGTGCCTCCGCCACCATCACCACCATCAGATAAATCATGGGTAAAAAAACAACTTGATCATCTTGCAAGTTTATTAAAAAAAATTAGCCAGTAAGGCAATAGACTCTTTGCCTGGTATAATAGGAGGGATCGTTAGCTGGCTTTTGTCTGCTGCAAGTAAAGTAGTTGGCTTTATGGCTGAGCACTTATGGGCATTAGTTGTCTTAATAGTTGGGTTACTTTATAGTAAGATAAAGACCAAGTAATCCTAGGGCAGTTAATCCAATAACAAGTGCCGTCTTTTCATATTCATGGTCATTATTTTTGAGGCCACGGGGATTGGATGGGGTTTTAGAGGGGGCCACGGGGATTGGGACTTCTTTTTTTATTGCTATTGCTGGCTTAGAATTTATGTCGTTTTTTCCGACCTTCTCTTCATTGCCAGCCACAAGGATTTCATTATTATAGTTTATTATTGTTCCTATCTGAAGTCTGAGGTCAGAAGGCAGCATGTATAAACCAGTGCCGACAGCAAAGTCTACTTTCGATCTTGCGTATTGCAAAACATTTTGGTACCTTTTAATACTTGAAGGCAAATCAATTGCAGAATTAATAGAATCCTCTAAATTTGCTAAATACTGTTTTTGGGCGTCAAAGCCAGTAGAAGGATCAATTATGTTTGATCTCGTTTGTGCTTGCGAACCTAGCAAACACCAAACATAAGTACGAATAGAGTCGTTATTCGTTCTATTCCTGCTTTTGTTAGGCCCTTAGAAGTATCCAAAATAAATGTTGTCCATGCTGTTTTATGCTCTTGCTCTATGGACCCGAGGTGAACAGTTGTGCCTGAAGAAAAAGATGTGTAAGGAGGATTCCAATCATAGTTATACTTTCTGTGCACGCCCCAAAAATAAAGGGTGCCTAAACCATGATTGCGATCCAACTTTTGTCTAAAGTCTGTCTTTGGGTCAATATCAAATTCGTTACAGATCCTTTCAAAAGCCTTGTAATCTATTCTGTTGCTGAATGGATTAAACGTTTTGTCATTTGGTAATGGTGCTTGCAGTTCAGATAAAATACGTCTGAAGGTGTAATAAAAATGAAATCTATACACTGACCTCACCAAAGGATCAGGATGATTTAAATGATCAGCATACGATACTCCACACCCAGTTGATGCACAAAACACAGCAAAGTTTAACTGGTTCTGATAAAACTGCATCGGATGACTAAACCACACTTTCGGGATGTAGTCGTTTTTAATAGGAGGGTTAAGATAACGATCCAATGGAGTACTAACCTTTACTTGAAAGGCGTCAGACTGAGTCACAGAAATGTCAAGGGTGTCAGTTGTTATATTTTTAAGATTGTAGAGCGGCCCAACAGAATATTTTGCATTAGTATATTTGAATGCACTCATTTTTAAATTTGTTTTAAAAATGTTTGTAACAATAACAACACAAGACAGTCCTTCGTTTTTAGAGTATGCTATTGATAATGAATGCGGAACCCGAAGGGTTGCACTCCATGAAATATTCTACAAAGTCGTATGGTTTAATATAACTGAATCCAAGAACAATAATAAGATTCTAAAATTTTATAATAGAGACTTAGCTAGCCAGTTAACCATACCTGATGGTTATTACGGGTTTTGCTCGCTAAAAGAAGCAATGAGTAACTTCGACATTACTCTCAAACTTAACAATGCAAATTTGAAAATAATGTTGACATTCAAACCTGAAGAAGAAGAAGAAGTAGGTTACTATTTTGATGGAGAGCTAGCTAAAATGTTAGGCTTTGCAACTGACAATCAAGCCATTCATAGATTTATAGTTACACCAGACAAAACTACTTATGAGGGAGAATATCCGCTCGATCTTGCATTACATTCATTACTCTATGTTCATTTGGACGAGCTGAGCACTGATGAAAACTTATATGATGGAAGGCCCTCAACTGTTTTAAGAGCTCTTCCATCAGGGAAAGCTGCATATTGCGATTATGAAATTATACAATTCCCTAATTTACAGTTTAAAAGATTAGCTTGTGGGAGGGTCAGATCATTTAATATAAAGATCACAGATAAAACAGGGAAAGTCGTGAAATGTGATAACCTGCACATTGTTTTAGAAATAAAATAATACGTTGTTTTAAAAAATGTCACGTGGACCAGAAGAATCAGGAGTTACATTAGCGCCTGAGAGGTGTGTAACTTTAGAATTAAAAGACCTTGCAGACGTTGAGGACTTTGAACAAAACGGTGAAATAGGCACTTTGTATGGTTTTGAGTACACTAAAGATGGTTATTATAAACGCAAAGAGGTTAGCGACAGCAAAAGGTTTCCTAAACTAGAACAACTACGCAATGTAGAAGCAAATAATGCGGGTCAGTATGAATATAAAATAGTTCGAAAAACTGACAACAAATGGCACTTAGAACCATATTTAGAATGGGACATAAAATTTGAATTCTTAAGCCCATTTACATTTTTTGACCGTCAAAAAAGTTTCAGAAAGCATTGAACTCTGGCCCTTTACATGTAAGTCTTATGCCAGAGGACAACAGTCGGAAAGAGATCGAAATAAAGCCGTTTGAGGACAAACAGTACATCCTCCACAGAAGAGAATCGGTTTTAAAGAAAGCTTCTACAAAATTACAGTTCATTCCACGCACAAAATTAGGAGACACGTTCACAATGATATTTAAAATTTCTGTCTTAAAAGATTTAGGCAAAAAAATGGGAGGGTCTGGGCGTCAGTGGGCCAAAACTTATGAAAGGAATTCTTATTAGCTGGCAAAAAAATTTGACGTTGACAAAATTTTAAAATTACTGTTTGTTTTTTTCTTTTTCAATGGCGAGGTTTTTAAGGTCATTTAAAACAAGCAACCAAAAATTTTATATTAGTCTAAATAGAAAAGATCTTTTCAGGGAAAAGAATGGATTTTTAAACTTTCACCCTTTGGGCCTTATAGGGTTTTTTATTTCTTTAACCCAAATTTTGACAGAGAGTATGATAAAAACAAAAAACTGGATTAGATTTAAAATTTTGTTTTTTTAAAAAATATGGAGCAGACCAAAATTTGGTGTCAATGCCGATGTTTTAAATTTATGACAAAAAAACCCCCTTAAATTTTTCATTGATTTGTGGACAGACTGGTTGTGGAAAAACAATTTTTTGTCCTTGACCTAAATTTAAAAAAAGTTTTTAGTTATAATTTTGATCATATTGTAATTTTCTGCCAAACTTAAATGGAAAAAAAGTATCACGAAAAAGGTTTATATG
>CM065729.1:74276805-74279305 GCA_033310375.1 Conus canariensis
TCCCACCCGCGTCCACTTCACCCCTCTTTTCTCCCCTCTCCTCCCCTTTCTCCTTCCGCCACCTCCTCTCTCTCTCCCCACCCTCCACCCCTTCCCCCCCCCCTTTTTTTTTTTTTTTTTTTTTTTTTTTTTGCCTCCGAGCAGAAGCCGTAACTTCTCTGCTCATGCAGATTATAGGGAGTCTCTTTTTTAGTTCAACAGCACGCAACACCAGTTGACGAAGCGCTTGTCGATGGCACGATGCGACTTATTGCCCAAACACGTATTGCCCGCCTCCCCCCCCCCCCCCCTCCCGCCCTTCCTTCCCCTATCCCTGCCCGTCACCCCGCCTACCTTCCCTCACACTCCATTCCCTTTGCCTCTCTGTCTACCTTGCGTTCTCCACCCAACTTGTCTGTGTGGTGTGTGTGGGTGGGTGGGTGTGGGTGTGTCTGTGTGGGTGTGTCTGTGTGTGTGTGTGTGTGGTGTTGTGTGTGTGTGTATGTGTGTGTGTGTGTGTGTGGTGTTGTGTGTGTGTGTGGTGTGTGTGTGTGTTGTGTCGTGCGTGTGTGTGTGTGTTTTGTGTGTGTGTGTGTGTGCGTCGTGCGTGCGTGCGTGCGTGCGTGTGTGGGCGCGCGCGCGCGTGAATGAAGAGTCTTCATCGCATACAACACTTCATATTTCAAAGTGCCTGTGGATGTTAAGAAAATGCAGTCTCCACATCACCCAAACATGTGTTGCCTCCCCCTACCCTACCCTTCACCCCCTTCCACCTCATTCTCCCGAGAAGGGCCTTCTCATTACCCTCCCCTTTCCCTACCCCTTCCCCACCTTCCCCTCTTCCGCTTCACTTTCCCCACTATATTTTTTTCTTTTCTTTTTGTTTTTTCCATGTCAAGTCCACGTGATTTTCCCAAACTTGAGCTAACTATGTGCGTGTGTATGTGTGTTTGGGGGTGTGCGCGCGTGCGAGCGTTTGTGTGTGTGTATGTGTGTGTGCGCGCGCGTGTGTGTCTGTGCGCGTGTGTGTGGTGTTGTGTGTACGTGTGTGTGTGAGTGTGTATGTGTGTTTGTGTGTGTGTTTGTGTGGGTATGTGCCCGCGCGCTTACGTGGTTCTTTAAATCAACGTGTGTGTGTGTGTGTGTGTGTGTGTGTGTGTGTGTTGTGTGTGTGTGTGTGTGCGCGCAGCCGCCGCGCGATGTGTGTGTGTGTGTGTGCATATGTGCAGTGCGTGTGTGCGCGTTTTTTCTTTCAGATGACGGTGCAGAGGTCAAAGGTCAGCCTTCCGAGGTCAGCAGCACGTGCAGCCAGCTCGTGATCCACGTGACCCAGACGGCGTTGTCACTGCTGCTGTCATGTGTGCGTCACCAGTTGGACGTGCAGGGTGTGCTGCAATCTCTTCTGTCTGCCGCCCACCACTTCCCGCAGGTCTACTCTCTGTCTGTCTGTCTGCTTGTCTGTCTGTCTGTCTCTCTCTCTCTCTCTCTCTCTCTCTCTTTCTCTCACTCTCTCTTTCTATCTCTGTGTACTTCTCTCTCTCTCTCATTATCTCTGTCTCTCTCTTTCTCGCTCTCTGTCTCTCTCTCTGTCTCTGTCTGCCTCTCTCTTTCTCTCTATCTCTCTTCCTCTCTGTCTTTCTCTGTCTTTCTCTCTGTCTTTGTCTCTCTTTGTCTCTGTCTCTCTATTTTTCTCTCTCTCTCTCTCTCTCTCTCTTCCTCTCTCTCTTTCTCTCTGTCCCTGTCTCTGTCTTTTTCTTTCTTTGTCTCTGTCTCCGTCTGTCTGTCTGTCTCTCTCTCTCTCCCTCTCTCTCTCGCTCGATCGCTCTCGCTGTCTCTGTCTCTCTGTCTCTATCTCTGTCTCTCTCTCTCTCTCTCTCTCTCTCTCTCTCTCTCTCTCTCTCTCTCTCTCTCTCTCTCTCTATGAGAGGTCGTTACTATCTTTGGTGCAGTAGGGAGGGGGGGGGGGGGGATTAATGACTGAATATTATAATGATGCTGACCTCCGGCCTTTGAAGACAATAATTATCTTGTTTGTCTCGAGAAGGAAGTGGATTTTAAACGGAAGGAAACTGAATTTTCAAAAACTGCTTTGTTTAAACTTTGTCAGGTTTTTTTTTTTTCTTTAATACTTTCCTTTTGAACTTTATTGGTATACGTCAGGCCACGTGATTCGCCGAAGACAATAAGCTACCATGCGATTGGTGCGGACAGCCGTCAGAATTTACCTGTGGGATAGGTCGGTGGATTGTTTTTTTTTTTCCATTCCCGAAGACTGAATACCGCTACCTTCATGGTAGGGTTGAAATCGGTCACGCAGGCGAAGATCTCTCCAGTGATGCAGCGCGGAGGAATGAAAAAGGTATATCGTTAGTTTTGCAGAGAAAGTACTTCTGGTATCTCTCTTCCCTCTCCCAATATTCGGATTTATCGGGGTCCTGTTTGCTCGCAAGGGAAGCCCCCACTTCCCAGCTTGTCAGCTTCTTCCTATTATCATTATTATGAATACTTTTAAAGCGCCTAT
>CM065729.1:74289305-74299305 GCA_033310375.1 Conus canariensis
ATTACCAGAAATGTCAGTAGCACGTTCCCCCTTTCAAGCGTCGCCTGCAACTGTAAATAAACGCCCCTTCTCCTTTCTGTTATGGAACGTTAACGGATTATCATCTAAAATCAAGGATCGGGACTTTGTATCATATGTTTGTAAATTTGATTTCGTGTGCTTGGTGGAAACTTTTTGGGAGAGTTTTGATAACGACTTATTTTCTGATTACACAGCCTTCTTTAAGCCTGCCTTTAAACTGTCCAAACAGGGGAGACGATCAGGAGGGGTTGTTTGTTTGTTAAAGAGTACATTTGCCCCATTTATACAAATAATTAATGTGAAATTTGTAAACGCTTGTGTGTTTTTGATTGATAAGCAACTGTTTGGCACTACAAAAGATATAATCTATTTTTGTACCTATGTTCCTCCAGAAGGATCACCTTTTTATTCATACTTTGATCTTGAAAATGGAATACTTTTGTTGGAAGAAAGTTTACAGGATTGTCTAATGGAACGGGATGCGCATATTATCTTATGTGGTGACTTAAACAGTAGGATAGCTAAATTTTCTCAGATTCATTTTTCAGATCCTGCCATAGATATACAATATAAAAGTCACTCACTTGATTATGGTCGATGTTCAGAAGACTGTCATATAAATAGTTATGGAAAAGCATTATTAAACATGTGCACTGCTTTGAGTTTGAATATTTTAAACGGAGTGTGTAATGGTGACCTTGAAGGTCACTACACATACATTTCTGAAACAGGTAGTAGTGTGACTGATTATTTTATTTTGTCGAATGATCTGTTCTCTGTCGTATGTGATTCCTGTGAACTTTGTGTTGCTGAACGTATTGACTCTGACCACATGCCTGTTGTATTTTCTGTTGTTTTTCCTAACGTAAATATGGTTGAAGATAACACTGTTAACAATCAGGTCATTGAAAAGTTTGTGTGGAACAGTGATAATAGCCAATTATTTCAAGATAATTTGTTGTCAGAAACTGCTAGTATAAGATTTAACATAGCTATGACTTTGATTGATGTTGACATAAACAGAGCGCTGGATGAGTTTAATGAATGTATGAGAGGATGTGCGGAATGTATGAAAAAACATATTTATGTTAATAAAACTGATAAAAAGGATGACTGGTTCGACCAGGAATGTAAAGCAAGTAAAAGAAATGTTCGAAAATTGCTACGTCATTATAACAGACGTCCAACAGACAATACAGCCTGCTCCGAATATACAATAGCAAGACGTGAATATAAAAACTTGTTGAAAAGAAAAGAAAAGCTCTTTAATAAGATGCTGTTGGATAGACTTGTGAGTTCCATACGTAATCAAAGAGAGTTCTGGGATAATGTACATAAACTGTCCTTTAAAAGAAAACAACCAAGAAATAGCATTAATGTTGAGACCTGGTTTAATCATTTTAAATCATTATTAGAAAAAGAAACATTGGATTGTAATACGAACGAAAGCTTAGGCGAGCATGATGATGTTGATGGTTTCATGAATCGTCCAATTTCGGTGGAAGAAGTGTTATACGCTTTCAGAAAGTTGAAAAGTCGCAAAGCAGCTGGACCTGATGGTATTATTAGTGAATTATACAAGAATTCTTGTGATTACGTGCTCCAGTTCTTTTTAAAATTATTTAACACACTGTTTGATAAGGGTATCTTTCCTCGAGATTGGAGTGAATCTATAGTTTTGCCATTGTTTAAGAAAGGTGATGTGAATAATCCCAACAATTACAGAGGTATATCCCTTAGTGATATTAGTAGTAAATTATATAGTACAATTATTAATGTTAGATTGCAGGAATGGGTAACTGAACATAATATCACAGGTTCATCAAGCTGGTTTTAAAAAGGGATATTCAACTATAGATCACATGTTTACTTTGTTAGCCTTGATACAAAAACAATTTTCATTTAATCGTAAACTGTATGTAGCATTCATAGATTTTGAGAAGGCATTTGATTCTATAAATAGAAATTTGCTTTGGCCAATCTTGATAAAAATGGTGTAAGAGGTAAATTGTACAAGTGTATTAGGAGCATGTATGATAACGTTAAATGTAGGGTTAGGTGTGGCTCTCAACTGACTGAATATATTAACTGTACTGCTGGTGTTAAGCAGGGTGATGTGTGCAGCCCTATATTATTTTCATTGTTTATAAATGAACTGGCCCTAGAAGTATTGAATAATGGTAGACATGGTGCCATGTTTTCTTATGATGCATTTGAGTTGTTTATTCTTTTACTGGCAGATGATATTGTTCTATTGTCTGAAACCATCATTGGCCTTCAGACCCAGCTTAATAACTTAAGAAATTCAGCACTGGCACTTCAGTTGAACGTTAATATGGAAAAAAGTAACATCATAGTGTTTCGGAAAGGTGGTTTTTTGGGTGCGAGAGAAAAATGGACTTATAATGGTGTTTTAATGCCGGTAGTAAACGTGTATAAATACTTAGGGATTTTGTTTTCCACTCGTTTAAGCTTTACTGCTGCTTGCAAGGATCTTGCTAGTAGAGCAAAGAGGGGTCTGCTTGGCATCATGAAAAAGTTATCGTCAATCAATAACAATTCGTTGACATTATTTGTTAAAATATTTGATTGTCATGTGCAACCTGCTGTACAGTATGGCTCGGAACTGTGGGGACTCAACAGAGCTGCTTTATTTTCTGAATCTGTGCACTTATTTGCTTTAAAGAAATTTTTGGGTGTAAGCATGTGTACACCCAATGATTTAGTTTATGGTGAAACCAATAGATATCCCTTATATTTAAATTCTGCTGTTCAGTGTATTCGTTATTGGTTTAATTTGCTTCAAATGGATGAGTGTCGCTTACCTCGTAAAGCATATAATATGTTGTTTGAATTAGATAAGAAAGGAAAGCAAAATTGGGTATCGGATGTACGCACATGTTTATACGAATATGGTTTTGGAGAAGTATGGATGAATCAGGGCGTTGGCAATGTTAAGGGATTTATATGTGTTTTTCGTCAACGTCTAATTGATTGCAGATGGCAAAAATGGCATGATCATGTTCAAAACAGTGAAAGATTTAATATGTTTAGGATGTTTTGTAGTACACATGAAATAAAAACACACCTTTTGTTGAATATGGATAGTCACTTAAAATATATAACAACGAGATTTAGGTTGGGGGTTTCAGAGATAGCGGTGCATCATTATAGATACAGAGAACACAACGAAGCAAATTTGATATGTTGTTTATGCAAAAATTCTAAGGAAGATGAAGTACATTTTGTTTTATGCTGCCCAGATCTTAGTAAAATTAGAGAAAAGTTTATTCCCAGCAAATATTATCAATGCCCTTGTGTCTTTAAACTCTGCTTGTTGATGGCATCCTCTAAACACAGTGATGTTAGGAATTTATCGCTTTTCTTGTATAAAGCTTTTAAGTTCAGAGAAATTATGACCTCGTAATCGTGTATTTCAAATGCCCTATATCATGAACAAGTTCATTGTTGATGTCTTGTGTTTACTCACCCCCTTCATAAGGGGCTATGGCCTAATGAATAAACCATTCGCATTCGCATTCGCATTCTCTCTGTCTGTCTCCCCCCCCCCCCTCTCTCTCTCTCTCTCTCTCTCTCTCTCTCTCTACCTCCCTACCGAGTAGGCTTCCACAGTCTCTGTCTGTCTGTCCGTCTGTCTGTCTGTCTCTCTCTCTCTCTCTCTCTCTCTCTCTCTCTCTCTCTGGATTTGGTTTCCACATTTCTCTCTCTCTCTCTCTCTCTCTCTCTCTCTCTCTGGATTTGGTTTCACTTTCTTTCTCCTCTCTCTCTTCTCTTTCTCTCTTCTCTTCTCTCACAATTTCTTCCGTCTTTTCTCTCTCTCTCTCTCTCTCTCTCTCTCTCTCTCTCTCTCTCTCTCTCTCTCTCTCTCCACAGATTCTCTTCCCGTCCTCTCTCTCTCTCTCTCTCTCTCTCTCTCTCTCTCTCTCTCTCTCTCTCTCTCATCCTTCCCGATTTTTTTCCTCCACAATCTTCTTAATGTCCTTTTTTCTCTCTGAGTTTCAGTTCTCCCCATATTTTTTCGGGTCGCACAACAGTGCCTTTTTTGCAGACTCTGCTTCGTTCTCCCTATCGTGTACGGTGGGGTGGACGGGTGGCGTTTTTGTATGGTCAAAACTTCTCTCTTTCATCATTATGATTATCGTAGGTGGACGGGTGGCATGTTTGTATCGTCAGAACTTCTCTCTTTCATCATTATGATTATCGTAGGTGGACGGGTGGCATGTTTGTATCGTCAGAACTTCTCTCTTTCATCATTATAATTATCGTAGGTGGACGGGTGGCATGTTTGTATCGTCAAAACGTCTCTCTTTCATCATAATAATTATTGTTGGTGGATGTGTGGCATTTTTGTATCGTCAAAACTTCTCTCTTTCATCATAATAATTATCGTAGATGGACGGGTGGCATTTTTGTATCTTCAAAACTTCTCTCTTTCATCATAATAATTATCGTAGGTGGATGGGTGGCATTTTTGTATGGTCAAATCTTCTCTCTTTCATCATAATAATTATCGTAGGTGGACGGGTGGTATTTTTGTATTGTCAAAACTTCTCTCTTTCATCATAATAATTATCGTAGGTGGCATTTTTGTATGGTCAAAACTTCTCTCTTTCATCATAGTAATTATCGTAGGTGGACGGGTGGCATTTTTGTATCGTCAAATCTTCTCTCTTTCATCATAATAATTATCATAGGTGGACGGGTGGCATTTTTGTATCGTCAAAACTTCTCTCTTTCATCATAGTAATTATCGTAGGTGGACGGGTGGCATTTTTGTATTGTCAAAACTTCTCTCTTTCATCATTATAATTATCGTAGGTGGACGAGTGCATACGGACTGTCAGGATTAACGGTCTCAAGTTTTCTTTCTTCTCTTCAGGTTTTCTTTCTCCTCACAGCTCTCATGTGGTTGTTAGGTGGTGGGTGAGTTGGCGTGTGTTACCGCACAAAATGTCACCACTGCACAAAATGTCACAATTGTGACTTTTTGTGCAGTGAAGGACTGCACAAAATGTCACAACCTCTGTCAGTCTTGTTAGTCCGCCGCTTTCAAGAAAGCGAGCAGTTCGTTCGTGTCTGTTTTTTTTTTTCGGTTGTGTGTGTGTGTGTGTGTGTGTGTGTGTGTGTGTGCGCGCGCGCGCGCGTGCGTGCGTGCGTGTGTGCGTGCGTGTCTGTTCCACATCGGCCAAAACGGACATTTGTGGCCCAAAACGGACATTTGTGGCCCAAAACGGACATTTGTGGCAGTGTCTCTTCAACCACTTAAGACATCCTTCTCAAATGTGTTTGTTGATTAGGTAAGGTATGCTGATACTGCTCGCAAAAATTCTAGGTGAAAGGTCAAGGTCAAGGTCACGCTGATCGTTGAACACCCATTTCCTTTTTCCTGCAATATTTTCCACATCTTTCAAGCTAGATTTTCCAAACTTGCTATACAGGTGCATAGCCTTGGGGACAACAACTGACAACAACCCAGACGAATCGTGTTGTCTCTATTAGCCTCATCAACCAACATGGGCCATCTCGTCTGGGCTGTCACCTCGTAAACATGTGCAGTGAATACAGACTAAAAGTATATATTATATACAAAACTGAAAATTATAAATTGCAAGCCAAATTGAAAAACGCAAAAACTAAATACGTGGACATCATAGAGCATATTCAGCCAGCCATACACACACACACACACACACACACACACACACACACACACACACACACACACACACACACACAGATAAAAGAGAGAGTTCTGACAATTTGTGCAGCAGTGATTTCAAAAAAGGCATACAGGTGCACAAATTATCACAAATGTGACATTTTGTGCAAATTGTGACAGTTTGTGCAGTGGTGACATTTTGTGCGGCAACAGCGTGCATTGTTAGGCTGTTATCACATGGATTAATGGTCGGAAGTTATCGTTCTCATTTAACATTGTTAGTGAGTGGGTGAGGAGAATACACTTTTATGCTGTCGTTATAAACAGTGCCAAGGTTTTTCATTCGGTCGTGGCTTAAATAACTGCCGAATAGTGTGTGGTGTGTGTGTGTGTGTCATTCATTTAACGTCTTTCCACTAAACGTGATATAAGACGGAAAAAAAAAGAAAAAAAAATCGTGCCGAAAGAGAGAGATGGGGAAAGAAAGAGCGTATGTGCTTATGCTTGTGCACGCACACGTATGTGTGCATGTGCGTGTGCTCGTGTGTGTGTATGCGAGTGTGTTTGAGTATGTTTGTGTGCATATGTGTGTGCTTATATGAGTGCTTATATGAATAATAATGGTAATTACAAAACACTTGAATTTTTCAAATAAGTTTGAAAGGGAAAAAAGCTAAAATTTTAACAAAACTAATTAACAACCATCTAGGCACAGAAACTTTACCTTTCTCAGTCCTTGTCACTTTTGAGCTTTGTACATTATTCCATCTTCCCTCCCCACACATATCCCCCATCCCCGCCACACACACAAAAAAGGAACCTATAAATACTTCCCCAATGGAGTGCGCTCTAAGCATACAAAAAACTCATATGTTAGAGCTGCTGACTCAAAGATGGCCTGTGCACTATTTTGTCTCAACACTGGAATTATTTTTTTCATGTCTTGACATGTAACAATATGATCACGTGTTATTTTCTTTTTACATAAACATACTATGTTTTTAACATATTTTGTTTTAAAAGCATCAAGTTTCCACCTATACATCAATGAAAGTATATTTTTATTTAAACTAAAATTATGTTGAATGATTTTAATATCAAAAATATCAAACTGATTTTGACTGTCATGTTCTATCATTCTATCTTTGAAAGTTTTCGAAATATATGTTTTAACTAAATTGCACTGCTCATGTACCGATAAGGGTAGTTTAAGATACTCAGAACCACAGATATGTTTTGCTCCACGCTTAGCTGCCCTATCTACTTTATCATTGTAATAAAAGGAACAGTGTGAAGGAATCCAACAAAAGGATAACTGGGTGCCTCCTTCAATAAGCATGTGGATCAAACAGCTTATCTCAATAATCATTTCAGGCCTAGTATGCAAATGAAAATCTTTTATCGCCTGAAGGACTGATTTTGAATCTACACAAAACAGAGCTTGAAATATTGTTTGGGGAAATTTAAAAGGTAATTCAAAGCCATGAGTATTGCTGTTAATTCAGCTGTAAATATGGATAGGTTACATCCAATGTAAAAAGATTTCTCCACCCTCAAGTCAGGGATTAAGAATGCGCAACCTGTTTGCTTACCAATACATGAACCATCTGTGTATATTTTTAACTGGTTAGTGTATTTCTCGTCCATATGACACTTAGTGTAACTTGCTAGCATATTTATATTTTCATCTTTTTTGATGTTGGTGTGATCAATATCAAAATGGGCTTTTTTAAGTTCCCAGGGTGGAATAGGACAAAAAGATGGTCTGGGAGAGAAATTTTCTTTTTCTAAAGAAACCCCAGAATCTGAAATTATTTTTTATGTATAAGTTGCTATAGTTATTTGAGAAGTTATAGACTTTGCTCTTTTCGGAAAATCAAAATCTGATCTTATTTTGATTTCTGATTTAATGTGTGTTTTTCTAGCTGTACTTTTAATGACAAATTTACAACATGTTAAATCTCTATAATCATCTAGAGGGAGTACCTGAGCTTCATGATATGTACGTGACGATGATGCATGCACAGGAAGTCCAAGGGCTAATTTCAACGCCTTACATTCAATACTTTGCAGTTTTTGTAATAGATATTTAGGCGCGTTAAAGAATATTTCTTGGGCATAAGTTATTTTTGATCTAATTAAAGATTTACATAGATTAATCAATGTAGCTGGATCTTGCCCCCACTTTTCTTTAGAAATAATTTTCAGAAAGTTTAATGTTTTTCTCGCCTTTGTTAATAAATATTCGATATGAAAGTTCCATGATAATTTAGATGTAAAATAAACTCCTAGAAATTTGATCTCTGTAACGTACTTAAGAGGAGTATTATCCAATGTGAAAACAGGCATACTTTCTGGGTTAGATCCACTGTTAAAAAGAATCATATTTGTTTTTTCGGTTGACAGACTTAATCCATTTAGCTTCATATAATCCACCATCTTATTTAGTTCTCCTTGATAGATCTTTTTGACGAATTTTATATCTCGCTGTGAAGTTTTCTTTTTTAACGTTACATCCATCCACATGCATATATCATCTGCATATTGGACAAGAACAACTTTTTTTGATAATTTGTTTGGCAGATCATGAATTAATAACGAGAAGAGAAGTGGCGCTAATACTGACCCTTGAGGGACTCCCATTGAAAGTGTTCTACTTGTGGAATATGTTTTTCCTATTCTTGTTCTTATTACCCTATCCTTTAGAAAACATCTGACATAGTTGTATATATTTCCTGTCAAGCCAATGTTTTAAAGTTTATTCAATAGCTGAAAATGCCACACTTGGTCGTAAGCCTTATTTATATCGAAAAAGGTAGCAAGAACACATTTTCGTCTAGCAAACTGTTTCTTTATATTTGTTGATAATTTCACTAACATTTCTGTAGTGGATCGACCTTTCTGGAAACCAGCTTGATTGATTGGTATGATGTTATATTTTTCGCAGTAATGTACAAGTCTATTCAAGACAATTCTTTCTGAAAGTTTACATACATGTGAAGTTAATGCAATGGGTCTATAATTCTTAGTATCGTTTGTAGATTTTCCTTGCTTATGAATTGGAACAATAATCGACTGTTTCCATATTTTTGGCATAACACCATTGCTCCAACACGTACTAAATAATTTATGAAGAAACTCTACAAAATGTTCAGGCAAATTTCTTAACATTTGATTAGATACTGCATCTAAACCAATAGATGATTTTCTTAATGGTATGGATCTCTGTGTGTGTGTGTGTGTGTGTGTGTGTGTGTGTGTGTGTGTGTGTGTGTGTGTGTGTGTGTGTAAGTGAGTGAGTGCGCGCGTGTGTGTGTGCGTGGTGGTGGTATTTGTATGTTTGTTTGTTTGTTTCAGGGATTGTTGGTTTATTTGTTTGTTTTTTGGGGAGTGCTTGCTCTCTCTCTCTCTCTCTCTCTCTCTCTGTGTGTGTGTGTGTGTGTGTGTGTGTGTGTGTGTGTGTCTGCGCGTATGTGTGTGTGTGTGTGTGTGTGTGTGTGTGTGTGTGTGTGTGTGTGTGTGTGTGTGTGTGTGTGTATACACATAGAGAGAGACTTATACGGATATAGATAGATGGATATCCCATTCGTTAACAGAGACTCAGAAAAAAAGTGGGTTCCATGTTGGAAAACTTATTCTCAGTGTTAAAAGCAAAAGTACTATTTCACCGAAAGAAAGAGACAAACAAAGTACAAGACAAAGCACGACGCGTTTCGACCTCTTTGGTCTTCTTCAGGCAAGGCAAACAACATTCAAGACAATGAAAACGAAGAACGAACGATCACTCATCTCCTCAAACTGCACACAGAATGGAAGTGGAATGGATTTGTGTTCCTTTCCGCCCGCAGTCAACCCCCCCCCCCCCCTCCCCCCTTTTGAAACTAACTTACTCTCACCGCTTGGGCCAGATGAACCCAAACACCTGTATGATGCGATTTAGGTGATGAAACCGGCGTGTCGTTTTATGGCACCCAGACAAAAAAATTCGAATCACATACCCAATCCACATCCACAGGGCGACTTTCCCCCACCCACACTCCAGTCCTGAGTGGGCTCTACCAGGGCGACTTTCCCCCACCCACACTCCAGTCCTGAGTGGGCTCTACCAGGGCGACTTTCCCCCACCCACACTTCAGTCTTGAGTGGGCTCTACCAGGGCGACTTTCCCTTCATTTCATTTAGTCCGAGGGCCACATCGAGCTATCGTTCAAGTTCGTCGGCTAGAAAACCGCATCGAAATTTTTTTTTTTTTTTTTTTTTTTTTTTTGGCGAAAGGTACTTGGATAACATAAGATTAAA
>CM065729.1:74306805-74311805 GCA_033310375.1 Conus canariensis
TGCCTCTCATAGCCCAGCACAAGGTGTGGTATAATTATGTTTGCCTCTCATAGCCCAGCACAAGGTGTGGTATGATTATGTTTTTATGAGCAACACCACTGAGTAGGCAAATTCGAAGAGACATTGTGTGTGTGTGTGTGTGTGTGTGTGTGTGTGTGTGTGTGTGTGTGTGTGTGTGTGTGTGTGTGTGTTGTGACTTTTTCCGAGAGTTGTTTCCATTTATTTTTGTTTATTGATGTCTCTATTTACTAATTTATTCGTTTTCTTTCTTTATTTATTTGTTTATTCGTTCATTCATTTATTTATCTTGTTGATCTATCTATTCTTGATTTGTTCGTTTATTTACTTATCCGTTTATCTATTTAAGTATTTGTTTACTCATTCGTCAATCTATTCATTAATTTCTTCATTTCTATAGCTATTTATCCACCCACATATTTCATTCATCGAGGTATTTTAATCATTATTCCTTCATTTATTCGTCTATTCATTCGTGTATTCATCCATGAGTTTATTCGGCCTCCTCTTGGATTCAGCTCTGCGTGCCTCCTATCCTGAAGACCTTGCAAGCCCTGCTGACGTCACCCAAACTGCGCGCGCTGGCCGTCCGCCTGATGACGTCTTTGTGGCAGCTGCAAGACCGCGCCTTTCCCCAGCTGCTCAAGGCCATCGGGGAGGAGGGGGTCGGCTCTTCATCCACATCGCCATCGTCCAAATCGTCCAAATCGTCGTCGTCGTCGTCGTCAAAAGAGTTGTCGCCGGACGTACTGTTAGCCAAAGCCGCGGCTGTGAAAGAGATTTGTCGTTTGAGGTGAGAATTGTATTTTGTTTTGTGTGTGTGTGTGTGTGTGTGTGTGTGTGTGTGTGTGTGTGTGTGTGTGTGTGTTGGTGGTTGGTTGGTTGGTTGGTTTTTTTGCAGTTTACCGTCTGTCCGTGAAACCAGATTAGAGGAGAGAAAAGAGAAGAAGTATGTATATAGGAAAGAGACCGAAAAGAGCGAGAAAGAAGCTCTCCCCTCTCTCCATTATCATTATGATGAGAATGATGATGATGATGACGATGATGATGATGATAAATGATGATGATGATGATAACTGATGGTGATGATGATGATGATAAGTGATGATATTGATGATGATGATGATGATGATGACTGATGATGATGATGATGACTGATGATGTTGTTGATGACGATGAAGAAAAAAATGATGATGATGATGATGATTATATCTGAAGATTGTAGAGAAAACAGAAATCATCAACACTCTGCAAACAACATTAAGAATAATAATAATAATAAGTATCATTACTGTTATTATTTTTACCATTATTATAGTAATGATAATAATGATGATAGTGATAATAGTGAGCGACTTTTTGTTTTTCTGTTTGTTTGCTTGCTTGCTTGCTTGCTGCTTCCCTTTTCAATTGTTTGTTTGTTCGTTAGATTTTGTTTAATTAAGAGAAACTAAATCCGTGAAGGACGCTGAACCAACAGAAGGGAACCCAAACATGACCCCGGCAGCAGCAGGCTAAATCTCAGTGGACAGCGCCTGGCTTTGTGGAGATGCACAGAATGCGCTGTCTAACTCACGTTGGCAGAACTGAACCTGAGAGCCAGAGGGGAAATGGAGCGAGCGAGAGAGAGAGAGAGAGAGAGAGAGAGAGAGAGAGAGAGAGAGAGAGAGAGAGAGAGAGAGAGAGAGAGAGAGAGTTGCTTAGGTCACATAGCGAACTACATTCGTCCATTGACTTACTTGACTTAGTCCTCTGAATTCCCTGGGGAACATAGGGCCGCAACCACACTCTTCCAGCGGACACGGTTTTGGGAGATCTTCTTCAGCTCGGCCCACGTTATTGTCCATTGACGCTCAAACACAATTTTATTTGAAATTCCCTACGCAGGCAAGAGAGAGAGGGGGGGGTTAGGGGAGGGGAGGGAAAAGAAAGAGAAAGAGAAGGAGAGAGAGAGAGAGAGAGAGAGAGAGAGAGAGAGAGAGAGAGATAGCGCTTGTGGCACAGCGAACTATATTCTTCCGTTGACGCTCAAACACAATTTTATTTGAAATTCCCTACGCAGGCAAGAGAGAGAGAGGGAGGGGGGGTGGAGGTTTGGGGAGGGGAGGGAGAGAAGAGAAAGAGAAGGGAGAAAAAGAAGGAAAGAGAGAGAGAGACAGACAGACAGACAGACAGAGAGTGATTTACTCCTTGCGCATTCAACAATCTCCATTACATTGAATTCAGATATAATTTGTTCCGCCGAGTCCCATATCAAATTCCCGCCCGCCAGCTATTCACGCCAGAAAAAAGAAAAGAAAAGATGAAAACAAACCCCTCCCTCTTTTTGCTCTCTCTCTCTCTCTCTCTCTCTCTCTCTCTCTCTCTCTCTCTCTCTCTCTCTCTCTCTCTCTCTCTCTCTCACACACACACACACGCTTTCAGATTATCTCCCCTGGCTGGCACGGGGCAGATTATTTCACCTTGCGGGTTATTCGCCTTGATTGTCTGACTCGAGGTCATTCTACGGAGTTGGAAGGTACAAAGTGGAAGAAGGAGGAGGAGGAGGAGGAGGACGCCGTCTCCTAGACGGGACGGGGAGAAGTGCAGAACACACAGAGCGTCAGAGACTGGACCGGTGCCAGCACATCTGCCCTGTCTGGCATGACCCTTGACCTCCCTCAGCGTCCGTCGGCTCACGGCCCGACGGTCTACTGTCGAGGGACAATTACGAAATAAACTAAAAATAAAATGAAATGAAATTTTTAAAAAGTGGAAATGAAGTGAAACAAAATGAAATAAAATCAAGTAGAAGACCTTAAAATAGAATAAGAAGAAATAGAATGAATAAAATAAAAATGAAAGAAAGTAAACTGAAATGAAAATTGAAATAAAATAAAATGAAACATAACGAAACGAAATAAAATGAAATAAATTTAAACAAAATAAAACAAAATGAAATAGAATAATACAAAATAAAAATGAACTTCAACGAAATGAAATAATGAAGTCACTTCCATCTCGGATTTCTTTTCAGCCAGCAAAATTATTTTGGCAGCCTCATCCCTTCCTCCCCATCCCTCCACCTCCTCCCTCTTTCCATCTCCCCTCATTCTTCCCGTTTCCTCCTTTCATGTCTCTCCTTCACCTCTCTCTCCCTCTCCCTACCCTGTCACCATCCTCCCTCTCCCCCTTTCTTCTTTTCCCTTTTCATTATGTTGAGGTTTGAAATGGAACTATTGTAGCATCCCCCCCCCAAAAAAAAAAAAAAAAAAAAAAAATTATAGCTTCACGAAAAATAGTTTTTAAATGGAATGATTTTTTTTTGTTTCGTTTTGTTTTCGTGTTTTTCTGTGGAGGAACATTTTGCTAATCAGATATGCTGGTGGTTGTAAGCATGTAAGCAGCTCGTTTGTTTGTTTCACGAACTCCCCCCCCCCCCCCCGCCCAATGTTGTCTGGTTGTTTGTGGGTTTAATACTTATCCATTCAGTTGGGGGTTTTTTAATTGTAGAATCACAAGAAATTTTCCACAGAAGACCGACAGATAACTTCCGCAACGGATGTTAATAGACTGATGAGAATCATGCAGTACACCCTTCTTGAACTCAACTCTGTCCGTTTCGTCAGTAATATTAAGACCGTCAGCATTGGGGAGGGTAGTCCGACAGTAGATGGTGGAAAGAAACAGCACTGGAACAACATGGAAATGACATTTGGGGAATAGTTTGTATTCCGAGCTTTTGGACTCACCATCCTCATTACCGGCCTCCTCCCCCTCTGTCACATCTCCATTTGTTCCTTTTGCTCTTGTCTTTCTTTCTTCTTTCTTCCCTGGCCCCCACCCCGCCCGCTCTCTCTCTCTCTCTCTCTCTCTCTCTCTGTATCTCTCTCTCTCTCCTCTCTCTCTCTCTCTCTCTCCTCTCTCTCTCTCTCTCTCTCTCTCTCTCTCTTGCATCCTCCTCTATCTCTCTCTCTGTGCACTTTCCTTCCCTCTATTCTACTTCTTCACATTCTCTTTCTTCCCTCCCTCTTTCTCTTCCTCTTCCGCTCCTTTTCTCCTTTCCTTTCCTCTTCCTACTCCTCACTTCTGCTCTCCCTCCTCCTCCTCCTCGTTTTTCCCCCTCCTTCCTCCTTCGCTTCCTCTTCCTCCTTCTCCTTGTTAGGTAGGTTGCTCAAGGTCTGACCAGCGTGTTGGGCTAATGCGTAGGTCAGACATCTGCCAAGTCGTAGCTACCATGAGACCCTCTTCTGAAATTCTCTCATCTTAGTCATTAATTCATTTATTCATCAGCTTTAAAAGCATGCGCAGTGTGGCCTCAAAACTTAGCGGATGTGGTGTTGCGTATATGGACTAGTCTGCACGCAGTGACGCCTCCTTGATGAAACTGAAACTGCTCTTTCTAATGTTGCAACCTGCGTCCGACCCATTTCACATGGGTTCCCTCACCTCCCCCCCCCCTTCTCCCCCCCTTCTCCCCCCCCCCCCTTCTCCCCCATCCCACCCCCCCACCCCCCACCCCCACCCCCACCACTACCACCCGCCTCTCTCCTCTTCTTCCTCAGTTTCGAGTTCTTAAGGTCTTTTGTTGTTTTTTGTTGTGGTGTTGGAAGCGGTGGTGATGGAGATGGTGGTTGTGGTGATGGTGGTGGTTGGTTGATTGGTTGGTTGTTGTTGTTGTTGTTGTTTCTTGATTACTACTATGGTCTTCTTCTTTCTCTCAGTCATTCAAAAGAAGCTGCCTTCTGTTTCTTACTTCTTTTTTTTTGTCTCATCTCTTTTTCTTCTTTCTTTTTTTGACCTTCAGTGCGATACTAGTGTATTATCTATTCGTGTGTATTGTGTGTTGTGTGGACTTATTTTTTTCACAGAATGGAACTGAGGAATAAAGGAAAAGGGGAATCGCCTCCGGGTCTTATTTGTGTTCTTCTTCTGTCTCTCCCTCCCTCCCTCCCTCCCCTCTCTCTCTCTCTCTCTCTCCCTCTCTCTCTCTCTCTCTCTCT
>CM065729.1:74316805-74324305 GCA_033310375.1 Conus canariensis
ACCCCTGTCATCTGTGTATGTTGTCCAGGAGTTCCAGAGAGCCTCGGTGGACCGTCTGTGGCACTACACACAGAGCACACAGAGCGCCGTGCAGGGAGCGGCCTTCCGCGCTCTGTCTCACTTCCCTGTGGACAACTTCCGGGTCAGCCACCTCCCCAGACAGGTCAGAGTGCTGTCCCCTCTCTCTCTCTCTCTCTCTTTCATGGGTTGAAACTAATGTCGGACATGTTTTGGGCAGGGTTAAGGTCAAAAGAAATGTCGGCCTTTGGGACAGGGTGAGAGATTGAAACCTGTGGTGTATTTTATACCCAAGCAATCGTGACTTGTACAAGATTCATTTGTTTCGATCGGCAGAGCCTCTTTCTTCAAGTCTTTCAGACTTTAATTTAAATTATTAGGGACCAGATGTCGCCCTAATGTCTGGCAAGTGTGTCTGTCTTAGTATTGTTACTGTTCAGCTTATCATCTGTAACCGTGACTGAGTTCATGAAGCCTTGCTAACACGAACGTTTGCCATCTACGGGTACTGGGAATAGATGGTTAGGTTGACAGGTGGACAGACAGATGATAGATAGATAGATAGACAGACAGACAGATGACAGCATGGATGGTGGATAAGATAGATAGAAGATAGATAGCAGACAGATGATAGATAGACAGAAGATAGATGATGATGATGTAGACAAGAGACAGACAGACAGACAGAGATATGGTTGATTGATAGATTAGATAGTGTGCTATTAAAGCAGCATCAAAATCATGATTTGATGATTGATTTGCATTGTATCGATGTTCATCTCTATTCTCGACTTACCATTCTCCATCCGTCATTTCTTTATGCCTTGTACTATGCATTGTCACCTCCGATTTCATCTCTCATCTCCATTTCATCTCCATCTCTCATTCCTCCATCTCTCATTCCTCCATCCATTCATGCCTTGTACTATTGCATTGTCACCTCCGATGTTCATCTCTCATTCCTCCATCTCTCATTCCTCATCTATCTCTCATTCCTCCATCCATTCATTGCCTTGTACTATTGCATTGTCACCTCCGATGTTCATCTCTCATTCCTCATCTCTCATTCTCTCATTCCTCATCTCCATTCTCCATCCATCATGCCTTGTACTATTGCATTGTCACCTCCGATGTTCATCTCTCATTCCTCCATCTCTCATTCCTCCATCTCTCATTCCTCCATCTCTCATTCCTCCATCCATTCATTGCCTTGTACTATTGCATTGTCACCTCCGATGTTCATCTCTCATCCTCCATCTCTCATTCCTCATCTCTCATTCCTCATCTCTCATTCCTCCATCCATATTGCCTTGTATAGCATGACTCCAGCTTTACTATTCCATATTCCTCCATCCATCTTCATCTCTCACCTCTTTCTCTCATTCTCCATTCTCCTATCTCTCATTCCTCCATCTCTCATTCCTCCATCCATTCATCGCCTTGTACTATTGCATTGTCACCTCCGATGTTCATCTCTCATTCCTCCATCTCTCATTCCTCCATCTCTCTTTCCTCCATCCATTCATCGCCTTGTACTATTGCACTATCACCTCCGATGTTCATCTCTCATTCTCCTCCATTCTCGCCTTGACTATGCATTTCACTCTTCATCTCTCATTCCTCCATCCATTCATTGCCTTGTACTATTGCATTGTCACCTCTGATGTTCATCTCTCATTCCTCCATCTCTCATTCCTCCATCCATTCATGCCTTGTACTATTGCATTGTCACCTCCGATATTCATCTCTCATTCCTCCATCTCTCATTCCTCCATCTCTCATTCCTCCATCTCTCATTCCTCCATCCATTCATTGCCTTGTACTATTGCATTGTCACCTCTGATGTTCATCTCTCATTCCTCCATCTCTCATTCCTCCATCTCTCATTCCTCCATCCATTCATCGCCTTGTACTATTGCATTGTCACCTCCGATGTCCATCTCTCATTCCTCCATCTCTCATTCCTCCATCTCTCATTCCTCCATCTCTCATTCCTCCATCCATTCATTGCCTTGTACTATTGCATTGTCACCTCCGATGTTCATCTCTCATTCCTCCATCTCTCATTCCTCCATCTCTCATTCCTCCATCTCTCATTCCTCCATCCATTGATTGCCTTGTACTATTGCATTGTCACCTCCGATGTTCATCTCTCATTCCTCCATCTCTCATTCCTCCATCTCTCATTCCTCCATCTCTCATTCCTCCATCCATTCATTGCCTTGTACTATTGCATTGTCACCTCCGATGTTCATCTCTCATTCCTCCATCTCTCATTCCTCCATCTCTCATTCCTCATCTTCATTCCTCATCCATTCATCGCCTTGTACTATTGCATTGTCACCTCTCGATGTTCATCTCATTCCATCCATCCATCTCTCATTCCTCCATCTCATTCCTCCATCCATTCATCGCCTTGTACTATTTGCATTATCACCTCCGATGTTCATCTCTCATTCCTCCATCCATTCATCGCCTTGTACTATTGCATTGTCACCTCCGATATTCATCTCTCATTCCTCCATCCATTCATCGCCTTGTACTATTGCATTGTCACCTCCGATGTTCATCTCTCATTCCTCCATCTCTCATTCCTCCATCCATTCATCGCCTTGTACTATTGCATTGTCACCTCCGATATTATTATTATTATTATTATTATGAACATTTATGACGCCTAATCAATTGAATGCCCTAGGCGTTTACAATATCACAACAGACATCAAATCACACAGTATATAACAATCATACATGAGAAAAAGGCATCAAAATCCAAAGCAAGGACACAAACTCACAAGCATGCATACACGCAAACACACACTCACACAGACACGAACGCACACAAAGCAGACACTCGCATCACACATTGCAAACGTCGGGTCACAGGGAAGACGAAGTTACCTAGGAAACAGATGAGTTTTGAGAAGGCGCTTGAATGTGGGCAGTGAGGGTGAGTATCTGAGAGAGCGAGGCAATTGATTCCAGGTAGTTGGAGCTTGATAGGCAAAGGAACGTTGACCATAGGTTTTAGTGCGAACAGTGGGGATACTGTAGATACGAGTGTCACATGAGGAACGTAAAGCTCGAGATGGGGTGTAAAGATGTAACAGGTGGGTGAGATACTCAGGACAGGAAGACTCGATAGATTTGAAGCAGAGAGAGGCAATCTTGTAGGATATTCTTAGCTGAATATTCATCTCTCATTCCTCCATCTCTCATTCCTCCATCCATTCATCGCCTTGTACTATTGCATTGTCACCTCCGATGTTCATCTCTCATTCCTCCATCTCTCATTCCTCCATCCATTCATTGCCTTGTACTATTGCATTGTCACCTCCGATGTCATCTCTCATTCCTCCATCTCTCATTCCTCCATCTCTCATTCCTCCATCTCTCATTCCTTCATCTCTCATTCTCCATCTCTCATTCCTTCATCCATTCATCTTTTTTTCTTCTGTCTACACACTGTCCATCCGTCCCCTTCGACTCCCACCCCCACCCCTTTGCACCTCCATCCCCACACCCAACACACACACACACACACACACACACACACACACACACACACACACACACACACACACACACACACACACCTTTTTTGAAAAGATGATTTTCTAATATTGTCATAATTACCTTAATTAGATGTCCGGAATCACCTATATGTGACAGGGTATTAAACAAAATACCTTCCTCTTTTATATAATAAGAATAATGATGATAATGATGACGATAATGATAATGATGATAATAATGATAATAATACTAATGATAATAATAATAAATGAAAATGATAATAATAATGATAATAATAATAATAAAAATAACAACAATAATGATGATAATAATAATAATAATAATGAAAATAATAATAATAATAATAATGAAGTCATTCTGCGCCTGAGTTGCAATTGTACACCACTGCAGTAATATGACATTGATATACCAAACCAAGGAACGCTGCTGTAAGGTAATCGCTCCTTATTATGCAAAATAAGTGGGGGAAAAAACAAATTCGCAAACTTTTAAGTCGCATCATGTTCCTGTAAGTTATACAGCACGTAGTAGTCAGACAGTGGCATCGGAAATGACGTTACGAGCTGGGACGTGCTGGCTGCTAGCGCCTAAAAATAGCTGTCGATGAAAAAGGTTAATAATGCGCAACAGTGAATTACACATCAGGACTAAATAACTTGTCGATGAAAAAGGTTAATAATGCGCAACAGTGAATCACACATCAGAAGTAAATGACTCGTCGATGAAAGACTAATGCGCAACTATGAATTACAAGCCAGCGTTTTGCTGCACAACAACGAAGTACAAGTCAGCTTTTTAATTCTAACAAAATACACACAAGGTCCAGCTGTTAAGTTAGTGAAGGCTCCGATAAAGAAAGACGAAGAAGTTAAAGGGAGAGCACTCTCTCCTCGTGTGGCTTGCTGCAGTAGACTCAAAACACCGGTAATCTACCCCTTTAGTGTCAGCTAAACCTTCTTAACGTTGCCAGATTCCGGGCAAAATGTACGTTTTCGTAGATAGACAGAGGGGGAGACAGAGAAAGAGAGAGAGAAGGGAGAGAGAGAGAGAGAGAGAGAGAGAGAGAGAGAGAGAGAGAGAGAGAGATGTACAGACAGACAGACTGATAGACAGAAACAGACAGACAGATACGAATGCTGCTTCAAAAATCTGAACGCCGCACTCTTCTTTTTTTACCCATGACGAAGGTTTGTAAAACCAAAAATTTGAAATTAAATGATTGGAAAAGACATTGTCTAGGGTCTAGGGCTGTTGATCTTAGGAATCTCTCTCTCTCTCTCTCTCTCTCTCTCTCTCTCTCTCACACACACCCACACACACACACACACACACACACACACACACACACACACACACACACACACACACACACACACATTTGTAGATAGATAGAAAGACAGACAGATAGATAGATAGATAGACAGACAGAGAGATAGATCGAGAGATAGACAGATAGGTAGACAAACAGGGAGATAGATAGACAGACAGATAGAGAAACAGATAGACAGACAGACAGATAGATAGATGGACAGGTAGATAGTTGTCGGGGGGTGTTGAACAACGGTACCCTGCCCATTGTTGACATGGCTAATGGTGAACTCTGTGCCCAGGTGTGTGAGGAGCTGCATCTCCAGGTGGAGATGATGCAGCAACAGCAGCAGCAGCAACAGGAGAAGCAGGAACTGATCACCGTGGACACCCTGTTCAGGTTCGTCCCGGTGTGTGCTACATCCGGCTCCTTCGCTTCCTGCCAGCACAGGCGTTGCCAGGTGAGAGACCTTCGTCACCGTCATCGTTATCGTCGTCATCGTCGTCGTCATCGTTGTCGTCATCGTCGTCGTCATCGTTGTCATCATCATTATCATCGACGTCGTCGTCATCGTCTTCGTCGCTGTCGCTACTATCATTGTCATCTTCCTCGTCATCCACATCAGCATCTTCGTTGCTATCATCGTCATCGCCGTCGTCGTCGTCGTCGTCATCGTCGTCGTCGTTGTTGCTGTTATCATTGTCAGCTTACTCATCATCCATATCAGTATCATCGTTGCTATCATTATCATCATCATCGCTGTCGTCGTCGTCGTCGTCATCGTCGTCGTCGTTGTCGTTATTATCATGGTCATCTTCCCCATCACCCACATCAGCAGAATCGTTGCTATCATCATCATCATCATCACTGTCGTCGTTGTGTGGTCGATGTCGCTATTATCATTGTCATCTTCCTCATCATCAACATCAGTATCATCGTTGCTATCATCGTCATCATCGCTGTCATTGTCGTTGTCGTGGCTGTCGCTGTAATCATTGTCATCGTCCTCATCATCAACATCAGAATCATCGTTACTATTATCATCATAGCTGTCGTCGTCGCTGTCGCAGTTATCGTTATCATCTTCCTCATCATCCACATCAGTATCATCGTTATTATCATCGTCATCATCATCGCCATCGTTGTTATTATCGTTGTCATCTTCATCATCATCAATATCAATATCATCGTTGTTATCATAATCATCATGATCGTAGTCGTCCTCGTCGTCGTCGTCGTCGTCGTCAACAAACATTAGTACCTGTCAGTCAGAGACAGGGATGAGAAACAGACAACCAGATTGAAACAACTCGGCCACAGGTTCCATTTCTTTGACATTCAAAGCCATTCATCTTTTAATACGGTCAAGCTGGCCCTTATCTGAAAGGCCGGACAGTCATGACATTTTTTTCTAAATGCTTTTATTTACTTTTTACAATTGTTTGCACTAAGAAGAAGAGAAAACAAAAATAAATGAATGAATAAACAAACAAATACAGAAATAAATGAATGAATAAACAAACAAATACAGATAAAGAACTTACGGCACACACACACACACACACACACACACACACACACACACACACACACACACACACACACACACACACGCACGCATCGCACGCACGCACACGTACACACACACATACTACATCACACACACACCACACACACACACACACACACACATACACACACACACACACACACACACACACACACACACACACACACACTACACACACACACACACACACACACACACACACAACACACACACACACAACACACACACACACACACACACACACACACACACACACACACACTAATTGCATATGCATGCTCTTACCCGGTGTATGGTTTGACAATGATATGCACCACACACTATAGTGTAATATTCCGCAAAGCATCATTCATCATTACACTTATATCACAACATAATATTATCCATGTCCGAAGCATTATCAGGCAAAGACGGGGGATCGCAGACCATTTGAGGGGAGAGGAACATGAGACTTATCATTTTCAGAGTACCACAATAACGTTACAGTTGTTTCCCTTGTCACATTGTACGTCGTTCAAGATGGTTGTGAATTCTGGCCAGTCGCGATCTTTGCGAAGTCAAATTGACGATAGCTTAGCCAGTCATGTCATACCAACGACTCTGTAACCCTCGTCAGTATGGAGGTACCTACTGCAGTGGTTAAAATACCTGTCTATGATCCCTAAAGCCCCCAGGTTCGAATCTCGTCTTGAAAGGAAATTCCAAGTTCTCAATGTCATCTTTCTCGTCATCAGCATTAGTGTCATCGTTTACTATCATCATCATGTGTGTGTGTGTGGGGTGGGGGGGGGGGGGGGGGCATGGAAAATAACAGATCATTCATGCAAATAGTAGCACAAAACAGCCTACAGGTCAAACGTACGTTAAGCAAAATTACAAAAGAGCATTATTAGACCATTTCCTTGCTTTACGTACTTGGCTGATTTCAACAGAGCAGATTTATTTGTCCTGAAAACATTTCAGGAAGAAATTTGGGAGTTTGGGGGGGAGGGGGGGGGAACTTCTTTCTGTGTCTGTGGTGTTAATTTCTGGTGCGGATCTGTGGTGTGGATCAAGGTCAAAGCGC
>CM065729.1:74336805-74339305 GCA_033310375.1 Conus canariensis
CTCAAAACAATCTAATTGCGACAGTTTATAAATACTCGACTCCTTAATTAAGCAAGGCTTTGGCGCATTAGTGTTTGGTGTGCAGCCTGATTAGGAGCCCCAAAGGCTGTATCTGGCTGACCCATGCTCTCAACGTTACACTGTAGAATGATTAAGACCTTGAAGGCTGTATCTGGCTGACCCATGCTCTCAACGTTACACTGTAGAATGATTAAGACCTTGAAGGCTGTATCTGGCTGATCCATGCTCTCAACGTTACACTGTAGAATGATTAAGACCTTGAAGGCTGTATCTGGCTGACCCATGCTCTCAACGTTACACTGTAGAATGATTAAGACCTTAAAGGCTGTATCTGGCTGACCCATGCTCTCAACGTTACACTGTAGAATGATTAAGACCTTAAAGGCTGTATCTGGCTGACCCATGCTCTCAACGTTACACTGTAGAATGATTAAGACCTTAAAGGCTGTATCTGGCTGACCCATGCTCTCAACGTTACACTGTAGAATGATTAAGACCTTAAAGGCTGTATCTGGCTGACCCATGCTCTCAACGTTACATTGTAGAATGATTAAGACCTTAAAGGTTTTGTCCGAATGGCCAATGTTACCAACGTTATTACCCTGTAAAACGGTGAACACTTTAAGGCTATGCATCACTGGCCGATGCTCTCAGTGTTATTCTGTAGAATGATTAAGACCTTAAAGGCTGTATCTGACTGGCCGATGCTCTCAGTGTTATTCTGTAGAATGATTGAGACCTTAAAGGCTATGTATTACTGGCCGATGTTCTCAGTGTTATTCTGTAGAATGATTAAGACTTTAAGGCTATGTATTACTGGCCGATGCTCTCAGTGTTATTCTGTAGAATGATTAAGACTTTAAGGCTATGTATTACTGGCCGATGCTCTCAGTGTTATTCTGTAGAATGATTAAGACCTTAAAGGCTGTATCTGACTGGCCGATGCTCTCAACGTTACACTGTAGAATGATTAAGACCTTAAAGGTTTTGTTCGATTGGCCAATGTTACCAACGTTACCCTGTAAAACGGTTAAGACTTTAAAGGCTATGCATCACTAGCCGATGCTCTCAGTGTTATTCTGTAGAATGATTGAGACCTTAAAGGCTGTATCTGACTGGCCGATGCTCTCAACGTTACACTGCGTAATGATTAAAACTTTGAGGCTGTGTCCGATCGGCTTATGTTCGCAACGTTACACTGTAGAATTATAAAAACCGTAATGGCTATGTCAAACTGGTCGATACTCTCAACGTTACACTGTAAAATGATGAACACCTAAAAGGCTGTATCTTACTAGCCGATACTCTCAACGTTACACTATAGAATGCATCTTACTAGCCGATGCTGTCATCGTTACACTGTGGAATGTATCTTACTAGTCGATGCTCTCAACGTTACACTGTAGAACGTATCTTACTAGCCGAGGCTCACAACGTTACACTGTAGAACGTATCTTACTAGCCGATGCTCTCAACGTTACACTGTAGAACGTATCTTACTAGCCGATGCTCTCAACGTTACACTGTAGAATGTATCTTACTAGCCGATGCTCTCAACGTTGCACTGTAGAACGTATCTTACTAGCCAAGGCTCTCAACGTTACACTGTATAATGTATCTTACTAGCCGATGCTCTCAACGTTACACTGTAGAATGTATCTTACTAGCCGATGCTCTCAACGTTACACTACAGACTGAATAAGACATTAAAGGCTGTGTCTGACTAGCCGATGTTCTCAACGTTACACTGTAGAATGTATCTGACAAGCAATGCTCTCAACGTATCTTACTAGCCGATGCTCTCAACGTTACACTGTAGAACGTATCTTACTAGCCGATGCTCTCAACGTTACACTGTAGAATGTATCTTACTAGCCGATGCTCTCAACGTTGCACTGTAGAACGTATCTTACTAGCCAAGGCTCTCAACGTTACACTGTATAATGTATCTTACTAGCCGATGCTCTCAACGTTACACTGTAGAATGTATCTTACTAGCCGATGCTCTCAACGTTACACTACAGACTGAATAAGACATTAAAGGCTGTGTCTGACTAGCCGATGTTCTCAACGTTACACTGTAGAATGTATCTGACAAGCAATGCTCTCAACGTTACCTATAGAATGAATGAGACATTAAAGGCTGTGTCTGACAAGCCGATGCTCTCAACGTTACACTGTAGAATAATGAAGACTTAAAGGCTGTGTCAGGCTTGCCGATGCTGTCAACGTCACACTGTACAATAATGAAGACTTAAAGGCTGTGTCAGACTTGCCGATGCTCTCAACGTTACACTGTAGAATGAAGAAGATATTAAAGGCTGTGTCAGACTTGCCGATGCTGTCAACGTCACACTGTACACTAATGAAGACTTAAAGGCTGTGTCTGACTTGCCGATACTGTCAACGTCACACTGTACAATAATGAAGACTTAAAGGCTGTGTCTGACTTGCCGATGCTGTCAACGTCACACTGTAC
>CM065729.1:74349305-74351805 GCA_033310375.1 Conus canariensis
TCTTGGAGGAAGGCACTTCAGGAACTGGAAGCGATTGAAGCCATTGGAGGAAGGCACTTCAGGAACTGAGGGCTTGGAGGAAGGCACTTCAGGAACTGAGGGCTTGGAGGAAGGCACTTCAGGAACTGAGGGCTTGGAGGAAGGCACTTCAGGAACTGAGGGCTTGGAGGAAGGCACTTCAGGAACTGAGGGCTTGGAGGAAGCACTTCAGAACTGAGGCTTGGAGGAAGGCACTTCAGGAACTGAGGGCTTGGAGGAAGGCACTTCAGGAACTGGAAGCGATTGAAAGCCTTGGAGGAAGGCACTTCAGGAACTGAGGGCTTGGAGGAAGGCACTTCAGGAACTGGAAGCGATTGAAAGCCTTGGAGGAAGGCACTTCAGGAACTGAGGGCTTGGAGGAAGGCACTTCAGGAACTGGAAGCGATTGAAAGCTTGGAGGAAGGCACTTCAGGAACTGAGGGCATGGAGGAAGGCACTTCAGGAACTGAGGCTTGGAGGAAGGCACTTCAGGAACTGAGGGCTTGGAGAAGGCACTTCAGGAACTGAGGGCATGGAGGAAGGCACTTCAGGAACTGAGGGCTTGGAGGAAGGCACTTCAGGAACTGAGGGCTTGGAGGAAGGCACTTCAGGAAACTGATGAGGCTTGGAGGAAGGCACTTCAGGAACTGAGGGCTTGGAGGAAGGCACTTCAGGAACTGAGGGCTTGGAGGAAGGCACTTCAGGAACTGAGGGCATGGAGGAAGGCACTTCAGGAACTGAGGGCTTGGGAGGAAGGCACTTCAGGAACTGAGGGCTTGGAGGAAGGCACTTCAGGAACTGAGGGCTTGGAGGAAGGCACTTCAGGAACTGAGGGCTTGGAGGAAGGCACTTCAGGAACTGAGGGCTATGGAGGAAGGCACTTCAGGAACTGAGGCTTGAGGAGGCACTTCAGGAACTGAGGCTGAGAAGGCACTTCAGGAACTGAGGGCTTGGAGGAAGGCACTTCAGGAACTGAGGGCTTGGAGGAAGGCACTTCAGGAACTGAGGGCTTGGAGGAAGGCACTTCAGGAACTGAGGGCTTGGAGGAAGGCACTTCAGGAACTGAGGGCTGGAGGAAGGCACTTCAGGAACTGAGGGCTTGGAGGAAGGCACTTCAGGAACTGAGGGCTTGGAGAGAAGGCACTTCAGGAACTGAGGGCTTGGAGGAAGGCACTTCAGGAACTGAGGGCTATGGAGGAAGGCACTTCAGGAACTGAGGGCTTGGAGGAAGGCACTTCAGGAACTGAGGGCATGGAGGAAGGCACTTCAGGAACTGAGGGCTTGGAGGAAGGCACTTCAGGAACTGAGGGCTTGGAGGAAGGCACTTCAGGAACTGAGGGCTTGGAGGAAGGCACTTCAGGAACTGAGGGCTTGGAGGAAGGCACTTCAGGAACTGAGGGCATGGAGGAAGGCACTTCAGGAACTGAGGAAGGCACTTCAGGAACTGAGGAAGGCACTTCAGGAACTGAGGGCTTCTGCCGCCCCCGGCTAGTGCCACCTTGTGACAGGGGGGAGGTGGGGGAGGGAGGAAGGTGTGGGAAGGGGGGGGGGGAAGGGAGATGGGAGGGGAGACGAAGAGAGGCCGGCTGGGGGTGGTGTTGGTGGTAAGGGTGGTGGACTTCAAAGTTGTCGAGCTCTTGTTCTGGAAGTGCGCGCTTTATATGTGTGTCAGAATGACTAAGGCTATGTCCGATCAAGAGAGAGAGAGAGAGAGAGGGAGAGAGAGAGAGAGAGAGAGGGAGAGAGAGAGAGAGAGAGAGAGAGAGAGAGAGAGAGAGAGAGAGAGAGAAATTCTTTATTCACGAAATATATAAATATGCAAGAGCTGAAACGCTTTTTTTTTTTTTTTAACCTCCAGCCCTCGACCTGAGTAGGAACTACAATAGGCAGTGAAATGAAATAATATATAGGAAAAAATAACAACAAACGGCCGTGCAATCATAATGAAATGTCAAATGAAAAGAAAAGAGAAAAAAAAAAGAGAAAAAGAATACGGGGGAAGAAGAGGAGTGGGATAGGGGGCACAGAGAGAGAGAGAGAGAGACAGAGACAGAGACAGAGACAGAGACAAAGACACACACACACACACACACACACACACACACACACACACACACACACACACACACACACACACAGAGAGAGAGAGAGAGAGAGAGAGAGAGAGACAGACAGACAGACAGACAGAGACAGAGACAGAGAGAGAGAGACACACATACACACACACACACACACACACACACACACACACACACACACACACAGAGAGAGAGAGAGAGAGAGAGAGAGAGAGAGAGAGAGAGAGAGAGAGAGAGAGAACTCCGAACTCAAACTCAGAAAACTTTTTTCGATCAAGGATTGAGATTTTAGGCACAGCCTATTCTTCCAGTCTGTCCTTGCAGAGAGAGAGAGAAGGAGGCAGACAGAGGCAGACAGACAGATACACAGACAGACAGACAGACAGACAGAGCGAAGGGGGTGA
>CM065729.1:74356805-74364305 GCA_033310375.1 Conus canariensis
ACTTTCGTTGTTGAAAGTTTCAGGGTCAGCAGAGTGTGATTGTGGTAAGAGTTGGAGTCGGAGCAGAATTGGCTTTAGGTGTCAAGGTCGTATAAGCAGAGTTGGCTTTAGGTGTTAGGGTCGTATAAGCAGAGTTGGCTTTAGGTGTTAAGGTCGTATAAGAGTTTTATTGTGGAAGTATAAAGGTTACAGCAGAGTTGGACTGCAGTAAGTGTTTGGACCGGAATAGAGTAAGGTTAGAGTAAATGTTATTGGTAGTTTTGCTTCCATTTCCAGTCCTCCCCCCCCCCCCCCCCATAACGTAAATAAGTGTTTCTCTCTCTCTCACCTCTCTCTCTCTCTTCTCTTAAGTGTTCTCTCTCTCTCTCTCTCTCTATATATATATATAGAGGAGAGAGAGAGAGAGAGAGAGAGAACACTTATTTACGTTGATGGGGGGGGGGGGGGGGGGGGGACTGGAAATGGAAGCAAAACTACACATGTATATATACATGTATCGAGAGAGAGAGAGGTGTGTGTGCGCGCGGGCGCGCGCGGCGCGCGCGCGCGCGCGTGTGTGTGTATGCGTGCGTGCGTGCGTATGTGTGTGTGTGCATGCATGCATACGCGTGCTTTTGCAAGAAAAAGAGGTGTGCGTGCCCGCGCCCGCGGTGTGTGTTGTGTTGTGTGTGTGTGTGTGTGTGTGTGTGTGGTGTGGCGTGTGTGTGCATGCATGCATGCATGCATACGCGCCCTTATGCAAGAAGAAAGAAAGAAAAAGAAACAATGAAAAGAAAAATGAGAAATGGTGTCAAAGAACAAAGATTATTTTAAGGTAGATGGGAGGGGGTGGGAAGGGCAGATTGTGTGTGTGTGTGTGTGTGTGTGTGTGTGTGTGTGTGTGTGTGTTGTGTGTGTGTGCGCGCGCGCGCGCGCGCGCGCCGGCGCACACGTGTGTGTATGTGTGTGTGAGAGAGAGAGAGAGAGAGAGAGAGAGACGAGCGCGCGCGTGCATACGTGTATGTGTGTGCGTGTGTGCGCGCGCGTACGCGTATGCTTGTGGGTTAGTCTTCCCCCAGACTCGTTCAAGTTCGCAAAGTGATAAAGGGAGATGAAAAGAAATTGGTGGTAAGAGAAGCAAGTGCATTGAAGTTTGAATGTCACCGGTGGATTATTCCACTCAAAAACACTCTGTCCAAATTCTGTCCCGGGGATGGATGCCTCAGTGTCAGTCCGTACTGTCTCTGTCTGTAGGTCTCCCCCCCCCCCCCCCCCCCCCCACCGCCCTCCCACCCCAACCCCCATTCCTTTGATCATCTCAGTCTAGACGCGTTGTTTCATTGTGATTTTGTTGCCTGCCTGCCTCTCTTTGCCTTTCTTCTTGTTATGTCTCCTATTCACTTCCTTGTTCCCCCCCCCCCCCCCGCTCCCCTCCGCCCCCCCCCCCCCCCCCCCCCCGCCCCGTTTCCTGGCTTCTCCATCCAATTCCTTCTCCTCCTCCCCCCCCCTCCCTCCCCCTCCGCTGACCACCCCTCCCTGTCCGCACCCCCACCCCGTGTTCCTTTTCCATTCCTCTCTCTCTCTCTCTCTCTCTGTCTCTCTCTCTTCTCTCTCTCTCTCTCCTCTCGTCTCTTCTCTCTCTCCTCTCTCTTCTCTCTCTCTCTCTCTCTCTCTTCTCTCTCCTCTCTCTCTCTCTCTCTCTCTCTCTCTCTCTCTCTCTCTCTCTCTCTCTCGCTCTGTCTCTTACATGACAGATACAGACAAAAGAGAGACAGTTACAGACACGGGCAACAGAAAGATAGAAACAGACACAGACAAGAGAGGGACACACACGGGCGACAGAGAGACAGACACAGACAAGCGAGCGACACACAGAGACAATAGAGGGACAGACCCAGACAAGAGAGGGACACACAGAGACAACAGATAGACTGACACTGACAAGAGAGGGACACACAGAGACAACAGATAGACTGACACTGACAAGAGAGGGACACACAGAGACAACAGATAGACTGACACTGACAAGAGAGGGACACACAGAGACAACAGATAGACTGACACTGACAAGAGAGGGACACACAGAGACAACAGATAGACTGACACTGACAAGAGAGGGACACACAGAGACAACAGATAGACTGACACTGACAAGAGAGGGACACACAGAGACAACAGATAGACTGACACTGACAAGAGAGGGACACACAGAGACAACAGATAGACTGACACGACAAGAGAGGGACACACAGAGACAACAGATAGACTGACACTGACAAGAGAGGGACACACAGAGACAATAGACGGACTGACACTGACAAGAGAGGGACACACAGAGACAACAGAAACAGACACAGACAAGAGAGGGACCACAGAGACAAAGAGAGACAGACACTGACAAGAGAGGGACGCACAGAGACAAGAGAGAGACAGACACTGACAAGAGAGGGACACACAGAGACAATAGACGGACTGACACAGACAAGAGAGGGACACACAGAGACAACAGAGAGACGACACAGACAAGAGAGGGACGCACAGAGACAAGAGGAGACAGACATGACAAGAGAGGGACGCACAGAGACAAGAGAGAGACAGACACTGACAAGAGAGAGGACAGCACGGGACAAGATGAGGACACACGAGACAAGAGAGAGACAGACGCAGACAGTAGACGGATACACACAAATAGATCAGCAGCGGAGGGACGACGCAGAAAGAAAGAGACAGCCACAGAAACGACATACAAGGGGAAAGAGACAGCACAAGAACGACATACAACGAAGGGACAGCCACAAGAAATGACACACACGGAAGAGACAGGAACACAAAATAGACTCACACGGAAGAGACAGGCACAGAAAGACACAGAAACTGACATACAACGGAAGGACAGACACAGAAACTGACACTACAACGGAAGAGACAGACACAGAACTGACACAGAAACTGACATACAACGGAAGGACAGCACAGAAACTGACACACAACGGAAGGGACAGACACAGAAACTGACACAGAAACTGACATACAACGGAAGAGACAGACACAGAAACTGACAACCAACGGAAGGGACAGACACAGAAACAACAAGATGCAAAGCATATAAACGTACTCCCAGTTTATCTTCCAGAAAAACGTCACAATCAAATATGCGTCATAATGTATTTGACGTCACAAGCAACATGCGTCATAATGTATTTCGTCACTGAGACGTTCCATAAAGAAGAAAAACCGTTGGGGTCGTTATAGCCGTTAGTAACGGCTGTTCTGGTCAAATAAAACATCGGGCATAATCCATGACCCATAATGAACATACCTACAAATTTTCAGAAAGATCGGCCCAGTTTTGTCTGGAGCGAGTGGAACACATTTTGACCGCAGACAGACAGACACACAGACAGCATTTCTTTGTTCCATTTGTAAAGTGCTCCGTGTTCTATAAGAACTGGGAGTACAAAAACCAACAAAACTTATGATAGACACAGAAACAGAAAAGGCGACGCAGACAACACAAACACAACGACACAAAATGCTGAAACAGGACAAAACATCACCAACAAGCGTCACTCGACACTGACGTCACCACTGCCTCCACCACATAGGTCCAGGCCGGCGTGTCCTTGACCTCTTCTGACGTCAGGGTGTCGGAGGTGCTGGAGGTGGTGACCCGGATGGTGCAAGGTGACCCTGACCTTGGCCTGCAGAGTAACGCCGCCTGGATGTTGGGTCATATGCATCTGTCAGCCTGCTCGGTGGCTGAGAACCGTACCACTGGTGAGAGCGCTGCTGTGGTTGGTTGATTTTTGACACGTCACTGGAGAGAGCGTGGATGTGATTGGTTGATTTAATGCGTTTCTTAATTAAATATAAGTAAAGAACCGACAAAGTAACAAACTAAAACGGAAAAAAAACCAAAAGCAAAAACAAAAATGTGGCACATTGAGAGAGGGAGAATGAGAGCAGACGGGGGGGGGGGGGGGGGGGGGGGGGGGGGGGGCGTATGCATGCGCGAGCAAAAAGAGAGAGAGAGAGAGTTCAGTGGTTTATGTAATAATTGAAGAATGTCATGAGTTTAGCGGTTTGTGAGTAAACTGAAAGATCCTATAACGTCAGTGGTTTATGAATGGTTTGAAAGATGCCGTCAGCTAAATCGATTTTCAGTTGATTCAAAGATACTGTGAATGTCAGTGAATCATCAGTTAATTCAAATATGGTGATTAATTTGGTGGGTGATGGGTGAGCTAAAGGATATTGTGAGCTAAGTGTGTAAGATGAAAAATGCCAGACGGGTTAAAGGAGTGATGCTATGAGTTCAGTGAGTTCTGTTCAGATGGAAGGATGGATATTTCAGTGCCGCCCAGCTACGGGTACCTGCCGGAAGCCAGCTTCCTGAGAGCTATCGTGGATCTACTCCTGGAGGCCGGAAGACAAGGTGACAGGGAGTTAATCCCTTTGCTTTCTCCATATTTTAGCCTCCTCCTCCCCCCCCCCTCTCCTCTCTCTCTCTTCTCTCTCTCTCTCTCTCTCTGTATCTGTCTTTCTCTTTCTCTGTCTATGTCTCTCTGTGTGTCTCTCTCTCTGTCTCTGTCTCAGTTTCTCTCCCCCCCCCCTTCCCCTCTCTTTTCTCTTTCTCTCTCTGTCTCTGTCTGTCTGTCTATCTGTCTGCCTGCCTGCCTGCCTGTCTGTCTGCCTGCCTCTCTCTCTCTCTCTCTCTCTCTCTCTCTCTCTCTCTCTCTTCTCTCTCTCTCTCTCAGTTTGCATTGTGTTTGTTCAGTGTAGTATTCTTTTTCACTATTTAGAGAGGTCATTCACTCTTGAAGTCACGTATTATTATCCTTTTTTTTTTCTTATACTTCATTGAGGGCAAGATGTAAAAAAAAAAGCCTATACTGTGCATTTTCTTTTCCCTCATTAAAGAAGATTCGCTCGCTCGCTCGTTCGTTCGTTCGTTCTCTCTCTCTCTCTCTCTCTCTCTCTCTCTCTCTCTCTCTCTCTCTCTCTCTCTCTCTCTCTCTCTCTCAATACAGACACAATCCTTCGCCGTGGAGTGGCGGTTAAAGTGTAAAACTAATGACTAAACCATCATGGACTCGAACCCGATCTGCACCTATTCCCTAACCATCATTTCTAAGGTGTCGGCCCACAGAAAGGTACCAGCACCTAGGTACCACCACCTAGGTACCAACGGCTAGGTACCAAACCTATGTGTCCTGTGCTCTGGAACTTTCTGCCCAGCAGAAGAGGCTGCAACTTTGTCATGGGCATGACGTAAAGCCTCTTTGGTCACGTGTCATGAATCGCCAGATCCAGTCGGTACCAACATAATTGACTACATTCATGAAAGAAAACATTTCCAGATCAGGCTGAGGCTCCGCAACATCATCGTCAGCCCAGTACCTCCCCCCCACCCCCACCCCCATCACCCCCACCGCCTTCCTTCCCCGCCACACTGGCCATCCTCTTCCTCCCTCTTCTCCCCATACCGTCCCATTAAATCATTATTACTTACTTTCATTATCTTGAAAGAAAAACAACAGAAGACGCCTCTAATTAAATTCCTTGGTCTTTTAAACTGACATGAAGTGAATTCGTCTTTAGCTTTCACGGTGATGAAAAGAAATCTAAAATGAGGCTGGGGAACAGTAAACAATAAATAACAAGCAAGAGCTCATGGGAGCAAGAGTTACCCTACTTGTTTGCTATCGTCATGGTGATTTCCATGTTTGTTTTTGTCTGAGAAGACACTCCAGAAGGTTTGGGGTGATTCCAGAGGTGGGGCCGGGTGGGGGTGGGGGGAGAGGTGGGGAGGGGGGTGGGGGGTAGTGATACAAATAAAGGAGGAAGCCAGTCCAGGTTTGCTGTGCGACAGAACTATTTGTTTCGTCGGAAGGGGTCGTTGGTGGGCGCCTGTCCTAAATCAAAACACAGTTACAATATAGCATCATCGAAACAAATTATTAAAAGGGTTTGTTAGTGATTCTGCAAGACAATAAGGACAAAGAGATTTCAAGACAAGCGAAATCATATTTTTAAAATTTGTTTGAATTTCCTTTTTAAAAAAATTGTTTCAATTTCTTTTTTGAATTTTTTTTTTTTTTTCAAAATTCCGCCTTCAGTCACCTCACTTTGAAACTAACTGTAATCAACACAGATTTGTTCAACGGCTGTGCGGAGTCTGCTGAGGTGGGTGAGTTTAGGGCGACCTATGGGTGGTCCCTACGAACATCACCACGACGGCCACAGAGCAAGCTTTGCGTGTAGGGACACTTTTTTTTGGAAGGGGTGTGGGGAACAGGGGGGGGGGGGGGGGGGGTGACAGGTGTGAGGAGGAAGCTGGAAGAAGGGGAAGAAAGAGAACAGAGAGGAAAGAGAGAAAGAAAAAAGAACAGAGAGAGGGAGAGAGAAATCCGGGCAAGAAAGGAAGGAAAAAGAACACAGAGAGGGAGAGAGAAATCCGGGCAAGAAAGGAAGGAAAAAGAACACAGAGAGGGAGAGAGAAATCCGGGCAAGAAAGGAAGAAAAAAGAACACAGAGAGGGAGAGAGAGAAATCCGGGCAAGAAAGGAAGACAAAAGAACACAGAGAGGGAGAGAGAAATCCGGGCAAGAAAGGAAGGAAAAAAATAAGGAAGAAATGAGGAAAGCAAGACCCAAAAAAAAAGTGTCAAAAAGAAAGAAAGGGCGGGGGGGGGGGGGGGGGGGGGGGAAGAATTGGGGAAAAAAAAGAAAGAGTAGGAGGTAAAAATAAAAGAGCAAAAAATACCAAACAAACAAACAAACAACACAAAAGAAAGATGAAAGAGAGAACAGAAAGAACTAAAGGGAAAAGGCAAAACGTCTCTCTCTCTCTCTCTCTCTCTCTCTCTCTCTCTCTCTCTCTCTCACACACACACACACACACACACACACCACACACACACACACACACACACACACATACACACACACAAGAAAAAACAGCTAAAAGACAAGGAAGGATAGGAAGAAAGAAGTGTCATTTGAAAAAAAAACAAACAAAAAAAAAAAAACAAAAAAAACAGCAAAACAAAACAAACAAAACAAAACCACTTGGTGATCTTTGTATTCCGCCAGGCCCGGACGCAGTGTCAGGTGACCACATGAAGGTGGCGCTGGCAGCGCTTCAGGATGACGTCACGCGGGTGTTACCGCCTTTGAACTGGGCGGGAGTGCTCTCCCCTGTGATGCGCATGTCGTACGGTGAGCGAGGAGGGTTATTTTCCTTTTTTTTTTTTTTTTTCTTTTTTCTTTTTTTTTTTTTTTTTTTTTTTGGCTGCGATTTCTTTGTTTGTTGGTTTTACTCTTTTAATCGAAGGTTTTTGTTTTTGTGCTTTTCTATTGGTGTTGTTTTTTCACTTTTTTTTTTTTCAATCTAAGGTCTTTTGTTTTTGTCTTTCCAAGTGGTGTTGTTTTTCTTACTTTTTTTTTTTAAATCTAAGTTGTTGCTGCTGTTGTTTGTTTCCTTTCTTGTGTTGAAAGATTTAGCCGAGGGAGATGGGGGA
>CM065729.1:74374305-74376805 GCA_033310375.1 Conus canariensis
CCTCGCGCAGATGCCTGTGGCTGTTCTGGCCTTTGAAGGCACTCCCTGGGATCAGCTGTTGCCAAAGGTAACGCGTGGTGGTTTCTTTTTTGTTTGTTTGTTTTTGTTATTTTTGTGATGAGTGAAATTGGCCTTGTGTGTTGTCATGTCATGTCAATCTTTGTGTGTGTTTGTGTCATGACAATCTTTGAATTACTATATCAGACTGTTGTCGGAACCGGAGAAACCCTGCCTATGACTGTGTCTTTGACCCTCAGTTTCAAAGCAAATTCGAAAACAACCCTAACTGTATTCCGCCGTTTGGTCTTCGTATGCAGCCTCACGCGCGGAATGCAGGTCTAGACCTAAGTTGTGTCCGATTTTTCCAAGTTTCCAGATAAGCCTCCGTGGACCTTTTCCACATCAGAGATTCGTTTTGACCTTGCAGCTTTTCGCAAAGAATCTACCAGCTCTCTGGCATGCAAGGCATTGTATGCTGACCTCTGTTCAAAATTCCCATCCTATCAGGAAATTTTCACTGACGGTCCCAAGTCTGAGGATGGAGTGGCCTGTGCAGCCTATTGCTCTGGTGCTCCTTCTCAAATATTGTTGGAACATATTCCTTCAGATGCTTCTGTTTATTCTGCTGAACTTACAGCTCTGGTTCTAGCATTGAAGATAAGCTCTCAATCAGCAAAGAAGGACTGTCTGGTTTTGTCAGATTCGCTGTCAGCTTTGGAGGCCATAGCTGGTCGCAACCTTTAGCATCCCGAACTTTTACACTTTTTTTTTTACTTTTTACCAGGTTGAAAGCGGATGGTTACAACATTATTCTGGCTTGGGTTCCTGGTCATGTTGGCATCGGGGGAATGAAATGGTTGATCGTTTAGCCAAGAATGCCACAACAGAGAAACTGTCAAACATATCTATCCCCTGCTCAGATCTGAAACCAAAAATTAATGATTATGTCAGAGACCTCTGGCAGGAGGATTGGAATACACAGACGGATAACAAACTCTTTCAGATCCGTCCAAACCTAAAGGAGTTCCTCTCATCTACGTCTAGTGGTCGTAAAGAAGAAACAGTTCTATGCCGGCTGCACACCGGCCATTCGTATTTTACCCATTCATACCTTTTAAAGAGTGAAGAAGCTCCATGGTGCATTCCATGTCATGTGCCACTCACAATGAAATATGTTCTTTTAGAGTGTTGGGACTTTCATGATGTGAGACACAAACATTTTACAGCAGATTCCATGAAAACCTTGTTCAGAGATGTTTCGCCTGACGCGATCTTTGAGTTCTTGAAAGAGATTAACATTTTTCATCGGATCTGAGGTTTTACAGTGGAAAGTTTGTTTGTTTGTTTGTTTGTTTGTTTTTTAACAAACTTTCGGATGGGTTTTTAGAAGATGTATTTTAAAGAATTGTGTGAATGAAAGACTTGAGTTGATTTTAACGTTGTGACTGCCTTGATATGGCCCTTTGCGGTCGGCTGGGCTATAAGCAACATTATCTTATCTTGTGTGTGTTTGTCTCGTGTCAATCTTTGTGTGTTGTGTCATGTCAATCTTTGTGTGTTGTGTCATGACAATCTTTGTGTGTAGTGTCATGACAGTCTGTGCGTTGTGTCATGTCAATCTTTGTGTGTTGTGTCATGACAATCTTTGCGTGTTGTGTCATGTCAATCTTTGTGTGTTGTGTCATGGCAGTCTTTGTGCGTTGTGTCAAGTCAATCTTTTGTGTCGCTGTGTGCTGCGCGTTGCTGTTTTGTATATCACAATATGCGGTCCAGTCATGTCTTTCTGCTGATAGTTTTTTGTTTTTGTTCTTTTTTTTTTTTTCTTTTTTTTTTTTTTTTGGGGGGGGGGGGGGGGGGGTCGGCTTTGTCTCAATGGATAGGTGGACATTCAGAGATCGACCGAAAGTGTCTTTTTGCTACCTACGCGCTGAAATGTCTGCAGTCGGAATGGATCGCTTTGAGTCCAACTTTCACCAGAGAAACAAGTCGCATACACGGGAGAATTGTTACATCACTTGTTCACAAATGACACAGCAAACACAAACTTGAATTATTCTACACTTTCCCAAGTGATGTAGATCATCCTCCTTAACCTTATTCACAAATGACACAACAAACACAAACTTGAATTATTCTACACTTTCCCAAGTGATGTAGATCATCCTCCTTAACCTTATTCACAAATGACACAACAAACACAAACTTGAATTATTCTACACTTTCCCAAGTGATGTAGATCATCCTCCTTAACCTTATTCACAAATGACACAACAAACACAAACTTGAATTATTCTACACTTTCCCAAGTGATGTAGATCATCCTCCTTAACCTTATTCACAAATGACACGGCAAACACAAAGTTGAATTATTCTACACTTTCCCAAGTGATGTAGATCATCCTCCTTAACCTTATTCACAAATGAAACAACAAACACAAACTTGAATTATTCTACACTTTCCCAAGTGATGTAGATCATCCTCCTTAACCTTATTCACAAA
>CM065729.1:74381805-74391805 GCA_033310375.1 Conus canariensis
CGCATCACTGGCGGTTGCACTCCATGAATACAAAAAAGCATCAAACCCGTAGGTTCCATTCCACAATTGCAAAAATTACAAAATCTCTTAATTGATATGAAACTTTTCCATTCACATCACTTTTTCCTCATTCACATGACACCCCCCAACCTCCGATAAAAAAATTTGATTCATCAAATTTTTTCAAAGAAGAGTATAGGAGTTCACAAAAAAAAATACACCATTGACAGTATTCTGAAAAAATACTTTCCCAAAATGACATGAGTACATGCGAACAGAAAAATGTATATTTATAAAAACATTGTTTCCAAAAAAAATTATCCAAAGCCAACATCAACTATCACTACCGCAAGTAATCAATATTGCACACAACAACATTCCATTACTCAAATACAAACATATAAATTCAACTTTCAACAGCAAACTTGAAAACACACACTGCTTATTACTGTCGAGACAAAATGTCAGCAATCACATTGCTGGACCCTGAAATTGGATCAACCCTGAAACTGTATTGCTGGATCGCCAAAGACCACCGTAATAGACGGTTATTCTTTGTTCTTGATGTCTTCAAAAACGTCAGAGGTCTGTGATCCGTCTGCAGGACAAAAAACCTGCCTGTCAAGAAACGCTCAAATTTTGCAAGTGCCCACACAATCGCTAAGCATTCCCGTTCAATAGTAGAATACTTCGACTGTGCATCGGTGAACTTCTTACTTGCAAACTGTACTGGATGCAATAAATCTTGATGTTCTTGCAAAAGAACAGCACCCATTCCTGTTGAACTTGCATCAGTCCGGAGGACAAAATCTTTCTCCAAGTTGGGCAGAAGTAAAACAGGAGAAGAATTCAAAACCTTTTGAACTGCTTCCAAAGCATTCTGACAATCTACAGTCCAATCAATAGATGAATGCTTGGAACCCTTTGTCAACTCAGTTAATGGAGCTGTAAGAGTTGCAAAGTGAGGGACATAACGCCTGTAATAAGATAAGAGTCCAAGAAGTGAACGAACCTGTTTCTTTGAACATGGGGTTTTGATTGCCAAAATCTTTTCCATTTTCTTCTTTTCTGGCTGCATCGAACCCACAGCAATTGTATGCCCCAAAAACTCCAGTTTTTGAAAACCCGCCATGATTTTTGATGGCCTTGCTGTCAAACCAAAAGAACGGAGTCTTTCAAAAACATTTTTCAAACATCTCAGCAGATTACTCCATGTTTGTGAAGCCAGCAAAATATCAAAAAAACTTACAGCAGACATTTCATGTAACCTGAGTTGTCTCATCATTCTCGCGAAAGTTGCCGGTGCATTCTGCAAACCAAAAGGCATTCGCAAAAAATGAAAAAGTCCAAATGGTGTTTGAAAAGCTGTTTTTTCTTTATCATCAACACACATCGGTATCTGCCAATAACCTTTTGTGAGATCAATTTTCACAAAATACTTGGCTTGACTCAGTTGACAAAACAAATCCTCCACATCAGGAATTGGTTCAGAATCAAAAACAGTCAATTTATTCAAAGCCCTGTAATCAATACAAAATCTGACTGAACCATCTGGTTTTGAAACCAGCACCACAGGAGCCACATATGGAGAACTGGACTTTTCAATGACCCCAAGATCCAATATGACCTGTACCTCTCAATAATTTGCTTTTTTGCAAAAGGTAAAGGATACGACTTCATTCGTACAGGAACATCTGTTGTCAACCGTATTCTATGAGGTTCAACACCAACTGCAGATCCTGGTTTGTCTGTAAGTACATCTGTATAATCCTGTAGTAAACACTTTAGTTGAGCCACCTGAGATGGTTTCAAGTCCTCGTTGATCTTGACATCCTCGTATGTTTCACCTTTTAAGGATAATGTAGGCAGTTGGATAACATCATCACCAGTGTCCTGAACTACACCAACAGCAGTTTCATGAATTACAGGCACCTTGTGAAACACAGGTTTGTCAAGACGTTGCAAATGTTCTGTCACACAATCCATTCGTAACAGACATGAAATGTCACATGCCAATGCTGAAATCTTATCAGGGACAGCAACCTTGTTGATCATAACATCAGACCTGTGAAAGTACTTTTTCAACATGTTAACATGGAAAATTTTCTTCACACCATTCATATCAATTCTGTAATTGACATCAGAACATTTTTCAATGACGACGAATGGTCCTTTCCACATCACATGCATCTTGCTCTTGTCATCTGTCAAAAGCACCAACACATTGTCACCCACAGAAAACACACGCATCTTTGCCCCACGATCAGCATACTTTTTATGCGTAGTTGCACTGTTATAAGCATTTTCTTGGGCAATACGACATGCATCTGCTATACGATTTTGTAAAGTAAAAACAAAAACATTTTTTTCTTCTTGAGACACATTGTCCCCAGACCATGACTTTGACAGGATGCTAATAGGTCCTTTTGGTGAACGACCAAAAAGCAACTCAAAAGGAGAGAAACCTGTGCTCTCATTTGGCAATTCCCTGTAGGCAAAAAGTATGGCTGGAATGTATCGATCCAGTCTGATGGTCTTTCCTTAGAAACTTTCTTCAACATCATCTTGAAAGTACCATTAAATCTTTCCACAAGGCCATTCGACTGTGGATGGTATGGAGATGTAGTACATGCAGAAATTGAAAGTAAACGAAATATTTCTTTCATGAGATCTGACACAAACTGAGTACCCAAGTCAGATAATATTTCATCAGGAAGTCCCATTCTGGAAAAAATAGAAAATAATGCTTCTGCCACAGAAATGGTATCAATCTTTTTCAAAGGTACAGCTTCAGGATACCTGGTAGCAACATCCATGACAGTGAGCACATAACGAAAACCAGAATTGGAAACATGAAATGGACCAACCAAATCAATACAAACACGACTGAATGGTTCAGTAATGACTGGCATTCTTTGCAAAGGTGCAAATGGTATACGACCTTTGGGAATTGTTTTCTGACAGACATCACATGATTGACAATATTTTGAAACTTGCACACTAACACCAGGCCAAAAAAATGAAGACAACACACGTTGCAGAGTACGTTTGACTCCACAATGACCCGAAAACATGGAATCATGTGCAGTATGCAAAACAGTATCACGTAAAGACATAGGAACAACAATCTGCTCCACCACCTGTTCATCTTTAGGAAAAAGACGGTATAGAAGATTATTCTTTTTTATGTACATGATATCAGTCACTTTGTCAGGTACCTCAGGAACAACTTTCTGAAACAAATGAGTCAATGTTGTATCTGTCTTTTGTAAATCACTCAAATGTTCAGGAGTCACATCCAATTTTGGGACATAGGGAACAACCAGGGGTTTTTGACCTTGCCTTTCTTTTTCCTCTTGTGAACGAGTGCTTACCATAGAAGGCACAAAAGAACCACATTGTCCTCCACAAGACGTGGAAACACCCTTGAGATTTCCAAGAATGAGGTCTGTCACAGGATCATCAATGACACATGCTGTTATTTCACCTGTAAAATAGGGAGTACAAACATAAACACATGCCAAAGGAAATGATTCAGTTTTGCCACCAAATGTACGACATTGCTGATGTGTCCCAGTGTATTGTTCTTTTCTGACTAAATCTTTGCGTACACCAGCAGTAGTACACCCAGTATCCCTCAACAGTGTAGCACCAAACCCATTGACAGCACACGATTCAATGTGTAGACCTGTAACATCAGTGTCAGACACTAAAACATGCTGAGTATCTTTAGTAGTTTGCTTGGGATCTGTTGCTAAGCACACATTACCCTGTGCTAGAAAAGGACAGTCTTTCTTCTTGTGAAATATACAGGAACAGTGCCAACAACCATTGTCCGCACCAGATACTGTATTTGGTACTGTACTATGATCAATACCACCACGGTTTGAAAATTGTCCACGGCCACGAATAGCTCTAAACTGACCAGTCCGTCGAGAATTGGTATATCCTCTTGGGTAATGACTTGCATTTGGATTACCCTGTGAAAAAGTTTGTCCAGAATTATTCTCTTGCCAGTTATTATAGGATACATTATTCCTGTTTGTATTCTGTCTTTGAGAAAAACTCTGGCCTCCTCTATGACCATATCTCCTGTTTGGTTGAGAACGACCCGGACCAAACTGGCCTGTTGAAGCAACATTTGCCTCAAACACATCACGGTCAGATTTCCTGGAAAAATACTTTTCCGGATGAGCAGTCCGATACTGATCTGCCAGCTTACAGATATCCTCTGCAGTTTTACAAGATCTCTCTTTTAGAAAAATAGCTAGGTCTTTGGATACGCTTTGTAAAATCTGCTCACGTAACAACAAGTCACGCAAATCAGCATATTCTTTCTGTGTTTGGGACAATTCAACCCAACGATCAAATAAATGACTTGTCCTAATAAGGAAAGCTGCAAATGATTCACCTTTTTCTGGACGAACTGAACGAAATTTTTCTCTAAAGCCTTCATCTGTATATTGAAACTTCTTCAAAAGTTCAGCTTTCAGCTCTTCCCATGTGAGAGAATCACGAACTGCCAAACTATGATACAGAGATAATGCGGTGCCCTTGAATAAGGAAGCAGCATACAATGTCCATTTGTCCTTGCTCCAACCACATGATGAAGCATGGTTTTCAAACCTAAAAAGAAAAGAGTCTATGTCATCACGATTCTCATCAAAAGGGGGTAATTTGGGAATGTAGGAAGTCTTACCTGCACCCTGAACAGGAACAGCATCAGTTTGAGAAACATTTACATTTGCAGATTGTTGAACAGCCTGTTGCTTTAACTGAAGTTCCACTCGTTTTTGTTCAAGTTCCAATCTTCTCATTTCAAGTAAATTAAGACTTTCTGTTCTTTTCATTTCAAGTTCATGCGCCCTGATTTTTTCCTCTATCTGTGCTTGTCTATCCTTCTCTTCTTTCTCTAACTGTACTTGTCTATCCTTCTCTTCTTTCTCTAACTGTGCTTCTGCTTGCCTAATCTTATCTTCTTTCTCTGTCTCTTTCTTCTCCTCTCTTTCTTTCGCTCTGAGCGCACGCTCTTCACACTGATCAATGTAAGCCATTAAAGCATCACCAGACAACTGTAATTTCTGTCCCTGGGACAAAAATCGGTTGAAACGAACCGTTTCCTCATCCTCCTTCACAAATAAGGATTGGAATTCCTCTATTTGTTGATCATCTACTGTATCAGTCATGTTGTATGAGAGTGTAGATCACGCTTAAAGAAATCCCACAGCGTGCAAATGGGTAGAGAAATTAAGATGTGAAATAAAAACACTATTTAAAATAGAACAACAATTTAAACTTACTTGGCACTGATTACTAGAATACAGAGCTCAAAACATTCAAATTTGTAAAGAACCAAAAAAAAAGCAATGACAGGACAGAAAAGAATATTTTTTTTTCCAGTAAAATTTGATTGAGTATGGAAATGCACCCTCACTGAAAAAATGTTTTATTTAAGTTAATTTAGTTGGCCAAAAAATGTGAGAAGTAAATTTAGAAATGGCTCTGAAAGACTGAATTGTGAGAAAGATTTCCGAAATACCAAGAAAAGCTAAGAATATTTTTTTTAAATTATTGTTTTAAACTAAAGCAGAGCACTGTTTTCAAAAAGGAATCCAAAAGAATGTGCCAGAAAAACGCAAACAATTTTACAAGAAAGATTTTCAACTAAACCTTACAACATTTAAAATAAAGGGAGCATTTACACACACTAATCAGAAACCCTATTTAAAATAGCAAAAAAAAAACCGCCTAAACTTGAAACTAGAGAGGAGCTTATTGTAAAGAATATCAAGAGAATTTTAATTAGAATAGAGACAGAAACCAAGAGAGGCGAAAATTTGAAAAAAAGTAGGAAAAGTAAGGCCGAGCAAAAGAACCCTTAGGTAGCCCACTAATTGAAACTACCACCCGTAGAACTGGAGACGGGAATACTAAGAACAAGTATACATTACATAAACAATTGACTCACACCATAAATATAGATAAGAAAAACAAAATTGAAAATACCACTGAAAATGAATAAATATAACAATTATTCAGCAATGTAGAGAGGGGAACAAAATAGTATCTTTATAATTGTAATTTGGCAGAGTAATTTTACTTCTATTTTTCTTTTTCTTTTTTTTTTTACAAAGGGGTTCAAAACAATATTTTAGCAGCAGTACTCACTCAAAAAACTAAATCCTATTAAACTCTAACCTAAATTCAAAGACGGGGTCACCACTGTCACACACCCATGTTTGTGAACATACACACCTGCATTCACAAACACAGTATGCTTACTTCGTACACAACACGCAATCACTCCATTCACCCAAAGGAGCACTACCACAATTGAACTGAGTTTTCTATAAAATGCTCCCTTTACTCACAAAGAAAAGGGTTTTAAATCTTCTTTGCATTTCACTGCATTTTCCAACAATTATTTCTTCTCTTCACAAGATAATTCCCCACATAGAAACAATAACACAATATTCAAAGTTTTACCAAAAATCCAACACACTCACACACATGTTACACTATCAGTTCTTATATTAAATAGTATCAATAAAGACAAGTCATCTTGACTTGTCGAGGAGCTTTCTTTCACTTGGCTGTACCACCTCTGGACCACCACAGCCTGGACTCTCACTAGGCTCGTACAGCTCAAGCCTGGACCACCGCTGGACCACCACTGGACCACCACTGGACGCTGAGGGATTCTGTAACGAAACCCTAGGTCCAGGGTTAACCTCTAAAATGAATTGTATTTATTCTCTCTTTCTCTTATTATTCATAGCTCCTTTTTAACTCCTTTCACATTCACTCCAAGATCAATATAGAATACTCACATGAGTCTTGTTCCGCCAACCTATTCCTACCTACAGTTGGGGTACAGAGAGAAATCTTTATACAACAATATTTTATTTATTTATTTTTCAATTCTTCTCTTTTCGCGTTCAACATTCATCTTTCTCTTTTTCCCAAATAGCGCAATATCATCAAATCTGTATAATTATCAAACTTCTGTTATCATTACAATTACACATTTACTGTAATTGCTTTAACCAGTTTACAACCCCAACTGGTACTCACCTTCTAGGGAATAAGCGACAAGCCTACCCTAGTAGACTTCCAGTCTACATCTACACTCTATACTCGAGTGAACTTGCCACGCCAGGCATATTACACCCACCAAGGGTTAAGCACACCCAAACCAGGGTTGCATCGGACAATCCTAGTCCTATGTTAAACCCAAAGAGGGTTACAATCAGACATCCTCCTATGTCTGTGTCCAGAGCTCCTCTGAAGTAACAATAATCTTCCACCCTTCCTCACATTGGGTGAACACACTTTACAATCCACTCAGCGTCCTACTCTTCCGCATCACTGGCGGTTGCACTCCATGAATACAAAAAAGCATCAAACCCGTAGGTTCCATTCCACAATTGCAAAAATTACAAAATCTCTTAATTGATATGAAACTTTTCCATTCACATCACTTTTTCCTCATTCACATGACAACGTTCCCCCCTCATTCCCCAACTCTCTCAGACACACACACACACACACACACACACACACACACACACACACACACAAACACGCACACACACACACACACACGCACGCACACACACACGGACACGGCCACGTATGTCTACACGCGCGCGCGCACACAACACACACACACACACACACACACACACACACACACACACACACACACACACACACACACAAAGTCACATTTGCACATAGTATGAGCGCGCATATGCATACCACATGAGATGTAAATCGTGTGGAGCCATTAGGTTTCAATGTGTGTGTGCCGTGGTACACTTTAACAATACAGCATACTGAACTTACGTGTGTGTGTGTGTGTGTGGTATGGCTTGTGCGCGCGCGCGTGCGTGCGTGCGTGCATGCATACATGCGTTCTTGCGTGCGTGCGTGTGTGTATGTGTGTGTGTACATTGATTTGTGATTGGTGTACATATATACGTGTGTGCGGCGGACGCTGGAAATGCATGTATGCAGTTATGTTTGTTTGTGTGTAGCCTAATTACGTGACTGTGTGTGTGTGTGTGTGTGTGTGTGTGTGTGTGTGTGTGTGTGTGTGTGTGTGCGTGCGTGGTATGGCTTGTGCGAGCGCACCTAAGTAAATGTGTGCGCGCATAATTGTGTATTTGTGTGTGTGCATGCGTGCAGAAGTGAAGACTTTCCTTCGAAATGGTATATAAACAACAACTGCAAAATCTCTCTCTCTCTCTCTCTCTCTCTCTCTCTCTCTCTCTCTCTCTCTTCTCAACCCTATCCCATCCCTTTCTTTCTCTCTCTCTCTCTCTCTCTCTCTCTCTCTGTCTCTCTGTCTCTCTCAGTCTGTCTGTCTCTCTCTCGCTCTCTCTCTCTCTCTGTCTCTGCCTCTCTCTCTCTCTCTCTCTCTCTCTCTCTCTCTCTCTGTCTGTCTCTCTATCTCTCTCAGTCTCTGTCTGTCTCTCTCTCGCTCTCTCTCTCTCTCTCTCTCTCTCTCTCTCTCTCTCTCTCTCTCTCTCTCTCTCTCCTCTTGTTTCCTCTTCCCCTCGTCTCCCTCCCCCCCCCCCTTCTCTCTCTCCGTCTCTGTCTGCCTGAGAGAGAGAAATTTGGACAATTCAGAACACAAACGCTGTTTTTAAACTTCCAATTTTTTGTTGTTTTTTCATGATACATAATGCTTAGGGGAAGGAAATGGGGAGTAGGGAGGTGTGGGGAATGAAGGAATGGAGGGAAGCGAACAGAGGCAGGGAGCTGACAGGCTTTATCAGGGCTAATGACGTGAGCTATGTGAGAACGAGAATTTCCATCATTTTGTAAACCAATCAAACGGCAGCATCGTGCGGTGGTGGGAGGGGGAGGGGGGGGGGGGGGGGGTGATGGTGATGCGTAGTTAGTAAAGATTTCCTTTGTGACCCCCTTGTCCTTACAGACGACATTCGTCTTGTATTGAAGATGAAGCGAATTTCAGACCAAAAAAAAAAAAAAAAGGGGGGGGGGGGGGGGGGGGAGAAGAAAACCGCTGATTTAGATGCTACATTTTCTTCCGTGCCACTAGCAGCGCAATGTGACTAATTTGGTAAACTTTCTGACGATAGGTAACAAAAAAGATAAATAGATAAATAAAAAGAAAGAAAGAAAAAATGACGAATCACATCTGCTGTTATGTCTTCGTGGCAAATGTCTTAGCTCCGAACATTGGGGCTGCACGCACGCACGCACGCGCGTGCGCGCACGCACACACACACACACACACACACACACACACACACACACACACACACACACACACACACACACACACACAAGCGCGCGCGCGCGGCCGACAAAACGAGATTGAAAGTAAATTAGGTCAATGACCGAGGAAACGGATATAGTTCAGACAATCTTTTTACCGGAAAACTCCCATCTTCACCTTCCCCCCTTCCCCCCTCCCCCCAAACACACACACACACACACACACACACACACACACACACACACACACACACACACACATACACACACACACAAGTAAGTAAACAGACGAAGCGGAGAATTAAAAAAAAAAACAAACTAGGTCAAACATTCGCATGAGGGGCTTGGAGCCAAAAGTATTCTCTATTAGTTCCTCGCAGCGCGTGCAGGGCGAGATCCGTTGTTCTGTCTCTTTTTGTGGAAGATTCTCATTGTGCAATGAGATGGTAATGAGAGCACACACACAGCGGTGAGATTGAAGGAAGGGAAAGATTCAGATTGTGCGTGAGGTGGTAGTAATAGTACACACACAGCGGAATGGGGGGAGGGGAGGGGGGCTGGAAGGGAAAGAGTATTATGAGGTATTGTATGTGCTGTGTTGTACCGCATGCTATTGTATTGTCTGGTATTGCGTTGCCTCACATAGTATTCTGTTCTGTTCCTCGAAATAATACATTTCTCCGTGAGAAAATTGGGCCTCTCCCTACCCCCCCCCCCCCCCCCCCCCCCTCCTCTAACCATCCCCCATCCG
>CM065729.1:74396805-74399305 GCA_033310375.1 Conus canariensis
ATCCTGACCAACAATCGCCGTCATCCCTCCAACTTCCGTTGAGTGGAACCCCGCGCCAGACACGGTGTGACCAAAAGACAGTTGTTGGTGCTGTGTTGTGGAATCCGGGTTCAGTCCTATCACACGGGTGCGGAGGAATGAGATGGGACCGGTGTTCGGTCGTCTGACATCACCGTGTTTTCCGCGACCTGTGGCCCTGTCCGGATCGAAGCGCTGAACAGTCGGGTCATTCGGTCAAAGAGAGATCAAGACAGTCATAACAGAGCGACAGGGTGCTCGGGGTTGCTGCTGGCTTAGTGGCCGAGCACAGAGATCGTAGTCACACGGTTGTGAGTTCGAATCTTTCTGATACTGTCCCGACCCATCTCTTTACATCATCCCCCGTTCTTCCCTACTCGCCCTCCCCGCCCCCGGCTTTTTCTGTTCTCTCTTTTTCTTTCTGTGTGTGTGTGTGTGTGTGTGTGTGTGTGTATGTGTGTGTGTGTGTGTGTGAGAGAGAGAGAGAGAGGAGAGAGAGAGAGAGAGAGAGAGAGAAACTCTACTTAACTCAACTAAACTCAAATACTTTAATTGCAAAGGCCACCGACCTGTCTGCAATGAGGTCAAGAACAAAAGTAGAACACACGCGCGCTCAGCGCGTACACTGAAAGTTATTAAAGAAAATGTTTCCATAACAAAATGTTCTTCCTGAAATTACTCTGGCATTTGTGTGTTAACTGATAACAGTTCCTCTCTTCCTTTTAGTGCTTTAAAAATGAACATAGCTACAGAGCGAGTAATAATTGTCTTTTCATTTTGCAGTAAAAGAAGCAATGACACTTGATGAACATTTCTACTATGAGACAAAATGTATTCATCTCTTAAATCTTTATAGAATGGGCAAACAATCAAAAAAATGTATTTTGTCCTCGATTTGATTACAGAATGGACAGTTTTTGGAGTTTAGTGGAGAGAGAGAGAGAGAGAGAGAGAGAGAGAGAGAGAGAGGAATACGAATGATTTATTTTTTTCAGCTTTTGAGCCCACTCATGATTTAGCATATGGGGAAGGGCGGTGAATCATACAATCGACTCAAATGAAAATGTGAAACGAGCGTGAACAAGAAATAAGACATCAAAGAACTTCATGAAAAGGAAACTGTATCCAGAAAGTATGGTGATGTAACACATGAGCTTCACAGTAACGGTTACACAGTCACTGTCACGAGAGATGTTTAACATCCAGTTAACAGTCAGTTCACATCTAGATCAGGATTTCCGTCCTCGCCAGCTAAGTTTTAGAGGCTGTCTTCCGTCTTGGAATTGTTCTTGATGTTGTCCGGCTGGTGGCAGCGTTGAAGACTGCAAAACGACATCAGCAAGTCTAACAAGGCATCGCGTGGCGTGGGACAGCTTGTTTACTTAACATTAGAAAAAAGAAACGGCGTGTTTTTTCAAATGTTGACCACACATTTTTTTTTTTTTAGTGAATGTGAAATGAGGCAGGGACCAGTAAACAATAAACAAGTAGGGTAACTCTTGCTCCCACAAGAAAACATAACTCCAAAGGAATGCTACTTACGACACCAAATCGCCTAGCAGACATGACAGCACAGAGCACACGGAACAAACAAGGAGACATCCCCCAAAAAGGATGTTCCAAGCTTGCCCATATGCTGTCATGTCTGCTAGGCGTGAGACATCCCCCAAAAAGGATGTTCCAAGCTTGCCCATATGCTGTCATGTCTGCTAGGCGTGAGACATTCCTAAAAGGATGTTCCAAGCTTCCCATATGCTGTTGTCTGCTAGCGTGAGACATCCCCCAAAAAGGATGTTTAAGCTTGCCCATATGCTTCATGTCTGCTAGGCGTGAGACATCCCCCAAAAAGGATGTTCCAAGCTTGCCCATATGCTGTCATGTCTGCTAGGCGTGAGACATCCCCCAAAAAGGATGTTCCAAGCTTGCCCATATGCTGTCATGTCTGCTAGGCGTTTCTGCAGCATTCCTTTGGAGTTATGTTTTCTTGTGGGAGCAAGAGTTACCCTACCCTACTTGTTTGTTGTTTACTGTTCCGAGCCTCATTTCATATTTACTTTCGCTTCAATTAAATCGAGGTTATTTGTATTTGTTTCTGTTCGTCCTTGTACTTGTCTGACTATACTCAAGTTTTAAAAGGCTTTGCCAGTCTTGAATAAAAGTTAATTCATATTTGTTCATTTCCCCAGCTCGGAAAATTTTCTTTTCTTTTTTTTTTTTTTTTTTTTTTTTGGGGGGGGGGGGGGGGGGGGGGGGGGGGGGGTTCCTGGTTTGTTCTGTGTGCTCTGTGCTGTCATGTCTGCTAGGCGATTCGGTGTCGTAAACAGCATTCCTTTGGAGTTAATGTTTTCTTGTGGGAGCAAGAGTTACCCTACTTGTTTGTTGACCACACATCTTTAACCTGTGCACCGACTCGCTCGGGCAGTCCAACGGGCGTTTTCGCTCAATGGCCGGCTCATTCGTGTCGCTTGACCGAGGATGAAGA
>CM065729.1:74404305-74411805 GCA_033310375.1 Conus canariensis
TGTGTCTTACAGTGAAATCCCATCAACCGTACCCTGTCATGACCTTCCACTAAACGCCGCTCACCCTGATCATCCTGCATCCGCAATTCACCATGATTTCTATGCATCTGCCCCTCATCCTGACTATCATGCATCTGCCCCTCATTCTAACTATCATGCATCCGCCCCTCATCCTGAATACCCTGCAGCCTCCGATCGTCATAACTACCCTGCAGCCGCCGCTCACCATGAATACCCTACAGCCAACCATGACTACCGTGCAGCCTCCGCGCACCGTAACTACCCTGCAGGCGCCGCTCACCGTAACTACCGTGCAGCAGCCGCTCACCGTAACTACCCTGCAGGCGCCGTTCACCGTAACTACCCTGCAGGCACCACTCACCGTAACTACCCTGCAGGCGCCGCTCACCGTAACTACCCTGCAGGCGCCGTTCACCGTAACTACCCTGCAGGCGCCGCTCACCGTAACTACCCTGCAGGCACCGCTCACCGTAACTACCCTGCAGGCGCCGCTCACTGTGTCTATCCTGCTGGCGCCGCTCACAGTGACCACCATGCAGGCGCCCCTCGCCATGACTACCGTGCAGGCGCCCCTCGCCATGATTACCGTCCAGCTGCCGCTCACCATGACAACCCTGTAGCCGCCGCTCACCGTGTGTTTCAACAGACGTCCCCTCACCGTGTGGGGCGGCGCTACAACATCTACTCGCGGTCATCAAACAGAAGAAACGACAGTCACAATTTAGACCAAGTAAATCAGTTCTGTGATTCAAGTCTTGGTCACCAAAATATAAATGTTGACCTGTTTCCCGGACATCCAACTCCCTTTTCCAGCCTGCCTCTCTGTTACTCAGCAGACTGCTTTCCCCCTCTGATGCCCCACCCCCAAATTAATTCTCTTATTTAGTAGGGGTTCGGATTGCATGTATTCCACTCATTAGCAATCATCAGGACTTCCCTGCAACTTGAGTGTCTATTGTGAGCCATGAAATGACCAATGCACTTAGTTGAACTATAATTATTCTGAACTGATTATTTCCGTATCCTCTCTATTTCACGTGGTAATTGTGTATATCTCCAGGTAGCGCTGCTTCCCTCCATTCACTAATGTCAACCAATGTGAATGTATCAGACTGGCCCGTCAATGACGGTCTGCGCATAGGTCACCTAAATATTTGTCATCTCATAAACAAAATGTCTGACGTATCAAAAATAATTCATAATAATCATAAACCTTTCCATGTCTTTGGATTTTCTGAGGCATGGACAAACAGCCGCGTTGGTGACAATTCTATATCCATTCCTGGATACTCAATAGTCCGGAGAAATCCTGAAAATATTCTTGAAACAGGTATTGCTGTCTACGTCCAAAAAGATGTCCCATACAAAATTCGTAACGATCTTTGTCACAAAAATATTGAAATAACGTGGCTTGAAATTCAGTCAAAAAGTAAGACATTAGCGTCAATTCTTGTCGGATTTGTATACAGACATCCTAAAAGTAAGTCCAGCTGGTATAACGATTTTTGTGAGATGATGGACACAGTATGGCTTTTGAAAACAGAAATACTATTATTGGGAGATTTCAATATAGATCTGTTTCAGTCTTGTTCTCAATGGTCCAACATTGCTAATTCATATAATCTTCATCAGTGCATTTCTTTACCGACTAGAGTTACTTCAAAATCTAATACCCTTATAGACCACATATATTCGTCGAACATTGCTGCACTTACAGAAATATGTGTACCGCCTACTGGTGCAAGTGACCACAATGCTGTTTGCGTAACTTGGAACAAAAAAGGTTTTAAAGTTCCAAAAGCAAGTCATTTGGTAATCACATTTCGTTCATTCAAAAACTTCAACTTACACGCTTTTCAATCTGATCTCATTTCCTCGCCTTTTGCAAACATCTACAGCTACACTGATCCAGATGATGCCCTTGCCTTTTGGACGAGAACCTTTCTGAATATTGTCGACAAACACATCCCATTGATCCAGAGGCGAGTCAAATCAGATATCCTGCCTGTCTGGCTCACTCAGGATGTTCTGAATGCCATGGACGAGAGGGACAATTTAAAAAGTGTAGGCTCTGACAAAGAGTATAAGAGAAAACGCAACATTGTGAAGTACATGATTAGAAAGTCTAAATGTGATTCTTTCAGAAAGTTGGTCCAAAATAAAAACAACGGAGCCTCTATTTGGAAAGCTATTAATAAACTTACCGGACCGTGTTCATCAAGACAGGAATGTTCCATTCCAGTAGAAACACTAAATGATCATTTTGCCAATATTGGTAACAAGCTAAACATAGGGAAAGATAAAACTAGCATTTTTGACACTGCGAATTTACAGAAATTTTGTGATGCAAGAAATATGCACGCAAAGTTTTCTATCCCCCTAATATCTGTTAATGAAGTGTTTTTATATCTATCAACTTTGAAAAATAAAAGTTCATACAGCTTTGATGGAATCAGTCCCAAGATATTAAAACTATCTGTACCATATATTGTAGATTCTCTTACATACCTCTTTAATCTATGTTTATCTAAACATTATTTTCCAGAAGCATTTAAACATGCAAAAATTATCCCTCTGCACAAAAAAGGGAATTTAGATGATCCAAATAACTACAGACCAATTTCGCTGCTATCGTCCGTCTCAAAGCCATTAGAACGTCATATCCATCACCATCTATCATCTTTTATTGAGAAACATAAACTGTTGTATATCAATCAGTCAGGATTTAGGAAACTACATTCATGTGAAACGGCTTTGTGTCGGATCACAAATTTGTGGCTAAAAGATATCAACAACAGGAAAGCAGTTGGTGTAGTTTTTATTGATTTAACAAAGGCTTTTGATTTAATTAATCACAATATACTGCTAAAAAAGCTTAATGTTTACGGCGTCGACAACAATACGGAATCATTTTTTAGATCTTATTTGTCGAACCGTACGCAATCTGTTTTTTCACGAGGTGTTATTTCTTCTAAAAGACTGTTGCCAAGAGGCGTGCCACAGGGGTCAATCTTAGGTCCCCTGTTGTTCTCCCTCTACATAAATGATCTCCCTTTATCAATTCAAAATGCAGTGTGTGATTTGTTTGCTGATGATACATCTTTACAATACTCTAGTCATAGCATCGATGAAATTAATTATCATTTAAATGCAAGCATGAAATCAGTGGAAGGCTGGTGTGATTCAAATGACATGCTTGTTCATCCTCATAAAACCGAGTCTATGTTAATATGTGCACGTCAAAAAAGACAAGTCATAAAAGAAGCAAAATTAAAAATAATGTACAAAGATAAAACAATAAAACAAGTTACAAAGCACAAATTATTAGGCATCGTCATCGATGAAAATCTTTCCTGGCACGATCAGATCCATAACCTAATCAAACAAGTCTCGTGGTGTGTGTTCCAGCTGTCACAGATAAAACACTTTCTCAACGAACATTCACGAAAAATGTATTATTTTGCTTTTGTTCAGGCTCGATTAGACTACTGCTCTATTATCTGGGGTAAATGTGCGCCATCTACTTTAAAACCACTTTGTTCATTACAAAAACGAGCCATTAAGATGATCAGCTGTCAGAAACAATCCGATCCTTCTATGCGTGATGTATTTAGGTACAATAGAATACTGCCTCTTCACTCATGTATAACATTCAACACTCTTATTCTTATGCACAAAATTGTTCATGACGCATGCCCAGATTATTTAAAATCAATAGTACATTTACATCACCATCATGATTCGCTGAGATTCGTTATTCCTAAAGCTAATTTAGATTTATTCAAAACAAGTTTCTCCTTCTGTGGCTGTAAAGAATGGAACACACTTCCAGCAAAACACAGGAATATTTCCCAATTATCAGCTTTCAAAAATGAAGTAAAGTTACTTCTTTTTGATACTCATGACTGACCTATGCGTAGACATTAGCCTGACTATACATACTTACCGGAGACAAAAAAAAGTGTACTGCTGATAAACGATGCAGTTGATTGAGATGTGTGTGTGTGTGTGTGTGTGTGTGTGTGTGTGTGTGTGTGTGTGTGTGTGTGTGTGCGTGAGAGAGAGAGAGAGAGAGAGAGGGGGGGGGGGGGGGGCAGAGAGAGAGAGAGAGAGTTTTTAAGCATGAAATCGTTATATTGTTATTTTGTAATTCGATGTTACCTTACTTTTTTAAATTGTAGTTGTTGTTGGGCAGAATTGTAAAAAGGCCTTCAATGAGCCTAATTCTCAACCCATTAAAAGATTCATTCATTTAAAAGATTCATTCATAAAAGATTCATTCATTCATTCATTCATTCTTCCTCTTCTTCTTCTTCTTCTTCTTCTTCTTCTTCTTCTTATTCTTCCTCCTCTTCTTCTTCTTCTTCGTCGTCGTCGTCGTCGTCTTCGTCGTCGTCGTCGTCGTCGTCGTCGTCTTCTTCTTCTTCTTCCCTTTTCTCCCATAATCTCAATCTCAGGGACAACAGGGAACGGTGGGCAGCCCGGCTGTCCGTTCATTGTTCCAGACCACTTTCATGGTGTAAAACCTGATTGCAAGGGGGGTGATGACATCTTTTGTTTGTAAAAATTGTGTATCATCATCTCATTCCCCTGACCGCTGGGGTCGTTGGGGGGACGCGATGAGGCAGCCGCCGTTTCTCTCCAGGCTCCTCTGTTGGCAGCTGTCGTGAGGAGATCCGGCATGGTCATGGGCATGGGCATGGTCATTTAAAAATGTGTATACATATTTGCGGATACATCTCTCCAAGAATGTTACCGACACGAGGAGCGAAATCAGGCGGTAATTATCACTCGGTTCTCTTGGTCCTTCCTCATGAATTGGAGAAACGTTTGGTCTCCTCCACAGTGTCGGAAATGTACCTTCGTTCAGGCGTTTAGCAAATAACAGAGAAAGAGGGCTACCTATAACATTTAATGCACGTATAAGCAAGTTTGTTGTGTACGAGGTCTGGACCAAATGGTTTTGTCTTGCTGAGATTTTCAACGATTCATATGATATCGTTTTCTGTCAGTACAATTTCTTTAATTTTCATGGTCGGCAAACGGTATCTGGGGTAGTTCGTCATTGTCATTATTAGAAGGAGATTGCGCTATTCTTCTGAAGATTGAGCGAATCCGGAATCTATCTTGTTGAAAGGGGGGAGGGGGGGGGGGGGGGGGGGGGCGGGGAGGGGACTGTCATGGAAAAGACCGATTTTGTTGTAATCTGTGACAGACCGTGGGAATTAAAAACCTGTTCTGTAAAGGACTCAGATTTTAGAGAGAACTAAAACTCTGTGATGTGAAAGATTTAGAGGATCCCGAACGTTGTGTTCAAAAATTGAGAAAAATGATCCCTTGAAAGATTGAGAGAATCTGTTCTGTGAAAGATTGGGAGAATGAAGGATCTGTTCTGAGAAAGAATGGGAGAATGAAGAATCTGTTCTGTGAAAGAATGGGAGCATGAAGAATCTGTTCTATGAAAGAATTGGAGAATGAAGAATCTGTTCTATGAAAGAATGGGAGCATGAAGAATCTGTTCTATGAAAGAATGGGAGCATGAAGAATCTGTTCTATGAAAGAATGGGAGAATGAAGAATCTGTTCTGAGAAAGAATGGGAGAATGAAGAATCTGTTCTATGAAAGAATGGGAGCATGAAGAATCTGTTCTATGAAAGAATGGGAGCATGAAGAATCTGTTCTATGAAAGAATTGGAGAATGAAGAATCTGTTCTGAGAAAGAATGGGAGAATGAAGAATCTGTTCTGAGAAAGAATGGGAGAATGAAGAATCTGTTCTAACCAGCCGCCGTGGCGAAGTGGTCAGCGTCGCGGACTCCCGGCTGGGAGGTCGTGGGTTCGAATCCCATCAGAGTCATGTGGGTTTTTCTGCCCCGACCGGCTCCTACCCAGAGTTGAGTTTGCTGCGGACTCAGTTGGGAAGACTGGGACCACACAGTCGAGTTTCATCCACTTAATGGATGCGTTTCTGAGAGTGTTGCTCAAATTTCCTGACCAACACTGCAGGTGCCTGTATCTCTCGGGCCTGGTTGTCGCCGGGATATATTATGAAAGGAAGCGTAGAGTACAGCCCTGTCATGTAGTCTCAGACCGAAATGGAAATCCGTAGCATCATCTTAATCATCCTCATTCTCCTCGATCAGCATTAAAAAAAAAATGTCTCAAGTTCTGTGGCCCTTCATGCCCTGCTCTCATGGTGACCTCAGTTTCGATGTCCTCTCCACGTCTGTGGCCTTGGTTTGGTTCCTTCGGGGTCACCGGTATCGGCGAGTCCATGGGGGCTGTCGTTGGACGGACGTGGTGGCGCCCTCCGGAGGGAGAGCTCACTCACGCCGGCTCCGCGACTAAGCAATTATTATCGTCAGTAGGGGGCTTAGTAGGTGGTGTCCTGCGTATGTTAGATCAGAACAGGCGCCACTGAACACCACCGAAGTGACTCGGCAGCAGTGCAGTGTCTCCTCCGGTGGGTTGCCTCTTGACGACTTGACATTGACTGCTCCCTGTGGATTGCCGGTGCCGGGGCTGCGGCGGGGCCGACCAGGCTGTGGCTGTGGACGGGGTGTCGGAATGAGCGGCGTGGGTGCACTGCCTCTGAGGTGGCGCAGAGGTTTGGACAGCAAAAAAAAAAAAAAAAAAAAAAAATCTGTTCTATGAAAGAATGGGACAGTGAAGAATCTGTTCTATGAAAGAATGGGACAATGAAGAATCTGTTCTATGAAAGAATGGGACAATGAAGAATCTGTTCTGTGACAGAATGGGACAATGAAGAATCTGTTCTGTGATAGAATGGGAGAATGAAGAATCTGTTCTGTGATAGAATGGGAGAATGAAGAATCTGTTCTATGAAAGAATGCGAGAATGGAAATTCTGTTCTGAGAAAGAATGGGAGGATGGAAATTCTGTTCTGTGAAAGATTGGCAGAATGAAGAATCTGTTCTGTGAAAGAATGGGGGAATGAAGAATCTGTTCTGAGAAAGATCAAAAGACTTAACAATATATTCTGTGAAAGATTGAGAGGATTCAGAATCTGTCCCGTTCGAAGATTGTGAGAATCTGACTTGTGGAAAAATTGAGAGAATCTTTCCTGTTGACAGATTTGAGTATAGGGTGTGCGGGGGTGTGGCGTCTCTCCGAAATTCTGTCGAAGCGAGACGAGAGAGACAGAGACACAGAGAGAGAGAGAGAGAGAGAGAGAGAGAGAGAGATGGGTAGAGGGTGGGAGATAAAGGGAGGTTGTATACACGCGGAAAGTGAGTGCGCATGTGTGTGTGTGTGTGCGCGCGCGCACGCCTGTGCGTGCGTAATTGTATGTATATGCACGCGCTTTTTTGTGGTGCTGTGCAAAGGAAAACGCTTGTTCTTCACAGAGAAAACGGAGAAAACAACAGTTACCCTAAGCATCCTCAGAAATGACCGCTTATTGCCGTTTACCTGAAGGATAATAACTGTTTTCTTGGGAAAACGGCTATTGTGGACTTCT
>CM065729.1:74416805-74429305 GCA_033310375.1 Conus canariensis
TCTCTCCCGTGTTTTAAGTTTAATTCATCAATTCATGTTTGACACTGTTTATGGCTTGGGAAGTGGAAACCTCAACAACACGTTAAGCATCACGTGAAACAAAAAGCAACAAAATCAAAAAATGATTAAAAAACAACAACAACAAAAATGTCTCAAGGGCTCACGCGGATCTTTGCATGGATAAATATACATCCAGTGTGAAAATTAATGGAACATTTCAAACTGTAAGAAAGAAACTGAAAGTCCAGACTGAAAAAGACAGACAAAATAGACAATCCTCTCTGAAAAAGACCGACAAACAGAAAGTCCATTCGGAAAAAGACAGACAAATAGAAAACCCTTTCTGAAAAAGACCGACGAACAGAAAGTCCATTCTGAAAATGACCGACAAACAGAAAGCCCATTCGGAAAAAGACAGACAAATAGAAAATCCTTTCAGAAAAAGACCGACGAACAGAAAGTTCATTCTGAAAAAGACCGACAAACAGAAAGTCCGTTCTGAACAAGACAGGCAAATAGAAAATCCTCTCTGAAAAAGACCAACAAACAGAAAGTCTATTCTGAAAAAGACAGGCAAACAGAAATTCCTTTCTAAAAAAAAAAAAAGACAGACAAACAAAAATTCCATTCTGAAAAGACAGACAAATAGAAAATCCTTTCTGAAAAGACAAACAAAAATTCCATTCTGAAAAAGACAGACAAATGGAAAACACCTTTTTCTGTAAAAGACAAAGTCCAAACTGAAAAGGACAGACAAATAGAAAATCCTTTCTGAAAAAGACAGACAAGCAAAGTCCAAACTGAAAAGGACAGACAAACTGAAAGTTCAGATCGAAGCCCGTCATATGATTTTCAAGACCGGCTGGAATTAATTGGTCTCTTGTCAGTCGGTGACTTTCACTAGCCGACAGCAAACTGCATTGTAGAAGTCCTTGTCCATGGAGGTAACGACCAACAAAACAAATGTCACAGGAGTGATTCAAAAGTTGCTCCCCCAGTTCGCGAATTTCAACCCGAGTCCAGATCGATAGCATGATTTTATCTTCTTTGTCGTGTGCATCCTCCCACCCCCACCCCCACCCCCTTTTTAATCCATCGTAGACGCCCATGAAAAGAAATGTGTAGTCATGGCAACATCCACCCCCCCCCCCCCCCCCCCCCCCCCCCCCCCCCCCCCCCCCCCCCCCCCCCCCCCCCGACCAGCAGTCACTGAAGCGGCAGTCCAGGAACCGGATAACGGAACCGGAAGTCGCGGCAGTTGAGATCACCGCGGCGCGCTGTGGGGGGATCAGTTGGTGAGCTCTTCAGTTTGACCCGTGGAAAAGCAGAAAGGAAGGAAGGAAGGAAGAAAGAAAGGAGGAAAGAAGATAAAGACAGAAAAAAAGTAAAGTAAGGGAGGATGGTAAAAAAAAAAAAAAAAAAAATGGACGGGAAAGAGACAGACGTGAAAGAAAGGGGAGAAAAATGGGGAAAAGAGGAGAGTGAAAAGGGGAAGACAAACGATGTTTTAAGGCGCTTGCATTCTCCTAAAGCCATTGTGGCAAAGAACGAAAACTTTCTTTTTTCTTTTTTTTTTTCTCTGATTGTGGTAAAGAACAAAAACTTATTTTTTCCGGTTTTTCATCTTAATAGAGTATATTTTTGCTGGTTTGCATGTTTCCATGCTTGTACCTGCATAAATACTGGAAAAAACAAACAAACTCGGTCACACATGCGCGCATGCTTACGTAGTAATTATAGTATATAGAATGTATAACATCGACCCGTATGTAGTAGGCCTACGTGGTAAATGTTCATGTCAAACGTAGACGCAGGCTCCGTATATGTATGAGGACATACCCACAAAGACTGCACAAAAAGTTTGCACATTTGAATATAGCTACCATTATTAGAGTTAATAAGTGAATAAATGTCTTTTTTTTTCTTTCTCGTAAAATGTGATATATGTTGAAAATTGTGTGCCCGTTCTTTGTGAAATAAAAGACATAACAGAATGCAGGCCTGAAAAAAAGGACAGTGTTCAGCTCCATGAGAAAAACGTTTTAGGGAGTAAACTAACTGCTTCGCGCTGTCCACTTACTTGGCATACTTTCATTCATTGAATCGGGTAAAGAGCACGTGCAGTTTCCGTCACCAATGATGTGCCGTGAAGAAGAGCATGTTTGTGCGCTGTGTGAGCATTAATTTTAGAGTGCGACAGGGAAATGATCTTTTGGGAGGCGGGGGGGGGGGGGGGGGGGAGGGCTAGGGCATCGGTGAATGGGAAAGGAGTCGGTGAGTGTGAGTATGGGAAGGGGGGGGGGGGGAGGGAGGAGGGAGGAGGGGGAGGGGCGGTGAATGTGGGAAAGAGACTGTCTTGGTATATATATATATATATATATATAATATATAGATAGATAGTAGAGATAGATAGATAGATAGTAATGGCTAAATATCCCATGCTTTTTTTTCTCCGTTTTGCTTTTTTCATGACCTAAACTGTTTAAATATTGTTCCGTATTCTGGGTGACTTTCTTCATACCTACGTATATGTATGACTTGAATTCCTTTCGATATGGGTTTTTCTGCATTGTTATGGAGAAAATGTGAAGGGAGAGAGAAAAAAAGAAAAGGTAAAACATGAACTTGTTCGAATTCAATCTTTTTTAAAAGGTATTTTGCTTCATCATCGTCATATCATACCTGTAACTTTCAAACGGGGCAAGATACTGAATTTACCTGCTGCCGTCTCTTCATAGTGATTCTCTCTCTCTCTCTCTCTCTCTCTCTCTCTCTCTCTCTCTCTTCCTCTCTCATCTCTCCACACACACACACACACACACACGCACGCACACACACACACACATGTACGCACGCACACACACACACACACACACACACACACACACACACACATGTCGCGCACACACACACACACACACACACACACACACACACACACACACACGTGCGCGCGCGCACACACATACACACACACACACACTCTCTCTCTCTCTTCTCTCTCTCTCTCTCTCGCACACACACACACACACACACAACACACACACACACACACACACACACACACAACGCACACACACACACATACGCACTCTCTCTCTCTCTCTCTCTCTCTCTCTCTCTCTCTCTCTCTTCTCTCTCTCGACAAGTCTCTATCAACCACGGGCAAATTCGCAAAACTAATGATGTTACCACTGCAGAGCCAACTGACCTATAATAAGGCAGTACTAATGTTTAAAGTCCATGCAAACATGGCGCTAACATATCTTGCTGAGTTTATCCAAATTGCAACAACACGATATGACTCAAATAATTACATTTTTACCATGTGTCCGCATTGATTTGTTCAAATCTAGTTTTGCATTTTTTGGTCCATCTGTGTGGAACTCTCTTCCTCCGTCTGCCAAAACATGTCAATCACTGCCGTCCTTCAAATCAGCAATACTTCAACATTTACTTGAACAATAAATCTAACCTTTTGATCATAGTCTCAGCGCCCTACTTTTATGCTTGCCTCTATATTAGCTAATGAAAATGTGTGTTATGTGTGTGTGTGTGTGGTGTGTGTGGTGGTGTGTGGTGTGTGGTGTGGATGTGGGTGTGCGCGTGCGTGCGTGTATGTGTGGGCGTGTGCATGCATGTGAGCGCACGCGCGTACGTGTCTGATTGTGTTTGTGCAATTTTGTAATGGAATTTTTTTTTAAATTTTATAATTATTATTCTTATTACTATTATTATTGTTAATATTATAATGTTGCTATATTCTTCATTGTTTCTGTCATTATTAATATGTGCAGTCTGTTTAGTTGAATGTTGTAGAATAGCAAGGACAGATTGGAAGAATAGGCACTGCCTAAAATCTCTATCCTTGAGTAATAAAGTTTTTGAGTCTTGAGTCTCTCTCTCTCTCTCTCTCTCTCTCTCTCTCTCTCTCTCTCTCTCTCTCTCTCTCTCTCTCTGACATATACAGTGACATTTAGGCCCAACGAGCTGGTAAGACCCTGGGTACCTGCCTACTGTGGTTGCATGTGTGTGTTTGCATGTATATGTGCACGCGCATGTATGTGTGCACGTACGTGCGGGGTGTGTTGTGTGTGTGTGTGTGTGTGTGTGTGTGTGTGTGTGTGTGTGTGCGTGCGTGTGTGTGCGTTTGCGTACGTGCGTGAGCATGCCAGTGTACGAGGTGTGTTCTTGCATTTGCTTTTGTGTATGGGCGCACGTGCGTGTAGTGAGTGTGTGATCATTAGTTAGGCTCATGTGAGCATGCTGCTGCATGCACGCATGTGCGTGTGTTTGTGTGTACATATGTTTGTATGCTGTGTGTCTGGCTGGCTGGCTGGCTGTCTGTGTCTGTGTCTGTGCACGCGCCTTTCATTATTTGTGGGGGATGGCTGTTCAGAAGATGACATACTTATCATTGATCAATAATGATGATGATGATGATGGTTGGTATGATGATGATGATGATGATTACTTCTATAATTGCTGCTGCTACTGCAACTACTACTATGTAGTACGACAATAATAGTATGATAATGATGATGACGATGATAACGATGATGGTGGTGGTGGTGGTGGTGGTGGAGGAAATCAACAGAATAATGGTGAATATAAGACTAAGTAGGCCAACAACAACAGGAATTAACAATCATCATCATCATCAATCATCTTCACCATCATCATCACATCCATAATCATAATCATTAATTTTTGAAGTGAATGAGTAAAAGTAGAAAGCATATCAGATAAAATAGTTGCAAGTTAAGATATTAAAAATATGGTATATGGTTAATAGGAGTGGCTTTTGCTGCGAATAATAGACCATAGATTACGCCGGCCCCCCCCCCCCCCCCCCCCCCCCCCCCCCCCCCCCCAAGCCTCCTGTACCCTCAACCCGGAGTATTCCACGAGAGATATTATAACGCAGAATCCGCCTTCCTTCCCAACGCCCTCTGTTTTTCAGCTGTGGGGTTTGTCAGAATTCAAGGTGACATCACTCCATCTCCGCTCGTTAGCAGTTCGTGTAGGGTTTCAGTATAAGATGATTCCTTCTCCTCCTCCATCCTCCCACTTGACTACCATCGTATGCCTCAGCTTCCTTCTAACCCGTCTGTGCTGGGATTCAGTGTTAATTGCCAGTTTCCGTCACTTTCTGTCAAGACTGCTCATGACAAAGATGAATCACCCGTTTGCTCCGTTGTCAGTTATGTTTGTTGCATTTCAGTGTAAATATCTGTTTTCTACCTTTTTTTTTGTAAAGCGGATTTTAATGAAGAATTGCACTCTCCACTTCTCTCTCTCTCTCTCTCTCTCTCTCTCTCTCTCTCTCTCTCTCTCTCCTGCTGTTCCTCGGTCTCCCGGTATGGCCCTCAAAATTCGCGAAGGACGGTTTTTCTTTTTGTTTTCCACACACACACACACACACACACACACACACACACACACACACACACACACACACACACACACACACAATGTGAATACCTTTTGGATAATACAATTCAATGAAAGACAGAACGGTGATTGTGTGCATTTTTCGGTCACAGTAGGTGACAGTTTTGTGACTGAATGCATGCCCCTCTCTGCTGCTGCTGTTCCGTTCTTCCTCAGTGTCCCTCCCCCCCCCCCCATCACTACCACCACCACCCCCATTTTTGCTGCTGTTCCGTTGTCTCTTCTTATCTCTCCCCAACTCTCCCGTTCCGTTGTACCTTCTTATCTCCCCCCAACTCTCCCGTTCCGTTGTCTCTTCTTATCTCCCCCCAACTCTCCCGTTCCGTTGTCCCTATCTTATCTCTCTCCCAACTCCTTCCGTTGTCTTTGATCCTCACGTCTTCCCATCTACCGCTATCCGTTGTTCCCTTGGATTCTTCCCATCTCTACCGCTATCCCGTTGTTCCCTTGGCAGTACTTGTCTTCCCATCTCTACCGCTATCCCGTTGTTCCCTTGGAATTCTTCCCATCTCTACCGCTATCCCGTTGTTCCCTTGGAATTCTTCCCATTCTACGCTATCCGTTCCCTTGGAATTCCCACTCTACGCTATCGTGTTCCCTTGGAATTCTTCCCATCTCTACCGCTATCCCGTTGTTCCCTTGGAATGCTCCCATCTCTACCGCTATCCCGTTGTTCCCTTGGAATTCTTCCCATCTCTCCGCTATCCCGTTGTTCCCTTGGAATTCTTCCCATCTCTGCCGCTGTCCTGTTGTCCCCTTGGAAATTCTTCCCCATCTCTTACCGCTATCCCGTTGTTCCCTTGGAATTCTTCCCATCTCTCCCCGTTCTATCTGCTTGTTCCCTTGGAAATTTTTTCCCATCTCTGTTCGCTATTCCCCGTTGTTCCCTTGGAATTCTTCCCATCTCTTCCGCTATTCCGTTGTCACCTTGTAAGTCTTCTCATCTCTGCCGCTATCCTTTTGTCTCTTTGGACTTCTTCTCATCTCTGCGGCTGTTCTGTTGACCCCTTGGAATTCTTCTCATCTCTACCGCTATCATGTTGTCCCCTTGGAATTCTTCCCATCTCTACCGCTATCCCGTTGTCCCCTTGGAATTCTTCCCATCTCTGCCACTATCCCATTGCCCCTTGGAATTCTTCTCATCTCTGCCGCTATCTCGTTGTCCCCTTGGAATTCTTCCCATCTCTACGGCTATACTGTTGTCTCCTTGTAACTTCCCATTTCAGCCACTATCCTGTTGTCCCCTTGTAACTCTTCCCATTTCAGCCGTTATCCTGGTGTCCCCTTGTAACTCTTCCCATTTCAGCCGTTATCCTGGTGTCCCCTTGTAACTCTTTCCATTTCAGCCGCTATCCCGTTGTCCTCTTGTAACTCTTCCCATTTCAGCCGTTATCCCCTGGTTTTGTCCCCTTGTAACTCTTCCCATTTCAGCCGTTATCCTGGTGTCCCCTTGTAACTCTTCCCATTTCAGCCGTTATCCTGGTGTCCCCTTGTAACTCTTCCCATTTCAGCCGTTATCCTGGTGTCCCCTTGTAACTCTTCCCATTTCAGCCGTTATCCCGTTGTCCCCTTGTAACTCTTCTCCATTTCAGCCACTATCCGTTGTCCCCTTGGAATTCTTCTCATCTCTTCCACTTTTCTGTTGTCCCCAATGAATTCTTCCATGTCTGCTGCTGTTCCATTGCCCCTAGGAATTCTTCTCATGTCTGCTGCTATTCCATTGCCCCTTGGAATTCTTCCCATGTTTGCCAGTATCCCGTTGTCCCTTGGAATTCTTTTCATCTCTGCTGCTCTCCCATTGTCCCCTTGGAATTCTTCCCTTTTCAGCTACTATCCCGTTGTCCCTTGGGATTCTCATCTCTGCCGCTATCCCAAGTCCACTTGGAATTCTATTTCTGCCGCTATCCCGTTATCCCCTTCGAATTCTTTCTGTTTCTGCCACTATCCTGTTGTCCAGGACGGGGGAAATCGTGATGGTATTGCTTAAGTGCACTAAGTTGATGTATTATTGGTCAGGCTTAACACACCAAGGTTACCTTTGCACTCATACACGCATATGCACACTCATGCGCCTACCAAACATTCACCTCTCTCTGGGAATGGGATGTCACGCATTCGTTTCTCTCCTAACACGACTGAGCACAAGAAATCCAATTTCTATGCTACTATAATCAAACATGAAAAATCCAATTACACAAAATGAACAAATCAACACATAAAAGATCAATACATCCTAATCCGGGTTATAATGAAAATGACTTCTTACCTGGCCAGGTTTTCACACACACAACCACGCTTTCACACCACACCACAGTTCTTGAAAAAGTCTCTTCACGTCTTCTTCAGCACTGCTTGATGGTGATGCCCTTGGTTGACTGGCTCCAGGTTTCAGGACTGGGTCTTCGTGGTCGTCTCTGGGATCTCGACGTAGAACTCTTCTTCTTCGTCTCTTTCACCCACCTCTGGGTTCAATTTCAGTTTGTCTGTCTTCACCCACCTCTGGGCTTCAAACTTAGTTTTTCTTCTCTTCCAGCTTGTCTTTCCCTAAGACTTTGCTGTCTCTCTTCTATCTCCCAGACCACGTTTCTCTCGATCCGTTCTCTGTCCTGCCCGCCCTTCTCTCTTCTCTCTCTCTCCTCTGCCTCTCTCTCTCTCTTGTGGTGTTCTTCCCCCCTCTCGTTGTTCTCCCTCACTTTATATAGGGAGGGAAACAAAGGATTCCCCTTCGGGCCATGCCTTTGTCCATGCTGCTTCTCAAACCCTAGTTCACAAGTACCCTGAATTCCCCATTCGCTGCGTTCTTCCACACATCAGCATTTACACACATCCCTACCTAATTGATTAGCAAACAAACACTTGGCACCAGACGGACATCGAAAATTCCCGCCGACTTCGGAGGCCACTTTAACACAGTAATTATCTTAAAGAGGGCTACGATAACAACATCCACGCGCGTTCAACCAGCCTGACAATAGAACCAACCCAGTGACCCACGGCAATACCATCCGAACGAGTCCAAGACTCCTGCTCTTCACTGACTGTTTACAAAAGAACCTCAGCTGACTGAGTGTTTAGCGCTCACTTGGTGCACCGAGGTCCTAGTGGTTACGTCCCTCCCCCCTTTCGCTATCGGGCAGGTCCGAACTTGGAAGAGTACTTACTACCTTAGGTGCCATCTGTTGCCTGACCACTTCGTTCTCATTGACACAGTTCGACCGTGTGCGATGGGTAAGGCACACTTGTTAATGGTTCTATTACCTATTTGTATACTACGTACAACGTCCCTTTGCCTCTAAGCGTTTAATGGCTTTTGTGAGAGGTTGAACGCCCTTGACACCTGTTGTCCCCTTGGAATTCTTCTCATTTCTGCCACTATCCTGTTGTCCCCTTGGAAATCTTCCCATTTTTCCGCTATGCCGTTGTTCCCCTGAAATTCTTTTCATTTCTACCGTTATCTCGTTGTCCCTTTCGAATTCTTTCAATTTCAGCCGCTATCCCATTGTCCCCTTGGAATTCTTCTCATCTCGGTCACTATCTCCTTGTCCCCTTGGAATTTTTTTCATCTCTGCCGCTATCCCGTTGTCCCCTTGGTATTCTTCCCTTTTCAGCCACTATCCCGTTGTCCCCTTGGATTTTTTTCCATTTCAGCGCCTCTCCCGTTGTCCCCTTGGAATTTTCATCTCTGCCGCTATCCTGTTGTCCCTTTGGAATTCTCCCCATTTCAGCTGCTGTCCTGTTGTCCTCTTGGAATTTTTTTTCCATTTCTGCTGCTTTGCCGTTGTCCCCTAAGAATTCTTTTCATCTCTGCCGCTATCCCGTTGTCCCCTTGGAATTCTCATCTCTGCCGCTATCCCGTTGTCCCCTTGGAATTCTTCTCATCTCTGCCGCTATCCCGTTGTCCCTTGGAATTTCATTCGCCGCTATCCGTTGTCCCTTGGAATTCTTCTCATCTCTGCGCTATCCCGTTGTCCCCTTGAATTTTCCTATTTCAGTCCGCTATCCTGTTGTCCCCTTGGAATTCTTCCCATTTCTGAGCCAATCCCGTTGTCCCTTCGAATTTTTCATCTCTGTCGCTATCACGTTGTCCCTCTGGAATTCTTCCATTTCAGCCACTATCCGTTGTTCCCTTGGAATTCTTCTCATCTCATCGCTATCACTTGTCCCCTTGGAATCTCTCATCTCTCCACCATCACAGTTCTTCCCTTGGAATCTTACCATCTTGCCGCATCACATTGTCCCCTTAACTCATTCCATTTCACCGCTATCCCGTTGTCCCCTTGTAACTAACCTTATTCAGCCACTATCCCGTTCTCCCCTTTGAATTCATCTCATATCTGCCGCATCCCGTTGTCCCCTTGGAATACTTTTAATCTCTGCAGCTATCTCATTGTCCCCTTGGAATTTTCCCATATCTGCCGCATATCCCGTTGTCCCCTTGGAATACTTTTAATCTCTACAGCTATCTCGTTGTCCCCTTGCAATTTTTTCCCATTCTGCCGCTATCCGTTGTCCCTTGGAATACTTTTATTCTCTGCAGCTATCTCGTTGTCCCCTTGGAATTTTTCCTTTTCGCCTATCCAGTTGTCCCTTTGTAATTCTTATATTCAGTGCTCTCCCATTGTCCCCTTGGAATTCTTCTCATCTCTGCGTTATCCCGTTGTCCCCTTGGAATTCTTCTTGTCTCTGCCGCTGTCCCCTTGGAATTCTTCCCATTTTGCGCTATCCCGTTGTCCCCTTGGAATTCTTCTCATTTCTGCTGCTACCCCGTTGTCCCCTTGGAATTCTTCCCATTTTGGGCGCTATCCCGTTGTCCCCTTGGAATTGTTCTCGTCTCTGCCGCTATCCGTTGTCCCCTTGGAATTCTTCCCATTTCTGACGCTATCCCGTTATCCCCTTGGAATTCTTCCCATCTCTGCCGCTATCCCGTTGTCCCCTTGAAATTCTCATCTCAGTTACTGTCTCCTTGTTCTTATCTTTGCTACTATCCCATTGTCCCCTTGTAGCTCTTATCATCTCTGCTGCTATCTGGTTGTTCCCTTGGAATTCTCATTTCTGCTGCTATCCCGTTGTCCTGTGGAATTCTTCCTATCTCTACAGCTATCCCGTTGTCCTCTTGTAAGTCTTCCTATTTCAACCGCTATCCTGTTGTCCCCTCATAATTCTTACTATTTCAGCCGCTATCCTGTTGTCCCCTTATAATTCTTACTATTTCAGCCGCTATCCTGTTGTCCCCTTATAATTCTTACTATTTCAGCCGCTATCCTGTTGTCCCCTTATAATTCTTACTATTTCAGCCGCTATCCTGTTGTCCCTTATAATTCTTACTATTTCAGCCGCTATCCTGTTGTCCCCTTATAATTCTTACTATTTCAGCCGCTATCCTGTTGTCCCCTTATAATTCTTACTATTTCAGCCGCTATCCTGTTGTCCCCTTATAATTCTTACTATTTCAGCCGCTATCCTGTTGTCCCCTTATAATTCTTACTATTTCAGCCGCTATCCTGTTGTCCCCTTATAATTCTTACTATTTCAGCGCTATCCTGTTGTCCCCTTATAATTCTTACTATTTCAGCCGCTATCCTGTTGTCCCCTTATAATTCTTACTATTTCAGCCGCTATCCATTGTCGCCTTGCAATTCATCTCATCTCTGCCGCTGTTACGTTGTCCCCTTGGAATTCTTCCCATCTCTTCCACTGTTCCATTGTCCCCTTGGAATTCTTCCTATCCCTGCTGCTATCCCGTTGTCCTCTTGGAATTTTCATTTCTGCTGCTGTCCTGTTGTCCTTTGGAATTGTTCCCATTTCTCCCGCTATCCGTTGTCCCCTTGGAATTTTTCCAATCTCTGCCGCTATCCCGTTCTCCCCTTGGAATTCTCATCTCTGCCGCTGTCCTGTTGTCCTTTTGAATTCTTCCCATTTCTCCCGCTGTGCTGTTGTCCCCTTGGAAGTCTTCCCATCTCTGCCGCTATCCCGTTGTCCCTTGAAATTCTTTCCATTTCAGCCGCTATCCTGTTGTTCACTTGGAATTCTCATCTCAGTCGCTCTCTCCTTGTCCTCTTGGAATTCTTTTCATCTCTGCCACTATCCTGTTGTCCCCTTGGAATTCTTCACAACTCTGCCGTTATCCCGTTGTCCACTTGGAATTCTCATCTCAGTCGCTCTCTCCTTGTCCCCTTGGAATTCTTCTCATCTCTGCCGCTATCCCGTTGTCCCTTGGAATTCTTCACAACTCTGCCGCTATCCCGTTGTCTCCTTGGAATTCTTCTCATCTCTGCCATAATCCCATTCTTCCCTTGGAATTCTTCCATCTCTGCCGCTGTCATATTGCCCCTTGTAGCTCTTCCCATTTCAACCGCTATCCCGTTGTCCCTTGTAACTAACCATTTCAGCTGCTATCCTGTTGTCCCCTTTGAATTCATCTCATCTCTGCCGCTGTTCCGTTGTCCCTTTGTAATTCTTCTCTCTCTTCCACTGTTCCACTGTCCCCTTCGAATTCTTCCCATCTCTGCTGCTACCCCTTGTCCCCTTGGATTTCTTCTCATGTCTGCCGCTATCCCGCTGTCTCCTTGGAATACTTTTAATCTCTGCAGCTATCCCATTGTCCCCTTGGAATTCTTCCCTTTTCAGCCACTATCCCGTTGTTCCCTTGTGATTCTTTCCATTTCAGCCGCTCTCCCATTGTCCCTTTGGAATTCTTCCCATCTCTGCCGCTATCCTGCTGTGCCCTTGGAATTCTTCCCATTTCTGCCGCTATCCCGTTGTCCCCTTGGAATTCTCCTCTCTGCCGTTATCCCGTTGTCCCCTTGGAATTCTTCCCATTCCTGACGCTATCCCGTTGTCCCCTTGGAATTCTCATCCCAGTCGCTGTCTCCTTGTCCCCTTGGAATTCTTCTCATCTCTGCCGTTGTTCCGTTGTCTCCTTGGAATTCTTTTCATCTCTACCACTATCTAGTTGTCCCCTTGGAACTTCATATTTCAGCAGCTATCCCGTTGTCCCCTTGGAATTCTTCTCATCTCTGCTGCTGCTCCTTTGGAATTCTTCTCAT
>CM065729.1:74439305-74451805 GCA_033310375.1 Conus canariensis
TGTTTGTCTTGTTGAAACTTTCCTTGATTATTTACAACCTTCTTTTTTTCATACACATGAAATATTCTGCAAACCCGCTGTACAATTTACTCATCGAGGAAGACGATCAGGTGGAATAATTTGTCTCATAAAAAAAGAGTTTTTGCAACATGTTAGAGCTGTTGACGTTGATAACAACAATGTCATTATGTTTGTAATATCTAAATGTCTACTCAATTTGACCAAAGATGTTTTGTATGTGTGCACCTATGTCCATCCGGAAAACTCACCATATTATTCGCATTTTGATGTTGATAATGGTATTCGGACACAAGATATTCTGACGGATAAGATATTTGAATTTCCAAATATGTACATACTTTTAAACGGAGACCTTAATAGCAGAACGTCTAATGTTCATCAGGATATAACTATGAACGACACTATGTATAATAACTCTTTAAAAAACGAATCGTTTTGTGTTGAAAGGGAGTCTGAAGACAAGGTACTGAACAGGTACGGCAAATGTTTGCTAAGCATGTGCACAGCTCTAGAATTATGCATTTTAAACGGAGTATGTAATGGCGACCGTCAAGGTCGTTTTACATACGTTTCTGATACAGGTAATAGTGTGAATGATTATGTTTGGCCTCTGTTGATCTGTATGTATGTATGATGGCATCATGTACTCTATATGTACAAGAACGCATTGAGTCGGACCATCAGCCTCTGGAACTACATATTAATTTTGATAATGGCGATGAGCTTCATATGAACCAAGGTTATATCAGTAAAAACGGTAAGTTTATTGAACAGTTTGTTTGGCAGGAACAGAGGGCTGGAATATTTCATGCTCTCATGAGCAGTGAAGATAGTAAATCTTTACTCGAAGCAGCAATTGATCTTATTGATGTGGATATCAACTTGGCATTGAATGCGTTTAACAACTGTGTGAAAAAACAAGCTGAGTGTATGAAAACAAGGATCAGAACTGATAAGAGGAAACGTAAAGATGCATGGTTTGATGTAGAATGTCATGTAGCTAAGATTTCGGCCAGGAGGCTGCTTAGAGTATTTCGTGGAACTCTAGATCTTGAGGACAGGTCAAAGTATTGTAAATCACGGAGATAATATAAACACCTGTTACAGAAAAAGCAAAATGAATATAATACTTGTTTATTAAGTAATCTTGTTGATTCGGTCAATGATCCCAGTGCGTTCTGGCAGAATGTACATAAGGTGTCACCCAAAGGGTCTCGTGTACATGCATCCATTTCTATTAATGAGTGGCATGAGCATTTCAAAACCCCCCTTGATAAGGATGTGGACAGTTCAATAGAAATGGAAACCGCGTCTGAATTAGAAGCCACAGATGAACTCAATTTATTTGATAACCCAATTTCAAAAGAAGAAGTTTTACTTGCCATAAAGAAATTGAAAAACGGCACATCTGCTGGTCCAGATGGCTTAATTGGAGAAATGTTTAAAATGGTGGCGAAATAATTGTCGATTTCCTTGTTAAATTTTTCAGTGCTCTTTTTCACAGAGGCATATATCCCGAAGCCTGGATGGAATCAATTATAGTACCACTATTTAAAAAAGGTAATGTTAATGATCCTGGCAACTATAGAGGTGTGTCACTATGTGACATCGGCAGCAAACTGTACAGTTCTATTATAAACTACAGGTTACAAATATGGGTAGAACAGTATAATATAACCGGCGAATATCAGGCGGGTTTCAAGAAAGGGTATTCAACAGTGGATCATATGTTTACATTACTAGCAATAATACAAAAGCAATTTTCGTTAAATCGTAAATTCTATGTAGCTTTCATTGATTTTGAGAAGGCCTTTGACTCCATTTCAAGGAAGCTACTGTGGCCAGTTCTTCAGAAGAATGGTATTAAAGGGAAGCTGTTTCAGTGTATAAGAAGTATGTATTCTAATGTAAAAGCAAAAGTAAGATTCGACAACGAATTCACAGACAGTATTTTATGCACACAGGGTGTGAAACAGGGAGATGCCTGTAGTCCTGTAAAGTTTTCTCTGTTTATAAACGAATTAGCATCAGAAATCATTGCGAAGGGACGACATGGCGCGACATTGTCACACGAGACCCTCGAATTATTTATCTTGCTACTGGCTGACGATATCGCTTTGCTATCAGAAACTCCAGTTGGACTCCAAACCCAATTAAATAATCTCCATAGTATAGCCACACGGCTTCAACTCAAGGTAAATATGAAAAAGAGCAGTATTGTGGTTTTTAGAAAAGGGGGATACTTAGCAGCAAGGGAGAGATGGTCTTTGAATAGTGAGGCAATGGATGTTGTGAATTGTTACAAATATCTTGGCATCTGTTTTACCACACGTCTTGGTTTTTCACCTGCCTGTCAGGATCTTGCGAGCAGAGCAAAACGTGCATTACTGTGTATACTGAGAAAACTGTATATGCTAAATAATAATTCTTTACTTGTATTACTCAAGCTTTTTGATGCTCAAGTTCAGCCAATCGCACAATATGGAGCCGAGATATGGGGCATGGATAAAGCTGTTATTGAAATAAAAAAAGTTCACCTATTTGCTTTAAAAAGATTCTTGGGGGTGCAGCCTAGAACGCCAAATGATCTTGTATATGGGGATACAGGCCGATATCCTTTGTATATCAACTCATGTTTGCGATGTATTAAATATTGGTTGAAAATTTTACGTATGAATGAGGAAAGATTACCACATAAGGCGTACAAAATGTTGCTTAGTTTAGAATCACGAAATAAGAAATGTTGGGCATCTGACATTCGCGATTTTTTGTATCAAAATGGGTTCGGATTTGTTTGGATTAATCAAGGTGTTGAAAATATCAAAGTCTTTTTAAAAGAACTTCGTCAGAGGCTGATCGATAGTAGATGGCAAAAATAGGAGGAACACATTCAAAACAGTGACAGGTATGCTTTTTATAGAACATTTAAGTCGTCTAGAAATTGTGAAGCATATCTTTTGCTTGATGTTGACAGACACTTAAAGAATTATATGACAAAGATGAGATTTGGAATAGCTGATATATGTACACATAAGTATCGGTATACTAATGCTGATGAAGGTGCTAGGATGTGCCCACTGTGTAAGAATGCCACGGAAGATGAACAGCATTTTTTGTTGTGTTGTCCTGCCTTCCAAGATTTGCGAAATGATTTTATCCCCCCTAAATATCTCAGAAACCCATGTCTGTTTAATGTCGTACTGCTCATGGCAAATCAAAATGAAATAACATTGAAGAATGTTTGCATATATTTGTACAAAGCATTTAAAAGACGCACTGTATTACTCAGTTAAAGTGGTATTGGATAATGCGATTAGGATAGATCAATGCTCAGCTGTCATGTTATGTTATATAATTAACTAACTATTCATTGTTTAATTGAAAAGTGTATTATCAAGATATTGTACCCCCTTCAGAATGGGCTATGGCCTACACTGAATAAACTTCCGCTTCCGCTTCCGCTTCTCTCTCTCTCCTCTCTCTCTCTCTCTCTCTCTCTCTGTCTCTCTGTCTGTCTCTCCCCCCCCCCCTTCTCTCTCACACACATGCACACACACACACGCACACACACACACACACACACACACACACACACACACACACACGCACACACGCGCGCGCACACACACACACACACACACACACACACACACACACACGCACACACACATACACACACATACACGCACACGCACGCACACACACACACACACACACACACACACACACACACACGCACACATACACACACACAGACATACACACACGCACACAGACACACACAGAGACACACACTCACACTCACACACACACACACACACACACACACACACACACACACACACATGCGTCAGTTTCAGTTTCATCAAGGGGGCGTCACTGCGTACGGACTAGTGCATAATATACACTGCACCACATCCGCTAGGTTTTGATACCACTCCGCATGATTTAAAGCTGATTGATGACACGCACATGCGCGCGCACGCACGCACGCACGCACGCACACGCACGCGCGCGCGCGCGCGCACACACACACACACACACACACACACACATTCACACATGTGCAAGCACACAAGTATAATAAGTGCTATCATAGTGTGTATTATATCATGCGTATTGTGCATTGTAATGTGCTGTCTTTTCGTAATGCGCTACTTGTATTGTAATGTGCTGGTAAAAAATAAAAATTATAAAAAAAAGAGAAAAAGATAATAAAATGAAATAAAAAGAACGAATTCCTACAAACAATACTCTCAGAAATAGTCCGAGAGACACTTTCAAGGAGGAGGTAAGTATATATACGAAAGCCTTCAGTGTATTAACGGCCATACTGGGCCCACGGCCTAAAAGGAACGAACGCGTGTTGATCGGCACAGAGAATGAGATGTCTCCTTGTTTGTTCTGTGTGCTCTGCGTTGTGGTCATTTGTGCTGGGCGATTAGGTGTGGTAAGCGGCATTCGTTTGTTAGAGTTACGGGCCTGTGATTATTTCACGTCAAGGGGGCAAGAGTTACCCTACATGTTTGTTGGTTACTGTTCCCTGTCTCATTTAAGATTTTTCCTTTCAACGCAAGAGCATTGACAGAATTCAATAGATCACACAGGCCGCCACGTGTATCAATATTCATAAGTCAAAAGAGAAAGAGACGAAAGCAATCAAAACAAAGGCGAAGTTTAAATAGCATAGTTTCCAATGCAGCTTCTTTCTGTTTCAAACTCACGTCATATTCAGCGGGAACGAGTTAGGTCTAAATGTGCACGTGAAGTGCAAGAGGTCAAAGGAAAAAAAAAAAAAAAAAAAAAAAAAAAAAAATATATATATATATATATATATATAAAGATTTTAAAAGGAAAAGAATACCATTCCGTCGAACGAAAAAGACAAACAATTTACAGGACAATACACGACACGTTTTGAGCTCCTAGATCTTCAGGCCAGACAAACAATGTTCAAGACAATGAAAACGAAGAATGAACAATCACTTATGTCCTCCATCTGGTCCAAAGTGGAAGAGAGAAGTGATTGATCGTTCTCGTTTTTCATTGTCCTGAATGCTGTGTGTCCTGCCTGAAGAAGACCAAAGAGGTCGAAACGCGTTGTTGTTTTGTCTTGTAATTCGTTCGGCGGAATAGTTTTTTTTTTTTTTTAAATTTTGTTTCAACTTCCGCCTGTTGTCACATCACTTTGAAACTATACAAGATTTTGTTCAGCTTTGCGGCAAAAATAGTAACGTTCACTTATTGGACAGAAAGAACTGGCGTTTAAAAAAAAAAAATAAAATAAAAAAAACCTCTTCGACCTTGGCTAGCCAGATGAGACCCCATTGGGCTGGCTGACCGGTCAGCACATGGCGTCCACCACTCACAGCCGCCACTGACCAATCGATCAACACGTTCCTTTGAGGGACGCGAAACTAGCATTGACCACACAAGCTCATCAAGTCCTTCCGGAGACCTGTTTTCGACACGAAGGTGGGGGAGCAGAAAATAGAGATATAGTGTGTGTGTGTGTGTGTGTGTGTGTGTGTGTGTGTGTGTGTGTGTGTGTGTGTGTGTGCGAGGGCGCGCGAGCACTCGCGAACGCGCTGTAAAGAGTGTGCACGTATTAGAGTGCGCACAAAGACAGCGACACACACACGCACACACACACAGAGCCATCCCTTCCTCCGCCCCCCCCCCCTCCCTCCCCTTCCATCATCCTCCAAAGGAAACTGAAGGGAAAGATTTACCGTACTACCGCGCGAAAAAGTTAACGTATAAGACAAAACACGACGCGTTTCGACCTCTTTGGTCCTTTTCAGGCAAGAAAACCAATATTCAAGACAACGAAAACGAATAACGAACAATCACTTATCTCTTCAAATTGGCAAGATGGTTGAAGGGAAAAGGGAGGAGGAGTAAAGGAAATGTGTGTGTGTGTGTGTGTGTGTGTGTGGTGTGTGTGTGTGTGTGTGTGCGTGCGTGCGCGCGCGTGTAAGAGAGAGAGAGAGAGAGAGGTGTGTGTGTGTGTGTGTGTGTGTGTGTGTGTGTGTGCACAGCATGGAAGGACAGCCTAAACATACGACCATCCATCACACATTTATGCTGGCGGGGCCCGCTATCGTATATTGCCCAGAGTGATCAACCGTTACGAAAACAAGAGAGAACCGCTTAGCGTGTCAATCTGTTTCTCCAGTCAGTTGGGGTCGGAAGTCCAGATGCTTGGTTTTATTTTCACTGGTTAGAAAAGTGAAAAAAATAAAGATAAAAATAAATTACAAAGTCATGTCGGGAAATACAAAGGTGATTGTGTTGGTTTTTGGATCTCTGTGCGTATACCCCCCCCCCTCTCCCTCTCTCTTTCTCTGTCTCTCTTGAGTGCGCGCGTGGTCCGTGTGTGTGTGTGTGTGTGGTGTGTGTGTGTGTGTGTGTGTGATGGCAGAGCTAACGTTAGGTAGGTACTCAAGGTCTGACCAGCGCGTTGGGCTAACGCATACGTCAGACATCTGCTAAGTCGTAGCCATGAGAATCTCTTCTGGAATTCTCTCATCTTAGTCGTTAATTTATGTATCCATCAGCTTTAAATCATGCGCAGTGTGGTCTCGAAACTTAGCGGATGTGATGTAACGTAATTATATGAACTAGTCCGCGCGCAGTGACACACCATCCATGAAATTGAAACTCTGTGTGTGTGTGTGTGTGTGTGTGTGTGTGTGTGTGTGTGTGTGTGTGTGTGAATTGTTTGTGTTGTGTTCATGTTCATGTGCGCGAATATGTCAATATTACTCTCTCTCTCTCTCTCTCTCTCTCTCTCTCTCTCTCACACACACACACACACACACACACACCACACACACGCACGCACACACACACACACACACACACACACACACACACACACACACACACACACACACTGCCTTCGAATTATTCTTGTTTCGTTTCATCATTTTAATTTCATTAATATAACCATTGTGTTTTGCGTGTTCACACCCCCCCCCCCCTTCCTTAGAAGTCCTGGCCTAGTGTATGAACACATTATCTAAATGTGAATCTGTGTGTGTGTGTGTGTGTGTGTGTGTGTGTGTGTGTGTGTGTGTCGTGCGTGCGTGTGTGTGTGTGTGTGTGTGTGTGTGTGTGTGTGTGTGCGCGAGCGCGCTCACGCGTGTGCGTGCCTACGCACACGCACGCGCACGCGCCAATGATTGCATGCAGTAGGAGCGGAGTTAGTGGCGTGGAATCGGGGCACGTGCAGACAGGCTGTCGGGGCTGGGGGGCGAGGTCTGGTGCCGGCTGTCGACATAGACAGCATTCCAGACACGTCCCCCTTGTTTGTCGGTCGTCTGCTTGTCCCGGCAAATGCTCCCATCCCCCCCATCCCCCTCCCTTTCAGCGCCACCCACCCCTTTACCAGTTCCCCCACCCACCCCACCCCCACCCCCACTCACCCCTTTCCGGTGGTACTGATGTCGGCAGCCAGCACATTAACCTTACCAATGGCAACAAGTAGTTGTAGTAGAGGAAGTAGTAGTAGTGATTAGTAGTAGTAGTGGTAGTAGTGATTAGTAGTAGTAGTAATTAGTAGAAGAAGTAGTAGCAGTGGTAGTAGTGACTAGTAGTAGTAGTAATTAGTAGAAGAAGTAGTAGTAGTGACTAGTAGTGGTAGTAGTAGTAGTAATTAGAAGTAGTGGTAGTAGTGACTAGTAGTAGTAGTAATTAGTAGAAGAAGTAGTAGCAGTGGTAGTAGTGACTAGTAGTAGTAGTAATTAGTAGAAGAAGTAGTAGCAGTGGTAGTAGTGACTAGTAGTAGTAGTAATGAGTAGAAGTAGTGGTAGTAGTGACTAGTAGTGGTAGTAGTAGTTAATTAGTAGAAGTAGTGGTAGTAGTGACTAGTAGTGGTAGTAGTAGTAATTAGTAGAAGTAGTGGTAGTAGTGACTAGTAGTGGTAGTAGTAGTAATTAGTAGAAGTAGTGGTAGTAGTGACTAGTAGTGGTAGTAGTAGTAATTAGTAGAAGTAGTGGTAGTAGTGACTAGTAGTGGTAGTAGTAGTAATTAGTAGAAGTAGTGGTAGTAGTGACTAGTAGTGGTAGTAACTACTAGGAGTAGGGGTAGTAGTGGCTAGCAGTCGTAGTAGTGGCTAGTAACTAGTAGTAGTAGTAGTGGCTAGTAACTAGTAGTAGTAGTGGTGGTGATGGTGGTGGTGGTAGTAGTAGTAGTTGTTGTTGTAACTAGTAATGGTAGTAATAGCAGTGGTAGCAGTAGTGGCAGTAAGAGTGATAGCAGTAATCAGTAGTAGTGGTGGTAGTAGTAGTAGTAGTAGTAACTGGTCGCGGTAGTAGTAGTAATAAGTGGTGGTGGTGGTAGTAGCAGTAGTAACTAGCGGTAGTAGTGGTGGTAGTGATAGTAGTAGGTGTCGTAGTTGTGACTAGTTGTAGTAGTAACTACTAGTAGTAGTGGCGGTGGTGGTGATAGTGGTAGTGGTAGTAGAAGTAATAATAGTAGTAGTAGTAATCGTAGTAGTAGTAATCGAAGTGGTAGTAGTAGCAGCAGCACAGTACGTATCGGCAGATATGTCATCTTCAGATGTAACAAAAGCAGACATTTAGAAATGCACAAAACAATCCTCCCCATAATAGTGTCGGCATGAAAATGGCAGAAGCAGCAGCCGCAGCAGTAGAAGTAGTAAAAGTACTAGTAGTAGCATTAGTAGTAGTAGTGGCAGTAGTAGCAGCAGCAGCAGCAGATGTTGTGGTAGTGATTATTATCATCCAGCGATTGCTACACGTGTGTCGCCCATGTCGGCACTTTGACTGGGGAAAGAAGCAACAAAACTGTAGGCGTCATGTGTTCTGGCATCGGCTGAAACTGACCTGGGTCCATCGATTTGCATCTCTCAATTCAGCGCTGAGATTGAGGACTCCATTGTTTATGATGTAAGCTCTCACCATCGTAATCATTGTCGTTGGCATCCGTTATTGTTATTGTCATTGTTGTTGTTTCAAACAGCGACAGTGTTTCTTGATACTATAACGCCACTTTGCAGTTAGTATCATCGTTATTGTTCAGTCTGGGATTTTCCTTCTTTATGATTTCTCTATTTATTTATTTATTTATTTATTTATTTATTATTTGTTAATTTTTAGTAATGATACTTTACTTAACTCTCTACTTACCCAGCTCATCTCCACATCCCACATCATCCTGCCCCCTCCGCTTCCTCTTCAAAGAGGGAAGGTGAAGGGGGAGGGGGGGGGGGGGGCGGGAACGGGAGCTTCGGTACTTATAGTGCTTGACAAACTTCCAAGTCTCCGAGCAAAGCATAAGCGAGACCTGTGTGGGGCGAAATGCAGAAGTCTTCAACATTTGTAAACGACGTTTATAGACTTGCATGCATCACGCGTTCTGATTCCCGTTGGTCGGTGGGACTGCGTACGCAGCTTCATATGCACCATCAGTTTCTGATGGTAGTTTCTCTTGCATAATATTCGAGGTTTCATTTTTTTTAGTGTGTGTGTGTGTGTGCGTGCGTGCGTGTGTGTGTGTGTGTGTGTGTGTGTGTGTGTGTGTGTGTGTGTGTGTGTGTGTGTGTGTGTTAGGGGGATGGTTTTTAAGGCTACTGATTTTGTTTAAATCTGGAAATGTGGATCTTTGCGTAAAAAAAAAATTCTTTGCGCCACGAGATCTTGTGCCAAGTACCTTCGATCTTGTAGTACAAACAAATGATTCTGTGGCTCTTTACGCTCCGTTCTTGTTGTCACCTATGTCCTCGCCAACACGCATGCCTGGTGGTGACCGGAAGTCCTCCATGTCCGGCAGGTTTACGAGGAATGTCCAAGGGTGGACGTGATGCCACTTTCCTAGGGGCACGCTCGTCCTGAAGACTTGTTCGCTCAACAATTGATACCATCAGCTAGAGTTAGTCACTGGTGTCCTGCGTATGGTTGGAACAGAACAGGCATCTCTGAGCACCGCCGAAGTGACTGAAATGCAGTGCAGTGTCTCCTCAGTAGGGTTGGCCTCATGGCAGCCTGATAACAGATAACTTCCAGCGGACAGCTGGTGCCGGGACGAGCTTGTGGGTGGCTGTTCATGAAGAAGAAGAAGCAAAGAACGAGTTTTCAGTTTGATCTTCAGTTTCATCGAAAAGGCGTCACAGCGTGCACACACTAGTCCATAGACGTCACAGCGTGCACACACTAGTCCATAGACGTCACAGCGTGCACACACTAGTCCATAGACGTCACAGCGTGCACACACTAGTCCATAGACGTCACAGCGTGCACACACTAGTCCATAGACGTCACAGCGTGCACACACTAGTCCATAGACGTCACAGCGTGCACACACTAGTCCATAGACGTCACAGCGTGCACACACCAGTCCATAGACGTCACAGCGTGCACACACCAGTCCATAGACGTCACAGCGTGCACACACTAGTTCATAGACGTCACAGCGTGCACACACCAGTCCATAGACGTCACAGCGTGCACACACTAGTCCATAGACGTCACAGCGTGCACACACTAGTCCATAGACGTCACAGCGTGCACACACTAGTCCATAGACGTCACAGCGTGCACACACTAGTCCATAGACGTCACAGCGTGCACACACGAGTCCATAGACGTCACAGCGTGCACACACCAGTCCATAGACGTCACAGCGTGCACACACTAGTCCATAGACGTCACAGCGTGCACACACTAGTCCATAGACGGTGTACCACCACGTCTGCTGAGCTGGAAGATCACAATGTGCAGGGTTCGCTGAATTAGTGAGTTATTCACTCAAAGAGTGATTGGCGTGGAAGTACTGCCACTGAGAAGGATGAGGAAGATGGGACAGAAAAAAAACATGTTCAAAGGTGACAGTAGCCTGCAGCCTATAATCAAACAGAAACTTTAAAGGACTTGGGCAGGAAGTCGCCATTTATTCGAGAACTACCTGCCTAACCCGACAAAACCTGGGACATTCTGCAAGGAAAGTCATTACATTCTGTTATGAAAGGCATTACATTCTGCAAGGAAAGTCATTACATTTTGCAAGGAACGACATTACATTGTGCAAGGAAAGACATTACATTCTGCAAGGAAAGACATTACATTCTGCAAGGAAAGGCACTAAATTCTGCAAGGAAAGACATTACATTTTGCAAGGAAAGACATTACATTCTGCAAGGAAAGACATTACATTCTGCAAGGAACGTCATCACATCTGCAAGGAAAGTCACTACATCTGCAAGGAAAGACATTACATTCTGCAAGGAAAGGCATTACATTCTGCAAGGAAAGTCACTACATTCTGCAAGGAAAGTCATTACATTCTGCAAGGAAAGACATTACATTCTGCAAGGAAAGACATTACATTCTGCAAGGAAAGTCACTACATTCTGCAAGGAAAGTCACTACATCTGCAAGGAAAGACATTACATTCTGCAAGGAAAGGCATTACATTCTGCAAGGAAAGTCACTACATTCTGCAAGGAAAGGCATTACATTCTGCAAGGAAAGACATTACATTCTGTAAGGAAAGTCATTACATTCTGCAAGGAAAGGCATTACATTCTGCAAGGAAAGGCACTACATTCTGTAAAGAAAGACATTACATTCTGCAAGGAAAGGCATTACATTCTGCAAGGAAAGTCACTACATTCTGCAAGGAAAGACATTACATTCTGCAAGGAAAGACATTACATTCTGCAAGGAAAGTCATTACATTCTGCAAGGAAAGGCATTACATTCTGGAAGGAACGTCATCACATCTGCAAGGAAAAGTCATCACATCTGCAAGGAAAGTCATCACATCTGCAAGGAAAGACATTACATTCTGCAAGGAAAGACATTACATTCTGCAAGGAAAGACATTACATTCTGCAAGGAAAGGCATTACATTCTGGAAAAGCGTTACATTCTGCAAGGAAAGGCATTACATTCTGCAAGGAAAGGCATCACATTCTGCAAGGAAAGACATCACATTCTGCAAGGAAAGACATTACATTCTGCAAGGAAAAACATTACATTCTGTAAGGAAAGTCACTACATTCTGCAAGGAAAGTCACTACATTCTGCAAGGAAAGGCATTACATTCTGCAAGGAATGTCACTACATTCTGCAAGGAAAGGCACTACATTCTGTAAGGAAAGACATTACATTCTGCAAGGAAAGGCACTACATTCTGTAAGGAAAGACACTACATTCTGCAAGGAATGGCACTACATTCTGCAAGGAAAGTCACTACATTCTGCAAGGAAAGTCACTACATTCTGCAAGGAAAGACATTACATTCTGCAAGGAAAGGCACTACATTCTGTAAGGAAAGACATTACATTCTGCAAGGAAAGTCACTACATTCTGCAAGGAAAGTCACTACATTCTGCAAGGAAAACATTATTTAACATGTGAAACCGGGGAAACTGGCGATTGTGCGAAAAATAGCCGTTTACTAATAAGTCATCAGATGAACCTTAAAAACAGTGCAGGAAAAGCTATTTATTT
>CM065729.1:74456805-74459305 GCA_033310375.1 Conus canariensis
ACCAAGGATGTTGTTATGCTCTGTATAGTTAATGCCGCCTTGGCTTAAGGCTGTGTCAGACTAACTGGCATAAGCTGGAACACCAAGGATGTTGTTATGCTCTGTATAGTTAATGCCGCCTTGGCTTAAGGCTGTGTCAGACCAATTGACATAGGCTGGAACACCAAGGATGTTGTTATGCTCTGTATAGTTAATCGGGGATTGTCTTCTGTTGTGACAAGTTCCTAGCATAACATTATCAGTCTCCAAAATCCCCTGAAGTCGGAGTGTGGCTGCCCACGTGGCGGGGTAATCAAAAACGGTCACACATGTAATGTTCTCATCCCCAGCTGATGCATTTGTACCATAGTGTTCAAGTACTTCGGCTGTTCGGATGATCGCTGGAGTCTTTTAGCCAGGGTACGACAACAACAACAACAACAACGACAACAACAACAACAACAACAACAGACAAACATTGAAAGAGATCCTCATGTTCCAGCGGTTGTCCGTTCAGCGTTGTGCTGCTGGCAGTCTGGCAGTACTTTAACGGGTTTTCTCTTGTCCGTTCAGCGTTGTGCTGCTGGCAGTCTGGCAGTACTTTAACGGGTTTTCTCCTGTCCGTTCAGCGTTGTGCTGCTGGCAGTCTGGCAGTACTTTAACGGGTTTTGTTTCTCTTGTCCGTTCAGCGTTGTGCTGCTGGCAGTCTGGCAGTACTTTAACGGGTTTTCTCTTGTCCGTTCAGCGTTGTGCTGCTGGCAGTCTGGCAGTACTTTAACAGGTTTTCTCTTGTCCGTTCAGCGTTGTGCTGCTGGCAGTCTGGCAGTACTTTAACGGTTTTCTCTTGTCCGTTCAGCGTTGTGTGCTGGCAGTCTGGCAGTACTTTAACGGGTTTTCTTCTCCTTGCTCCGTTGCAGCGTTTTTTAGTGCTGCTGGCAGTCTGGCAGTACTTTAACGGGTTTTCTCTTGTCCGTTCAGCGTTGTGCTGCTGGCATCTGGCATACTTTACGGTTTCTCTGTCGTTACGGATGCTGTGCTCGCAGCTTCGGTCTGGTAGCGTTGATTGTGCACGGTACTGCTTGAGGATATTTGTCACGGTTCTGCTGGAGAATTGAATTGTCCGCGTCTCTTGCTGGAGGATGAATTGTCGTGAGTTCCCTGCTGAGGGTGAATTCCGGTCTGCTGGAGGATGAATTGCCCGGTCTGCTGGAGGATGAACTGCCCGGTCTGCTGGAGTGACGCCGTCTGTGGAGATGAATTGCCCGGTCTTCTGGAGGATTCCTGAATTGCCCGGTCTGCTGGAGGATTCCTGAATGAAACTAATTAGAAAAATAAAAACGACCCTTACTGAATAACTGCTCAAATCACTAAATCAGATCATCTGCGGAGTTTTGAGTTTGAGATGTGGTGAGCGTGGTTGATGAACAAAGCGAACCAACTGTCAACGGGTGCATTCTCATGGCGTCGTACACGTCAAGCACTGAGGGCTATACAGAGTGAAGCGTAGAGAAATACAACTAGCCAGGCGCTGTACCGTAAGTCGTACTTCTCCATTAGGCCTAGATATCACCGTTCGTATACAGTCATTTTTACTAAGCCGTGATACAGAGGAACCAGTGGGCAAACTTCGGAACATATTCGCCAAAACATAGTCATCGCACAGCGAAGAGTGTCGGGAGTAAGTTTGAAGTATGATTCAATGGAAAATTGAATGGTATTGTTAATTCCCGTAAACAGACACTTAAACCGCTCTGGAGAAGGGGGTAGAAGCAGGTCAAACAAACAAACAAAAATTGATTAACGGAACCGTGTTTGACGTCAGATGAGATAATAATAACAATATTAGTTTTAATATGGATAACTGTTCCCCAGGGTCAGCAACTCGATGCTTCAGTGTTTAGACCTAAGGGTTATGGAACTTTACTGCTGCCAAACAAAGGAAAGATAAGAAGCGATCAAGGCCAAATGTTTTCACCGCTCACCGTTAATTTGAATGTCTGTTTTTCTTCAACTTTGCAATGTCGAATTTTCAAGACGTGGTACTGTATTCATGGATACAAGTAAACATCTGTTTTTCTTCATTTTACAATGCTGATTTTTTCACGAGAAGGCTCTTTATTCATGGAAACAAACGATCACTTTAACCCACTCTTGTCTCCTTCCATCCTAAATGACGCACCCTGCTACTCCCGATTTAGCTCAATTTCTCATAAGATCAGACCTTTGCGGGTCGATTTTGCAGTCCCAGCAGTCCCAGTTTAGAAGCCCCCCTTTATGTCAGCGTCATCGATTGGCGCTTTCACCTACAGAATGGCGTCTGCTCGTTGAAAGCGCGAATGCGTGAGGTCGACAAACTGAAAGGGGGTCCTGAATTAGGACGCTGTCTTTACCAAGCACCAACCAAATTAGCTGCTCAATTCAGAAACCGAGACGCTGAAAATCAACAACGAAAACAACAACAAAAAGAGCAGATTATCTTCGTTTTCACTAGTATTCACCCAGCAGAGTTATGTTTAGCAAC
>CM065729.1:74466805-74471805 GCA_033310375.1 Conus canariensis
GTGATCGAGAAGTCGTTCATTGCCCACGTTCGTTCCAATCAATATTTTACAAGTGCTAAACGAACCGGACATGTCAGTGATCGAGAAGTCGTTCATTGCCCAGGTTCGTTCCAATCAATATTTTACAAGTGCTAAACGAACCAGACATGTCAGTGATCGAGAAGTCGTTCATTGCCCAGGTTCGTTCCAATCAATATTTTACAAGTGCTAAACGAACCAGACATGTCAGTGATCGAGAAGTCGTTCATTGCCCAGGTTCGTTCCAATCAATATTTTACAAGTGCTAAACGAACCAGACATGTCAGTGATCGTGAAGTCGTTCATTGCCCACGTTCGTTCCAATACAATATTTTACAAGTGCTAAACGAACCAGACATGTCAGTGATCGAGAAGTCGTTCATTGCCCACGTTCGTTCCAATACAATATTTTACAAGTTCTAAACGAACCAGACATGTCAGTGATCGAGAAGTCGTTCATTGCCCACGTTCGTTCCAATACAATATTTTACAAGTGCTAAACGAACCAGACATGTCAGTGATCGAGAAGTCGTTCATTGCCCACGTTCGTTCCAATCAATATTTTACAAGTGCTGAACGAACCAGACATGTCAGTGATCGAGAAGTCGTTCATTGCCCACGTTCGTTCCAATCAATATTTTACAAGTGCTGAACGAACCAGACATGTCAGTGATCGAGAAGTCGTTCATTGCCCACGTTCGTTCCAATCAATATTTTACAAGTGCTGAACGAACCAGACATGTCAGTGATTGAGAAGTCGTTCATTGCCCACGTTCGTTCCAATCAATATTTTACAAGTGCTGAACGAACCAGACACGTCAGTGATCGTGAAGTCGTTCATTGCCCACGTTCGTTGCAATCAATACTTTACAAGTGCTGAACGAACCAGACATGTCAGTGATCGAGAAGTCGTTCATTGCCCACGTTCGTACCAATCAATATTTTACAAGTGCTGAACGAACCAGACATGTCAGTGATCGTGAAGTCGTTCATTGCCAACGTTCGTTCCAATCAATACTTTACAAGTGCTGAACGAACCAGACATGTCAGTGATCGTGAAGTCGTTCATTGCCAACGTTCGTTCCAATCAATATTTTACAAGTGCTGAACGAACCAGACATGTCAGTGATCGAGAAGTCGTTAATTGCCAACGTTCGTTCCAATCAATATTTTACAAGTGCTAAACGAACCAGACATGTCAGTGATTGAGAAGTTGTTAATTGCCAACGTTCGTTCCAATCAATATTTTACAAGTACTTAACGAACCAGGCTTGTCAGTGACGGAGGAAGGATTAATCGGCAACATTTTGTTCCGATCAACAGTTTTACAAGTGCGAGAGGAGCCAGACATATCGGCGGTGACAGAGGAATTGATCGTCGCTAACGTTTGTTCCGATCAATCTTTCACTGGCGCGAGAGAAGCCAGAAGTATCAGTTACAGAAGAATTGCCAGTGGCCAGGATTCGTTTCACTCAATCTTTTATAAAGATGTTGCTCTCGTGTGTGTCTTAATGGATATCGCCCCCGCCTGGGAAACGAGAACATGATGGCAAATTCATTGTTCAAGTTTTGCAGGGAACATTTTTCCTTTTTTCCTTTTTTTTTCCTTTCACTTTCGTTTTTTGTTTGGTTGTGTGTTCCTGTGTGCACAATGCATTCAACTCGCGTATACTTCACCGAATAATTAAGGGAGGCGACCGTGGCAAAAATGCTCTCTGAGAGCTAAACAACATATCTGCACAGACAAGAAAAAAAAAAAAAAAAAGTGGGGGTGGGTGGGGGTGGGTGGGGGTAAGCTGCTGCACTGTGATGACACGCTTTCTCCCTGGGGAAAGACAAAGCCGGAGCAGACCTGTTCAGGCGTGGGGATGGGGGATGGAATCAGGGGAAGATAACATCTGTCTTTCTATTGCAAAGAGTCACCTTTTCTCAGATTATTGGTCAAACAAATAGAGCTAGAGAGTCAAACATTCGATTTTGAACCTCACGTCAGAATTAACGATCGAGGTATCGGTTGTCGGCTTTACAGGCGCGCCGTTTCACACCCATGTTTTTTGCCATTTTCTTTCTCTCGTAGAATTCTAGAATGACTGATGGGGCAAAATTGCTGTGGGGGTGTCCATCCACGGCATCTGCCCAATGAACACGTCGAGGCCCTTCTCCGATGGAACTCTTAAATTGATGACAGCTTCGCAAATCTATTTAAAAAAAAAAAAATAAATAAATAAAAACAAAAAAACTTGCGTGCGTTGTGCGTGGTCTGAGTATGCTTCTTAACTTGTTTGAACAGAGCTGAACAAAACTTGTACAAAAGCGGCTGGAATCAAGCGAAAGAACGAACACTAAGGAGCAAACTAACCCACAAACAAACAAATTGCTCCTGTATTGAAAATAAACAAACGAGTGGAGGAACTCTTGCTCCCATGTTAAAAAAAAAAAAAAAATCACGCCCATAACTCCAAACGAATGTTGCTTTCGTTTGGAGTTATGGGCCTGTGTTTATTTCATCATGGGAACAAGAGTTACCTTTCTTCGTTTGGAGTCATGGGCCTGTGTTTATTTCATCATGGGAACAAGAGTTACCTTTCTTCGTTTGGAGTCATGGGCCTGTGTTCATTTCATCATGGGAACAAGAGTTACCTTTCTTCGTTTGGAGTCATGGGCCTGTGTTCATTTCATCATGGGAACAAGAGTTACCTATCTTCGTTTGGAGTTATGGGCCTGTGTTTATTTCATCATAGGAACAAGAGTTACCTATCTTCGTTTGGAGTTATGGGCCTGTGTTTATTTCATCATGGGAACAAGAGTTACCTATCTTCGTTTGGAGTTATGGGCCTGTGTTTATTTCATCATGGGAACGAGAGTTACCTTTCTTCGTTTGGAGTTATGGGCCTGTGTTCATTTCATCATGGGAACGAGAGATACTTTTCTTCGTTTGGAGTTGTTGGCCTGTGTTTATTTCATCATAGGAAGAAGAGTTACCTTTCTTCGTTTGGAGTTATGGGCATGTGTTAATTTCATCATGGGAACAAGAGTTACCTTTCTTCGTTTGGAGTTATGGGCCTGTGTTTATTTCATCATGGAACAAGAGTTCCTTTCTTCGTTTGGAGTCATGGGCCTGTGTTTATTTCATCATAGGAACAAGAGTTACCTTTCTTCGTTTGGAGTCATGGGCCTGTGTTTATTTCATCATAGGAACAAGAGTTACCTATCTTCGTTTGGAGTCATGGGCCTGTGTTTATTTCATCATAGGAACAAGAGTTACCTATCTTCGTTTGGAGTCATGGGCCTGTGTTTATTTCATCATAGGAACAAGAGTTACCTTTCTTCGTTTGGAGTCATGGGCCTGTGTTTATTTCATCATAGGAACAAGAGTTACCTTTCTTCGTTTGGAGTCATGGGCCTGTGTTTATTTCATCATAGGAACAAGAGTTACCTTTCTTCGTTTGGAGTCATGGGCCTGTGTTTATTTCATCATGGGAACAAGAGTTACCTTTCTTCGTTTGGAGTCATGGGCCTGTGTTTATTTCATCATAGGAACAAGAGTTACTTCTCTTCGTTTGGAGTCATGGGCCTGTGTTTATTTCATCATAGGAACAAGAGTTACCTTTCTTCGTTTGGAGTTATGGGCATGTGTTTATTTCATCATTGGAACAACAGTTATCCTACTTGTTTGTTATTTACGGTTGACTGTTCCCTGACTCGAAAACCCCAGTCTGCACACCAAGCTAAGGCTGTTCAACACCAACGTCAAGTCCGTGTAATTGTACGGTTCGGAGACTTGAAGACGCACAAAGAGCCTGGACAGCAAGTTGCAAGTCTTTATCAACACCTGTCTTCGCCAGATCCTGCGCATCAGATGACCAGAGCGAATCTCCAACGAGAAACTCATACGCCGGACGAAGCAAGACCCAGTCACCAAGAGTATCCAGATGAGGAAGTGGGGTTGGGTTGGACACACCCTGCGTAGAGGACAGGCCCACATCCCACGTCACACCTTGGACTGGAACCCGCAGGGGAAGCGGACGAGGGGACGACCAGTCACCACTTGGAGAAGAACTCTACAGGCAGAACTCAAGTTCACCAACATGACCTGGGGTGAAGCCAAGAGAACAGCCCAAGACAGAGCGAGATGGAGATCTGCAGTGCGGGCCCTGTGTACCGATCGGAAAGGAGAGGACTAAGAGAAGTGTAAGTGACGTTCCCTGACTCGTGTAAGATTTCACTTCTGTATCATAAGTTGAAGAACTATTTAACCGTCGCCTGCAGGTCTATCAGTGGGATGTTGACCAGCTGGTGGTCAGTGTTACTGCCTGCTACCCAGGTCAGTCCTGAAGACTTCTGTCAGTGCACCGACGTCAGGCCTGCCGAGTTTGTTCCATCCTGTGGTAGTTCTGTCTGAAAATCACACACACATGCGCATGTACTTCTGCATATGCACGCGCACGCACACACATATACACACACGTGGGGCGCGCGCACACCACACACACACACACAAACACGCGCGTGTGCGCACGCATGCACACACACACACACACGCATACGCATATACACACATCACACACACGCATGCGCTCGCACACACACACACACACACACACACACACACACACACACACACACACACACACACACACACGGGCCCGTGCCCACGCATACATTCACACACATGTGTATACTCACCACACACACATAATATATACAATGATAATAATGGCACTACCAATGTTAGGTAGCTACTCAAGGTCTGACCAGCGCGTTGGGCAAAGTCGTAGCCCACGAGACCCTCTTCTTAAATCCTCTCATCTTAGTCATTATTTCATTTACCCATCGGCTTCAAATCATGCGCAGTGTGGTCTCAAAACTTAGCGGATGTGGTGTAGCGTATATGGACTAGTCCGCACGCAGTGACACCTTGATGAAACTGAAACTGTCCCGAAAGGAGTGACCGAGGGCTGGATGGTCTGCTCTTTCTCTCC
>CM065729.1:74484305-74489305 GCA_033310375.1 Conus canariensis
CTGAGTCTGGGAGAGTTTAGGCAGAGGTCAGTCGACACATGGGTAGAAATATATTTTTTATGTGAGTAACACGAAAATCAACAAGGATTAGGAATAGAGATTATCAGGACCGAGATTAAGATTCTACTGAACACTGAGGTAGCCAAGTTTGTACTCTGTATTCTTTTGTTTAGTTTTTGTTTTGTTTTGCTTTGTTTTGTTGCCGTAAATAGATCAGACACATCAGTGCACGTGGAATGACAAAATTGAATCAATAGTTCAGTCATTGCCCCCCTCTCCCCCCCACACTTTTTTTTTTTTTAATCAATAATTCATGTACTTATTTACCAAGCTGTACCTTTACGCAACAGGGTCTCCTGTCTGAAATGTGTCGCGTAGGCCCTGTTGACTAGATCAAGAGGAACACAGTGATGTCTCATTGATGAAACAAACTTGAAAATCTGGGCGTGGCTGGTCAATATTGGGGGAGGGGGGGGGGGGGGGGGGCGGAATTGATTCTCTTTCACTGGAGGCGGCCAGGTTAGGAGAGATTTCTCTTCGGAGTGACTTTGATCAGTGGTGACCCTAGTCCACTCCTTGTCCGTGAGTTGAGACTCTAAACTGAGATCCCTTGACTGTCTGCATGTATTAAAACAAACAAACAAACAACAAAAAAAAGAGAGATTATGGATGCCTGTTTAATTCCATTTCACTTTTCAGAATAGAGTTGGCCATTGTGTGTCAGTGGGATGGGTGAGGAAAATACAACTCCACACACTGATATGGTTTAGTCATCATCCCAGAAGGCAAATTGACAGCCTTAATGGTGAAAATAAAAAAAACGGTCACATGTGCACAAAATCTCACTAGTGGTGGTGGACCTTAGATCTGGTAAAGGGGAAAAAAACCTGGAAAAAAAAAACAAAAGTTATTGTTGTTTTGTTTCTATATCTTCCAGTTACCTACATAGTTCTCAAATGGATTTGTTGAGAACAGTAAAAGCACTTGTTACAAAAAGTTATGTGCATCTTCGTAGATCAGCTCTTCATGTAATTTGTGACAGAAGGAAAGTGAGAATACCTATTAACTCATGCACCAGTCAGAGGACATTACAAGGATCGAATTACCCACCTGTCCGATTGCCTGTGACAACTCCATCTTTTGGCAGACAAGTGGACATTCTCTGTCCACAACCTCTCTCAGGCAACCCATTTTTTTATAGTGTCAGTGAAAGGAAGGCGAGGTGCAAGCTTCGGTGTAGACAAATTTCACTTCCATCTTCCCCACTCCACTTTCACACTTTATTTATACACCTCTGTCCTCTCCTTGCCACCCCCTCCCCCCCCCCCCCCTCCCCAAGCTGTCTCTCTCCCTCTGGCTTTTGTTATAACAATCTTAGTGTTCTGTCTTCCTAAGGCAAGGCATGTTCTCCCCCCCCCCCCCCCCTCCCAAAAAAAAAAAAAAAAATGTCAGCAGCATGTAGGCATTGTACTTTTTCAATTTCTGCCTGCAGTTACCTCACTTGAACTATATCTTTAACGTGCTGAATGCAAAAGTTGCATTGCGGTCACCTCACTTGAACTCTATCTGTAACATGCTGAACGCAACAGTTGCATTGCGGTCACCTCACTTTAAATCTATCTGTAACATGCTGAATGCAACAGTTGCATTGCGGTCACCTCGCTTGAACTCTATCTGTAACACGCTGAATGCAACAGTTGCATTGCGGTCACCTCACTTGAACTCTATCTGTAACTTGCTGAATGCAACAGCTGCATTGCAGTCACCTCACTTTAACTCTATCTGTAACATGCTGAATGCAACAGCTGCATTGCGGTCACCTCACTTTAACTCTATCTGTAACATGCTGAATGCAACAGTTGGTTTGCAGTCACCTCACTTTAACTATATCTGTAACATGCTGAATCAGTGAATGCAACAGCTGCATTGCGGTCACCTCACTTTAACTCTATCTGTAACATGCTGAATGCAACAGTTGCTTTGCAGTCACCTCACTTTAACTATATCTGTAACATGCTGAATGCAACAGTTGCTTTGCAGTCACCTCACTTTAACTATATCTGTAACATGCTGAATGCAACAGCTGCATTGCGGTCTTACCAGGTACCAACCTCAAGGGAGTTTACAGATTCAGAGAATCACATAGTCTGTCTGACATACGACAATTTTTTGTACATCAGTGCAATAATTTTTGTGTAGTGTAATTAGCATTTTGGCGTGCAATTAACTACATGTTGGTTTCCATATATCTAAAGTCAGGCATAAACACTCTCCAAATTAAAGTGATTAGCTTAAAATTAATTAGAGTCAGACTACAGGTGGATTACACTGACCGTAAAACAGCCAAGACACCATCAGCCAGCCTAGCAGACTTACCAATTCTTTGGAGATTGCACTTTTTTTTTTTCATTCATTACCCTCTGTGCATGTGTGTGCACTTGCTTTGGCATTGGTCCAAGTCCAACATTGTTAACACTTGGCCCTCATGCAGTCCCTCACCTGTCACCTGTGCCACACATTCCTCCCTCCTCCCAATTTTCAGCTGGATGTCCTCTGCTCCTTCACTCCTGTTGTCAGAAGGGGGTGGGGTGGAGAAGGGTGAGGGATGGTTGTTATGAAGGATAGGGGGTGGTAGGTGGGGAAGGGCTATAGGTTGGACAAAGTCGGGATGAAATGTGAGTATGAAAATGAAACTCCCAGAGAAATTAAGAGAAAAAAAAAAGTAAAATTTGACTTTAGGAAGCCTAGTCTGATTTAAGTCAGTTTAGGTTATAAAAAAAAAAAGTATATATATATATATATAGAGAGAGAGAGAGAGAGAGAGAGAGAGAGACACTATTTCAAGTGACAAGACAAACAAGCAAGTTGTTATCTCACAACGTTTCGGCACTTGGCCTTCCTCAGGGCACGCTTTATTACTGCACTGACTCACAAACAATGCCTTTTCCTCCACCACTCCTCAAGAACAAAGCTCACGTGATGGTCATGATTCAAAGTGTTTAGAACAATGTTCACAAAATTTTCTTAGTTGAATCTCCATATCTCTCTCTCTCTCTCTCTCTCTCTCTCTCTCTTATATATATATATATATGTGTGTGTGTGTGGAGAGAATGAAGAACTTGTTTTTACCTTGTATATTTTTTCCTGATGAAGCCTGTGGGCGAAAGCTCGAGTTTTAATGTTGATCTTATCCTTGTGTGGAGGAATGAAGAACTTGTTTTTACCTTGTATATATATATATATATATATATATACAAGGTAAAAACAAGTTCTTCATATATATATATATATATATATTATATATATATATATAATATCTATCTTCATATTCAGTTGCCTCAATGAGGAATGATTGAAGTGTCACTTATTTTCAACACAAACAAGATAAAATAGATTCATCACCTGGGCAAGAAATTCCCATGCAATTTTTAGTTGTCCTTGCTCCTTTCTTCTCCCAGCCTGAGTAAACAAACAGCAATAATAGAAGTAATAATCGGCTGTGCAATGAGAAGTCGGCGGACGTAGAATTTTCAATAATGGCATGTTCTGCCCATGAGTAATTGTAGCCTAACACTAACAGAAGGAAATATAAAACAACTTATTCTTTCACCAGGGTGTAGTGACCTACTAGGAGTGTATAAGAAAAGAAAAGAAAATTGTCATGTCTCCACCATTCACAAAATTCTGGACAGAACTGAAATTATGAAAATCTGTTTTGCTTTCTGCCTCTTTTCACTGTCTCATCTTCAGCATGCAGACATTCCAGAATAAATGTTTGACAATCATATGTATGTATACATGTATTCAAAAACAAAAAAAGGCAGTAGATCTATCATTGCCACACTGGCCACAGTGCCTACATGTTACTGGCTAATGCAGAACATATGCCTTGCACTAGGAAGACAGCATCGTTACTGGCTAATGCAGAATGTATGCCTTGCACCAGGAAAACAGCATCGTTACTGGCTAATGCAGAACGTATGCCTTGCACTAGGAAGACAGCATCGTTACTGGCTAATGCAGAACGTATGCCTTTTAGGAAGACAGCATCATTAGGAATCCTTCATTAGGAAAACCAGAAGAGGAGAGAATTGAATGGGGGGATTGGTGGGGGAGAGTGGCAAGGGGAAGGTCAAGTCCTCTAGTGAAGCTGTGACAGTGAGAAGGGAAAGACAGAGAGCTTGATCATTCTTCACAAGAGCTTGTGCCTTAGTCATCCTTCCACTGGCACCTAAAAAAAAAAAAAAAGACTGCTCAACAGACAAGTGGAGAGAATATTTCCACTTGTTCACCAGATAATAAAGTTGTCATGGACAATTGGACAGATGGATGTTTCGAACCATGCATCACAATTCTCCATCACAAACACGATAAGTCAAAGGAAAGACAGCTGTATTTTTTTGTGTGAAGATTAATGTATGAAATGATGTGAATCTCACTCTCAGTGAGGTGAAAGAATCTGCAGCCTTCACTCTTTGTAGTTTGATAGACAAATTTCTGGCAGCTGGAAGAATAGACTTGCTCCTGTTTATTTCAGTATAAATGGAACAACAGACGCTTTGATTTAAAGAAAACCTCAACAGTTGATATTTACACCACTTAATGCACTAGCTGCGTTGAAGAAAGGGATCAATGGACACAGGATAGACTGAAGAGTGGAACTGACCTGCACAAAGGTGTGGAACATGTTTACAAGTTCTTTACCAATACCATGGTCCACGGTATCTTGCCCTTATGATATAACTGAGGTCTTTTGTCCTCAAGAAGCATAGGCCATGAATGACTTTCCCCGCAGTAGCCAACTCTGAGCTGCCCTTTCTTCCTCTGCCCAGTTGGTACCTCTCGTCTTCAGCTCTGTCCCAGTGTGGTTCCCCAACTGTGTCTGGGGCAGGGCAGATGGTTTTCCAGACTAATTTTAATGCAGATTACTGGCTGCCATTGTTATCTGAAGTAACTGAAAACAGATGGAAATAAAAGGGGAAAAAATATGTAAATGAAGG
>CM065729.1:74491805-74623988 GCA_033310375.1 Conus canariensis
AAGTGAGTTCTCTGCTCACTTGTTTTAAAATCGAAATACATCTGTCGGTTCCATCCTCCTTTTGGTGAGTGAAAATGGGTGATACAAACTGGCTTTCTTCAAACACACACTTAGAAATAACATCCTTTTAAGATAATTTTTCAGTTTCATTGTCCAAGGCACAAATTTCTTGGGGAACTGAGCTTGGTTGAAGTAGAAAACTGTGGTATAGCATCAATCTCAGAATCAAGTTCTATTTTAGCCCCAGTAATTAACTGAAGAATCTCAGAAGTCGAAGATTTTCATACCCAGAAAGTGTTGTAATATCCCAGCAGTGAGCAATTTTGCTTCTGAACTGTATCAAAAGTCCTCAAGTGATTTTGGGAGATCTGTGTAAGACTGTTTGACCTGATTTTGCATCTGTGACTCTGGGCTAGCAATTCAAGCTTGGTGACTCCTTGTTCTGCCTCTTGCTGGCATCAGAATGCTTTCTGTTCCTGTTATGCTGCCTAACAAAGGACTGGCCAAAAAACTGTTTTGGGCGCCTGCCGTTGTAGTGCTTGGCCCTACTTTAATCAGAAGCCGAGGTCTTTAAGTGATCAATTTCTTTTGGTTCCTTCAAAGAGGTGGATAAATGATCGCATGACAGTTCTTTTAGTATCAGGACACTGTCAGTGTTGCAGGAGCCAGCTTCAATGCTGTCATTCAAATGTGGCTTTATAGGTGTGAGTCGTTTGACATATCTTGTGTGGCATGACCCAGCAATGCAATCATGTCCATTAAATTGGAGACTGCTGTTAACAGTAGTTTCTGACTTTCTGTATGTTTGACCTCTTAGATAGCCTGCATGGCTCTTGTTGCAGCACTCATGGCGCATACAGCCAGATGCTGATCTGCTGATGTGAGATCGTCTTTTGTTGATGGTTGTACACACAGTTTTTTGGCAGTTGGCTGGTTGAATGTGCTTTTCAATCAATTTCTTGATCTTTTTGTTCGAAAGCTGTCTTAAAGAAGCATTTCTTGGCAAGCTTTGCTGTTGATGGTGAGACTTTCCATTCAGCAGCTTCATTATCATCGAGCTCATAATTAAGTTCATTTATCGACTCATCCTGGTTGTTGCAATTAATGGAGAAGACATCATGATGGTCACTGTCTGTCTCATTACAGAGGTGGGAATCCGGGTCCGAGCATTCTTTGCTCAAATCGTAGCATTTCTGTTTAACCCCTTGCTTTGGTTTCTTTTTGCTTCTTCATAGCTCTCTCATTCATTGTACGTTGAACTTTAGGCCCATTTTGATGAGTGTGGACACTTGGGAAGCAAGGTTAAACATTAAACATTCTAATTCTTATTCAGACTCAGAAACCTGTGCTTCCATTTCCTTCAAAATATGTGATTTGGTGAGAGAGAATGAAATGTAAATTTATATTGGTGGAGTAAACAAATCCTGGAAAATGTTGAGAGAGTGAAAGACAGAACTGGGATTTTGTTTTGTATGAAAGCTACAGACATAAAATGTGGTGAGGGAAACAAGTGGTGTGTGGTTGGGGTGAAGTGAATGCCAGATAACATAGAGCAGGGTGAGGGAAAGAAGTGGTGTGTGGTTGGGGTGAAGTGAATGCCAGATCATATAGAGCAGGGTAAGGGAAAGAAGGAAGTGGTGTGTGGTTGGGGTGAAGTGAAAGCCAGATAACATAGAGCAGGGTGAGGGAAAGAAGTGGTGTGTGGTTGGGGTGAAGTGAATGCCAGATAACATGGAGCAGGTGAGGGAAGAAGTGGTGTGTGGTTGGGGTGAAGTGAATGCCAGATCATATAGAGCAGAGTGAGGGAAAGAAGGAAGTGGGTGTGGTTGGGTGAAGTGAAAGCCAGATGATGTAGAACAGGTGAGGAAGAAGGAAGTGGTGTGTGGTTGGGGTGAAGTGAAGAAGGAAGTGGTGTGTGATTGGGTGAAGTGAGTGCCAGATAATATAGAACAGGGTGAAGGAAAGAAGGAAGTGGTGTGTGGTTGGGGTGAAATGAATGCCAGATAATATAGAACAGGGTGAGGGAAAGAAGGAAGTGGTGTGTGGTTGGGGTGAAGTGAATGCCAGATAGTATAGAACAGGGTGAGGGAAAGCAGGAAGTGGTGTGTGGTTGGGGTGAAGTGAGTGCCGGATAAATAGAACAGGGTCAGGGAAAGAAGGAAGTGGTGTGTGGTTGGGGTGAAGTGAGTGCCAGATAATATTAGAACAGGGTAAGGGAAAGAAGGAAGTGGTGTGTGGTTGGGGTGAAGTGAATGAGATAGTGAAGGTGTGGGTGGTTGTGGTTGTGAAGTGAGTGCCAGATAATATAGAACAGGGTAGGGAAAGAGGAAGTGGTTGTGGTTGGGGTGAAGTGAGTGCCAGATAATATAGAACAAGGTAGGGAAAGAAGGAAGTGGTGTGTGGTTGGGGTGAAGTGAGTGCCAGATAATATAGAACAGGGTGAGGGAAAGAAGGAAGTGGTGTGTGGTTGGGGTGAAGTGAATGCCAGATAATATAGAACAGGGTAAGGGAAAGAAGGAAGTGGTGTGTGGTTGGGGTGAAGTGAGTGCCAGATAATATAGAACAGGGTGAGGGAAAGAAGGAAGTGGTGTGTGGTTGGGTGAAGTGAGTGCCAGATAATATAGAACAGGGTAAGGGAAAGAAGGAAGTGGTGTGTGTTGGTTGGTGATGAAGTGAGTGCCAGATAATATAGAACAGGGTGAGGGAAAGAAGGAAGTGGCGTTGTGGTTGGGGTGAAGTGAGTGCCAGATAATATAGAACAGGGTAAGGGAAAGAAGGAAGTGGTGTGTGGTTGGGGTGAAGTGAATGCTGGATAATATAGAACAGGGTGAGGGAAAGAAGGAAGTGGTGTGTGGTTGGGGTGAAGTAAATGCCAGATCATATAGAACAGGGTAAGGGAAAGAAGTGGTGTGTGGTTGGGGTGAAGTGAATGCCAGATCATATAGAACAGGGTAAGGGAAAGAAGGAAGTGGTGTGTGGTTGGGGTGAAGTGAATGCCAGATAATATAGAACAGGGTAAGGGAAAGAAGGAAGTGGTGCGTGGTTGGGGTGAAGTGAATGCCAGATCATATAGAACAGGGTGAGGGAAAGAAGGAAGTGGTGTGTGGTTGGGGTGAAGTGAATGCCAGATAATATAGAACAGGGTAAGGGAAAGAAGGAAGTGGTGTGTGGTTGGGGTGAAGTGAATGCCAGATCATATAGAACAGGGTAAGGGAAAGAAGGAAGTGGTGTGTGGTTGGGGTGAAGTGAATGCCAGATAATATAGAAGAGGGTAAGGGAAAGAAGACAGTTGGTGTTAACTTGGGAATGAAATACTAACTTTAGACTAGAGCGAAATAAGTGTGATAACTTTGCGTGATTTAGTGGTCACAGTTCTGATGAGTTGCCAGTGCCATGATATAATGAAACGCATGCCAGACAAGATGGAATGGGAATGAGGGTAAAGTGACATTGCAGTCCTTTAAGTTCCAGAAATGATATGTGCTTGGTGTTCCTCACGGGAATTTCAGTGTTATTTGACTTTGAGTAAAAGCCACAGCACTGATAATAATGAGGGCTACTTACGGAATATCCGTGTCCCATCTGAATGAATTCTGAAAAGAACATATATAAATGAAAACAGTACAGATCTGCAGACAAAGAGGAAATTTAGTCTGATTCATTTTTTCTTTTTTCTTTTTTAGTCTTAAAGGTGCACAAACTGTGGTGAAAAGGAGGGGGAAAGATCATCCATCCCTCCTGCCCCTAGTCTGAAACTGTAGTAGTTCTCAGTTCATGTTAGAGTATAACTCGGTGTGGGGATAAAGCAATCTGGTGGCCAAGGGGAGAGAATTTAAACAAATTTCACTGCATGCTGTTGTCTGTACAGGCGACAGGTAAGCAGGATCTAGATTCTCTGTGAAGTTCAGTCATGGTGACCTGTCTTGCACCATAGTAAGCTTTTTCTGTAATAGAAAAATAGACAAATAAAAAACAAAACAACAACAACAAAACCCCTAACAAAAAAACCCCCCAGTAAGCCAAAAAGATAGACAACCGAAGACTGACATGTAAGCCAGCTGTTTTTGGTGTGGATGTGTGTGTGTGTGTGTGTGTGTGTGTGTGTGTGTGTGTGTGTGTGTGTGTGTGTGTGTGAGAGAGAGAGAGAGAGAGAGAGAAAGAGATAATTTGAAAGATCTGTACACTATAGGATTTAACTGAAGGTCATTTTCTGACATACAAGCTGTCTTAGTGTTCGCCATCGCCATCGCCATCCCAAAGCGAACAGTATAGTTATTGTGTCAAGAAAAATGTCACAGTGATGTAACTGTTGCCCATGACAGGATGGGTGTAAGAAGAATTGCCTTATGCATCAAAATGTGACATGTCTTCGTTCCTTTGAGCCTCCCCCTGGGATGGTCGGCTGGGCTATAAGCAACATTACCTTATCCTATCCTGGGATGGTTTATAGAGAGCTCGCATCATGTGATCAGGAGGCCATTTCGTGTGATTTTAGGCATTAGTGGATGCTTCCTTATATTGGCAAAGACACACGGAGGACCTGTCTACATCATGATTAGGGAGAGGGGGATTAGGGGGAGGGAGTGGGGAGGGAATAATGTTTATATGAAAGCAGTGCAACCAAGTGCATAGGACATGAAAAAAAATCTGTTGTATACAAAAATAAAAAGTGTAGTGTATAGCTTCACAGTTGCAGAGAACAGTTGAGAGGTACAGTAGTAATAGAACAACAATTTCAGTTTCACTGCAACACCCCAAACTACCCCTCCTTCCCCCCACCCCAGTCTGTCACTGTCGCTTGTTGCTGAAATGAAAACCCTGTTTGACCTGTGTTTCCTCAGGCCCACCCTGATACCCCGGCTGTCCTGGACTCCTTGAGGGCCGGCAAGGATGAGGTGGGTTACCTGCTGACCATGCCCCAGACCCTGCAGGCTGGTGCGCAGGAACAGTACTGCCTGACGCTGCACGGGGTCACCAAAGACACCGCTGTCACCTTGGAGCTCGATGACGTGGAACGGGGGGACGCTGATCCCTACACCTACACACACATATATATTGGTGGTAAGGGTTGTTTCTTTTTAGGGTGAGTGAATGTGTGTGGCTGTGTGTGTGGTTGCTGAGTAGTGCATGGGTACATGGGGGTCTAGCTAAAAATCTTTTGAAAGAATGACGGTGTTGATTGAGCATGTGTGTTTAGTACAGTTTGTGAAAGTTCTGCATTTTGTTCTGTAAATGGTTTAGGACTCCACATGTACTTACTTTATGTGATGAGGTTCAGTGTATTTCATGGCTTTATGGAGATAATGGGGTTCTTTTAGTACGGTATTCTGTAGTCAGGAAATCACATCTTTAGTTAAAGGGTGAGGTCTTTCCTTCCTTGTCATCCAAAGGTGAGGTTAGAGCTCATGCAGACCAGACGATGACAACCTCATCAACTTGGTTTAGGAAAAATCAGTGTTGACTGACAGGAAAACCAGCACTGGACTGACCTGATCACACAGACTCCATCCAGTCAGGGTACCACGATTCTGACATCCTGGATGAAGGAGAGACTTTGGTATTGACCTAACCTAAACATAGACAGCGTTCTGAGAACAGCTTGTCTCGAAGAGCCTTGGGCTGACGGGATGTGAATCTCACCATCCACCTTTTGAACATGCAGTGCTGGAAATGTCTGGTCTCTGGTTCTCTCCTGGTTTTCAACACTTCTTTTTTTTCTGTTCCTTCAGTAATTTTTCCCTTTTTTAAAAAATAAATTTTCGGCCTCTCCTTTTCAAACATAATGTCTTCCTCTGGATTTTCTTTTTTCTGAAATGAATGATCTAGCACTTTGATTCTGTTGCATGTTTTGACACTCGTGTAATGAATTGTCTCTTGGCGGTTTGGGGGTAATTTGAATATCGTTTTGTCTGTCTGTTGTATGGTTTTATTGTATAGTACAATTAGATTTGATCTTTTTCTTGTTTTGAGAAAACATGAGTTAATAACTTTTTATCTGGTTATAATACAATATAACATTTAGATTTGTATGAGATGAAGTTTTAAGGCACAGATGCTTCTGTACCTGATACCATAATAAAGCTCTGGTTATAATACAGTATAACATTTAGATTTGTATAAGATGAAGTTTTAAGGCGCAGATGCTTCTAGCTAAAGGTGCAGATGCTTCTGTACCTGATACCATAATAAAGCTCTGGTTATAATACAATATAACATTTAGATTTGTATAAGATGAAGTTTTAAGGCACAGATGCTTCTGTACCTGATACCATAATAAAGCTCTGGTTATAATACAATATAACATTTAGATTTGTATAAGATGAAGTTTTAAGGCGCAGATGCTTCTGTACCCGATACCATAATAAAGCTTGGTTATAATACAATATAACATTTAGATTTGTATAAGATGAAGTTTTAAGGCGCAGATGCTTCTGTACCTGATACCATAATAAAGCTTGGCTTCTGCATGGCAAGATGCTGTGGTAAAAATGAAGGTTGTACTTGTAATAAAGCTTCTAGGGTTTTGCATGGCAGGATTCTGCAGTAAAAATGAAGGTTGTAATAAAGCTTCTAGGGTTTTGCATGGCAGGATTCTGCAGTAAAAATGAAGGTTGTAATAAAGCTTCTAGGGTTTTGCATGGCAGGATTCTGCAGTAAAAATGAAGGTTGTAATAAAGCTTCTAGGGTTTTGCATGGCAAGATTCTGTGGTAAAAATGAAGGTTGTATAAAGCTTCTAGGGTTTTGCATGGCAGGATTCTGCAGTAAAAACGAAAGGGCAGCACGCCAACAAGTAGTACACTCAGGGACACTTTGGCTTGTTCAAGCAACGATGTTTCCCATCTCACTTTGGCTCTGAAAAACCATAAAATCAAGCAGTAAACTTTGCTATCTTACTTCTGTGATTGGCCAGCTGTTCTTGTTTTCACCTGTCAGTGCATGTCATTTTCAGTAATTTTGGGCTGCAAGAAATGTTCAGTCATGAATGTGCCGTCATCAACTGACGTTAACAGTATTTGTGTGCTTAGCTGCAAGATTAGCACTGACAACACAAGTAGCTATGCCCTTCTCTGTACACCAGGAACACAGCGTCACATGATAGATCTTTCCCTCTGGATACTGATTCTGGCCTTGTGTTTTCAGTTTTTTTCTTTGTAGAGATAGCTACATGACATAATGGCTACATGACATAATGGCTAAGTGTTCCCATTTTATGTCAAGTAATTCTCAAGATTCCACCTTCTTTCAGCTGAAAAGTTGGCAAACAAATCTAAACTGCAGTATACCTAAGCTGATTTGTCACTTGATGCCACTTGCTAGCATGGTCAAGACAAGTTAGAAAAAAAAGAAAAGTTAAGTGGATCTTCTGATAATTGTATTCATTGAATTTAGTGATAGGGAAAATGGTGTGGAAAGGAAGAAGCTGGTAGTGATGGGTGGAGATTGTGGAAGAGGAGACTGTGGTCTTTCTGTGGCAGAAAGCAAAGCCTCAGCAGATAACCAAAGTCACTGGACTGGGCAAAGATCTTTTAGAATTCCTGTTCAATAACTGGGTCACTGAAAAAAACCTTTGAGATGGACAGCAGTAGCTGATGAAGAGAGCGATAACAAATGTGAACTCTGAAATGAGAGTGATTGCTGATAGTTGTTAAAACAGATTGTAAGACAGAGAGTGATAGCCAGTGAAGTCAATTCAACAGACTGTGAGATGGAGAGTGATAACCAGTGAAGTCATTTCAACAGACTGTGAGATGGAGAGTGATAGCCAATGAAGTCATCACAACAGACTGTGAGATGGAGAGTGATAGCCAGTGAAGTAATCACAACAGACTGTGAGATGGAGAGTGATAGCCAATGAAGTCATCACAACAGACTGTGAGATGGAGAGTGATAACCAGTGAAGTCATTTCAACAGACTGTGAGATGGAGAGTGATAACCAATGAAGTCATCACAACAGACTGTGATGGAGAGTGATAACCAATGAAGTCATTACAACAGACTGTGAGATGGAGAGTGAAAACCAATGAAGTCATTACAACAGACTGAGATGGAGAATGATAACCAATGAAGTCATCACAACAGACTGTGAGATGGAGAGTGATAGCCAATGAAGTCATCACAACAGACTGAGATGGAGAATGATAACCAATGAAGTAATCACAACAGACTGTGAGATGGAGAGTGATAGCCAATGAAGTAATCACAACAGACTGTGAGATGGAGAGTGATAGCCAATGAAGTAATCACAATAGACTGTGAGATGGAGAATGATAACCAATGAAGTCATCACAACAGACTGTGAGATGGAGATTGATAGCTGTTGAGAAGAGTTGTATTGCAACAGACTGTGAGATGGAGGGTGATAGCTGTTGAGAAGAGTTGTATTTAGACGGACTGTGAGATGGAGAGTGATAGTTATTGAGAAGAGTTGTATTGCGACGGACTGTGAGATGGAGAGTGATAGCTGTTGAGAAGAGTTGTATTGCGATGGACTGTGAGATGGAGAGTGATAGTTGTTGAGAAGAGTTGTATTGCAACGGACTGTGAGATGGAGATTGATAGCTGTTGAGAAGAGTTGTATTGCGATGGACAGTGAGATGGGGAGAGTCATAGTTGTTGAGAAGAGTTGTATTGCGATGGACCGTGAGATGGAGAGTGATAGCTGTTGAGAAGAGTTGTATTGCGATGGACCGTGAGATGGAGAGTGATAGCTGTTGAGAAGAGTTGTATTGTGACGGACTGTGAGATGGAGAGTGATTGACAATTGTAAGTTATAACAGCAGAGTGTGAGATGGAGAGTGATAGCGATTGAAGAGTTCAACAGACTGAAATGGAGAGTGATACTCTAGGTGACGAAAATAAAAGTGGCATGTTATGAGATGGAGAGTGATAATTGATGAGGAAAATTTCTACGGCAGAGTATGAGAGGGAGAGTGATAGTTGATGGAGAATTATGATAGCAGATTATGAAATTGAGAGTAATTTCTAATGAAGTTAGTACACCAGGTTGTGAGATACAGCATGGTTGCAGATGAAGAGTTAACAAGACAGACTATGAGGTAATAGCTGATGAAGGATGATGACAATGGACTGAGATGGAGAGTGTTAGTTGAAGAAGAGTTACGACAACAGACTGTGAAATCGAGAGTGATAGTTAAGAGTGACTGTAAGAGTCTGTGAGATGGACAGTGGTAGTCGGTGAAGAGTTATTACAAGAATCTGTTGGATGGAGAGGGATAGTAGATGAAGAATTATTACAGACTGTCATATGTACAGTGAACATTGATTAAAGAGTAATTACAAAAAAGCATGAGATAGACAGTGATAGTTGATGAAGAGTATTGACAACCTGAGAAATGGACGATGACAGTCGATGAAGAGTTATCAGAACAAAAGTCGTAATGGAGGATGTTAGTTAAAGAGTTAATCATTACAAACAGTGAGATAGTGAGTGATTATTGATTATTGATGAGGAGAGTTATGACCACAGATAGTGAGAGGGAGAGTGATAGTTGATGAAGAGTTACAACAGATTGTGAGATGTAGAGTAAGAGTTGTTAGAGTTATTAGAACAAACTGAGGCAGAGAGTGATGGTTGATGAAGAGTTAATAAAAGCTTCAGAGTTTTTTTAGTCGGCATGGGACACATGTCCCCAAGCAGCTAAAAGTGACGGGACAGAAAGAAAAGGCATGGGACAAACTCACGTCAGTACCTCAGAGCTCTCATGCAATTTAACAGAAGCACATCATAGTTCAAATATTTCTTTATAATCCTCTGATTTTAAGCAGTCATTAACATCAAGCACCATGAATTTGCTCTGATTTACTTTTCATGTGTGTGTGCGTGTGTGTGTGTGCTTGTTTTTGTGACAGTGTAATGTGAGTGTGCGTGTGTGTGTGTGTGTGTGTGTGCGTGTGCGTGTGTAAGTTCTTTGGTTTAATATGGTGCTTGAAACTGAGCAGAGTTCTTTCCCTTGTTACTAGTATTATGATTGTTGTGCATATCTTGGTGAGAAAGACCAATCTCAAAAGAGATTCACAATCCGTGCTCTTCTTCACACTATAAACTGCCTACCTTGGTAGAGCCAGTTGAAGAGCTGCTTGCTGGTGCTACATTCAGTCATTTCCGGCACCATTCAGCCTGTCAGTCATTCAGGTTTTTTTTGGTATACTGTCTTTGCAGATGGCCTTTATAAAGCAATGATGTACTCTGTTGGAATTAGATAACTCATTGAGCATGCATATCAAGCTCATGATGAGCACTGTTGATGGAAAAATGAGAAATTGGCATCATGTAAAGAAATGAAATAAGCAGCTTCAGTACAGTTGGTGTGGGAGAAGTAGCATGCCAGTTCAGTTTCTTAACTTCATTCACCAGTTTGATGGTTTAAAAGAGGCAGAGTGAAATCTTTGCCATCTTGTTGTTTTGAGTCATTTGATATGTTTCCACACAACCTGTAGTGCATAGAAATTGAAGTTTAGGGGAAATGGTGTACTTGACAGGTTTGGAAATATGGTAATTATAATGATACTTACGTTTGGAAATATGGTAATTATGATGATGCCAGTATGTTTTTTTTTTCTAGCCCATGCCAATACATTTTTTTTTTCCAGCCCAAACTGTTATTTTAATCTTTTTTTATCAGGGCAGAGCCAGTGCAAGACTTTCAAGGTGCCGTCTACGCCAGGCAGGTATGCAGTGAACTTGCAGAAGGAGACCGACACGTTTGCCACCTCAGAGGTGACTGTTCTAGGGAACAACCTCATCACTTTTGTCCAGACTGACAAACCCATGTACAAGCCAGGTCAGAAAGGTAAGTCGGGACAGGACGCTGTCTGTGTGAATCATCATTGCAGGGAAGTTGGCTGTCTTATTCTCAAATGGACAATATTTTCATGTGGCCACAAAGAGCCTCAGTGTGGTCATTCTCATCAATGTGTATTTCCTGACAGCTGAATGATTTTTGTGCTTTTTTTTTGTCCCGGAGTATATTTCTTATTCGTTGAATGGGGTGTTTATGCATATAAGCATCAAGCTGAGACAACATGTACAGAACCCCCAATGATATAAAGAAAGAGACAGACTGTACATAATTCAGGCATTTGTTAATGAATAAAGTGATGTTTAGGGTTTGATGATGGGGCTTGAACATATGACCACTGAAGTTGACTTCATTATGTTAACCATAGACTTTTCAGGCTGGTTGAAGTGAAGGACTTTTGCTCGGGAAACGGAACTTGTCAGGCGGCGAGAATTGGCATTGGCAGCGAAACTAAAGGTCTCACATGTCTTATGCAGGCACACAGTATTGGTGATGAAACACGAAGCTGACCAGTGCTTTCTTGCATGTTAAATTCTCTTACCAGATGTGTGTGCGTGTTTGTGTGTGCTGTGTTGATGTGTCTGAGTCTGTGGACAGTATACTTAATCTGTTATACTAAGGAAATTTTCAGGTGGCACTTGGTCGACTTGAATTATTCTCTGAAAATGTCTGTGATTTTTAGGCGCCATTGGGTAGTAGATAAACATTAACATGTCAGCCCTGGTGTGTTGGAATACACAATCCTGTGAGGCGACAGAGGTCATTCATTTTTATTTCTCACTTCATCATAGCTGATACAAGAATTGGAGGATAAAGAACCATGAAATTACAAACTCAGCTTTATTACCAATTCTCATATACACCTTTAGTATCTATCATACAGAACCACCAAAATTTCAGTAGTGATGCTTACATAACAACTGGTTTCTCCAGTGAAAGCAAACTACATTGATAATGCATGGAACATGCAAAATATGGCTTAACTTTTGATAGTTATTCATTTTAAGAATGTTCTTCGTATGTCCTTCATATGTTATTAGGTGGTGCACAGAAGTAAGTCCCTTATAGGAGCTTTTCATGTTGCATCAAAACGAAATGTGTATTCAGTGTGTTAAACCGTGACCTATGAAGATTTTAGCCAATTTTCTTGGGAAGGTGGACACAATGTGTAAGAGTTATCACAAAAACTTCTTTCACAGACAAAAGTGTATTAACATTGAAATGTTTGGCAGAGAAAATTGGAATAAATAGCTTTGAAGATTCCAGTGCTGTTTGTTTTGCAAGGCGTTCTTGTTTTTCTCCACATTGAAGAAAAAGTATCACACATTAATTTTTGTATGCACACATGCGCTTAAATGTGCACACACACACACGCAAGCTTGCGCGCGCGCACACACACACACACACACACACACACACACACACACACACACACACACACACACACACAGATACAGTCATATGGCATACATACATCTTATGTATACATTATGCACTTTGACATATACACAAAGGTGGTGAAAAGTAGATGTATTTCTGGGTCCTGGGCAAGTAAGCACTTGTAAACATACATGCATGCATAGATACAGACAACCACTATGCATGGTTTTCGACATAGAGTTGAGTTTATATGGCTTTATTTCATTTGTTGATAGACAAGTGAACCATCTTGTGATAGACAAGTAAACCATCTTGTGATAGACAAGTGAACCATCTTGTGATAGACAAGTGAACCATCTTGTGATAGACAAGTGAACCATCTTGTGATAGACAAGTGAACCATCATGTGATAGATAGACAAGTAAACCATCTTGTGATAGATAGACAAGTGAACCATCTTGTGATAGATTGAATTCTAACATGCCATTGATGATTTTCAGTGAAATTCAGGATATTGACAATGACAAGGAATTTACGATCAAGAATTGGGGAGGTGAGTCTTCTAGATTCCCATAGCTGGTGTATGCGTGCTACTGGTGTTCCATTTAATACTGATCTTGTGAAGTGTGTGTTTAACTTAGAGTTGTTTGAGGGTTCATAGTTTGTGCTGATTTTTGCTGCTGTTTTTGGGTTTGAAGTTGCGTTCATTACTTGGGTCATATTTGGTGTTGATTTCAGTGTATGCTTGATTTCAGTGTACGCTTGAAAGAATTTTTCTATCAGTCTTTGTTTTATTTTTTTCCCAGTATTTTTGTATGTTTCTCACATATTAAAGCTACATTTGACCATCTTTGTCTAGATCACTGTTTTCATTGTTGACTTGCCCACCTGTTTACACCTCGGTCAATTTTTTTCTCCACTCTACTGACCCTGTTTGTTTGACTGTCCCCGTTTCTCATGATCGGTATCTCCATCTCACATCCTTTCTGTCTGTGTTCCTCGTTTCCTTTAAAAAAAAATCTTTGTTACTGTCACTGCCCTCCTTTTTGTACTCCCAGTTCTTATAGAACAGGGAGGACTTTAGAATGGGAACGAAGAAATGCTGTCTGTGTGTGTATGTCTGTGTGTCTGTCCGTCCGTCTGTGGTCAAAAAGTGTTCCACTCGCTCCAGACAAAACTACTGGGCCGATCTTTCCGAAAATTTGTAGGTATGTTCATTATGGGTCACAGATGATGCCCGATGTTTTAGTTTACTGTTATAGCCGTTACAAACGGCTGTAACGGCCTGTAACGGTTTTTCTTCTTTATGGAATATCTCAGAAAGTACTTGGCCGATCTTTGTGAAAATTAGCAGGTATGTTCATTATGGGTCATGAATGATGCCCAATGTTTTAGTTTCCCCCGTTATAGCCGTTACTAACAGCTGCAACAGCCTGTAACGGTTTTTCTTCTTTATGGAATATCTCAGAAGTACTTGGCCGATCTTCCTGAAAATTTGTAGGTCTGTTCATTATGGGTCACGAATAATGCCCAGTGTTTTAGTTTACTGTTATAGCCGTTACTAACAGCTGTAACAGCCTGTAACGGTTTTTCTTCTTCATGGAATGTCTCAGAAAGTACTGGGCCGATCTTTGTGAAAATTAGCAGGTATGTTCATTATGGGTCACGGATTATGCCCGATGTTTTAGTTTACCCTGTTGTAGCCGTTACTAAGGCTGTAACGGCCTGTAACAGTTTTTCTTCTTCATGGAATATCTCAGAAAGTATGTGGCCGATCTTTGTGAAAATTAGCAGGTATGTTCATTATGGGTCACGAATAATGCACGATGTTTTAGTTTACTGTTACAGCCGTTACTAACGGCTGTAATGGCCTGTAACGGTTTTTCTTTTTTATGGAATATCTCAGAAAGCACTTTGTCGATCTTTCTGAAAATTTGTAGGTATGTTCATTATGGGTCACGGATGATACCTGATGTTTTAGTTTACCGTTATAGCTGTTACTAACAGCTATAACTGCCCATAACGGTTTTTCTTCTTGATGGAATATCTCAGAAAGTACTTGACCGATCTTTCTGTAATATGTAGGTTTGTTCATTATGGGCGACAGATGATGCCCGACAGGCCTGTAATGGGTTTTCTTCTTTATGGAATGTCTCAGAAAGTACTTGGCCGATCTTTCTGAAAATTTGTAGGTATATTCATTGTAGGTATATTCATTGTGGGTCATCCCAATAGCAAAAAAACATTTTTAACGACCCGTAACGGTTTTTCTTTTTATGGAATATCTCAGAAAGTATGTGGCTGATCTTTCTGAAAATTTGTAGGTATGTTCATTATGGGTCATGGATGATGCCTGATGTTTTAGTTTACCGTTATGGCGGTTAATAACGGCTATGACACCTAACAGTTTTTCTTCTTCATGGAATATCTCACAAAGTACGTGGCCGATATTTTTGAAAATTTGTAGGTATGTTCATTATGGGTCACGGATGATGCCTTTAAGTTTACCGTTATAGCCGTTACTAATGGCCCAAAATGGTTTTCTTTTTTATGGAAAATCTCAGAAGTTCTTGGCCAATCTTTCTGAAAATTTGCAAGTATGTTCATTATAGGTCACAGATGATGGCTAATTTTTAACAGAATAGCCATTGCTAATGGATACTCCAGCCCAAGATGGTTTTTCCTCTTTATGGAATATCTCACGCGTATTCAGGATAAACTGGGAGTACGCTTATATGCTTTGCATCTTGTTTATTTTCTTTTTTTTCCCTTTTTTTTTTTTGGGGGGGGGGGGGGGGGGAGCATTTTAGCTAGAGTTTGCATCATAGTAAGTGAAATGTCTGTTTGATCTCTCAGGTTGTCTCAGTCTTTCATTTTTGTCTGTGTGAAGGAATTAATTTTATATATGTCTTTTTCTTGGTTTGATTTAAGAAAAAAGGTAAATCTTTTAAGAGTATGCAAAAAAAAAAAGTAAATCTTTTAAGAGTATGCACCAAAATGTTAATCAGATGCTATTTCTAAATCAGACACCGATATAGTGACATATTTGAGTGAATACCTTGAAATAGAATACCAGGATACCGGATGAAAAAATTGCTGCATAATGACTGTTGATTTTTTTCCCCCCTTGCTGTATGATATTCTGTGCTCCCTCAATGATGTAATCCCCACGCTGCTCATTCTGACACCCCTGCGCATGGCCACATCCAGTGCTGTCATGTTGGAGCCTTAGCTTCCTCATGTACTAGGAGCAGTCAGTATCAGGTTGTCCTTTGGCACCCCACCAGAGGAGACAGTGCGCTGATGGAGAGTCGTTTGATGATGATCAGCAGTCAGTGTTCTGATCCAGCGTGTGCAGTATATCAGCAACAGAGCCTCCTTTGGCCAAAAGAATTGCTCATTCACAGGATGAGCAGTTGTCCCCCTTGGGAGGGCGCCACTGTTTCCATTCAACAGCAGTCCCCATTACAATGACAGGTACTTGCCACAGGCAATGACAGGATTAGGTAATTGAAATGGAGGTCGATACGAGAGTGGGGTAGAAGGGGTCACAGAATTTGACGCTTTGTTTTGATGACGCTCAATGAAGATGATGCTTCGAGTCCCACTCGGGTCTGAGACCATGACAGGGCGGTCATCTGTGGTTCCAGTCCTAATTTATCCTGGTCTGAACCTGGCCAGAGACCTACAGACTTCTGAAGTGTTGGCCAAGAAATTTGAGCGAAGTTCTTTAGAGATGTATTCATTTAGTGGAGGAAAATGTACTCTGGTTCCAGTCATACCTTTTGAACTCATGGTACACTGAACTGTTGGTGGTAGCCACCTAGGCCTGAATTTCTCACAAGTCCCATGATGGGATTTGAACCCAGCGGGCAGTGGGTCGTCCTTTTCCCTAACCTCATTCATAAAGAGAAAACTGGACGTGTGTGCAACCCAACCACAATGATTGACATGCGATGAAGAGTTGCTCGAGCCATGACTTGCCAAGCAGTGATAGCACCAGTGCCCCCAGCCTCAAAGGGGTCCAGCCATAGCTGCAGTGGACTTTAGGGAGAGAAGCAGTCTGGACTGGCGATGTGGCTGTCAGCTGGTTGGCCTACTTGCTGAGCTGCCTGTTTAGCATGGCTGGATCTCGTCACAAGAAGAACGCACAACCTGCCAGTCTGCAAGCCATAGGACACCAGCCACTGCAGCGTGGCGGCTGGTTCGTAAAATTAAGTTCAGTGGTACATGTTTTAGTTCTTGCACTGCTCAGGGGCGTAACTGAAACTACCAGACCGTAACAGAGCATCATTACATTATTTAGTAGATTTCTTTAATAAGAAGGCAGTAAAAAGACTTCTGTTGCTGCTTTATCTGACATTTCTTATGCTTTTTTTTCTGCTGTCTTTATATTTTCAGATTGAAAGTGTGTTTATCAAAGATCCAAACGATTTCAAGGTGAAGCGGTTTGCCAAAGTCGAGTCTAAAGGTGAGTCTTTTACTGATTTAGTCATGCTAGTTGACAATTGTACAACCATCAGATAAACTTTGACAGTACTTTGATTTTGAAGTGACAGTCTTTTTTGTATGTTAATCCGAGTAATGTAATTTTATGTTTAATGTTTTGTCAATGAAAATGAAATTTTCTGTCTGCCATTCTCTGGCCTTCATTTTTTTTCTTTACATGGGTTAGGTCAGATGAGGCAGGGGTATGCAAAGCTTTCTTTGTAACAACTCGTTTTTGCTTAAGATTTTGTTTACTGTATTCTCAGTTTGTTTTGTGTAACTGTTGTAACAGTCTTTCTCTTTGTTTCTTTTCATCTGGGTCTCTTTTGTTGCAAAACTACCCCCCACCCCCACCCCCCACCCCCTCCCTGGCCTTTTCCGCTGTGCATCTTTCTGTTGCATTCTGTTTTATTGAAAAAACAGATCAGTACCAAAGACCCCGACTCGTGCGTCTTCCATTGCCTTAAAAAAGGCTTTGTAACTTTAATGTTCACATTTTCTGCCCCCCCCCCTCCCCCCCTCCCCCCCCCCGGTCTTGAATGCCATATTATCCATTTTCAAGGACAGATGCATGCATTTGAAAATGTTTCCATCACAGTGGTATGTACATGTCTTTGATGTTTAATGTCTTAAGATTAGCGTTGATCAGAATCTTTGTCGGTGGATGATACAGAATGGAATCTGAGACCACCGTTGAACTGTTGTTATGAATGTAGTGGTAAATCGGAATTTGGTTCATTCATGACTTAGCAGATTAACTCTCATAGCTCTGATAAAGAGATAACATTCTTTGAAGACCAAGTGTGGCTGCCTATGACGACTGATTGAAATTGAGCAGGCTCACAAATCCAGTGCATAGCTGCCAGTCCTCCTGAATTTTTCTGGAATTTCCCTGATTTAGAATTTTTTTTCCAAAATCCTGTATTCAGTGGAAAATGAAAATCCAGAATTCCAACATTTATGAAAGAATGTGGATTTGGGGGGTCATTTTTGAATAGTGGATAGTATGGCAGAATAACTCAAATGGTGTTATGTGGATATTGGCAGTTATGTGGATATTGGCAGTTATGTGGATATTGGCAGTTATGTGGATATTGGCAGTTATGTGGATATTGGCAGTTATGTGCATGGAAAATTTGCATTTCTTTTTAAGCCTTTCATTTGTCTACTGAAACATAAGTGGAGTAGAAATACTTCCAGTCAAAAACCGAGTCGCCCCCTCTTCAGCCCACCCATCCTATTTTTTCCACTGGCTCCTGAATGTTGATCCCAGAAGGCTGGCAGTGACGTCAGTGACCTTGTGTTTGCCCATGAGGGTGCTCAGACTAGACGATGACTTCCCACGGTGCTGATCTGAGGAACATGAACAGTCATCTGAACTTGTTGAAAAAGCTCTTGAGATGGTGCCTAAAGGTGGGCTGTGGTGAGAGAAGGGCTGGTGATTCTGCAAGAATGAATTTTTGTTCAAGCTATAGCTTTTATCTTCTGCTTTCATAACTCTGTGAGTAAAAGTCACTGGGGTGTAGCACAGATAAAATGTTCTTCAGGTTTCTCCAGCTCTGTCTCAATGAGTAAAAAGTCACTGGGGTACAGTATCGAAAAAAAAGTACTCCAGGTTTCTCTGGCTCTGTCTGTGGTGTCCTAAGGCTGGCATCTCATTGAAAGGGGACCCTGCCAGTTCTGAGAGTTGTCCGTCCATTGTTTTCCTCTGTCTCCACCTCCATCTCCCTCCTTCAGCAGCTTCCTGGAGGATTATGTTAGTAAAGCTATCGGATCTGGTTACGTGGTCATACCAGTTGCTTTTTATCTGAACTGAAGTCAACACATTTCCAAATGGTTCGATGGTTTCTTTCCAGATGGGCTGTTAGGGCCCGTGCCTGACATGCACACAGGAAGATTGGCTATACCTGTACACTTAGAAGGCTTGTGTTTCATGGACATGTTATTGTCCTTCATACAGGTTTCAATCTGGACAGTGCTGATGTGCTTGCTGCCCTTGACAGGATTTCACTTTTTTCCTTTCCCACTAATTAGTTGGACAGAACTGGCGTATAAATATCCAGTGTCTGCATCTGTGTGACATGTTCAGTATGAGTTACAGAACTGGCGTATAAATATCCAGTGTCTGCATCTGTGTGACATGTTCAGTATGAGTTACAGAACTGGCGTATAAATATCCAGTGTCTGCATCTGTGTGACATGTTCAGTATGAGTTACAGAACTGGCGTATAAATATCCAGTGTCTGCATCTGTGTGACCTGTTCAGTATGAGTTACAGAACTGGCGTATAAATATCCAGTGTCTGCATCTGTGTGACCTGTTCAGTATGAGTTACAGAACTGGCGTATAAATATCCAGTGTCTGCATCTCTGTGACCTGTTCAGTATGAGTTACAGAACTGGCGTATAAATATCCAGTGTCTGCATCTCTGTGACCTGTTCAGTATGAGTTACAGAACTGGCGTATAAATATCCAGTGTCTGCATCTCTGTGACCTGTTCAGTATGAGTTACAGAACTGGCGTATAAATATCCAGTGTCTGCATCTGTGTGACCTGTTCAGTATGAGTTACAGAACTGGCGTATAAATATCCAGTGTCTGCATCTGTGTGACCTGTTCAGTATGAGTTACAGAACTGGCGTATAAATATCCAGTGTCTGCATCTGTGTGACCTGTTCAGTATGAGTTACAGAACTGGCGTATAAATATCCAGTGTCTGCATCTGTGTGACCTGTTCAGTATGAGTTACAGAACTGGCGTATAAATATCCAGTGTCTGCATCTGTGTGACCTGTTCAGTATGAGTTACAGAACTGGCGTATAAATATCCAGTGTCTGCATCTGTGTGACCTGTTCAGTATGAGTTACAGAACTGGCGTATAAATATCCAGTGTCTGCATCTGTGTGACCTGTTCAGTATGAGTTACAGAACTGGCGTATAAATATCCAGTGTCTGCATCTGTGTGACCTGTTCAGTATGAGTTACAGAACTGGCGTATAAATATCCAGTGTCTGCATCTGTGTGACCTGTTCAGTATGAGTTACAGAACTGGCGTATAAATATCCAGTGTCTGCATCTGTGTGACCTGTTCAGTATGAGTTACAGAACTGGCGTATAAATATCCAGTGTCTGCATCTGTGTGACCTGTTCAGTATGAGTTACAGAACTGGCGTATAAATATCCAGTGTCTGCATCTGTGTGACCTGTTCAGTATGAGTTACAGAACTGGCGTATAAATATCCAGTGTCTGCATCTGTGTGACCTGTTCAGTATGAGTTACAGAACTGGCGTATAAATATCCAGTGTCTGCATCTGTGTGACCTGTTCAGTATGAGTTACAGAACTGGCGTATAAATATCCAGTGTCTGCATCTGTCGTAGACCTGGTTTCAGTGTATGAGTTAACAGAACTGGCGTATAAATATCCAGTGTCTGCATCTGTGTGACCTGTTCAGTATGAGTTACAGAACTGGCGTATAAATATCCAGTGTCTGCATCTGTGTGACCTGTTCAGTATGAGTTACAGAACTGGCGTATAAAATATCCAGTGTCTGCATCTGTGTGACCTGTTCAGTATGAGTTACAGAACTGGCGTATAAATATCCAGTGTCTGCATCTGTGTGACCTGTTCAGTATGAGTTACAGAACTGGCGTATAAATATCCAGTGTCTGCATCTTGTGTACCTGTTCAGTATGAGTTACAGAACTGGCGTATAAATATCCAGTGTCTGCATCTCTGTGACCTGTTCAGTATGAGTTACAGAACTGGCGTATAAATATCCAGTGTCTGCATCTCTGTGACCTGTTCAGTATGAGTTACAGAACTGGCGTATAAATATCCAGTGTCTGCATCTCTGTGACCTGTTCAGTATGAGTTACAGAACTGGCGTATAAATATCCAGTGTCTGCATCTCTGTGACCTGTTCAGTATGAGTTACAGAACTGGCGTATAAATATCCAGTGTCTGCATCTCTGTGACCTGTTCAGTATGAGTTACAGAACTGGCGTATAAATATCCAGTGTCTGCATCTCTGTGACCTGTTCAGTATGAGTTACAGAACTGGCGTATAAATATCCAGTGTCTGCATCTCTGTGACCTGTTCAGTATGAGTCACAGAACTGGCGTATAAATATCCAGTGTCTGCATCTCTGTGACCTGTTCAGTATGAGTCACAGAACTGGCGTATAAATATCCAGTGTCTGCATCTCTGTGACCTGTTCAGTATGAGTCACAGAACTGGCGTATAAATATCCAGTGTCTGCATCTCTGTGACCTGTTCAGTATGAGTCACAGAACTGGCGTATAAATATCCAGTGTCTGCATCTCTGTGACCTGTTCAGTATGAGTCACAGAACTGGCGTATAAATATCCAGTGTCTGCATCTCTGTGACCTGTTCAGTATGAGTCACAGAACTGGCGTATAAATATCCAGTGTCTGCATCTCTGTGACCTGTTCAGTATGAGTCACAGAACTGGCGTATAAATATCCAGTGTCTGCATCTCTGTGACCTGTTCAGTATGAGTCACAGAACTGGCGTATAAATATCCAGTGTCTGCATCTCTGTGACCTGTTCAGTATGAGTCACAGAACTGGCGTATAAATATCCAGTGTCTGCATCTCTGTGACCTGTTCAGTATGAGTCACAGAACTGGCGTATAAATATCAGTGTCTGCATCTCTGTGACCTGTTCAGTATGAGTCACAGAACTGGCGTATAAATATCCAGTGTCTGCATCTCTGTGACCTGTTCAGTATGAGTCACAGAACTGGCGTATAAATATCCAGGTCTGCATCTCTGTGACCTGTTCAGTATGAGTCACAGAACTGGCGTTAAATATCCAGTGTCTGCATCTCTGTGACCTGTTCAGTATGAGTCACAGAACTGGCGTATAAATATCCAGTGTCTGCATCTCTGTGACCTGTTCAGTATGAGTCACAGAACTGGCGTATAAATATCCAGTGTCTGCATCTCTGTGACCTGTTCAGTATGAGTCACAGAACTGGCGTATAAATATCCAGTGTCTGCATCTCTGTGACCTGTTCAGTATGAGTCACAGAACTGGCGTATAAATATCCAGTGTCTGCATCTCTGTGACCTGTTCAGTATGAGTCACAGAACTGGCGTATAAATATCCAGTGTCTGCATCTCTGTGACCTGTTCAGTATGAGTCACAGAACTGGCGTATAAATATCCAGTGTCTGCATCTCTGTGACCTGTTCAGTATGAGTCACAGAACTGGCGTATAAATATCCAGTGTCTGCATCTCTGTGACCTGTTCAGTATGAGTCACAGAACTGGCGTATAAATATCCAGTGTCTGCATCTCTGTGACCTGTTCAGTATGAGTCACAGAACTGGCGTATAAATATCCAGTGTCTGCATCTCTGTGACCTGTTCAGTATGAGTCACAGAACTGGCGTATAAATATCCAGTGTCTGCATCTCTGTGACCTGTTCAGTATGAGTTACAGAACTGGCGTATAAATATCCAGTGTCTGCATCTCTGTGACCTGTTCAGTATGAGTTACAGAACTGGCGTATAAATATCCAGTGTCTGCATCTCTGTGACCTGTTCAGTATGAGTCACAGAACTGGCGTATAAATATCCAGTGTCTGCATCTCTGTGACCTGTTCAGTATGAGTCACAGAACTGGCGTATAAATATCCAGTGTCTGCATCTCTGTGACCTGTTCAGTATGAGTTACAGAACTGGCGTATAAATATCCAGTGTCTGCATCTCTGTGACCTGTTCAGTATGAGTTACAGAACTGGCGTATAAATATCCAGTGTCTGCATCTCTGTGACCTGTTCAGTATGAGTTACAGAACTGGCGTATAAATATCCAGTGTCTGCATCTCTGTGACCTGTTCAGTATGAGTCACAGAACTGGCGTATAAATATCCAGTGTCTGCATCTCTGTGACCTGTTCAGTATGAGTCACAGAACTGGCGTATAAATATCCAGTGTCTGCATCTTGTGACCTGTTCAGTATGAGTCACAGAACTGGCGTATAAATATCCAGTGTCTGCATCTCTGTGACCTGTTCAGTATGAGTCACAGAACTGGCGTATAAATATCCAGTGTCTGCATCTCTGTGACCTGTTCAGTATGAGTTACAGAACTGGCGTATAAATATCCAGTGTCTGCATCTCTGTGACCTGTTCAGTATGAGTTACAGAACTGGCGTATAAATATCCAGTGTCTGCATCTCTGTGACCTGTTCAGTATGAGTTACAGAACTGGCGTATAAATACCCAGTGTCTGCATCTCTGTGACCTGTTCAGTATGAGTTACAGAACTGGCGTATAAATACCCAGTGTCTGCATCTCTGTGACCTGTTCAGTATGAGTTACAGAACTGGCGTATAAATACCCAGTGTCTGCATCTCTGTGACCTGTTCAGTATGAGTTACAGAACTGGCGTATAAATACCAGTGTCTGCATCTCTGTGACCTGTTCAGTATGAGTTACAGAACTGGCGTATAAATACCCAGTGTCTGCATCTCTGTGACCTGTTCAGTATGAGTTACAGAACTGGCGTATAAAATATCCAGTGTCTGCATCTCTGTGACCTGTTCAGTATGAGTTACAGAACTGGCGTATAAATATCCAGTGTCTGCATCTCTGTGACATGTTCAGTATGAGTTCTGGGTTGCTGCAGGAATGGCCAGTCTGGAGTTCCAGCTGATCAAGGAGGCCAAGCTGGGGACATGGACCATAGAGGTCACAGTGGATGGGGCCGTGACGACGCAGACTTTTAAAGTGCAGGAGTACGGTGAGTGTGTCCCAGTGTGAACTGACCCCAGTCTCCTGTCTACCTCTCTCTGTGCCAGATGGATGCGACATTTTCGTGGAAATGCAGTGGAAATGCAGAAAAGACACCTTTTCACTGAAACCCCAAAAAACATGTTTATTCTTTGCATCAACATTGACAGTGTTGCGTTTGAAATGATGTAAAAGACGCCTTTTCATTGAAAACAAAAAAAAACATGTTTCTGCTTTGTAATGACAGTGACTATGTTGTGTTTGAAATGATATAAAAGACACCTTTTCATTGAAACAAATCTTAAATAAATGTTAGCGAACCGCCTAGAGAAACGTGGACAAACGATCACAAGTCTTGTGACTCGTTTGTCCACGTTTCTCTGGGCGGTTCGCTAACATTTATTTAAGATTTGTTTAGATTTCCGCCTGCAGTTGTCTCACTTTGGAACTAGACCTTTTCATTGGAAAAACTCAACATGTTTTCTGCTTTGTAATGACAATGACTGTGTTGTGTTTGAAATGATGTAAAACACATCTTTTCATTAAAAACGAAAAAAAGCATGTTTGTTTGTAAGGACAATGACTATGTTGTGTTTGAAATGATACAAAAGACACCGTTTCATTAAAAACACCAAAAAAGCAGGTTTCTGCTTTGTAATGACAATGACCATGTTGAGTTTGAAATTATATAAAAGACACCTTTTCATTAAAAACCAAAAAAGCAGGTTTCTGCTTTGTAATGACAGTGACCATGTTGAGTTTGAAATTATATAAAAGACATCTTTTCATTAAAAACAAAAAAGCAGGTTTCTGCTTTGTAATGACAGTGACCATGTTGAGTCTAAAGTGGCAGCGCTTCATGCACAGTCCATGCCCATGGCTCTTTTTTTTTTTTTAAGTTACGTTTTGGTTTTTCAGCTTTGACCAGCCAAGCTGTGCTATATTTTGTCACCTGTGAGGCATGTGAACCATTGGTGAGCTTTTTCCACCTGGTCCACTCTCACATGGCTGATACTATCATGTGCATGTGCCAGTCAGCCAGCTACTCAGTTGTTTTTTTTAGCTGAGATTGGCATATGTGAATCAGAAATTTGGAATTTGACAGCATGAAGCAGAAACATTTCATTCAAATTTTAAGTACTTAGCACATGTCCATGGTCAGTTCCAGTGCAATGGAATTAACTATGTTTGGTTTTCACCATTTGTAAATGTTGTCACTTTTGAGGTGACCATTTGTCTTTTGCTTTGTAATGCTGAAAACATGCCGTATTTCCTCCCTTAAGATAGATTTCGGACAGGAGTAAGCATTGGATGTTTTGTGTGATTTACATTCATGCTTTCTGACTGCCTTGTGCAAGTTCTAAGATTTCATTTGATGGTCATTTTTAGCTGCCTTTAAAAAATTTTTTTTTTAAACCATTGCAAACAGGCTCATAGTCTTTATGGAAATCACAGAGTAGAAACTGGCAGCACGGAATGATGTGAAAGTTGTATGTAAGCCAGCTGTTTGTTGCTGTAATCTGATCTAAGCAGGCAAATTGCAGTATGTAGTGACAGTATCATTGAACCTACTGTGTTCAGTGTTGTGAAGTTAGCGGAAATTGAAATTCAAGGAAGCGTTTGCGTGAGTCTGGAGAAGAATTTTTCTCAAAAAGATGAGTTTTAGACAGAGGCAGTAACAGTAACAGGCACAGACCCACTTTTTTTCTGCTTTTTCATCAAAGTTTGTGCATGTGTGGCTGTCTGTTTAGTGTACACTTTCTTTGCACAGTGTCACAATCAGTGTCAGTCACTCAGTCAGTACAGAGCATGTCCTGTGATGAGTTAGGAATTAAGAAAACCCTCTGATTCAGATGAGTAGTGTTCAAGTGCTAACAGTCCAAAACTGGATGAACTCTCTTTGGATAGCGAATAGCAAGACTGAACTTGAATGTTACACAGTTGAACCCATAACAAGTGGAAGAGGGTGGGGTTTGGCCCAACAACAGCAAGTGGAAGTGTCATTGACAATGATTGTGATAGCAGTTGGAGTGTTGGTGCTGCGAGAGAGTCAGCTGATCAGTGACAGGTCATACAGGTTAGTAAGCAACGACCAGTTCAGAGACGGAAGACCCATAAGCATGGCTGCAGAGGAACGAGGTCAGATGGGGAATTGCCCTGTGACTTGAGTCAGAAGTGTTCAGCGATCACTGACTGTGCCAGTAACAGATATGTTGAAGCCATTGGCTTCTCACATTCAGTAGAACATGCAAGGGAATGATTTTGTTCTCATAAGTGATTTCATTGGATGGGTGTGTGTGGCTGTGAGAGAATGTTGGTTTGTGTGTTTTGTGATTGTGTATTTTGAGTGTGTGTGGGGGACAGAGAGAGAGAGAATTTATCACATGTGCCTGTGAATGCTGTTGCATCTGTGAAAATGTGTCACATCAAAAATAATGTTAGAAAAATAAAAAAAGAAATGCATACAATTACTGATTTATGCCAAGGTTGTAGCTGGTATCTCTGTAGTTTCACTTGCAGTTCAAAAGGTCAAAGTACTTTTTCGTTGATTATACTGGATTCCCATTTTACAAGAAAATTACAAAAAAAAAGGTATAAGGATTGTACTTGTTAATGCTGCTTTTAAGAACTGCAGGCAACATGATCTGATTTAACGTTCTGTATTTTCATTCTTCTGCTTACTAGTGACATACAAGAGCTTGCCAGATTGGCACCTGTGACAAAGCTCACAATATTTGGCAGTCAGTAATTGAGATGCTCCTGCTGGTGATTAGCCATTTTGAAAACAAATGTTACCAGACTTTTTGTTATCACACGGTACATTACATTAGGGTCTGAAGAGGTCTCCCCTCTCTCCTCCCCTCCTGTCCCCTCTCCCCTTTCCCCATCTCCCATCCCCACAGTCAGGTAAGGCAGATCATGCTTGTAAGTCTTGAAAAATGGAATACAAGGGTTGGATGAGCTTTTTTTGTTTTGTTGTTTTTATCTTATTTTTGTTTTTTACCCAGTATTCTGGCATCAATTTACATGAAATAATTTTTTAGCTGATGTATAATAAACCAAAGATGAGCTGTTGGAATTCACTGTTGGCAATAGTTCTCTTGCTGTGTGATTGTGTTGGTGTGCGTGTGTGTGGAGGGAAGCCAGTTGACTCCTTGAAGTACTTGCAGTTCACCATCCTTATCTATTTTCTCAATTGTGTTGCTGTCTCCATCTTTTTTTTTCTATGTATTTTCTGTTGTTTTTGTGATTAGGTTGCATTTTCCCTACCTGTATGAAACCCACTGTGCTTGATTTGATTAAAGTAGGTGGGTTGTGTTTTCAGTGCTGCCCCGATTCGAGGTGACCATTGATCCCCCACCCTACTTCCTGGTCTCTTCAGCAACCTTTGATGGAAAGGTGTGCGCCAAGTGAGTGTTAATTTCTGGCACTGCAGAACTTTAAAGGGTTGACTTCAGGGATGGTGGTTGCTTTAAATAGTCAGTTGATGCCCAAAGCATACTGTTACAAGGTATTTCATGTGTCATGATGTTGGTGCTCTAAGTAGGTATCAGCAAGAGACCTGTTAGTATGCTGGTATCAGTTTGAGTTTGGGTCAGTCACTGCTTGTCTATAAAGAGCACACTGCTCTCTCTGTTTCAAATGTGAATTGTGGAACATATTGTACGTGGACATAAGGAAGACCAAAGGTTAATGATTTCTGAAAAGGTTTTAGGTTTCAGGTGGACTCAGGGAATCTTATGCTAGGATTTGAGACATGGTGTGATTTCAGATAACCATGAGAAACGGATGAAAGGATTTTTGATGTGGTTTTTCTGATTTCAGTTACACATATGGAAAACCAGTGAAAGGATTTCTGAAGTTACAGGTGTGCCCCACTGGGTATGGGAGCTTTGGAGATCCTTGTGTCATGCACCAGGCAGATGTAAGTGGGTCATGTGTGTGATTACAATGGGAGGGGGAGAGATGGGGAAAGAGAGACAGAGGAGGATGTGAAAGAGACAGGTTGGAAAGACAGCAGGGAAAGGATGGAGAGAGATGTGTGTGGTGGGTTTGCCTCAGTCAATGTGTGGCAGTCCTAGGTGCAGTTATAGGCAGAATGCCCCCTTGTCCCCCCCCCCCCCCCCCCACCCCCATCCATCAGATTTCTTCAGTGTTAAAAGTCTGTCGGAATATTTTTTTCAAAAATATTTCAAAATTCTTTCGTCAAAAAAGTAACTTTCCCTTTCTTTCCCTATCTTTCTCTCTTTCTTCTTTCTTTTCTTTTTTTTTCTTTTTTTTTGTTAAGATACTGATTGTCAACCTGGAAAAGATTGTTGAAGTGGAAAAGAAAGCAGGGAGGAGAAAGAGGAAGAGAAAAAAAAAATTCTATGAACTTCATACCCATGACCAAATTAATGGTAATTGTATGTATTTACTTATGACATTGATGCAAATGGAAGGGGGAAAAAAGAAAAACAGAATGGTAGAGATACCCTTGTTTAAAACAAACAAACAAACAAACAAATATATAACTTTAAGGAGGAGGATGCACAGTAATGCCTGTTTCACATGGTACAGCTGCTGGCATGTCTTAAAGAAAACTATCTCATCGCAGTATGCTGCAGTACAGAACAGTGCAGCAGAACAGAGTAATGCACACAGCATAGTATTGCAATACCACAATGGTTTCTACAGTGTTTGTCTGTGTTCCCTTACAGATGTATGGGGAAATACACACACACACACACGCTCCTATCATTTAGTTCCACATGTAGCTGTCTTCCCTCATCAGTTTATTTGTCGACAAGTTAGGTGCTCATGTTTGGGTCCACATCATGTCTTATCAGATCTTTTTTAGTGCTCCCCCCCTTACCCCATCCCAACCTTAATAGGTCAAGTTTTCTCTTTTCTGTTTGTGACGGAGTTAGCATTCCTGTGTACAGTAAAATGCAGTAGATGGCATTGCTAGTCTGCAGTGCAGTGTAGATGCGTGAATGGTGTTCTCTGGGGTTTTTTTTTTTGATGACTTGTGATTTGACTTCAGTGAGGTGACAGCCCTGATATGGCCCTTTGCGGTCGGCTGGGCTATAAGCAACATTACCTTACTTTCCCTCGCAGTGCAGTGTAGCAGAGCAGAAGTGTCAAGGACATGGTGGTTCATGCAGCATTAGTTTGTTCTCTCTGTGTCAGCTTGATCCATCCATGTTTTCAGTTCCATCCAGTCCAGTGTGTTGTTTGTTGTCTGTACAGATCAATGGCTGTCATGATTTCTCCATCGACTCTTCTGAACTGCTGGGAGACAGATACTACTACGGCAGGAGGTTCAGCATTGATGCTTCGGTGACAGAAGCGGACACAGGTAGGTGTGTGTGTGTGTGTGTGTATGGGATACATCTGTGTTGCTTAGATGTGTGCATGTGTGTGTATGTGAATGCACAGTTTGCGCTTGGTTCAACATGATCAAGGCTTACAAATGGTCTGTATGGTTGACCAGGCTAAACATATATGGCATACATGTGTCTGTGTATTGATATGTCTATGTGGATGTGTAAGTATGTTTATAGATCTGAGTATATATGTATGTGTGTGAGTGTATGTGAGAATGGCTTTGTATATGGGTGAGTTTGTGGCAGTGTGAATGTGGGAGAGAGACAGTGTGTGTGTGTGGGGGGGGGTAGGATGGTGAATTAGAATGAGTGGAAGAAGGGGGTTATTTCGCATTTTGAAGAAAACCGTCAACAAATGGTTCTCTTGGCTTTGGTTTCCTTTTGAGTGACCCACTTTGTGTATTACGTGTTCCAGGTGTGCAGGTGAACACACACTTTGTATTACATATTCCAGGTGTGCAGGTGAACACACACTTTGTATAACATGTTCCAGGTGTGCAGGTGAACACACACTTTGTATTACGTGTTCCAGGTGTGCAGGTGAACTTACACTTTGTGTAATACTTGTTCCAGGTTTGCAGGTGAACACACACTTTGCATTACATGTTCCAGGTGTGAAAGTGAACACATGCTTTGTATTACATGTTCCAGGTGTGCAGGTGAACTCGTACACTTTGTGTATTAGTATTATGTGTTCCAGGTGTGCAGGTGAACACACACTTTGTGTATTACATGTTCCAGGTGTGCAGGCGAACACACACTTTGTGTATTGCATGTTCCGGGTGTGCAGGTGAACACACAATTTGTGTATAGTGTGTTCCAGGTGTGCAGGTGAACACACACTTTGTGTATTATGTCTTCCAGGTGTGCAGGTGAACACACACTTTGTATATCATATGTTCCAGGTGTGCAGGTGAATGGCACAGCCAGTGGGCCGGCAGTAACCTCTGACCCTCTCAAGATGCAGTTCATGGACGACTCCAACGGATACTTTAAACCAGGCATGCCTGTTATGGGGAGGGTAAGCCTTCATTGGCGTTCTTTGCATTCGATGGTTGTGCGATTTGTATTGAAATGCGATAAATTTATTTGTAACAAAATGACAGATCAGAGTTGTAAAGCACCCTTGGATCAGCAGAATTTCAGTTTTTTTTCTTTTTCAAGCAAGAAAACTGGACAATATAGCATCACAGTTTATAGGTTTGCATTGTACTGAAGGTTTTGAAACAAGTGGGATAAACTTGGCACCCATTTTAAGGCCTTGAAAGTTTTGTAAAGAGTTGATTCTGTCATTTAAGGGGTAAAAAAAAAAGTGGTGATTGTTGCAGGTCAGTTCAATTTTCAGTATGGATTCAAAGATGAACAACTGAAGTTTTAGTTATTTGTAGATAATTTAGAAATTGGACCCGGCCAGTATTAGCATCATGATGAGTAATTTTGCATTTGTTGATCAAAACTGCTCACCAATAAAGATAAGATTAAGTAAAGGTTTTATTTTAGTGTGACTTACAAGCAGTCTTCTGTCTGTTCCAAGTTTGAAAGCTTAGTCAGCTACAGTTGGGTCTGGACAGTTTATGACACTGTCCTGTTTATGTTGTTGATGGGAAAAGAGAGGCATGAGTATACAACCGTGTCTCCAAAGCAGAAGAAATTCACAGAATTTGAGAGCTAATCTAATGTACAGCTGCCAGCGGACATCAAAGAAAGGTGAAAAGTACTGACAGCTGATTATGACAGTGATTCCGTGTGTCTTGATGCAATGAAGAATACCCCTGGGGAGACAGGTGCAGGGCCCTGATAGACTAGTTTATCTAGACAGGTCTAGACTGTCAGGGCCCTGCACCTATCTCCCAGCATGCAGCAGTCCTCAAAACAAAGAAAATGGTACCCAGCCTCATTGGCATTGAGTGCAAACAGGACGACCCGAAAAAGCAGCTTGGAAAACATGAATTTGTTGCTTCCACCCACAACTCCCTCTGCACACTGAACCAAAGGAATTGGAGAGTCTCCTGTCCTTATGCTGTCTTTTGTGAACAAAATCAGAGATGACACATAAGCTATGACCCTTTCTGAGACAAATGTAATTTCAGCTGTCTTTACATGTCACCAGCTCATGACAAGGACAGCTTGTTACACTACGCATGTTTGCCAAAGTCAGTGTTCAGAGAGAGGGAGAGTAAGGAGTGTCGGGGGTTGATGTTGTGGCAGCTCAAAGTGACCAAGCCTGACGGTACCCCGGCAGCCAACGAGTCTGTGAAGGTCAGCGCCTCGGACCACAGGAACGACGTCTACATGGACAAGCTGTTCACCACTGACCAGATGGGGGAAATTGACTACAGCATCTGCCACAGCTTCCTGGACAAGACTTCCAGCCTCTCCATGTTTGTGAGTCATCTGTCTGTTGGCTGGTTGTGTTCGGTGTGTTCTGAGTGTGTGTGTGTGTGTGCGCGTTCTGTGTGTGTGTGTGTGTGTGGCTGTCTTGGCTTTCATGCCCCAGCTCTACCCTACCATTGGTCCCATGCTGCTCATTCCAGCCTCCCCCGACACAGCTACACCTGGACATGCCATGGCACAGTCCCAGTACTGTAGTGCACAGAAGAGACAATCCATTGCTTCCAAATCACTAGGATAGCACACTCTGAGTCTGTCCTGAAAATTAGGTTGGTTGTTGATGTCGGCCTGTAGACTTTTTGGAGCGGGGAGGGAGAAGGTTGGGAGAGATAGGGGGTAAGGGAATGATGGAGGAGGGCAAGGGGTCAGCAGCAGTACTTCATTGTCATTATTGATTAATAGAAAAAATCTACAGGTTCTGCTCACTGAAGAAGAAAATACTGAGAAAAATGGTGGGTGAAATATGAAAGGACAAAGGCGGGAAAAGGGAACATAGTGATGGTGTTCAGTGGAAGACTGCTGCAAACAAAAAATGTTAAAAAGCCCTGTGTCTCATATTGTATTGTATATCGGTCTTTCTGTCAGTCATGTGAATCAGCTAAGTGAATGTCAGGGAAAGTGTGTGTGTGCATTTGTGTGTGTGTGTGTGTGTGTGCGTGCACGCATGGACGTGCTTGTGTGTGTGCGTGCATGTGTGAGAGAGAGAGTTTTCCAGTGAAACCTACACTCAAGCAGACTGGTTTTCAATGATGCAGACTGTCAGCAAAGCCTGGAACCTTTCCCCTCAGACCCAAACACGGGAAATGTGTGTGCTTTGCAGGCAGAAGCGGTGAACTTTGAGGAGAACATGGACATGCCCTACAGCCGACGCCTGTACCGACCCACAGCTCAGGGCAGCTTCCGTCAGTGGTTCTCCCCGTCCCTCAGCTACATCCAGATCCCTGCGCGTCGTGAGCCCCTCAAGTGCGGCTCCGCCCTGCAGCTGAACGTGCCCTTCACGCACAACGGCCTGAAACCCTCCGTCACGTTCCACTATCAGGTAAAGGAAGTGTCCATTAGTCAGCTCAGTGATCCTTCATCACATTCCACTATCAGATAAAGGCAGCGTCCATTGGTCAGCTCATTGAAACCCTTCGTCACGTTCCACTATCAGGTAAAGGAAGTGTCCATTGGTCAGCTCATTGAAACCCTTCATCACGTTCCACTGTCAGGTAAAGGAAGCGTCCATTGGTCAGCTCATTGAAACCCTTCGTCACGTTCCACTGTCAGGTAAAGGAAGTGTCCATTGGTCAGCTCAGTGACCCTTCATCACGTTCCACTATCAGGTAAAGGAAGTGTCCATTGGTCAGCTCAGTGAAACCTTTCGTCATGTTCCACTGTGAGATAAAGGAAGTGTCCATTGGTAAGGTCAGTGAGCTTTCATCTCGCTCAACTGTCAGGTAAAGGAAGCGTCCATTGGTCAGCTTGGAACTTCTCTTTTTTTTTTCCTAAGGGAAGTGTCCCTGTTTTTCTGTGTGCCTCTTGCGCTGGATGTGTGTTGAAAGAATGGGTGCCACAGCTGGTGTTAGTTTGATTGGTTTGGTGTTACGAGCGTGTAATTGTTCCATCCTTGGAGTGAAAGTTGCCATTCTTGTTGATTATTGTGACTGCCTTATGTGAGCTTTCTTTTATGTTATTCATAGGTTTAAGAAAAGACCCATCAGGTTCATTTTTGTGTCATAGGTATGACTGTTACTGTGGAGAGAACTTTGTGTCTTCCCTTGGTTAGAGACCAAGTTCTAACTGCTTTACAATCCACGCTTTGGTTTACATAGTGGGCTGCCTACCTGGGTAGAGCCCGCTGAAAAACTAACTGCTTGTACTATAGGCAGTTGTTTCTTGGGACTTATAGGTGAATATCAGTTGCTCTTTGTACACTCATTCTTCATGCTGTTTGTCGACCTTTGACCCTTATCAAGGGCCAAACTGACCACTGCTTCCTAAAATTTGTGGTGGGGTTTTATGTTTTGCGAAAGGACTCATTGGCAGCTTGGCTGTAATCAGGCTTGGATGCTTTGAACTGCCACAGAATCAACCACCCCGACTTCAGTTTATGCTCTCATTCGAAATGCGGGAAATGGAATCAGCTCCACGGGAAAAAACCCTGTATTCAAACGGACAAGTGGAGAGTCAAACCCACAACCTCAGGATCACAAGTGTGGCACTCTACAAGCTGCACTATTCGGGCCCCAAATGGGGATTTGTTTTATATCAAGTTTTAGTGTTCAGTAAATAAAACATGATGTTCATTATTGCATGATGAATTATTTTATGTCATTTTGTTGTCTGGTGATCCAGTTGTTAGAATAGTTGGCTGCAGAATGAAGGAGATGAGTTCAAACCACTTGTGGGTTCAGTTTTTATCACCTTGAAAACCTGTCTGTCCACCCAGCAGGGAATTGATACCTGATTCGGTTCAGGGAGATTAAAGGTGGTGGAAAGAGAGGAATAATCTCTGCCCTCCATCAGGTGTGCCTTAGACATAATGAACCTCGGATAGCTCACTACCCCTACGGTCCATAGACTGGGAAATGGAAAATTTTTTTTTTCTTTTTAATGCAAAGCATCTGGTTCATTATTGCATGATAAGTAACTTTACATCAAGTTTTATTGTTGAGCAAACACAATATGCCAGTTCTTCTTCCATTGTGGTTGCAATTTCTCTGGGAAGATCGACACATGGCTGTGTGTTAGCAACTCCAGATGAATTTAAACTTTGAAGATTGTCTGACAGATTCCTCAGTTAATGATAATAATAATGAGGACAATTTCTATAGCGCCCATCCTAACAACGTAGGCTACAGGGCGCTTTACAAATTTTAACAATTCAGCATCTAAAAAATATAAGCAGAAACACACACACACACACACACACACACACACACACACACACACACACACACACACAAACACTGTGTTTGTTTATTCATTTGGTTGCTGCCAGTTAGCTAGTTTATTAATTTGGTTGTAGCCTGTTTGCATTTAACAATGTGATTATTTCTCATGCTTTTTTCTACTTGGAGCGCAGATTTCCCTCTGTTCACTTCTTAGAGGGTTGATCCTCAGTTTTTTGTGATGCAGGGATTGAACATGAGTCTGTACCTTGCTTTCCATTTTAATGTGAATGAAATCATGCATGATCTGAATTTGTAAATCGTATTGGCTTCTTACAGCAAACAAATCCTCAGTTTTTTGTGATGCAGGGATTGAACATGAGTCTATACTTTGCTTTCCATTTTAATGTGAATGAAATCATGCATGATCTGAATTTGTAAATTGTATTGGCTTCTTACAGCAAACAAATTCTCAGTTTTAATTAGATGTGTAGTACATGATAATTGGAACTGAAAGACCTAATGAAATGAGATGAGGCTGCAGAGCACCAGTCATTTTTTGTTAATACAAAGCAGTACAGAGCAGATCCTTAACACCTTTTCATTCCTGAACACTCATCAGGGGAATTTTTAGGTAACTGGGGATTTTGTTTTTCCAATCGTGAATGCTAAAATTTCAGATTTATATCAGGTGAATATTCCACATTTATATCCTGTGAACTGATTTAAGCTTTCTTCTTTACTGACATCAAAGTTGCTCCTGAATTTGATTAGCTCAGGAATATTCCAATGGTCATTCTGCAATTCAGAAGATAGACTTTTTCTTTTTAAGAGTTAGGTTTTGTGAATCACACTTTTTTTTTCTTTTTTTTTCACATTATGACAGATTCAGATGCACGTACTTAATCATGAGTTACGTTTTTTCCCCCAATGAAGGTGATGGCAAGGGGTCGCATCGTTCAAGCTGGCACAAAGGACTCCCGTACCATACCCGACTCCCTCAGCTTCCTGGACATCGGCGTCAATAACTGCCTGGAAGTGAAAGAACGGCCCACCCCACCCCCACAACCCACAATCCCCCCTATCGTTTCTCCTGAGGAACACGACCCCGAGTCGAGTGAAATTGCGCCCCCTGGCAACAAGACAGGTCTTAATGAACCCGCCCTCGAGGAGGAACCGCCCATCATTATGGAAAGCTCCGAGATCCTCGATGTCCCACCGGAGATTCAACCTCGAGGGCCGCCCATAGAACCTCCGCTGTTGTCTGACATAGAGTCCATCCGAATTCAGCCAGTGTCGGAGGTGGTCGATCTGGCCAAGAGGCGGAAACGAAGCTTTGGTAAATATGTACTCTTCTTTTTTTATAGATGGATTTTCAACTGCTGTCGTAAATTGATGAATTAGCTTATGAATTGATCTGTTACTTTGTCCATTTACACCGAAATAGGCAACCATGTGTCTTTTCATTTTTTTTTTCCACATTGATGGTTCTTTTAATGGTTTCCTTATATAGTATAATGGTTATCTATATATTTAGCATATTGCACAGTAGCTTATGCACCCCACACACACTTCTCCCCCTCTCTGTTGGAATAAAGGAGCTCTTCTGTATAAGTTACGGGGGACACCTTTTGTAAATTTTGTGCGAGACATTTCTCTCTTTCTTCCTCTGTTTGACGGTGCTTTTTTTCTTTTCTTTCTGTCTTTGTTTCCTGCCTTTGTGCCCCATTCCCCATTCTTCTGTAGAGGAGGTCTGACCCTTTGTTTTGTCTCTTGGTACAATGTCTAGCATGTTTGGTAGGCCATTGTCATCTGGCAGCTGGATTGTTTTGAACCAGAGAATGGACACTAGCTATCATATATTGTCATTAGTGAATAGACCCTCTGTATGTAAACAATAAACAAGTAGGGTAACTCTCGCTTCCATGATGAAATGAATACACGCCCATAACGCCAAACGAATGCTGCTCATGACGCTGAATCATCTAGCAGAAACGACAACACAGAGCACACAGAACAGAGCACACAGAACAAATGATGCCTACATGTTGCCATTACTGCTGGGCGATTCAGCATTCGTTTGGAATTATGGGCGTGCATTTTCACCATGGGAGCAAGAGTTACCTTAAAGATGTTAGTATTTCATCGAAATTTATTTAAAAGAGAAAAAAAAGTGGGTGTGGTTAGCAAGCGGAAAAACTGATGCACTCAGCACAGTCTACTCTGATCTGCCTAGCAGATGTCTTGTCGTTAATTCTCTGCAGTCTTTAACCCCTTCAGTGGCATGTTTTGTTTTGGTAGTTGCACCCTATTTGCCAAGCCATTTTGGGCTGTGGAGGGTAATAATTAACAAAAAATTCTGGCGTGGAAACCATTGCAAGAAAGTGGACATAACCTATATTCTCTGAAAAGGAAGTTGAACAGGCTATCCATTTTGTGACAGTTTAAAATACATTTGACATGTTGCTTAGCAAATAAATTTAGCATAGATATGAGACAAATGAATTTCACATACTGTCGGAACATCTGTTATAAAGGATTAGTAAAAACAGAAGAACAAAATCAGAAAATAAACAGGAAATGAAAAAGAAATGTTTCCCTACCTTTATGGAAGCAACAGTCCAGAATTGTAATCCAGCATTTCAGAATTGAACACACATTCTGTCCAGAATTCATCGTTCGCCATCCTGAAACCTTTGTCTCAAACTGCTAGAGGGGTACTGTGAATAACAAGCTGCAATGACTCGGCGAAACCTGACTGGGTCTTGCCCCTCATGAATGATTAATCAGTTTACATTGAGCTTGCATGCTGGTGCCTTTGGGAATTCCCAAACTTTAAAATAGAAACGGGAGAAATTCTCAAATTACGATGACGTATGTATACGTTATTGGCAAGTACTGGAATGCATTACGGAACGTACATGTACGTCATTAGCACTGAAGAGGTTAACTTTTGGTATGCAGTTGTCTGTGTGGTTGTGTGTGTGCTTTCTCTAATTGGAGTCGTTGGCCAGCAGAGCTTGGCTGTCGGGGATGAAAGCCCATGTAGAGATTCTGGGGGTTGGTTTGGTGTCCTTGCTCTTTGGATGTTCCCTGCTTGTGATTTCCTCTGGCTTTGACTCTTGCCTTTTTCTGTTTCATTCTTGACTGGTTCGTTTATTTTATGATTTTTCATTACTACACATCCACTGCTTTTCTGTGTTTATGGCTCTTTCATTATTGTTTTAGAAAGGTTTCAGGTCTTCTTTTGTCTCCTTTTCTGTTAACAGTTTGTGACTGACCAGTTTGGTTGTTGTTGTTGTTGTAATTTGGCAGCTAGTTAATTTGTTTGAAAATAAATTCAATTTATTCTTTATTTTCATTTCCAAACTCTTTTAGTATTAGTACTTGAAATATCTCCCTCTCTCCTTCTCTCTCTATATATAGAGAGATAGATAAGATAGCAAAGTTAAAATAAAAGAAGATAGATTGAACAGTAAAAACCACCAACACTCAATAAGCATATTGCAAATTTTCAGTTTATTTGTAAAACCTCTATCAAGCATAAAAAACTAAGGGCCCACTTAAAATAAGATAGAAGCGTAAAGTTGCCAGAGAAAGTTTCAAAATGCCATTGCCCATGGTAATTACATTTCAGGGTTGATAGGTTGGATGGGATGGCCTTAATCCAAATTCAAGGGTTGGTGAGATGGCTTCAATTCATTTTCAGGATAAGGGACACATCCCAGTTGGAACACCTGTGTATCTAGGTGCAAAAGTAGAGAAAATGCGGCAGGAAGAATATAAACCTGTTTCTATCTGTCAGTCTATGTAAGGACAGGCACACACTCCCGCATATGATGACCGTTTGAATATCCAGCTCTGCTTTCCATCTCCAGCGCACATACTTACAAACACATGTACACATACAGACAAGTATACACACATGCCCACACACACAGACAACAATGAAAGTCATATGCACTCACTCACATGCATGTGTTATGTGTGCATACACATTCTTTCACACACACACGCACACATGCACACATGCACGCATGCACATTTTACATGCTTGGAAAAAAAAAACAGGCAAACATGCCTATATAAATAGAAGTGCACATGTGTACACATACGCGGGTGCGCACGCGCACACACACTCACACACGCACACGCACATACTCACACTCACACTCACACACTCACACACACACACACACACACACACAACACACACACACACACACACACACACGCAAACACTCTGTCTCACATGCTCACTCAGTCACTCACAACACACACACACACACACACACACAAAACGAGCATGCACTCATTCACTCACACACACACACTCCCCCTTGCCCACAGCGCCCCCCCCCCCCTCCTCACACACACACACACACACACACACACACACACACACACACACACACACACACACACCCACACACACCTCCCTACCCATGCCCCTGGCACACCCATTGACATGGTGAAACCTCTTCCAGCACCGCCTTTTGAGGAAGGTGCAGAAGAGCCCATCGTCCGCTCAGAGCACGCCTCAGACCAGCTGTCCAGCTTCCAGCTGAGCATCAACGTGACATCTGACATGTCGCCCGAGTTCAGTGTGCTGCTGTACTACATCCGCGACGATGGGGAGACAGTGGCTGACAGTATGGATTACAAGGTGGACCCTTGTTTTGACAACAAGGTGGGTTTTATTTTTCTCATTTTGTCTCCGAGTGTGTGTATGTTTTGTCATTATTGTCATTATTACTAAAAGGATTATTTGTATGCATAGTCGAAGGATTGTCTCTGGCGTTCACAATTAACAAGTAAACATGTTAAACAACAGGACGTATAAACAAGCACTGTCTACAGTAAGTAAAATGATGCCACAATCAAACACTGGCTCCAAGTCCAATCATGCCACCACATTGCCCGGCCCTCTTCAGTCCTGCTGTCCGCCTGTCATCCGCCTAGCAAACGAAAGCGATTAGAAAAGCCTTTCCTTTGAGTGAGTGAGTGTGTGTGTGTGTGTGTGTGTGTGTGTGTGTGTTGTGTGTGTGATGTGTGTGTGTGTGTTTGAGTGTGTGTGTGTGTGTGTTCTTACTGTATGTGTCCTAGTGCGTGCTTGTGTGTGAGTGTGTATGTGTGTGTGTTCACTGCATGTGTCTTAGCGTGTGCTTGTATATTTTTGGGTATGCGCTTGTGGGTGTGGGGAGATTTTCTCATTGGGAAAAATATCAACTGTTTGTGCCCTGCGTTTTGCCCAGGTGAGGATGGCGTTTTCTGACGAGAAGGTGATGCCAGGTGCTGAGACGAAGATTCACCTTCATGCTGCTGCAGGCTCCGTGTGTGGCATTGGTGTGGTGGACAAGAGTGTCAACATCTTGGGTGGGGATCACCAGATCACTCCTGCCAAGGTGGGTGTTGGCAACGTGTTTGTGGGTAGGTTTGTCTGTCAGTGTCAACATCTTGGGTGGGGATCACCAGATCACTCCTGCCAAGGTGGGTGTTGGCAACGTGTTTGTGGGTGGGTTTGTCTGTCAGTGTCAACATCTTGGGTGGGGATCACCAGATCACTCCCGCCAAGGTGGGTGTTGGCAACATGTTTGTGGGTGGGTTTGTCTGTCAGTGTCAGCATTTTGGGTGGGGACCACCAGATCACTCCTGCCAAGGTGGGTGTTGGCAACATGTGTTGGTGGGTGGGTTTGTCTGTCAGTGTAACATTTTTGCACTGGAGTGAATGGTAGACAAGAGAGAGAGAGAGAAAAAACAAATGTTTTGTTGAGGGTAATATGGATAATCTAACGGTGTGATTACGCGATGGTGTTCATGAAAAGAAGAAGAAATGAACGATGAATTTGGAAGAAGCCCCTCACCCTTCCACCACTATCCCAGCCCCCTTTGCCCCCCCCCCCCTCCCCCACCTTTTCCAAAAGAAAGAAATAAGCAATCTGAAGAGGCGTAAGTGTTCAGGGCAAACAAAAACAGTTTATCAGAAATGATTTTCTCCAAAGCTTGGTCATGTAATTTCAACTTTGGTAAACCTAGTTTTGATATCTTCATGTTTTCATCTCATTGAAACCAACATGAATTGAGATTTTAAGTAGTGAAAGGGCCATAGTATTGAGTTGTGGCCACTTACCTGTTCACAAATTCCAGTGCAATGTATTTGTTTTTTTGTTTTGTTTTTGTTTTTCCTATTCCCTCTAAGCTGGTTAAGTGGTTTACCCTCACGCTGCTTACTCTGGTTCTCTGTCCACGTCCTTACCTGCTGCAGCCCGTGCACCATCGATCACAAAAAGCAGGTGTCCAGTTGTTGTGAGGTAACCCACCAGAAATGACACTGCACTGCTGCCAAGTCAATTCAGTGGTGGTCCGTGGCACTTGCTCTGATCCACCATACACAGGACACCACCTGCTAAATCCCCCCCACGCCCCACCCCCAACCCCACCTTGCTTCCCTTCTGACGACAATACTAGCATAGTCGCACAGCCAGTGTGAGTGAACACCCCCCTGAGTGAACACCGCCCTCTGGAGAGTGCGACCACCTCTATCAACAACGGTTGCCATGATCTTGCTGATGCATGTGACCTTGAAACAGATCCACCAGGGACACGGATATGGAGAGGAGTTGAAAAGAAAAAATGAATTTTATGATGAGAGCAAGGCACGAAGGGTCACAGAATTTGAGATAAAATTTTATGTGCTGATCAACAAAGATAAGAATGATGAAGACCATTCTTATTCAGTCTGAGACTGCATGACAGGGTTCTGTTCTACACTTGATTTCATAATGTATTCTGGCATCAGCTAGGCCTCAAATGATCTAGACAGGGCTCTGTTCTGCACTTAATTTCATGATGTATTCTGGCATCATCTAGGCCTCAAATGATCCAGACACATGCAGCGTTGGTCAGAAAATTTGAGCAGCACTTTCAGAGACTGGTGTAGTAAGTGTATGAAGGTCGATGTGTGTGGTTCTAGTCACCTCAGTTTCGGCCATAGCGTACTGAACTCTGGGCACGGTCGGGTCAGGAAAGTCCCACGATGAACAGCTCTGACTGGAATTGTACCCACGACCTCCCAACCGGGAATCTGTGAGGCTAACCGTTTCATCGTGGCGGCTGGTAGCAATGATATTGTGAAGGAAACCAAAAGAAGCAGCTGGGTTTGTTGTGGTTTTCTTTCCCTTGTTGAAGCGAGTGCAGTCAATCGTTGTTTCCCTTTTATTCCTGTATCCATCGCAGAATGGTGAAATTTATGATCAAACTGTTTTTTTAACTTTGTACAATCTATAGGCAGAAAAATCGCCCAGCATTAAGTTCGTTGTATAGTATAATGACAGTAGATGCAAATGTAGTGTAACTGTTAGAAAGGATTCAGATCGTTTGTTTAGTTATTAAGATGGATTTTGATAATTTGTACATGGCTGAAAGATGCATTGTTTAGTTATTAAGATGGATTTTGATCATTTGTACATGGCTGAACGATGCATGTAAGTTCAAGTCTATGGCATTGAAATTAGTTATAGATGAGGGAACTGATGAATTCAGTTTGATGCAACCATGTATCCTTACATGGGGATCTTATGACTTACAGATGGGCTTTGGCCAAGTTTATTTCTTTGTCGTAAAACTTAAGCAAGAAAACCAGTGGGAAGATGACTGTTATAGCTGGCTGGAGGCTGTCCAGAGGGCCAGCAGAGTGTGTCCAGCTGTGTTCTTGCTGGCTGCTGGAGGTTTTGGTGGAAGTGACAGCGCAGGGAGAGGTGTTTCGCTGTCGCTGGGAGGGCTCCCACCTCTCTGCTGATTGGTTGAATTCCGAGTCATGTGAAAGTGAGAAGCAGCAAGAAAGTGTTTCAGAGAAGTAGTGGTAGGGGAAGGGGGGGGGGGGGGGGTGGGGGCATGGAGTGGGAAGGAGGAGGGGAGAAGAGGGTGGGTGACCGTGGGATCCATTGAGCACTGACTGTGTTTCTGATATGCTAGGAGCGGATGACACAAGTATTGTGAGATCTTGTGGGCCGTCGCCATGGTGTCTGTCCAGTTGAAGGCAGAACGTTGTCACGCTCTGACATCACATGTAGGAGGCACAAGTGGTCCTGGTCCTGGTTTGACAAAAAAACAGATGGTACATCACTCGATGCTCAGAGCTGCATCATGCTGCACCATTCTGAATGCAAGTTTTTGTAGGATAGAAAGAGGAGGGAGAGGGCATGTACCCTACTCTCCACAGAATGTGAGGGATTTTGTAGGGCATGTACCCTACTCTCCACAGAATTGAGGGATTTTGTAGGGCATGTACCCTACTCTCCACAGAATGTGAGGGATTTTGTAGGGCATGTACCCTACTCTCCACAGAATGTGAGGGATTTTGTAGGGCATGTACCCTACTCTCCACAGAATGTGAGGGATTTTGTAGGGCATGTACCCTACTCTCCACAGAATGTGAGGGATTTTGTAGGGCATGTACCCAACTCTCCACAGAATCTGAGAGATTTTGTTGGGGTTTTCCTTGATGGGAGTCCTGCATTGGGGCATCATGCAGCATGGTGACAGATGTGGAACTTGAGGAACAGACAGAGTGGAGTCTGGAGTGTCCAGTGTTCAGCCTGACTGTGATCATCATTGGGGCATCATGCAGCATGGTGACAGGTGTGGAACTTGAGGGACAGACGTGTGGAGTCTGGAGTGTCCGGTGTTCAGACAGTGTGGAGTCTGGAGTGTCCAGTGTTCAGTCTGGCCATGATCATCTGGACCTCTTGGAGAGGAGACCGTTGTCATTCTTTCTCTTGGGGATGGATGTCATTGAAGCCATCACGCTGGCCTTGGATCTTTTCTTTGGTGACATGCTTTCTCTTTGCTGAGGCAGCTGGCTCACCTTCCGGCCCAGTGTCTTGGCCTCCTGGTTTTCCAGTATACTGCAAAGGGAGGGTATCCATGAAATGACTATGCATTCACTTAACTCCCTTAAGACCACCAGGTCAAAATAATGAATGTGAAACGGCATGCGTTGTAGTGGAACTGAGTTGCACGTTATGTAGAAATGCGAGGAAACTTCACATTGTTAAGTCAGCTACAGTGAATATACTCTTGATGTGTTAAATTAGATGAAAATGGTGTTATTTTCTAATTTGCTTATTTAAATGATGTCAGGTGAAATCGGTTGAAATATGGGATTGATTGTTGCAGGTGTTTGAGAACCTGGCCAAGTACAGCCTGTCCACGCGGGGGCAATACAGATACAGCTACTTCAGGTCGGACTCCAACTACTGCAAGGACAGGATGTCCAAGTTGGGTCAGTCATGGCGACATTCTCTCTGTCTTGCCATCTGTCTGCCTGATTTCCCTCTCTTTCTTCCTCTCCCTCCCCACTCTCCCCGCTGTCTTTCTCTGTCTGTGCCTTTTTCTCATACTTTTCTTGTTCAAACAAACAAACAAACACGTTTTCTCATACTTTTCTTGTTCAAACAAACAAACAAACACGGTTTTTTTTCTCACTCTTTGACCCCCTCTCGCTCAGTGCTGAAGATTTGCAAAAGGATGTGAAAATAGAGGTTGTTTTTTTCAGTTTTAAGATTTAAGTGATCCACTGTTTTATTAATTTATGAGATGGTGAAATACTTAATGAATATACCAGTTACCACTTGCATTCAGTTCAGCTTTGTGATCCCTTCCTGCGTGTCATGGAGATTTACTGATGACCTTTTTTTTCTCTTCCTCACAGTTCACCACAGACTGGGTTGTTTCACACAGTTCTGGTTGTTAACACAGACTATTTTTTGTTTTGAAATTCATGTCTGTTCTCTCAGATTCTGTGACAGGTAAACACAAAACATGGTTAACAAGAACTAACTTGGTCAGGCCCCAGCCTTTTGTGTCCCAGTAATTTGTGTTCAGTGAACAATGCTGCATTCTGTTTTTCAACATTGTTGGTTTGTGACAATGACAGTCTTGTGGATGTCTAAGTAAAAAGAAAGCAAGCTGCCTAAAAATGCTGAGATTATACCTGCCAAAGGTGTAGAGACCATTCAGCTTCAGGTGGCTTCACCCCAACCCCTGACAAGGGGCTCAGCTGGTTGACCTGGCCAGGGAGCTGAAAGCAGCCGTCTTGACCCCAACTTTTCCTGCTTTTTTTCTTTGTCTTTTTTGTCTCATCTTCTGTGCCACCTCAGTGGCATTGCACTCACGCTGCTCATTCCCACCCCCTGTCCACAGCCACAGCTTGGCCCGACTTCCCGCAGCCCCAGCAATCCACAGGGAGCAGCCAGTGTCAAGTCGTCAAGAGGCAACCCACGGTAGGAGACACTGCACTGCTGCCGAGTCACTTCAGTGGTGTTCAGTGATGACTGTTCTGATCCGACATAAGCAGAACACCACCTACTAAGCCACCTATTGACAACAATAATTGCTGAGTCACAGAGCCAACATGAGAGTTCTCCCTGAGAAGGGCACCACCACGTTTGTCCAGCGAGAGCCCCCATGGATTTGCTGCTACACCAGTGACCCTGACGGAACCAAACCAAGACCATAGAGGTAGAGAGGACCTCAAAATAGAGGGCCACAGAAATTGAGACTTTTTTTAATGCTGATCAGTGAGAATGAGGGTAATGAAGACGATGCTACAGACTTCCATTCTGGTCCAAGACTGCTTGACAGGGCTGTACTCTACGCTTACTTTCATGATATATACCAGTACACCCGGCTTGAGAGATACAGACACCTGCAGTGTTGGTCAAGAAATTATAGGAACAGTCTCAGAGACACATCCATTGAGCGGATAAGACTCGACTGTATGGTCCCAGTCCTCCCAAGTGAGCTGGTAGCAAACTCAACTCTGGGTAGGAGCTGGTCAGAGCATAAAAATCCCACATGGCTCTGATGGGAATCAAACCCATGACCTCTCAGCCAGGAATCCGCAACGCTAACCACTTTGCCATGGTGGCCGGTAAATTTTCCTATTTGTTATTTCTGGCTTCACCCATGCCTGCGAAGTGCAAAGCTTGTGACTCAAACTTGACATTGGGTTGTGTTTCAAGAGGAGGAGGAGGATGAGGATGAATCAGAAGAGAAGGACGATGGGGAGGAGCCACCAAACCCAGAGAGGGTGTTTTCCTATCGTTCTTATTCCTCCAGTTATGTGGATGCCATTCAGGCCTTCAAGGTCAGTGGCCTTTGTGTTCTGCTGTGTGGGCTAGCTTAGGCCTTCATCTTGCTGGTTTTTCTGGTGTGTGTGTTTGTGTGTAAAAGTAAGTGATGCTGCTTATAGCCCAGGCGGTGTGTGTGTGTGTGCGTCTGAGTGTGTGTGTGTGTGTGTGTGTGTGTGTGTGTGTGTGTGTGTGTGTGTGTGTGCATGAATTCCTGTATTTTTTCAGACTTCTTTTTCTTAAACACAAACCAGGTCCTTCCCATAAGGTATCGAATCAAACACAGAGTACATTATACACTTTTCTTTTAGGGGATTGCTCTTAAAGAATCTGGAACGCATGTCTTCAACAAGAGATTGATTGGTTACAATCCAAAGATTTTGTTTTCATCTGAAAAGATTTACTGTCATTTGTGAACAGGTGTTAATCACATCCAGAGCAAAAAAATGAATCAGTTGAGGAGGAAATTGTTATAGAGAATGCAGGTACAATCTCAGGTACTTGCTCGTTCACACTAACACAGGTATATCCAGAGAGACTGAGAGGAGAAAGCAGTGAGTGTGTTTGTGTGTGTGTGTGTGTGTGTGTGTGTGTGTGTGTGTGTGTGTGAGAGAGAGAGAGAGAGAAACATTTTGGGAAGGGGTTGTGGGTGAAAGAGGACGGGAGGGGAGGGGGGGGAAGAAGTTAGAGTATTTTTGTTTGTGTGATATTGTATAAGGTAGGTTGGTTTGTTGCGAAAGTTGAAGAAATGTTCGCTTGATTAATTGATGTAGTAATTAAGTGGTCGGTTGATTGATGAACTGATGGTCCTCTGCAGCAAATGGGGATGTTGGTTCTCACCAACCTGGACGTGGAGACCAGACCATGCCGGTGGAGCTACCCTATCTACTATGGTGAGTGGAATCCGATGCTTGATGGTGCACCTGTTGGTCTGGTCTGTCTGTTATCGTGTATCTGTCTGTATGCATCAGCAAACGGGCGGTTTGTCTGATGGGAGATGGTGTGTGGGTGTAACCAGAGAGCTGTGATCTGTCATGGGTGCTTCACTTCTTTCTGTCTTCACTCTTTTATCCGTCAGCTTGTCTCTTTCTTCTTCTCTGATCCTGTGCACCTGTGTCTGTGAATGTGTGTCTGTGCATCCATGTATATGCTTGGGGGGTGGTGGGGTGTGTGTGTGTGTGTGTGTGTGTGTGTGTGTGTGTGTGTGTGGAGAGGCAGGTTATCTTTTCTTTTTCTTTCATTCCAGCCACTACCTCTCCAACCACCACCACCACCACCCCTCCGTGGCCTCCGCCTTTGGTTTTTTGTTTTGTTTGAGTTTTCTTGGTTTTGATTCTTATGTTTCGTTGGTGAATAGAAGGCAAGTCGAAAAAAGTGTTAATTTGGGGTTGGTGGGGGTTGATCTGTTTTCATCATTCCTCTGCTGGCTTTTCGGAAAGATTTCTGTTAATCTCTTTAGCTCTGTGTCTGTCAGACCATTGCTTTTATGCTGTTTTTTTTTTTCTTTTTTTCCTTTGCCTCTCAAAGTCTTTGTTGTTGCCTTTGTTTTTTTTTTTTGGTTAACTTTCTTTGTTTTTTTTTAACTTTAATTTTTTATCAAAAGTCTACACGTCCTGTAACCCCCAGTCTGTCTTTCCTGTTGTTACCTTTCTTTCCTTTGTCTTTTTCCAAATAAGGAATCTTTAATGCTTATGTATGTCTTTCATCTGTTTGTGTAATCTACACATGTTTCTGAGCTCCTTTTGCCATTCATTTTTGGGGTGAGAACACTAGGAGTTAAACTGTCGTAGTGCTGTTGCCTTTCAGTTATATTTTAGTCTGTCCTGTCCATCTTTCCTAGAGCCTGGAATTTTTTTTTCTTTTAGTTTATCTTATACATCTTTTTTAGTTTCTGCTACATGTCTTTCATTTCTTAATCTTAGTATTTCTATCCGTTTTAGTTGCTATTGCCTTTCTTTCATTTCATGTTTTATTCGAGTCTTTCTACCATTCTTAGTTGTGTTGCCTTTCTTTCATTTTTTTAGTCTATACATTTTTCTTTGCTGCTGCATTTTCCTTTGGAGCAGATCTGTGAATTTTTATCAGCAACATATCATTGCATAGATGTCTGTTAGGGGCATATTTCTCCTCTGTCAGTGTTGTTGATGTTGAAGTGTAAAAAACCGTTTCACATTTCTGTCTGCTCCAGTAGTTGATTGCTTTTCCCCATTCCATACCAAGATGCTGCATCTGTTCTGATTGAAGTTTCTTCTGGGAGTCCTGATCCTTCAACAGAAATGGCAGTGTTTCAGTTGTATTTTCTAATGGTGCTTCGCAGGTCGGCCCTGTTCTTTCTTCAGAAGGCTTGGATTAGCCTCTCCCCTGCCCCCCCCCCCCCCTTTCCCCCCCATTCATTCTGACTACCACATACACAGTCACACCCAGACTCATCCAGTCTCAGTCCCTGGGCTGGTAGATGTCTGGAGGAGACGCTGCACCGTTGCAGTCACTTCAGACGGTGTTCAAAGGTGCCTGTTGTCATGATGCGCCTTTCAGGCCCTGTGCTGATGCCATTAATTCCTGAGCTGGCGGGAGTGGGTATCTCTTTCCAGAGAGCCGCGCCAAAATCTGCACGACAGCCCCTGGTCTGACCAGTTCTGATGACCTTGACATGAACTCGCAAGAGTAGAGATGTGAAGAACAAATTGCAGTTGAGATCATCATGAGAGCAGGCTCTGAAGGGCCGCAGCCAGATTTCATCCATCTAATATGTGGAGCTGGCGAAAGTGTTGCCCAAACACTGCACACGCCCATGTTTTGTGTCTTGTTGATGCGTAGATTGAAATTAGTATGCATCAAGGATAGACTTGCTATGCAGTTGGGCTAATTGTAACGCTGTGCGATCATCGTCATATTGATACCCTGTGATCTCCAGTTCCATTGGCTGCTCATGCCATACTAATGTGGTGACCTCAGTGTTGTATTTCGTCATCCATGCCTGCAGCGAGTTTATCGAAATGTTCAGTGTCTGCAAGCTATAAGGCCTGCTCTTGGGTGGATGTGGCACGATCTGGATGAGGACTTGGATTACACCTTGCTTGTTTTCAGCCAGCATTCAGTCAGTACTGGCCCAGCTGGAAGGAGTTCATAAAGTAACATTCACTTTGTACCAGCCAGCTTACAGTGCAAGCACACTCTGCACTGGTCAGCTGCATCATTCCCTTCACTTCAGGGCACTCGTCTGACATGTCACTCAGAATGCATAGGGAAGGTGATAACACAGTGCCTTGTAAACACAGGCTGACGAGCTGCAAAGAGCACTTGTGGTACAGAACACCAAGCCATTCATTCCTGAATCAGAATATTATGCAATGATACAAAGAGCACTCGTGGTACAGAACACCAAGCCATTCATTCCTGAATCAGAATGTTAGGCAATGATACAAAGAGCACTCGTGGTACAGAACACCAAGCCATTCATTCCTGAATCAGAATGTTAGGCAATGATACAAAGAGCACTCGTGGTACAGAACACCAAGCCATTCATTCCTGAATCAGAATGTTAGGCAATGATACAAAGAGCACTCGTTTTAAAGCCGTCACAACATGAATGATACAAAGAGCACTCGTAGTACAGAACACCAAGCCATTCATTCCTGAATCAGAATGTTATGCAATGATACAAAGAGCACTCGTAGTACAGAACACCAAGCCATTCATTCCTGAATCAGAATGTTATGCAATGATACAAAGAGCACTCATGGTACAGAACACCAAGCCATTCATTCCTGAATCAGAATGTTATGCAATGATACAAAGAGCACTCATGGTACAGAACACCAAGCCATTCATCCCTAAATCAGAATGTTATGCAATGATACAAAGAGCACTCATAGTACAGAACACCAAGCCATTCATCCCTAAATCAGAATGTTATGCAATGATACAAAGAGCACTCATAGTACAGAACACCAAGCCATTCATTCCTAAATCAGAATGTTATGCAATGATACAAAGAGCACTCATAGTACAGAACACCAAGCCATTCATTCCTAAATCAGAATGTTATGCAATGATACAAAGAGCACTCATAGTACAGAACACCAAGCCATTCATCCCTGAATCAGAATGTTATGCAGTGATGCATATGAAAGCCAGCAGATCAAACTTTGTTTTGATACTGAACCAAACAGGGATGAATTTGACCAGCAAACCATGGTTTGGAGTGAAAGAGACAAAGAGTATTCGAGAAGATTAGTATGTGAGTTGATGTTCTACAGAGATACATTTCATCCGGTGATCAGGGCACAGGGTATGTTTGTTAGCTGCAAAGTAGCGACAGGTGCATTTTAGAAGCATACACAACACATAGGATATAATATACAGTAATAAAACATTTGAATGTTCTTGACTGTTCCATTGGAGGAGCTCAACGAAAATTCACAGTTGCTGCCTGTTTAACAGTGTATGGACAATGAATGCACTAGAAAACACTGAACAGGGAGTAAGAAGTTGCGAGATATGAAATAAGACATGTGGAAAACTGCACAGTTCAGCACTTTACCCATGTTGTGTACTCTGTGCACACTGAAGAAAAGGCTCACGAAGGGTGGGGGGGAGAGGCGCAAAAGCTGATGAAAAATTGGATTGACATCGCACAGAGGTTTCTGTGGAAGTTTTTCTGTAGAACTTTGACCACAAGCCCTGTGTAGGCTTATGTCACTGAGCATAAGTTGTTTTATCGGAAATGGTATGCTCGGTTCATTTCAGAATCATCGGTTTCAAGAACACTTTGCACGCACAATATTAAGATGCTATCGTGTGTCTGAGTCGGTGATAATGCAATGATGTATATTAAGTTTCAAAACGTATGTTGCAAACTTTTTAAGAAACCATTTTCTTTCTCTCCACACATTCCCAAAATATTTGACACACTGCATTCACTCTCAGTGCAGCAAAACAGGTGTGTACAGCTGACAGCTCCATTGTTCACTTCCTCACACTGTATGATGTAAAACACACTGTGAAAATCAACCAAAGAAAATCCATTTAACAAATGAATGCTGTTCACATGCAATGAATACTATCGCAAGTCCTGTACTGACTCTGTAAAAAAGTAGATAGTGCCTACAAAAACGTATGAAAACTAGCACCGCATTGTCCAGCACCAGTGGAAACACAGATACCGAACACTGGGCAGCGCTAACATGCTTGGGTTGGCGCTGGAAATTCAGACGGGGCTTTAGGACTGTGGCAGTGCTGTACTTGGTCGCAGAGGGAAAGAAGGAAAGACTTGAAAGTACCTGTGTCTAGGCCTTTATTTTTCAAGAGTCTGATGATGAGGCCCTCCCTGTTTGGATCAGATCATGCGTCACTGAATGCCACTGAAGTGACGTGGCAACATTGCAGCGTCTCCTTGGATGGCTTCCATCATGATGACCTGAAATGGAATCTACCTGTTGACCTTGACCATTGACACCCAGTCTATGACATTGGGGCTGGGTTTGGCCGAGTGTGACGGAGCAAAAACGAACAGCATTAGACTAATGACACGAAGAGAGCTGGCCAGTTGAGAGGGCAAAAACCAAACCAAAACAAAACCAACAACCGAAACAGCAACGAAGACAGTTGCTGTATATATTCACTCTTCCATTTAAACAAAAAAAAAATTTGACAAATTCTGTCATTGTTTGTGACAAAATTTGCTTCAGTTTTTAGTTAGCAGTTTCACATACTTTCCCAAAAAGTGTTGAATGTAAATATTCTGTATAGAAATATAAATTGAAAACTCTGAGCCATTTGAGCATATCAGGTAGTGTTTTGATTCCATTTTTAAATAGATATCGCGGAGGTAGCATTTTGTGAGTACTTTTGTTTTGGCTTTACTTCATTATTGCTATTTAGCGAAGGATTTGATGATCAATTTGATCATAGCTTACCTATGTGCAGTATTTTTTCTCCTGTTTCTGTTCTTGTTTATATTTAAGCCAACTGCTGACAGTGATTACTGGCATCTGTTTTCTGAACTGCTTTGATGAGCTGTCACCATCAGGCTGTAGCTGCTCAGCAGTTTCGTTTTGCCTTTTTGATCAAACACATGTATCGTTGTTATCCATGGCCCTTTCAGCTACATTTGACTTTCCTGCCAATTCAGCTTGATCTTTTTCCTCATTATCTGTAGCTTTGCAAAGCAAAGCAGTAGCATCTTCGCTACTCTGTGTGTGTGTGTGTGTGTGTGTGTGTGTGTGTGTGTGTGTGTGTGTGTGTGCAGTGTGCGTGCGCATGTGTGCGTGCGCATGTGTGCATGCGTTCATTTTTCATTTTAACATCTGTTCACTAGAAGTGATATGACTTACCTGAGGAGAGAAAGACGGGGTATGGGTGGGGATGGGCAAGGGGTGAGAGGGAGGGGGGGGGGGGGGGAGGCAGGAAAAGAAGAAAAAAGTATGTTTTGGAGTGGTGACGGGCAGGGGATAGGGGTGGGGGTTAAGGTGGGAGAGATGGGGATGGGGTGAGGGGGAGGGATAAACATTTGCCTGTAAGTGATGTTGGTCTGGAAACTTTCTCCATTTGTTGATTGAGGCAGACAGGCTGAAGTGTAATGAAGAAAACAGATATGAAGGAAGAGGAGAGGATGTGGGTGTCACATTAATGTAAGAAACAAATGAAGAGGAAAAACTGAGTGTGTACCAAAGGCCTTGAAAGTGTTTTCTTTATGAAAAAGAAATAAAGGTGGTTAGGACTTCACAGTGTGTGTGTGTGTGTGTGTGTGTGTGTGTGTGTGTGTGTGTGTGTGTGTGTGTGCATGCATGATGTCTCTGTGTGTTATTTGTATGTACTTGTTATTGTGCAAAATAATTTCAGTTTTTATTGTGGAAAAGTTATGCAAAATAGTGATAAACGTCTACATTACGGACTGTGTCAAGGATCTCTCTCTCATACACACACTCATGCACACACACATATCTATATATATGTGTGTGTCTGTCTGTATCTATCCATATATCGATTGATCAATATTTATATATATGTATGTACTGGACACTCCTGATTGAGATGGGAAGAAAATGAGATATCAAAAGAGAACATGGTTATTAAAGACTAGGTTGTTCATGAATGCTTTCTTTGCAGAGGATATTATGAAAGAACAGCAGTTACAGATTGATTGTTGTAATAAGAAATCTGTTCATCATTTGTGTAAAATGATATAAGGATGGAAAAGTATTGTCGAACATTGCTGTATTTATGTAGAAAGAAAAGCAAAATTGTACTACCAGCATTTTTTGTTGTTGTTATTCTGTTGTTTTTTTTTATGTTCCTTTTTGCTCTGTTACCAAGACAGTAATTGTTTTGGATGTGCATGTATCTATTATCTATCAGTCTGTTTCTCTTTCTAGGTATCTGTCTCTCTGTTTATCTGTCTATAAATCTATGTACCCATCTATCTATCCATCCATCCATCTATCTATTTATCGGTCTATCTATCCATCTATCTGCCTTCTTATTTATCTATTCATCTGTCTGTCTGTCTGTTTCTTTCTGTCAGACCATCTGTTTGCCCTTTTGTTGAATGTTTCTTGTAGTGATGTTCTTCTTCTGTCATCCATACCCACATTGTGTGAACAGATTAATTCAATGAAAGTGGGGTGCTTCTGTTTTGCATACATGCATGCATTTGTAAGGTACTGATTAATCTGTGCATGCATGTACATGTGTTCATGCATATGTGCGCGCGTGTTTCCCAATGCTTGCTGAAGAAGCCCCACAGAAAATGGCTTTGCCTGTAAAGCATGGAACAGATGTGCTGTCAGATTAATCTGAAGGGTCAGCTTGATGGGTGGCACCACGTGTGATGGAGTCAGGAGTGGTAATCTGTCTGCCATAAGGCATGAGCTGCTGCGTATGTCTGATAGAACGATGGAGTTATTCTCGCACAGCCTTATTTTTCTTTCTTTTTTTTTTTTTCCTCCTCACTACCTGAATGTTATTTTTTTTTTTTCTTTTTAAGTGTGTGTGTGTGTGTGTCTGTGTGTGCTTTTTGAGAATTGCATGTTTCACTTATTGAACCAAGCAGAAATAGTTTGTAATAGTTGTTAATAATTGTGTTGTTGTTTTTTTTTCTTCTATTTTTTTCAGTTTTCTTTTCTTCAGATTTTTGTTTTCAGAACACTTAACATAACTGCTATGTCACAGCTTGTCAGATTTATCTCCCATGAACGGAGAAAAACATGCTGAAATTTTTCACAGGGGTCATGAAATGTATCATTTGAGCTGTGTGGATGAGTCGGGGGGTTTACTGACGTATATTTAGCTTAACTGCTGAAAAGCTGATGCCATCAGGTTGTTGATGAAAAGACATGATATTCCAAATAGCAGAAGATTGTGTAGGAAAGAGCTGTGCTACTGATGATATGGTTGACATGTTTCATTGGGTTTTCAGGTCATCCCAGAAGAATTTTAGATTGGGCATCTGCAGATTGGTGGTTAATTAATAGGATTGGAACAGGGATAGAATATGATTCTTTAAATAGTTTACTTCAGACTGCAGAATCCTGGAAAACTTATGGAAATTGAAATTTGTTTTGAGAAAAGTAATCAAATATTCCATTACAAATTTTCCAATATGGTGAATATTTCTTGAGGGCTTCTGTCTATTGATCAATCTGTCCGTCTATCAGTCCACCTGTATTAGTAATTTTAAGCTTTCAAAGTGTAGAAGCGGCGTTTGTGACAGTCAGTAGTATGTCATAATGAAGATCAGAATCTTCTAACATCTTAAATAGTAAAATTTTCATTGTATAGAAAATTCTTTCCTTCAAGTGTGCATTCATATTTTAAAGTTATATATGAGTGTGTACGCAGTATGAAAAGCATTTAGTATTAATTGCCACCATGTTGATCTCATTGGGTCTCAGTAAATCTGATGTTCTTGAACTTGACTGAACATGGATTCAGAAATCTCTTCAGAGGACGTGTGCCTACAGACGCAGGTTCAGTTTGGCCCCACAGTGAGTTGACTGGGTTTTGCCAGAGAAAGTCTGAGGGCGGTTCCCTCATGGCTGAAGCTTGACCAGCTTCTGAAAGCAGTGTTGGCGGTTGTTTTGAATCATTACTGACTGTGCCTGTGCTTCTCATTGCCCACTTGCAGCCGTGCCCTTGGAGCGAGAGCTTGATGTGGAGTTGGTGGGAGGGGTCGCTGCACCACCGGACAAAGTACGAACCGACTTCCCAGAAACGTGGTTGTGGGACGTGATGGCTGTGGGGTAGGTGATACGCCTGTCAACCAGGCACAGCTCCCACTGTCAGTTAATGCCAACTCGCCAACTGGAAAGAAATGCAGAAATGAGAAACCCTGGAAAGAATTTCCGTGCGAAAAAAAAATGGGAAAGGAAAGGTTGGGTAGGGAGTGTGAGGGTGGGTGAGAAGAGGAGGGGTGAGGTGGAGGTGGGGGAGGACAGTGACAGTGTTACCTGTGGAGCACTGGTCATGGTTATAAATGGAAATGGATGACACTGATAGGAGATCTCGTGTTAACTTTTTTGCAAAACCTGTCTTGTGAGATCTAAAGAACTTTTTTTTTTTTTTTTTTTGCGAGAGCAATCAGTCACCGTTATTTTTGCTTTTGAAGGCAAAATAATGTCGTGCTCTGATGTTGTGCGCTGGCAAAGCTCTGCAAAAGTGAAAGAGATCGATGAAAGCTGTATGAACTAGTGGCCCTGGGTGTAGTCCAACCAAAAGTTGAGAATGCGCCGCCCAGCTCATCAGATTACACCATTTTGAATTTTACTGGGAGGGGAAGGGGGAGGGATAAGGCAGGCATGCTCCTGGGCCCCTGTAGAATTGAGGTATTTGTGCTTTTTCTTAGTGGGAACCCTGGTTTTGTCATCATCCAGTGTCTGAGGCTATGCCAAAGGGGTGGAGGAATGAATATGCGAGGAGGGTTGGAAAACCCTGTGTACAAGTGTATGACAATGGCCTGTTGATTGAGAGAGAGAGAGAGACTCAAGACTCGAGACTCAAATAGTTTATTCATAAAGGCCTTAGCCCCTTAGAATGGGGATATATATTATGATTCATGTCGCAGATTGACACTGACTTGATCATGTTACATAAACACTTCGCCTCTGGAATGCTAACAGTACTCTCATTTGATGATGACATTAACAAAACTAATTTAAAGAAACAAGGATTCTTGAAATATTTTTATGGTAGGAATAGGTCTGTGAGAGAGAGAGAGAGAGAGAGAGAGAGAGAGAGAGAGATAGAAAAAGCAACAACAAAAAGGTAAGTGCCAACATGACACAGACAAAAGAAGGGAGAGAAAACCGCAAGAACAAAACATTGATTATGACAAAGAAGGATCATCCCTGAAGATGGAATGTGGCTAACTTAACCCCTTCAGTGCCATGGTTTGTTTTGGTAGTTGCACCCTATTTGCCAAGCCATTTTGGGCTGCAGAGGGTAATAATTAACAACAAATTCTAGCATGGAAACTGTTGCCAGAAAGTGGACATAAGCTATACTTCTTGAAAAGGAAATTGAACAGGCTATCCGTTTATGACAGTTTTAGATACATTTGACATTTTGGTTAGCAATAAATTTAGCATAGATATGAGATAAATGAATTTCACATACTGTTGGAACATATGTTATAAAGGATTAGTAAAAAAACAGAAGAACAAAATCAGAAAAATGGGAAATGAAAAAGAAATGTTTCCCTACCTTTATGGAAGCAACAGTCCAGAATTGTAATCCAAAATTTCAGAATTGGACACACATTCTGTCCAGAATTCATCGTCCGCCATCTCGAAACCTTTGTCTCAAACTGCTAGAGGGGTACTATGAATAACGAGCTGCAATGACTTGGCGAAACCTGACTGGGTCTTGCCCCTCATGAATTTAATCAGGATACATTAAGCTTGCGTGCTGGTGCCTTTGGGAATTCCCAAACTTTAAAAGGGAAATGGGAAAAATTTTCAAATTACAATGATGTATGTATACGTTATTGGCAAGCATTGTAACACATTACAGAATGTACATGTACGTCATTGGCGCTGAAGAGGTTAACAAGAGACCAAAAAATGCTGTACACCCATGCAAACATTTTTCACCAATGGTGCAACTTCAGAATAGCAGTTCTAACTGGGGAACAAAAAGAGAAGAGAGAGAGAGAGAGAGAGAGAGAGGAGAATGTTGTATGTGTCCAGCAATGTTGCAACCAGCACATTACGTTGCAATAACCGGGTAAAGTGCTGGACAGCCCTTCACCCCAGCCGACCAGCTAGCTGGCCACCCAGCTTACTGTCCACTAATCCATGCATCAAAGCCACAACCATGTATCTCCATACATAAATCAGTTCAGAGACACATGGTTGTGGTATACTTGCTCAGACTCTGCCTCCTTCATATGAGACAGTCACAGGGTGTTTATTTCCACGCTTAGTATTTCAATTCAGATGTGAAAAAAAGAGAGAAAAAATCAGGGTGCATTCAAGAGGTACTTTGTTATGAACTAAAGCAGCAAAAGGGTTAATCAGGGTACATTGAAGACGTACTTTGTTATGAACCAAAGCAGCGAAAGGGTAAATCAGGGTACATTCAAGAGGTACTTTGTCATGAACTAAAGCAGCGAAAGGGTAAATCAGGGTACATTCAAGAGGTACTTTGAAGGCTAAATCAGGGTACGTTCAAGAGGTACTTTGTCATGAACTAAAGCAGTGAAAGGCTAAATCAGGGTATGTTCAAGAGGTACTTTGTTATGAACCAAAGCAGTGAAAGGCTAAATCAGGGTATGTTCAAGAGGTACTTTGTTATGAACTAAAGCAGTGAAAGGGTAAATCAGGGTACGTTCAAGAGGTACTTTGTTATGAACTAAAGCAGTGAAAGGCTAAATCAGGGTATGTTCAAGAGGTACTTTGTTATGAACCAAAGCAGTGAAAGGCTAAATCGGGGTACATTCAAGACGTACTTTGTTATGAACCAAAGCAGCGAAAGGGTAAATCAGGGTACGTTCAAGAGGTACTTTGTTATGAACCAAAGCAGTGAAAGGCTAAAACGGGGTACGTTCAAGAGGTACTTTGTTATGAACTAAAGCAGTGAAAGGGTAAATCAGGGTACATTCAAGAGGTACTTTGTTATGAACCAAAGCAGCGAAAGGGTAAATCAGGGTACATTCAAGAGGTACTTTGTTATGAACCAAAGCAGTGAAAGGCTAAATCAGGGTACGTTCAAGAGGTACTTTGTTATGAACTAAAGCAGTGAAAGGCTAAATCAGGGTATGTTCAAGAGGTACTTTGTTATGAACCAAAGCAGTGAAAGGGTAAATCGGGGTACATTCAAGAGGTACTTTGTTATGAACCAAAGCAGCGAAAGGGTAAATCAGGGTACATTCAAGAGGTACTTTGTTATGAACCAAAGCAGCGAAAAGGTAAATCTGTTATGCAGTTTCTCGATCACTACATTGTGTGCAGTTCTAATCATATCATTGTTGACCATAATTATCATTTTCAAGCGCAGGAGAAGCCTTTAAAGGTCTCGTCTTCCATGATTATTACACCAGTGATGGAATCGTTAACAACAGTGTTCATCTGATGAAAGGAGAAGTTGGACATTAAATAAACAAAAATTGATGAGATGAGATCCACGGGAGGATATAAAGCCAACAGTTCTACTTTTGATGTATCGCTGAACTTCAAATTCATCACATTCTTCAGTATACGTATCCTTACAATCCTGATCACTCTTCTAGTATGATTTTGATGCACCACTGTTCTTCTTCCCTTTTTTGTTTTTTTGTCATGTATTCTTGAGAATTCTGTAAAATTTACTAGTTGTCAGTGGCGCAAGCAATCTGTTAAGCTTACATATATCTGGCCTTTTTTTCTGGACATTTGTAGATCATATGTTACCTCAGATCTGTGTGCTTGATCAGGTACAGGCTGTGGAAAAGTTGTATACAGTCCTGTGTTCTTTCATAGATCCATGACATTTGTAGATCATATGTTACCTCAGATCTGTGTGCTTGATCAGGTACAGGCTGTGGAAAAGTTGTATACAGTCCTGTGTTCTTTCATAGTCCCATGACATTTGTAGATCATATGTTACCTCAGATCTGTGTGCTTATCAGGTACAGGCTGTGGAAAAGTTGTATACAGTCCTGTGTTCTTTCATATTCCCATGACCTTCAGTGTGGATGTTCAGTACAGCTACACCCGGGATGCTCTTGTCACAGCCACAGCTCTGACAATGCATGAGGAACTATGGATGTTAGATGGTCAATAGATGGTCCACAAGAGGAGACACTAGACTGAGGTGGTGGTGTTCAGTGCTCCTGTTCTGACCCACCATACATGGATCACCACCTAAGAAGCTTCTGCCAACAACAAAAACCACTTTGTGGTGGGGACAGATTGAGGGGTCAATTAGGGCCTGAAAGGTCACAATTTTATTTTTTGTTTTGTTTTGAATAAAAATGATGATCCCTGAGGATAATCAAGATAATGCCATTGAGTTCGACTTTGGTCCGAGACTCTGTGACAAGGCTGTCATCTACATCTCTTTTAATAATGTATCCTGCATCAGTTGGGCATGAGAGATAGGACATCTGTAGTGTGTTGTTCAGGAAATCTGAGACCATCAGGAACCGTACAGTCCATGAAATGGATGTAAATGGAGCGTGTAGTTTCAGGCTTTCTGTCTTCAGGATGGATTAGGATGGTCCCCATACACTGCTAGTAAGGGGTTTTATATTTTTATTTCCCTGATTTTTCATTCCCATTTTCTTTCTTCCCTCATACCCTCACCCCTCCCCTCTTTTTTTTTTTTATCTTAAATCTTTGTCAGGTCATTAATGTAGTGATGGAGGAATTGTTAGCCTGTGCTTGTTTTCCCGCGCTGCTGAATTGTTCTGAATACTACAATACAAAGTTTTCACACCTCCAAATTCTGGGAAAAAGGGAAAAAAAGATAGTATTTCTGGCATGGTTTCTTCTGAGGTTCCTGTGTATGAGCTTGTGTACTGTCATGACTTGCGCTTCCAGCATTTCTCATTTCTGATGCTGACAGTTGCGGGAAGGAACTGGGAAGAGAGGGAGGGTAGAACCAGTTCATGTCTTTTCATTTAAACAAACTTAAATCTCCTCCAATGCTGCTGCTGTAGATATGCACAGTTATGCATGTATTTGCCTTCATGGTGTGTGACATAGAAATGCTGGGGCTTACATCCCAAGCATGCATCCCATGAATGTCAGTCTGCAGAATCTGTGTTGTGGCTGTAGCGTCTGTGTCGTGGCTGTAGCGTTTGTGTCTTGGCTTTACTATATGTCCCTTGGCTGTAGTATGTGTCTTAGCTGTAGCACCCATGTCCTGGCTTTGGTTTCAGTGTTTTGGCTGTAGTATGTGTCTTGGCTGTAGCACCCATGTCCTGGCTTTGGTTTCAGTGTTTTGGCTGTAGTATGTGTCTTGGCTGTAGCACCCATGTCCTGGCTTTGGTTTCAGTGTTTTGGCTGTAGTATGTGTCTTGGCTGTAGCACCCATGTCCTGGCTTTGGTTTCAGTGTTTTGGCTGTAGTATGTGTGTCTTGGCTGTAGCACCCATGTCCTGGCTTTGGTTTCAGTGTTTTGGCTGCCTGTGCAGAACTGTTCAAACAGGGCGGAAAATGGTTGCTTTTTAGTTTGGCTGTTGGCTTAGGCAGGCATGTTGTGATATAATTTTGAATTTTAGGTTTCAGACAGTACAAATGACTTTTAGTATGTCTAATACAGAGTGCAGTAGGGAAAAAAGGAGAAGCATACATGCGCACAAGCAGTCAACCTTGGCAGTAAAGTAAAACAATGGGAGAGCTCTTGTTTACAAGATAACTGGCAGGGAGACTTGGACACAGCAGGTAGATGGGAATTCCAAGTTTGAACGATGCAGAAAAAGATTTCATTTTGAAATATTGTTGTTGCTGACAAATGGAAGAGATTGAGTGTTGTTTAGGTGCCTTTTACTGGAGCTGAGAGTAACATATGGACCTGGCTGAGTATCGGTATAGCTGTTCAGGATCATGTGGAGCATTACAAGTGGGTCTCTGGCTTCCAAAATGTTCCGCTTTGATATTCTGTGGTTTGGAAGGTATGCTGCTATCATATCTGTTGTTCTTGGTGATGTTGTGTGGGGCTCTTATTTGTATTTGCTTGACCTGATAGACTGAATTGTCTGTGTAGAGGTATGAGAATGAATTGGAATACCCTATATGTGATCTAATTGGTGTGAAGATTCATTCCAGGTTGGCTGTTGCTTTCTGATTGGCAGTTTTCATACTCATTTGAAGAAGCCTGGTGTACTTTTCTCGTTCTTGAGATGCTGTTTACATAGTTGTTGAAAGCGCGTTTTGTGCTCTCATGGTGTTTTTCAGTTAGCAAGCCATGCTAGAAGTGCTTTTCAGTCTCTGTGCATATGTGACTGCTAGCGTTTATTATTCAGGATTTTTAGCCAAGAATACAATTATAATACTCATTTTTAGCCAAGAACACAGTGATAATACTCATTTTTAGCCAAGAATACAGCGATAATACCGATTTTTTTAAATGAAAAAAGCGGCGGTTAAGGAGAAAGTTAGGATGGTGTCAGCCTGGATGATGGGACTTGAATGATAATTATGCAGCCACAGAGGTTGAAGGGTTAAAAATCATGAGACATTTGTTGATCAGATGTTACCTCAGATCTCGGTCCTTGATCAGGTACAAACCAGAGAAAAGTTTTTCTCTCTCCTGTCTTCAGTGTTGCCTGTACAGGACGTTTGTCTGTCTCGACTGCACCCAGTTGGATGGTCATGAACTGAAAACGATGGGGATACATACCCCTGCCAGGGCAGCTATGGTGCTGGATGTCTGAAGAGCCTGTCTAGCACCATACATACCCCTGCCAGGGCAGCTATGGTGCTGGATGTCTGAAGAGCCTGTCTAGCACCATACATACCCCTGCCAGGGCAGCTATGGTGCTGGATGTCTGAAGAGCCTGTCTAGCACCATACATACTACTACTGGTGGACATTCTTTCATTTATCAAGGGAGATAACAGAAGATGACTCCACAGTATTCACAGTGCAAACACAACTGACAATTGAAAGTTTGGATAATGTTTTCAAATCCACACAAGCCTTTAGAGGTTTTACACTTCTGCTAGTGGTGGCCAAAAAGAAGAAACCATTTTTTTGCTGATACACACAGGCTAATCTTTTCACCCTCACTTGTAGCTACCAAAAGATTGAGAAGCTTCATGGGTGTATTCCATGTGGTGCACCACTCACAATGAAGCGTGTGGTTTTAAGGTGTAAGGACTTGGATATCAGACAGAAGCATTCTACAGCAGACTCCAGGAAAACCTTGTTCAGAGATGTTCAGCCAGTTTTGATTGTTGAGTTGCTGAAAGAGATAAACATTTTTATTGGATATAAGACTTTATAGAAGAATGATTTATAAGTAATTTTTGTGTGTTTGAAAAGAAAAGGTTTAATTATGATTATGAATTTTTTCAATGGCTGTGTAAGGAATTGACTGACAAGATCATAGCCCTGATATGCACCTTCTTGGTCAGCTGGGCAGGAGACAAGAGTTGAATTTACACAGTTAGGATTAGGTTAGGGTTAGGTTAGGTTAAGGTCAACTTAGGGTTAGGGTAATGCATTTTGAAGTTGGACATTCTTCAGTTTTTCTTCACAAAAGTTATCAGCTCCTATCTATATAAATGCACTGACATATGTACTGAGCTGCTGCCTGGTTAAAGTGGTGCTGCGTTTCTCGTCGTTCTGAAGCATTTATTCCTAAACACCAGGGTATCTTTGGCTTGTTGTATACTGTCGGGGACTATTCTGTTGATTTGTTATCTTCACTGAGAGGCTTGGTATAGCTGGGAGGAACCTCATGTAGCCGAACCTCATGTTGAGACCTATGGTGAGCGGCGGCCATGGCCCTTCTTCAGTATGGTGCAGGAGTCTCCACATGGTCTGTTTCTTCCAGGATTGTCTGTACGATGGGATGTCTTCACATGGTCTGTTTCTTCCAGGATTGTCTGTATGATGGGATGTCTCCACATGGTCTGTTTCTTCCAGGATTGTCTGTACGATGGGATGTCTCCACATGGTCTGTTTCTTCCAGGATTGTCTGTATGAAGGGATGTCTTCACATGGTCTGTTTCTTCCAGGATTGTCTGTACGATGGGATGTCTTCACATGGTCTGTTTCTTCCAGGATTGTCTGTACGATGGGATGCTGACGGCTGCTCGTTGATCAGTTGATTCATAATTTTTTTTTTTTTTTTTTTTTTTTTGTGAACCTACTTTCAGTTCCATTGTGTATGTTCTTGATAGTTAAGTGTCGTTCACCTGCTTGTACAAAGGCCTTTTTCTTTGTCAGATAGATTACAATGGAACACTCACAAGTAGGTATGAAAATGAAGTTCTAAAGTATTTCCAGCAGTCTATTATTTTGCCAGCAGATGTTGAACAACATTTGTGTGTAAATAAGTGGGCTTTAAGTGAAATGTCAATGAAGTGCAGTGAACACGCACCACAAATGAACCACTGAATGTGTACATTGATTAAAGTTAGGCAGCAGATGAGTTCACTACAAACAGATACAGACACCAAAATTTAACTTACTGTTCATTGAATGAGGATAACAATGTACACATAGTTCAGCTAATACTGCGTTTAAAAAATAAATAAACCAATCGATTGATTTTAGGTATTCATATGAAAGCTTGATTGTAGGTAACTGTATGAAATAAAATACAAGAATAAACAAACCATAGGATGCCGAAGTATAGAAGTGACTACCCAGATCTGCATGTTCTGCCCTGGCCTTATGTGCGGTGATCCCATGATTGGCCAGAAGCTATGCCGTTGCGGCCAATGGTCGGAGGCTTGCCGGGCCCGGCCGGGCCAGATAGTGTCCTCAGACGTCCCATGGCGTCTCGTCGACAGGGGGGTCCCAGCGAAAAGGAACAAACTCGTTCCCACTTCCCCGAGACTTGGCTGTGGGACCTGCAGATGATCGGGTAGGTGATGTCTTGGGGTGTATGATGCCTAGGTAGGTGATGTCTTGGGGCGTATGATGCTGGTAGGTGATGATCTTGGGGTGTATGATGCCTGGGTAGGTGATGTCTTGGGGCGTATGATGCCTGGGTAGGTGATGTCTTGGGGCGTATGATGCCTGGGTAGGTGATGTCTTGGGGCGTATGATGCCTGGTGGTAGGTGATGTCTTTGGGGCGTATGATGCCTGGGTAGGTGATGGCTTGGGGCGTATGATGCCTGGGTAGGTGATGGCTTGGTGTGTATGATGCCTGGGTAGGTGATGGCTTGGGGTGTATGATGCCTGGGTAGGTGATGGCTTGGGGCGTATGATGCCTGGGTAGGTGATGGTTGGGGCGTATGATGCCTGGGTAGGTGATGGCTTGGGGCGTATGATGCCTGGGTAGGTGATGGCTTGGGGCGTATGATGCCTGGGTAGGTGATGGCTTGGGGTGTATGATGCCTGGGTAGGTGATGGCTTGGGGCGTATGATGCCTGGGTAGGTGATGACTTGGGGCGTATGATGCCTGGGTAGGTGATGTCTTGGGGTGTATGATGCCTGGGTAGGTGATGTCTTGGGGTGTACCTGTAACTTATGATGCCTGGGTAGGTGATGTCTTGGGGTGTACCTTTAACTTGTGATGCCTGGGTAGGTGATGTCTTGGGGTGTATGATGCCTGGGTAGGTGATGTCTTGGGGTGTATGATGCCTGGGTAGGTGATGTCTTGGGGCATACCTGTAACTTATGATGCCAGGGTAGATGATGTCTTGGGATGTACCTATAACGTAGGATGCCTCGGTAGGTGATGTCTTGGGGCGTACCTGTAACTTAGGATGCCTGGGTAGGTGATGTCTTGGGGCGTACCTTTAACTTATGATGCCTGGGTAGGTGATGTCTTGAGGTGTACCTTTAACTTATGATGCCTGGGTAGGTGATGTCTTGGGGCGTACCTTTAACTTATGATGCCTGGGTAGGTGATGTCTTGGGGCGTACCTGTAACTTACGATGCTTGGGTAGGTGATGTCTTGGGATGTACCTTTAACTTATGATGCCTGGGTAGGTGATGTCTTGGGATGTACCTTTAACTTATGATGCCTGGGTAGGTGATGTCTTGGGGCATACCTGTAACTTATGATGCCTGGGTAGGTGATGTCTTGGGGCGTACCTGTAACTTATGATGCCTGGGTAAGTCATGTCTTGGGGCGTACTTCTATGTAATGATGCCTGGGTAGGTGATGTCTTGTGGGGAGCATTTTAACTTATGGTTCCTCTTGGACTTCAGTTCTTTGATGGGTCAATCATTTTGTTGGAAGAAGTGTGTAAAACCATCGGCATTGAAGAAGAGGAGCACACCCTGAACTGGTTGAAATTTGGCTGCATGAGTGAAAGGGACTTAACTTGCTTGATAATTGTAACCGCAGTTTCATCCCAGCGAGCAGTCATCAGTAGAAACTCTCTAGTCTGTAAATCAGAGAAGGATTTACCCTGAACTGGTTGAAATTTGGCTGCATGAGTGAAAAGGACTTAACTTGCTTGATAATTGTAACCGCAGTTTCATCCCAGCGAGCAGCCGTCAAGAGAAACTCTAGTCAGTAAATCAGAGAAGGATTGGGGCTTATTTAATCAAATTAATTAAAAATGAAAAAGAAAGTAAATAGAAGAAAGAAAAGCAGTTTGCATAGGGCAGATGCTCGAACATAGAGAAGAATTATTAAAGGAAGTAGTGTTGAAGATTAAGCTTCATGTTGTAATTGTGTTTACGGAGATAAGCACTTCACCAGACAACACAGAGGATGTGAGTAGAATTAATGAAACCACTGTGCAAACATTTAGTGTTGAAGATTAAGCTTCATGTTGTAATTGTTTTTACGGAGATAAGCACTTCACCAGTAACAAAGAGGATGTGAGTAGAATTAATGAAACCACTGTGCAAACATTTCTGCTCCTTCATAACCTTAATTCCAGTTTAGGTGGTGAAAAAACAATTGGAAATCAGTTTCTGTTTGAACTTGTGGAACATGAGTTAGAACAAAGTTTAAAGCACAGCACCGGTCTTGGTTCTGTGTGCAGGAAAATGGAGTAGGCTACAGTGATAGCATTTACCCTTGTGTGCAGGAAAATGGAGTAGGCTACAGTGATAGCATTGACCCTTGTGTGCAGGAAAATGGAGTAGGCTACAGTGATAGCATTGACCCTTGTGTGCAGGAAAATGGAGTAGGCTACAGTGATAGCATTGACCCTTGTGTGCAGGAAAATGGAGTAGGCTACAGTGATAGCATTGACCCTTTCGCTGCAATGTCCACACAGTGTTTGTGGTGAAGCAGGAATCAAAATGTTCAGCTTAGCTCACACTGATCCACACCTTCTCTCAGCTGCCACATTTTTCTGTAGATCTAATGCACATGTTATAAAGATGTGCGTGTGTGTGTGTGTAAAATAGGGTATGGAGGGTGTGGATGGAAAACCAACTCAGGCTAACAATTCTTCTGTCGGAAAAAGTGATTTGGCAAAGATTTTAGAAAAAAAAAAAAAGAAGGGGGTGGGGGGAGGGGCTTAATATTGAGGGGGCGGAGTGGGTGCTGTGAAAGAAAGTAGGAATGTAAAAGAAAGCAGTAGAATGTCAGTATCGGAGTTCTTCACCAGCAGCATATGAGGACCATGGACATGATATGGTGTCCATGTTATTGGGGATGATGTGTACATTATGAATACAAAACTAACCATTTTATGTATTTGTGACGAATGTGCTCAGTGGCTCGTTCAGCCTGAAACGGGAGTGCATACATGCAGTACAAGTGAAGAATTCCGTCTAATCCACCAAATTGTCTGCTCAAGGAGGTTTTTGAACCGAAGAGTTTTTCTGCCTTTCTTCCTCTTTCCCCTGTCCCCGTCCCTTCCTCATGCTTCCTTTCTCTTGCCCTCTCCCTGTTTCTCCTGTCTGTCTCTCCCCCCCCCCCCCCCCCCCCCCCCCGTCTTCCAACCACTGTCTTCCTCGCATCCTCCCTCCCTCTTATCTCCATCTGAAGCCGCTGCGTTCCACCCTCACTCTCACATAATGGACGCAGCTCACATACATAGAAAGTCACTAGCAACATAATCATCTGTGTGCTTTCTCTCCCCTGCTCTGTCTGTCTCTGTGTCTGTCTGTCTCTGTGTCTGTCTGTCTGTCTGTCTGTCTGTCTCTCTCTCTCTCTCTCTCTCTGTACAGTCTATAAGCACACACAGTGATATACATCCTAAATAGGTCCATGTGGTTATGGTCATTGAAGTCATTGTTAATGTTGAATCAGCTCAGAGAGAATTTCCATTCGACCCATAGAATTTCATGAACTTCCTGAACTGATGTGTCAGCTAGACAAAACAGTAAAAATATTTCAGACAATGTTTTTCTTACGTGTGAAGTGACGTAGCATGTCACTAGTTTTAAACTCGGTGACTGTAATCACCTTGCAGAGAGAGCGGAAATCTGGAGTATCCCGTCACGGTGCCGCACACCATCACGCAGTGGGTGGGCAACTCTCTCTGCATCAACGACCAAGCCGGGTTCGGCCTGTCCCCCATCACCTCCATCATCACCTTCCAGCCCTTCTTCCTGGCCTTCAACCTCCCGTACAATGCGGTGCGGGGTGAAAGGCTACCCATCACCGTCACCGTCTACAACTACTTGGACAAATGTTTGCATGTAGGTAGCGAGTGTAGCAGCCTGGGTGGGTGGCTGGGTGGTGGTGATGGTGGTTGAATGGAGGGATGGATTGTCTTGTCCTTGGCATGGACATCCAGGTTTTTATTGGACAAAAGAAAAAGGTGAAAAAAAAAGGGTGTGTGTGTCGTGCTGAACTTACGCAATGCACTCTCCTCTGGGGAAGCAGCCCAAATTTGACATTGAGAAATTTGTGGTGATGATGAATCTAAACAATTTAGTTCAGTACAATAGTACAGTAATAAACAATACAGCAATAGAGGGTGTAATGCAACACACACACACATGCACGCGCACACACACACATGTACACGCACACGCACACACTCACACACACTCTCTCTCTCGCAAACCAGTGCAATAGAATACAATACAATGCCTGTTTCTATTGCAGTATGTTCAGAGAGTTCATTTCACGTAACTTCAGAATGGAAGTTCAAAATGTTCTTTGCATACGAATGCATTTAAAATGGTCTCCATGTTGGACAAGATTTTATCTTTGGGAAGTCTTGATTATGTACGATTCACCAGTTGCAGTGTCTGGTGTGACATGTGCTGATTATGTACGATTCGCCAGTTGCAGTGTCTGGTGTGACATGTGCTGATTATGTACGATTCACCAGTTGCAGTGTCTGGTGTGACATGTGCTGATTATGTACGATTCACCAGTGCAGTGTCTGGTGTGACACGTGCTGATTATGTATGATTCACCAGTGGCAGTGTCTGGTGTGACATGTGCTGATTATGTACGATTCACCAGTGCAGTGTCTGGTGTGACGTGCTGATTATGTACGATTCACCAGTTGCGGCGTCTGGTGTGACACATGGTGAAAATGTACGATTCACCAGTTGCAGTGTCTGGTGTGACATGTGCTGATTATGTACGATTCGCCAGTTGCAGTGTCTGGTGTGACATGTGCTGATTATGTACGATTCACCAGTTGCAGTGTCTGGTGTGACATGTGCTGATTATGTATGATTCGCCAGTGGCAGTGTCTGGTGTGACACGTGCTGATTATGTATGATTCACCAGTGGCAGTGTCTGGTGTGACATGTGCTCATTATGTACGATTCACCAGTGGCAGTGTCTGGTGTGACGTGCTGATTATGTACGATTCACCAGTTGCGGCGTCTGGTGTGACACATGGTGAAAATGTACGATTCACCAGTTGCAGTGTCTGGTGTGACATGTGCTGATTATGTACGATTCACCAGTGGCAGTGTCTGGTGTGACACGTGCTGATTATGTACGATTCACCAGGTAGCGTCTGGTGTGACGTGCTGATTATGTACGATTCACCAGTTGCAGTGTCTGGTGTGACATGTGCTGATTATGTACGATTCACCAGTTGCAATGTCTGGTGTGACACGTGCTGATTATGTACGATTCACCAGTGGCAGTGTCTAGTGTGACGCGTGTCTGGTGTGACACATGCTGTATCCCCTCTGGTGGGTTGGCTGTGGTGACCAGGCGTTGAGAGCTGATGAACTGCTGACAGTGGGACTTGGGGTGGCATTGCGACAGGATGAATATAGTTGTGGTTGTGTGTGGATCAGAGGGAAAGAGACAGGATGAACATATTTGTGATTGTGTGTGGATCAGAGGGAAAGAGACAGGATGAACATAGTTGTGGTTGTATATGGATCAGAGGGAAAGAGACAGGATGAACATAGTTGTGGTTGTGTGTGGATCAGAGGGAAAGAGACAGGATGAACATATTTGTGGTTGTGTGTGGATTAGAGGGAAAGAGACAGGATGAACATATTTGTGATTGTGTGTGGATCAGAGGGAAAGAGACAGGATGAACATAGTTGTGGTTGTGTGTGGATCAGAGGGAAAGAGACAGGATGAACATAGTTGTGGTTGTGTGTGGATCAGAGGGAAAGAGACAGGATGAACATATTTGTGGTTGTGTGTGGATCAGAGGGAAAGAGACAGGATGAACATAGTTGTGGTTGTGTGTGGATCAGAGGAAAGAGACAGATGAACATAGTTGTGGTTGATATGGATCAGAGGGAAAGAGACAGGATGAACATAGTTGTGGTTGTGTGTGGATCAGAGGGAAAGAGACAGGATGAACATAGTTGTGGTTGTATATGGATCAGAGGGAAAGAGACAGGATGAACATATTTGTGGTTGTGTGTGGATCAGAGGGAAAGAGACAGGATGAACATAGTTGTGGTTGTGTGTGGATCAGAGGGAAAGAGACAGGATGAACATATTTGTGGTTGTGTGTGGATCAGAGGGAAAGAGACAGGATGAACATAGTTGTGATTGTGTGTGGATCAGAGGGAAAGAGACAGGATGAACATAGTTGTGGTTGTGTGTGGATCAGAGGGAAAGAGACAGGATGAACATATTTGTGGTTGTGTGTGGATCAGAGGGAAAGAGACAGGATGAACATAGTTGTGGTTGTGTGTGGATCAGAGGGAAAGAGACAGGATGAACATAGTTGTGGTTGTGTGTGGATCAGAGGGAAAGAGACAGGATGAACATAGTTGTGGTTGTGTGTGGATCAGAGGGAAAGAGACAGGATGAACATAGTTGTGGTTGTATATGGATCAGAGGGAAAGAGACAGGATGAACATATTTGTGGTTGTGTGTGGATCAGAGGGAAAGAGACAGGATGAACATAGTCGTGGTTGTGTGTGGATCAGAGGGAAAGAGACAGGATGAACATAGTCGTGGTTGTGTGTGGATCAGAGGGAAAGAGACAGGGATGAACATAGTCATGGTTGTGTGTGGATCAGAGGGAAAGAGCATGAGAGGTCATCAAGGATGAATTTGTTAAAAAAAAAAAAAAGATTAAAAAAGGTCTGTTGTCACTTTGTAACCGTTTGATGTGAGCTGTTTTACCTTGTCTTTTCCCCATGATCCTGTTTCAGAATGTAATGTTATTGACATGACAGTCCCTGCTGGTGTATCAGTACATGTCCCTGATGTAGGTGTGGTATGTGTTGAGTCGCGGAGGTTGGATTATTGATGAATGGTTCATTGCACACTCTGAAGGAAAGCCCCTAGGTTTGTGAAAGGAACCTTGCTTTGTCGCAGTTTAAGTACCCAGTGCGGTCAACATGGTGCTCATCAGAGTAGGTTTGAACAAGCATTTTGTTTTTTTTCCCCATCACCAGTCACTTTTTTAGCTGCACTCACGTCATTGGAGGGTAAAAGCCTGTTTTAACAGTGAAACATTTCTGTAAATTTTTTTTTTTCTGAAATGAGATTACTACTCTGCAATTTTTCATTGAAACATTTTTTTCTTTCTTTTTTTTTTTTTTTTATTGACCTTCCAGTAGAGACTGCCTCCCTTTGAAAATTTCTCTGTGTGTACATTTTGTTTGTTTTTCATTTGAGTCCTTGTGCTTGAGTTACCTCTCTGCAAAGACTGCCGCAGAAGCCCACAGTCTGTTAGGGATTTCTGTAGGTAGTTGTGGAGAATTCGTTTCACCACTCCCTTCTTCCTCCAGCCTGCATAGGATAGTGAATTCAAATCATGGAGTTCAGCACTCCAGAAAGCATTCTATCATTTGTTCCTTCTTTCTTCACTCGTTCCTTTTAATGGTGTGGAACCAGATGATGCTGATGGTGGACGGCATGAAGGGGTTCAAAGTTCACGGAGTGGGTCTGAACCGGGAGCCGTTCTGTCTGTGTGGGGGACAGTCCAAGACCAGGAAGTTCTACATCACCGCCCAGGACATTGGCCATCTGCCCATCTTCGCTCGGGTGAGTGCCAGTGGCCTGAGGGAATACAAACATCTTTGGGTTTTTTTTCTTTTTCTTTCCTTTTTTCTTTTGCCGTTGTTGTTGAGATTTTCACATATATATAATGAGCATATCCATGCATGACATACATAGAAATTCTTTTCTTTTTTTTTGTATATAGTCCAAATAAGTTATGCAACTATGTTAACCAGCATACTTAAATCCCATGCATTAATACATGTTAGCACATATTCAGATTGAACAGATGTACATACATTGATGCATACACATACACATACACCCTCCCCCAAACATACATAACATACACGGATACATATGGAGATATGTTTGACACACATGCTTTTTTTGGGGGGGACAGTGCCCTTTTTCAGTTTAAAAGAAAAGAAATCTAGTTTGCTTGAAAATCAATATTTGTATGGAACATTGAGCCATTTGTTCCACTTGAAACATGTCCACGATGTGTTCAGTTTCAACAAAAATGGCTTGATAGGGGAACCAGCGTTTTTCAAATTCTTCAATTTTGCCTTTAACAGAAAAGGATGCTTCTTCTGTTTTATATCTGTATCTTAAATGATATAAGAATGTCTGTACAGAGGGCAGAATACTCTGCAGCCGACAGTCATATCTATAAAACTTGGCCAAAAATATAATATATTAAAACAAGGACTTTGTAAATATCCTGGGCTTCACCAAACATCATTGATTTCACCAGCCGCCGTGGCGAAGTGGTTAGCGTCGCGGACTCCCAGCTGGGAGGTCGTGGGTTCGAATCCCATCAGAGTCATGTGAGTTTTTCTGCCCTGACCGGCTCCTACCCAGAGTTGAGTTTGCTGCGGACTCAGTTGGGAAGACTGGGACCACACAGTCGAGTTTCATCCACTTATTGGATGCGTTTCTGAGAGTGTTGCTCAAATTTCCTGACCAACACTGCAGGTGCCTGTATCTCTCAGGCCTGGTTGACACCGGGATATATTATGAAAGGAAGCGTGGAGTACAGCCCTGTCATGTAGTCTCAGACCAAAATGGAAATCCGTAGCATCATCTAAATCATCCTCATTCTCATCGATCAGCATAAAAAAAAAAATGTCTCAAATTCTGTGGCCCTTCATGCCCTGCTCTCATGGTGACCTCAGTTTTGATATCCTCTCCACGTCTGTGGTCTTGGTTTGGTTCCGTCAGGGTCACCGGTATCGGCGAGTCCATGGGGGCTGTCATTGGACGGACGTGGTGGCGCCCTCCGGAGGGAGAGCTCACTCACACCGGTTCCGTGACTAAGCAATTATTGTCGTCAGTAGGGGGCTTAGTAGGTGGCGTCCTGCATATGTTAGATCAGAACAGGCGCCACTGAACACCACCGAAGTGACTCCGCAGCAGTGCAGTGTCTTCTCTGATGGGTTGCCTCTTGACGACTTGATATTGACTGCTCCCTGTGGATTGCTGGTGATGGGGCTGCGGCGGGGCCGACTGGGCTGTGGCTGTGGACGGGGTGTCGGAATGTGCGGCGTGGGTGCACTGCCTCTGAGGTGGCGCAGAGGTTGGGACAGCAAAAAAACAAAAACAAAACAAACAAACAAAAAAGAAAAACATCATTGATTTCTCCCCAAATACAAGATTTTCATACTGTGTACTTTTCTTCCTTATTAGCATCATTAACTCTTCCCCAAAACTGTTAACAATGCGACCATTCCAAAAGAGAAGTGTAATAGTTTCCAGGTGGAAAAAATACACAAGGGAAAGTCTGTTGTATATACATCTTTATGTGGGGGATTAGAATCGCCTGCACCTTTTAAAAAGCCGGAGGTACTGTCAGGATTTGAAGCATTGACCCTATAAAGCCTTATGACGGAGTCAAATCGATAAGATGCTCTGCAAATGCTTCAGTCAAAAAAATGTGAGCAGATTTTGTTGTGTGTGTGTTGGACAGTCAGAAATCATTCCAGGAGAGTGTGGAAATGAGGCACAGATGGATATGCAGTACGTCGGTCAGGCCGACTCCGTGCAGCGCAAAATACTGGTCAAGGTATGGTGCCTTCTTTTTCCTTCTTTCTTTCGTTTTTCTTTTTTACTTTCTTGTGTTTCTTTTTCTTCTTCTTTTTCCTTTTTTTTCCTTTTTTTTTTCCTTTTTTTTCTTTAAAAAAAAAATTTATTTATATTCTTTTTAGTGGATGGGCATGCTATCTTGGAAAGCAAAGTCAGACATTGGCAAGTTTGGTGATGACGGTCATTCTGTGGTTAGTTCCAGGTCTACCAGTGTAGGCAAGCATTTTTTTGTTTCTTTGTTTTTTCTTTTAAAGTGCACTGAAAATGAGAGTGATTTCTTTAAACCAATGATAATATAGCTAATCCTCACCTCTATGACTAATCTGTTCTACTTAGACAGTGCAAGGGAAATTGGTAAAGTATATGTGTAGAAAGACTGACAGACAGAGAACTTGAAAGCAGTTTTTTGTGCAGTAATGAGCAAGAAAAAAAAAACAAGATAAGAAAAGCAATGAGAGAGAGAGTTCTGTACTGTGGATATTTACCAGCCAAATGACATGCTTTCTTGAATGGTGGAAGGAATGTTGCTGCTGAAAGTAGTTTCATGATATACTTACCCATCCAAACAAATGCCTTGCCTCCACTGGGCGTGGAGCACACCATACATCGGGATTGTCCCTGCTCTCCCTCCTGGCTCCACAAGCGTGAGTCAAACATGAGAAAGTGAAACGAGCCAGATCAGGAGAAGACCCGACCAATCAGACCGTACATGCCAGTGCAAGCAGTTGCTGCCCAAGTGGCAGGGGTTGCACACACTGAGATGGTAGGAAGAACTCTGGGGAGAGCTGGACAGCAGAGGTTCTCCCTACTGACTGTCTGACTATAGTAATGTCAACGAAATATTATAGTGGCTAAGGGTAAAAGGTGACAGTAATACAATGGATGTACCACAAACAACAAATTAATGTGGTGAAAGGGTCTACACCTATGTCATCAAGCAAGTGCATTGGGTGCACAACTGGTCACCCGATATTAAATGGCTGTGAGGTATAGACATAAAAATTTGACCTCCTGGAGCATTTGCCCAGGAGCAAATGTGTACAAATGAGACAAAAAGGGTGTACCAGGAACACCAAATGTGTACAAGTGAGACAAAAAGGGTGTACCAGGAACACCAAATGTGTACAAGTGAGACAAAAAGGGTGTACCAGGAACACCAAATGTGTACAAGTGAGACAAAAAGGGTGTACCAGGAACACCAAATGTGTACAAGTGAGACAAAAAGGGTGTACCAGGAACACCAAATGTGTACAAGCGAGACAAAAAAGGGTGTACCAGGAACACCAAATTCAAGTGGTAAAGGAACCATGATCCAAAAGTTAGGGAGCAAATAAGGGGTGCACCAGAACACCTGATATACTTGGCTGACAAGGTACAAATAAAAGAGGGTACAGCACCATTCCCAGATGGACATGCCAATAAAAGTGCTCCAGGGAAATACAAGAGGCAGCAAACCTGACTCTTGTATGGGTAATGCCTCATGTAAACAAAGTAAAGGAGTGCACTGTGACTTGAAAAACATTGCGTGGCAAAGAGATGGGATGCCCCATTGGAGTCGGTTCAAGAGTGCATCACGAACACTCAAACTAACATGACAAAAGCAACATCTGTGAGTGTGTAACAACATCGCCACAGCCCCTTCCTCTCTCCCCTGGTGGCAAAATAGGTGTCTCAGTATTTCTCAACAGGTTTCGTTTTTTCTTTAAATGTGACGTATAAAGAAAGAAGGGAGTGCAAGAGCTTCACTTAGGAAAAGAAGCCTTGCGAGCCACCACTACTCCCCCCTAGATAGTCCAGAGTTTCCATGTCCTGCCGTGTCTCTTGGGTAAAATCTGCCTCCAGTGGACCTGGGACCACTGATGATGAAGCAGGGACTGTCAGTCAACACTTGCCAAAACAGGTGGACCGTCGAGTTGAGGGCTGAACACTGATCGCTGAGTAGACACAGACCAACACTCGCATGAGCTGCTGGGGTTGAAAGGAGAACAGCCCATGCAATAAGTACATTTCGTGGTTGTCGAGGACAGGAACAGCTCTCCGACGTGAAGTGCAGGCTCTGGAAGTTGGGGGCGGAGAACAAACGGCCCACTTAGAGTAAGTCAGTGTCCCGTGCGTTATCAGCCATTGGAGTGAAGCGGCCAGGTGCAGAAGGTTCCTGGTATTTTCTTCCTGAGTCGAAGACGAAGTATGCTCCTCTTGGCAGGTGCAGGCTGACTCGTAGCACCGCTTCTGAGAATCCATGATTGAAACGAGCTTGAGTCGAGAGAGGAGGGTATGTTTCCTCGCCGAGGAAAAGGAGAAAACTGAATTCAGGCTGTAAGGGTGAATAGAGCATGAAGTCTCTAAATGAGACTACTCCTGTGTGCCTGATGGTTAAAGGAAGAGTTAGCTCCCCTGCTCACCATTTTAATCTTTTTATGGGAATCCTGATGTATGGCATGTTCCAAGCCTAATTGAGATGAGGCATTTGTTTGGACAGCAGGAAGCATGAAGAAGCGTGAATGCAATGTACTGCCCATGATCATCACATCTTTCATGTCTGTCATAAATCACTCTAGCCATTTCATTGTTATTACTCCTGTGTAACTCAGAATGATGTGTTGTCGGTGTGCCAACAGGCAGAGGGAGTGACGCAGCAGTACAGCCACAGTGTCTACATCTGCCCCAAAGGTCAGTCATGTTGGGTTACCTTTCCCTTAACGGCAGGAGTTAGTTGTAGATCCAAACATTCTTTTCAGTTTTGGTTGGTTGAGTGGGAAGGGTCTGCAGTCAAATGGTTTTAGAGCGTTGGCCTGCAGAGCTGATGGTTGTGAATTTGCACTGCTGGGAGGGGGAGGTGGGGAGTGGGGGTGGAGGTTCAGCTTCAAAACCCTCTTTGTCCACCCAGCAGTAAGCGGGTATCTGATTCAGTTCAGGGGAGGAGGGGGATGGGCTGCACCTTCCAACATGCTGTGCCTTGGACATGATGAATCCCTGACCATTGACTGCCTTAATCTTTTGGTGTTTGAGTGTGTGTGCATTTTCTGTTTTCACCCATGTGCTGTTCTCTTATAGAGATTTGATGATGTCTAAGCAGGATAACTGAATGTTTTTTTTGTGTTTAATTTTAAATACGCACACACAGACAGGACACGCACACACACACACACACACTCACACACACTCACATATACACACTCGCACACACACACACAGAAGAAAAGGATGAGGTTAGCGGGAGTGATAAGGAAGAGGGGATGAAGAATCCCCAGTAACAGATGATACTTTTATGTACTAAGGCAGGCAAGTATTCCAGATGCATTTTACAGTGTCGAGAAGATAACTCTTACATTGGCGGTATTCTCTTCTATGTAAGCTCCCCTGAGCGAACTGTCCGGAGGTTTCATAGATGTGTATGTGTATTGGAAAGGTAGATCTATGGGAATATTTTGGCAAGACAAACTAGTACCAAGAAATGAGATTTTACTGTGCACTCAGAGGTCAGAGCTCATCTTCATATGTGTGTCTGTGTCTGGTCAGATGGAGAAAAGTACACTGATGAATTTGAGCTGCCGCTTCCCAGGGACATTGTTCGTGATTCCGCTCGTGGTGATGTCACCGTCATTGGTGGGTCATTTGGCTTTGCTGTCATTGCGTGTTCAGTGTGGGGTTTTTTGTTTTTTTTTTATATATTAACATCATTAATTAACTTTTTATTAACTGTTGCTTATTTTGCCTGAAGAAGACCTAAGAGGTCAAAACATGTTGTGTTTTGTCTTGTAATTAATTTGTCTATGTTTTTCAGAGGAGCCTTATAAATATTTTTTTAAATTGTTTTTGGTCTGATATTTTTTCCCTTTAAGGGGACATAATGGGTCCTGCCCTGACCAACCTGGACCACCTGGTGCGCATGCCCACGGGTGTGGGGAGCAGAACATGGTGGGCTTCACCCCCAACATCTACGTCCTCAAGTACCTGACTACCACCGGCCGCCTCACCGAAGTCATTGAAGACAAGGCCAAGAACTTCATGGAGATCGGTGAGTATCGGCCAGTGGAAGGTGGTGGAAAATAACGTCTGATGTCACTGTTAAGTTCATTTCATGATTGCCCTTTTGTTTCTCCCTAAATATTCCTGTATAAGTTTGACATCACAGTTAAGTCATTTCATGATTCCCCCTTTTGTTTCTCCCTAAATATTCCTGTATAAGTTTGACATCACTGTTAAGTCATTTCATGATTCCCCCTTTTGTTTCTCCCTAAATATTCCTGTATAAGTTTGACATCACAGTTAAGTCATTTCATGATTGCCCCTTTTGTTTCTCCCTAAATATTCCTGTATAAGTTTGACATCACAGTTAAGTCATTTCATGATTGCCCCTTTTGTTTCTCCCTAAATATTCCTGTATAAGTTTGACATCACAGTTAAGTCATTTCATGATTGCCCCTTTTGTTTCTCCCTAAATATTCCTGTATAAGTTTGACATCACAGTTAAGTCATTTCATGATTGCCCCTTTTGTTTCTCCCTAAATATTCCTGTATAAGTTTGACATCACAGTTAAGTCATTTCATGATTGCCCCTTTTGTTTCTCCCTAAATATTCCTGTATAAGTTTGACATCACAGTTAAGTCATTTCATGATTGCCCCTTTTGTTTCTCCCTAAATATTCCTGTATAAGTTTGACGTCACAGTTAAGTCATTTCATGATTCCCCCTTTTGTTTCTCCCTAAATATTCCTGTATAAGTTTGACATCACAGTTAAGTCATTTCATGATTGCCCCTTTTGTTTCTCCCTAAATATTCCTGTATAAGTTTGACATCACAGTTAAGTCATTTCATGATTGCCCCTTTTGTTTCTCCCTAAATATTCCTGTATAAGTTTGACATCACAGTTAAGTCATTTCATGATTGCCCCTTTTGTTTCTCCCTAAATATTCCTGTATAAGTTTGACATCACAGTTAAGTCATTTCATGATTGCCCCTTTTGTTTCTCCCTAAATATTCCTGTATAAGTTTGACATCACAGTTAAGTCATTTCATGATTGCCCCTTTTGTTTCTCCCTAAATATTCCTGTATAAGTTTGACATCACAGTTAAGTCATTTCATGATTGCCCCTTTTGTTTCTCCCTAAATATTCCTGTATAAGTTTGACATCACAGTTAAGTCATTTCATGATTGCCCCTTTGTTTCTCCCTAAATATTCCTGTATAAGTTTGACATCACAGTTAAGTCATTTCATGATTGCCCCTTTTGTTTCTCCCTAAATATTCCTGTATAAGTTTGACATCACAGTTAAGTCATTTCATGATTGCCCCTTTTGTTTCTCCCTAAATATTCCTGTATAAGTTTGACATCACAGTTAAGTCATTTCATGATTGCCCCTTTTGTTTCTCCCTAAATATTCCTGTATAAGTTTGACATCACAGTTAAGTCATTTCATGATTGCCCCTTTTGTTTCTCCCTAAATTTCCTGTATAAGTTTGACATCACAGTTAAGTCATTTCATGATTGCCCCTTTTGTTTCTCCCTAAATATTCCTGTATAAGTTTGACATCACAGTTAAGTCATTTCATGATTCCCCCTTTTGTTTCTCCCTAAATATTCCTGTATAAGTTTGACATCACAGTTAAGTCATTTCATGATTCCCCCTTTTGTTTCTCCCTAAATATTCCTGTATAAGTTTGACATCACAGTTAAGTCATTTCATGATTCCCCCTTTTGTTTCTCCCTAAATATTCCTGTATAAGTTTGACATCACAGTTAAGTCATTTCATGATTCCCCCTTTTGTTTCTCCCTAAACATTCCTGTATAAGTTTGACATCACAGTTAAGTCATTTCATGATTCCCCCTTTTGTTTCTCCCTAAATATTCCTGTATAAGTTTGACATCACAGTTAAGTCATTTCATGATTCCCCCTTTTGTTTCTCCCTAAACATTCCTGTATAAGTTTGACATCACAGTTAAGTCATTTCATGATTCCCCCTTTTGTTTCTCCCTAAATATTCCTGTATAAGTTTGACATCACAGTTAAGTCATTTCATGATTGCCCCTTTTGTTTCTCCCTAAATATTCCTGTATAAGTTTGACATCACAGTTAAGTCATTTCATGATTGCCCCTTTTGTTTCTCCCTAAATATTCCTGTATAAGTTTGACATCACAGTTAAGTCATTTCATGATTGCCCCTTTTGTTTCTCCCTAAACATTCCTGTATAAGTTTGACATCACAGTTAAGTCATTTCATGATTGCCCCTTTTGTTTCTCCCTAAATATTCCTGTATAAGTTTGACATCACAGTTAAGTCATTTCATGATTCCCCTTTTTGTTTCTCCCTAAACATTCCTGTATAAGTTTGACATCACAGTTAAGTCATTTCATGATTCCCCCTTTTGTTTCTCCCTAAATATTCCTGTATAAGTTTGACATCACAGTTAAGTCATTTCATGATTGCCCCTTTTGTTTCTCCCTAAATATTCCTGTATAAGTTTGACATCACAGTTAAGTCATTTCATGATTGCCCCTTTTGTTTCTCCCTAAATATTCCTGTATAAGTTTGACATCACTGTTAAGTCATTTCATGATTCCCCCTTTTGTTTCTCCCTAAATATTCCTGTATAAGTTTGACATCACTGTTAAGTCATTTCATGATTCCCCCTTTTGTTTCTCCCTAAACATTCCTGTATAAGTTTGACATCACAGTTAAGTCATTTCATGATTGCCCTTTTGTTTCTCCCTAAATATTCCTGTATAAGTTTGACATCACAGTTAAGTCATTTCATGATTCCCCTTTTGTTTCTCCCTAAATATTCCTGTATAAGTTTGACATCACAGTTAAGTCATTTCATGATTGCCCTTTTGTTTCTCCCTAAATATTCCTGTATAAGTTTGACATCACAGTTAAGTCATTTCATGATTGCCCTTTTGTTTCTCCCTAAACATTCCTGTATAAGTTTGACATCACAGTTAAGTCATTTCATGATTCCCCCTTTTGTTTCTCCCTAAATATTCCTGTATAAGTTTGACATCACAGTTAAGTCATTTCATGATTCCCCCTTTTGTTTCTCCCTAAATATTCCTGTATAAGTTTGACATCACAGTTAAGTCATTTCATGATTCCCCCTTTTGTTTCTCCCTAAATATTCCTGTATAAGTTTGACGTCACAGTTAAGTCATTTCATGATTGCCCCTTTTGTTTCTCCCTAAATATTCCTGTATAAGTTTGACATCACAGTTAAGTCATTTCATGATTGCCCCTTTTGTTTCTCCCTAAATATTCCTGTATAAGTTTGACATCACAGTTAAGTCATTTCATGATTGCCCCTTTTGTTTCTCCCTAAATATTCCTGTATAAGTTTGACGTCACAGTTAAGTCATTTCATGATTGCCCCTTTTGTTTCTCCCTAAATATTCCTGTATAAGTTTGACATCACAGTTAAGTCATTTCATGATTGCCCCTTTTGTTTCTCCCTAAATATTCCTGTATAAGTTTGACATCACAGTTAAGTCATTTCATGATTGCCCCTTTTGTTTCTCCCTAAATATTCCTGTATAAGTTTGACATCACAGTTAAGTCATTTCATGATTGCCCCTTTTGTTTCTCCCTAAATATTCCTGTATAAGTTTGACATCACAGTTAAGTCATTTCATGATTGCCCTTTTTGTTTCTCCCTAAATATTCCTGTATAAGTTTGACATCACTGTTAAGTCATTTCATGATTCCCCCTTTTGTTTCTCCCTAAATATTCCTGTATAAGTTTGACATCACTGTTAAGTCATTTCATGATTCCCCCTTTTGTTTCTCCCTAAATATTCCTGTATAAGTTTGACATCACAGTTAAGTCATTTCATGATTGCCCCTTTTGTTTCTCCCTAAATATTCCTGTATAAGTTTGACATCACAGTTAAGTCATTTCATGATTGCCCCTTTTGTTTCTCCCTAAATATTCCTGTATAAGTTTGACATCACAGTTAAGTCATTTCATGATTGCCCCTTTTGTTTCTCCCTAAATATTCCTGTATAAGTTTGACATCACAGTTAAGTCATTTCATGATTCCCCCTTTTGTTTCTCCCTAAACATTCCTGTATAAGTTTGACATCACAGTTAAGTCATTTCATGATTCCCCCTTTTGTTTCTCCCTAAACATTCCTGTATAAGTTTGACATCACAGTTAAGTCATTTCATGATTCCCCCTTTTGTTTCTCCCTAAACATTCCTGTATAAGTTTGACATCACAGTTAAGTCATTTCATGATTGCCCTTTTGTTTCTCCCTAAATATTCCTGTATAAGTTTGACATCACAGTTAAGTCATTTCATGATTCCCCCTTTTGTTTCTCCCTAAACATTCCTGTATAAGTTTGACGTCACAGTTAAGTCATTTCATGATTCCCCCTTTTGTTTCTCCCTAAACATTCCTGTATAAGTTTGACGTCACAGTTAAGTCATTTCATGATTGCCCCTTTTGTTTCTCCCTAAATATTCCTGTATAAGTTTGACATCACAGTTAAGTCATTTCATGATTGCCCCTTTTGTTTCTCCCTAAATATTCCTGTATAAGTTTGACGTCACAGTTAAGTCATTTCATGATTGCCCCTTTTGTTTCTCCCTAAATATATCCTGTATAAGTTTGACATCACAGTTAAGTCATTTCATGATTGCCCCTTTTGTTTCTCCCTAAATATTCCTGTATAAGTTTGACATCACAGTTAAGTCATTTCATGATTCCCCCTTTTGTTTCTCCCTAAATATTCCTGTATAAGTTTGACATCACAGTTAAGTCATTTCATGATTGCCCCTTTTGTTTCTCCCTAAATATTCCTGTATAAGTTTGACATCACTGTTAAGTCATTTCATGATTGCCCCTTTTGTTTCTCCCTAAATATTCCTGTATAAGTTTGACATCACAGTTAAGTCATTTCATGATTCCCCCTTTTGTTTCTCCCTAAATATTCCTGTATAAGTTTGACATCACTGTTAAGTCATTTCATGATTCCCCCTTTTGTTTCTCCCTAAATATTCCTGTATAAGTTTGACATCACAGTTAAGTCATTTCATGATTCCCCCTTTTGTTTCTCCCTAAATATTCCTGTATAAGTTTGACATCACAGTTAAGTCATTTCATGATTCCCCCTTTTGTTTCTCCCTAAATATTCCTGTATAAGTTTGACATCACAGTTAAGTCATTTCATGATTCCCCCTTTTGTTTCTCCCTAAATATTCCTGTATAAGTTTGACATCACAGTTAAGTCATTTCATGATTCCCCCTTTTGTTTCTCCCTAAATATTCCTGTATAAGTTTGACATCACTGTTAAGTCATTTCATGATTCCCCCTTTTTTTTGTATTTTCCTTAAAATGTTCTTGTATTTCTTTTTCTAACAAGAAAAATCATTTTGGGAGTAGTGCTCAAGTTATTTAATGTGAATGTCTTAGTGGCCTTTGAATCAAAGTTGCCATTTCAGGTGTTTGAAGGGCTTTTTTGTTAAATAATATGAACTTGAAGACATAACCCAAATGTCCGCCTTTGAATCAAAGTTGCCGTTTCAGGTGTTTGAAGGGCTTTTTTGTTAAATAATATGAACTTGAAGACATAACCCAAATGTCCGCCTTTGAATCAAAGTTGCCGTTTCAGGTGTTTGAAGGGCTTTTTTGTTAAATAATATGAACTTGAAGACATAACCCAAATGTCCGCCTTTGAATCAAAGTTGCCATTTCAGGTGTTTGAAGGGCTTTTTTTGTCCAATAATATGAACTTGAAGACATAACCCAACTGTCCATACTAACCTTGCGCATGTATATCCTCAGTCCAGCTGTGTACACAGAGGCAACTTCTGTCAAAAGAAGGTCACCCATTGTGGGCTTGAGGTATACCAGTGTTTCAGTGCTAAAAGTCGCCCATTGTGGGCTTGAGGTAGACAAGTGTTCTGTGCTAAAAGTCGCCCATTGTGGGCTTGAGGTATACCAGTGTTCTGAGCTAAAAGTTGCCCATTGTTGGCTTGAGGTAGACCAGTGTTCAATGCTAAAAGTTGCCCATTGTGGGCTTGAGGTATACCAGTGTTCTGAGCTAAAAGTCGCCCATTGTGGGCTTGAGGTAACCAGTGTTCTGTGCTAAAAGTCGCCCATTGTGGGCTTGAGGTATATCAGTGTACTGTGCTAAAAGTCACCCATTGTGGGCTTGAGGTATACCAGTGTTCTCTGCTAAAAGTCGCCCATTGTGGGCTTGAGGCAGATCAGTGTTCAGTGCTAAAAGTCGCCCATTGTGGGCTTGAGGTATACCAGTGTTCTGAGCTAAAAGTCGCCCATTGTGGCTTGAGGTATACCAGTGTTCTGAGCTAAAAGTTGCCCATTGTGGTCTTGAGGTATACCAGTGTTCTGAGCTAAAAGTCGCCCATTGTGGGCTTGAGGTATACCAGTGTTCAGTGCTAAAAGTTGCCCATTGTGGGCTTGAGGTATACCAGTGTTCTGAGCTAAAAGTCGCCCATTGTGGGCTTGAGGTAGACCAGTGTTCTGTGCTAAAGTCGCCCATTGTGGGCTTGAGGTATACCAGTGTTCTGTGCTAAAAGTCGCCCATTGTGGGCTTGAGGTATACCAGTGTTCAATGCTAAAAGTCGCCCATTGTGGGCTTGAGGTAGACCAGTGTTCAGTGCTAAAAGTCGCCCATTGTGGGCTTGAGGTATACCAGTGTTCAATGCTAAAAGTCGCCCATTGTGGGCTTGAGGTATACCAGTGTTCTGTGCTAAAAGTCGCCCATTGTGGGCTTGAGGTATGTTCAATGCTAAAAGTCGCCCATTGTGGGCTTGAGGTATACCAGTGTTCTGTGCTAAAAGTCGCCCATTGTGGGCTTGAGGTATACCAGTGTTCTGTGCTAAAAGTCGCCCATTGTGGGCTTGAGGTATACGAGTGTTCTGAGCTAAAAGTCACCCATTGTGGGCTTGAGGTATACCAATGTTCTGAGCTAAAAGTCGCCCATTGTGGGCTTGAGGTATACCAGTGTTCTGGCTAAAAGTCGCCCATTGTGGGCTTGAGGTATACCAGTGTTCTGTGCTAAAAGTCGCCCATTGTGCTTGGTTTAGTATACAGTGTTCTGTGCTAAAGTCGCCCATTGTGGGCTTGAGGTATACAGTGTTCTGTGCTAAAAGTCCCCATTGTGGGCTTGAGTATACCATGTTTCAGTCTAAAAGTCGCCCATTGTGGGCTTGAGGTATACCAGTGTTCTGTGCTAAAAGTCGCCCATTGTGGGCTTGAGGTATACCAGTGTACTGTGCTAAAAGTCACCCATTGTGCTTTCCAGTAGATTTTTAGATAAAAATTTCTATCAGTCACCCGTTATGGGCTTGAGGTATACTAGTGTTCTGTGCTAGAAATTCCGCATGTACTGTCACTCACTTTTCATTTCCTTTTCATCATCTTTACCATGGTCTTCTTTTTTGGGGGTTCAACTATATTCTTTTGTGTTATTTGTTCTATTTTAAGCATCCATTGTTAAAAGCCTGGCAAAGGGGTAGTGATATTGTAAACTATGGAGTCGACAGTGTTACTGGCACTATGCCTTGATTGACAAGAGGTGAAGAGTTGAATAGAGTGGCAAATGGTCTAGCACTGCTTTGTTTTATCTGCAACAAGTATGTTAGTTTAGTTAAGGTGCTGTATTAACAATTGAGTTTCATAAATTTCTCTGATATGTGTTTAAACATCGATCCATCTATCTGTCTATGTACATCTGTATATCTGTTTTTGGTCAGAAATGTACTTGTGAGGCATACTAAATTGTCTGATTAAATACTGTTGTATATTAGTCCTTTTCACAAAAATACTGAACTTTCATGTGTGTGACATTGGTATGCAGTGCTTTGAAGGGAGTCCACTTTTTTTTGTCTTTGTGCTTGTAATATGCATTTACCTGTTCATAATTCTGCAGAAGTGTGTTCTTTTTGCATGCATGAATTGCATGCAGGGGCACATGGCACCTTGGATTGATCATCCAAACAGAAAGAGTGGCACCCAGCCCACCACTCAAGGTCAACTGGACGAAACGGTCATCAAGAGGGATGTTTTCTGAGACTTCTCCATTCTCGTAGAACATTCCATTTGGTGGATATATGCTTTACTGCAAAAATTGTCGGATTGGGCAAAATAATTTTTCATGTTGATTTCAGCAAAAATGGTTGGATTGGGCAAAATAATTGTGCATGCTGATTCCCGAAAGGTCACTATGACTTTCAGGCTACCAGAGAGAGCTGACCTATCGTCACCCTGACGGTTCCTTCAGTGCCTTTGGCCCGTCCAACGGCAAGCCAGGCAGCACGTGGCTGACGGCCTTTGTGGTGAAGTCCTTTGCGCAGGCCAAGCCCTACATCTTCATCGACGACAAGGACCTGGAGCTCAGCAAGAGTTACCTTATCTCCACGCAGAACCCTGAGGAGGGCCCCCTGATGGGATGCTTCTTTGAACGGTGAGGTGGTCACAGAGCTGTTGGGCCTCCAGTGGGATGCTGCTTCTTCAGGATTTTCCCTTGGTTTTACAATGGTTCTTACAGTACCAAATTTAGGGAAAATCCTGAAATCATACACACACACACACAGAAGCGTGCGCACACGCATGTGCACATATACACATATACGCATATATAAAGGCACACATACATACACATATGCAAACAGACGTGCACATATGTGCTTGCAGGAGCATGCACACAAGCCAACAAATCACATGCACACATATTATATATGCGCACGCACACACACACACACACGCACGCACGCTGTATACACTGACACACACATAGGGACCTGTGCCCACCCACCCATGCACACACTGGCACACAACGTGTACAGTCAGAACAAGCACGCATAATGATAACAATAATTATAACAATGACACAGATAATGTTAGGTAGTACGCAAGGTCTGACCAGCGTGTTGGGCTAAAGCGTAGCTCAGACATCTGCTAAGTCGTAGCCATGAGACCCTCTCATTAAATTCTCTCATCATTGTCATTAATTCATTTAATCATCAGCTTCAAATCATGCACAGTGTGGTCTTCAAACTTAGCAGGCGAGGTGTAGCATATATGGACTGGTCCGCAGGCAGTGGCACCACTTTACTGAAATTGAACTTCAAAATTCCACGATGACATGGGGAGTTTGGGGGTCGTTTTGGAAAGGGATGATTTGGTATTGTCAGATCTAGCCAAACAGAGATTCTGCAAGTACCAGCCTGAAGGTGTAGTGGAAGTCCATACTCTCTGGGTGACCTACATGTTTCAGCTAAATACTAAAGTAACGAGGGCTTTCAGGGAGGTGGCAACATTTTGCTCCTGCATCTCCAGACTCATATATTTTGGGTCAGCACGTACATGCATGATGAGAATACTAAAACAGAAAATGATACTGATTACAAAATGATTATGATAAAAAAGATGCTGATCACATTGTGCCAGTTCTTCTGTTTTTGGATGCATAAAGGTGTTTTTTTTTCTAGAACAGCCACAATTCAGAAAGAATAAATGTATTATATGAAGAAAAAGTAAGGTGTTCAGATGCGAATAATGTACTCATCCCACCCGATAAGTATATGTGAAGAAGGGAAAGGAGTCCATTGGAAAAAAGAAAAGTGACAACAATTAAATTTTTTAAAGTGATTTGGGGGGTTAGAATCATGAGTAGGAAAGTAAAATGATTTGAAACATGACACAGATTGGGTCAGGATTTTTTTTTCGTTTTGTTTTATTGCAGATTTTATTTTTAGAAAGAGGTGATGATTGATACTGTAAACTTCCAGTATGAACTGGTGAATAAGTCTCCTCACAGACTTTTTAATGTGTGGTGTATTTACTGTTTTCTAGAAAATGTTAAAGAGGACATTTTTTATTTATATTTCATAATTCAACACAAAAGAAACTGCATACATGGTTTATTATTGTATGTCCTAGATTTACAGATAAGAAGTTTTTCAAACAGTGCACACATTGTTAAGCAAGATGTTTCTGTGTATATATATATATATATATTTTTTTTCTTCCAGAGGTTCCGTGTTCAGCTCCTACATGCAGGGAGGTCTGGGTAAGAATGCCAATGATGCTGCCCTTTCTGCCTACGTCCTGATCGCCTTGTTGGAGGCTGGCTTGGATAGAGAGGTTTGCCTTTTTTTCATGAGATTTGTGTGTGTGTGTTCGCTGTTTTTCTGGGATTTTTTATTTAGATGGTGAGAATACTTTCTCTGACATTATTTTGCATATTTAATCTATTTTGTGTGTGGGCGTGTGCGTGCATGCTTGTAGTTTCCCTAGGATTTCAGTCATGCTATAGCTTTACACATCTGAGGTTTCTGGACACCTAGCTTCCTCCTTAAATCCCCCTGTTGAAAGCAGTGTAGAGACACATAATTTCTTCCTGAAATCCCATGTTGAAAGCTGTGTAGAGACACATAATTTCTTCCTGAAACCCCCTGTTGAAAGCTGTGAAGAGACGCATAGTTTCTTCCTTAAATCCCCTGTTGAAAGCTGTGAAGAGACACATAGTTTCTTCCTGAAATCCCCTGTTGAAAGCTGTGTAGAGACACATAGTTTCTTCCTGAAATCCTGTGTTGAAAGCTGTGTAGAGACACACAGTTTCTTCCTTAAATCCCCTGTTGAAAGCTGTGCAGACACACAGTTTCTTCTTTAAATCCCCTGTTGAAAGCTGTGTAGAGACACACAGTTTCTTCCTTAAATCCCCTGTTGAAAGCTGTGTAGAGACAAACAGTTTCTTCCTTAAATCCCCTGTTGAAAGCAGTGTAGAGACACATAGCTACTTCCTGAAATCCCGTGTTGAAAGCTGTGTAGAGACATAGTTTATTCCTGAAATCCCCTGTTGAAAGCTGTGAAGAGACACATAGTTTCTTCCTGAAATCCCATGTTGAAAGCAGTGTAGAGACACATAGTTTCTTCCTTAAATCCCCAGTTGAAAGCTGTGTAGAGACACATAGTTTCTTCCTGAAATCCTGTGTTGAAAGCTGTGTAGAGACACATAGTTTCTTCCTTAAATCCTGTGTGGAAAGCTGTGTAGAGACACATAGTTTCTTCCTTAAATCCCCAGTTGAAAGCTGTGTAGAGACACATAGTTTCTTCCTTAAATCTCCTGTTGCAAGCTTTGTAGAGACACAGTTTCTTCCTGAAATCCCATGTTAAAAGCTGTGTAGAGACACATAGTTTCTTCCTTAAATCTCCTGTTGAAAGCTGTGTAGAGACACATAGTTTCTTCCTTAAATCCCCATGTTGAAAGCTGTATAGAGACACATAGTTTCTTCCTGAAATCCCCTGTTGAAAGCTGTGTAGAGACACATAGTTTCTTCCTCAAATCCCCTGTTGAAAGCTGTGTAGAGACACATAGTTTCTCCTGAAATCCACTGTTGAAAGCAGTGTAGAGACACATAGTTTCTTCCTGAAATCCCATGTTGAAAGCAGTGTAGAGACACATAGTTTCCTCCTGAAATCCCCTGTTGAAAGGTGTGTAGAGACACATAGTTTCCTCCTGAAATCCCATGTTGGATGCTGTGTAGAGACACATAGTTTCTTCCTTAAATCCTCTGTTGAAAGCTGTGTAGAGACACATAGTTTCTTCCTGAAATCCCCTGTTGAAAGCTGTGTAGAGACACATAGTTTCTTCCTGAAATCCCCTGTTGAAAGCTGTGTAGAGACATAGTTTCTTCCTTAAAACCCCACGTTGGAAGCTGTGTAGAGACACATAGTTTCTTCCTTAAATCCCTGTTGAAAGCTGTGAAGAGACACATAGTTTCTTCCTGAAATCCCATGTTGAAAGCAGTGTAGAGACACGTAGTTTCCTCCTGAAATCCGCTGTTGAAAGCTGTGTAGAGACACATAGTTTCCTCCTGAAATCCCCTGTTGAAAGCTGTGTAGAGACACATAGTTTCCTCCTGAAATCCCATGTTGGAAACTGTGTAGAGACACATAGTTTCTTCCTTAAAATCCCCTGTAGAAAGCTGTGTAGATTCACATAGTTTGTTCCTGAAATCCCCTGTTGAAAGCTGTGTAGAGACACACAGTTTCCTTCCTGAAATCCCCTGTTGAAAGCTGTGTAGAGACATAGTTTCTTCCTTAAAACCCCATGTTGAAAGCTGTGTAGAGACACATAGTTTCTTCCTTAAATCCCTGTTGAAAGCTGTGTAGAGACACATAGTTTCTTCCTGAAATCCCCTGTTGAAAGCAGTGTAGAGACACATAGTTTCCTCCTGAAAACCCATGTTGAAAGCTGTGTAGAGACACATAGTTTCCTCCTGAAAGCCCATGTTGGAAGCTGTGTAGAGACACATAGTTTCTTCCTGAAATCCCCTGTTGAAAGCTGTGTAGAGACACATAGTTTCTTCCTGAAATCCCCTGTTGAAAGCTGTGTAGACACATAGTTTCTTCCTTAAAACCCCACGTTGAAAGCTGTGTAGAGACACATAGTTTCTTCCTTAAATCCCCTGTTGAAAGCTGTGTAGAGACACATAGTTTCTTTCTCAAATCCCTGTTGAAAGCTGTGTAGAGACACATAATTTCTTCCTTAAAACCCCATGTTGAAAGCTGTGTAGAGACACATAGTTTCTTCCTTAAATCCCCTGTTGAAAGCTGTGAAGACACACATAGTTTCTTCCTTAAATCCCCTGTTGAAAGCTGTGAAGAGACACATAGTTTCTTCCTGAAATCCCCTGTTCAAAGCAGTGTGAGACACATAGCTTCTTCCTTAAATCCCATGTTGAAAGCTGTGTAGAGACACATAGTTTCTTCCTTAAATCCCCTGTTGAAAGCAGTGTAGAGACACATAGCTTTCTTCCTGGAATCCCATGTTGAAAGCTGTGTAGAGACACATAGTTTCTTCCTTAAATCCTCTGTTGAAAGCAGTGTAGAGACACATAGTTTCTTCCTGAAATCCCCTGTTGAAAGCTGTGTAGAGACACATAATTTCTTCCTGAAATCCCTGTTGAAAGCTGTGTAGAGACACATAGTTTCTTCCTGAAATCCCCTGTTGAAAGCAGTGTAGAGACACATAGTTTCTTCCTGAAATCTCCTGTTGAAAGCTGTGTAGAGACACATAGTTTCTTCCTTAAATCCCCTGTTGAAAGCTGTGTAGAGACACATAGTTTCTTCCTGAAATCCCCTGTTGAAAGATGTGTAGAACCACATAGTTTCTTCTTTAAATCCCATGTTGAAAGCTGTGTAGAGACACATAGTTTCTTCCTTAAATCCCCTGTTGAAAGCTGTGTAGAACCACATAGTTTCTTCCTTAAATCCCCTGTTGAAAGCTGTGAAAAGACGCATAGTTTCTTCCTTAAATCCCATGTTAAAAGCTGTTATAGAGACACATAGTTTCTTCCTGAAGTCCCCTGTTGAAAGCTGTGTAGAGACACATAGTTTCTTCCTTAAATCCCGTGTTTAAAGCTGTATAGAGACACAGAGTTTCTTCCTTAAATCCCCTGTTGAAAGCTGTGTAGAGACACATAGTTTCTTCCTTAAATCCCCTGTTGAAAGCTGTGTAGAGACACATAGTTTCTTCCTTAAATCCCATGTTAAAAGCTGTGTAGAGACACATAGTTTCTTCCTTAAATCCCATGTTAAAAGCTGTGTAGAGACACATAGTTTCTTCCTTAAATCCCATGTTAAAAGTTGTGTAGAGACACATAGTTTCTTCCTTAAATCCCATGTTAAAAGCTGTGTAGAGATACATAGTTTCTTCCTTAAATCCCATGTTAAAAGCTGTGTAGAGACACATAGTTTCTTCCTTAACTCCCCTGTTGAAATCTGTAAAGCGATGTGACCTTTGTTCCCACGGTGCAGAGCCCAGTGGCAGTGACCGGCATCGACTGCATCAACAGACAGCTCCAAGCCCACCCGGACCTGGACGTCTACACACTGGCGCTGGTGGCCTACGTCAACACCCTCTACAGCCCGCTCAGTGACGTCACAGCCAGTGTCATGCGGCGGCTGGACAGCAAGGCCACTGTGGAGGGTGAGTCATCATGAGGTTTGGGTGGAAACATGCCGTTCATCATGGGTCTTGGGATGTAGAGAGAGGTGCAAGCCCTGTGAAACCAAACCATGCTGAGGATAATGGAATGGAGGGATGGGAGTGGGGGGGGGGGGGGGAGCCGTTGATCATGGGTCTTGGGATGTAGAGAGAGGTGCAAGCGCAGTGAAACCAAACCATGCTGAGGATAATGGAATGAAGGGATGGGAGTAAGGGGGGGGGGGGGGGGGGGTTGATCATGGGTTTTGGGATGTAGAGAGAGGTGCAAGCCTGTTGAAACCAAACCATGCTGAGGATAATGGAATGAAGGGGGTGGGGAAGGGGGATTATTTCTTCTTCAGGGTGTGAAGCTTTTTCTGCACTGAGGGGTAGCCAGCCGTGGGTCAAGTGTTTAAAGAGACAGAGAGAGAGGAGGGGGAGCTGAGAGAGAGAGAAGGAGGGGGAGCTGAGAGAGAGTGAGAGGAGGGGGAGCTGAGAGAGAGGGAGAGGAGGGGGAGCTGAGAGAGAGAGAGAGGAGGGGGAGCTGAGAGAGAGAGAGAGGAGGGGGAGCTGAGAGAGAGGGAGAGGAGGGGGAGCTGAGAGAGAGAGAGGAGGGGGAGCTGCAAGAGAGAGGGAGAGGAGGGGGAGCTGAGAGAGAGGAGAGGAGGGGGAGCTGAGAGAGAGAGAGAGGAGGGGGAGCTGAGAGAGGAGAGAGGAGGGGGAGCTGAGAGAGAGGGAGAGGAGGGGGAGCTGAGAGAGGGGGAGAGGAGGGGGAGCTGAGAGAGGGGGAGGGAGGGGGAGCTGAGAGAGAGGGAGAGGAGGGGGAGCTGAGAGAGAGGAGAGGAGGGGTGGGGAGGGAGAGGAGGGAGAGAGAGGGGGAGTGAGAGAGAGGAGAGGAGGGGGAGCTGAGAGAGAGGGAGAGGAGGGGGAGCTGAGAGAGAGGGAGAGGAGAGAGAGAGGAGGGGGAGCTGAGAGAGAGGGAGAGGAGGGGGAGCTGAGAGAGAGGGAGAGGAGGGGGAGCTGAGAGAGGGGGAGAGGAGGGGGAGCTGAGAGAGGGGGAGAGGAGGGGGAGCTGAGAGAGAGGGAGAGGAGGGAGAGAGGAGGGGGAGCTGAGAGAGAGGGAGAGGAGGGGGAGCTGAGAGAGAGGGAGAGGAGGGGGAGCTGAGAGAGAGGGAGAGGAGGGGGAGCTGAGAGAGAGGAGGGAGGGGGAGCTGAGAGAGAGGGAGAGGAGGGGGAGCTGAGAGAGAGGGAGAGGAGGGGGAGCTGAGAGAGGGGGAGAGGAGGGGGAGCTGAGAGAGGGGGAGAGGAGGGGGAGCTGAGAGAGAGGGAGAGGAGGGGGAGCTGAGAGAGAGGGAGAGGAGGGGGAGCTGAGAGAGAGAGGGAGAGGAGGGGGAGCTGAGAGAGAGGGAGAGGAGGGGGAGCTGCCAGAGAGAGAGAGGAGGGGGAGCTGCAAGAGAGAGGGAGAGGAGGGGGAGCTGAGAGAGGGGGAGAGGAGGGGGAGCTGCAAGAGAGAGGGAGAGGAGGGGGAGCTGCGAGAGAGAGGGAGAGGAGGGGGAGCTGAGAGAGAGAGGGAGAGGAGGGGGAGCTGAGAGAGAGAGGGAGAGGAGGGGGAGCTGAGAGAGAGAGAGGAGGGGGAGCTGCAAGAGAGAGGGAGAGGAGGGGGAGCTGCAAGAGAGAGGGAGAGGAGGGGGAGCTGCAAGAGAGAGGGAGAGGAGGGGGAGCTGCGAGAGAGTGAGAGGAGGGGGAGCTGTGGGAGTAGTTAAGTCATGTCCAGGCATAATGCTTATCCCCTGGTGATTAGGTAAGGCAGTTGCCCAATTCTGCGTACTGCGGAGTCGGGCCCACCAAAAGACTAGCACACTGGTCGTCTGATGGGTAGGAGAGGTAAGGAGGGGAGGGGAGGGGAGGGGTGAGGATGTAGTTCGATAGTTTCCAAAGTGTGCGTCTCCACAGTTTCCCTTTGAAGGTGTCCAATGAATATGAATTCTTCACCTGCTGAAATAGCTGACAAAGGGTCTGAGATGGGGAGGACTTCTCAATGGATGGTGTGTATCTACACACAAAGAGGTGTTTAAGTCTTTACAGGGATAAAGTGTTCCTGTACAGGGCTTGTCTGATAGGTTTGACAGAATGAAGCCAGACACGGGAACATTTTCTGAACCCCAGAAGCCAGTTTCAGGAAACGTCTCCCAGTTCTGTGACAGTCAGAAATGTTTTAGCTGGCACTCACACAAGTTGTGGACTATGGATTAACAATGCATGACCTGTTCCTGCAAAATTGATGGTAACTTGATATTTTGACTTTTTCAGTAATATATTTGAAAGCTAGAAGGTATGCAGTTCATACTGATTAAAGTATCACAAACGAACTAAAAAAAAAAATTGGCATATATGATTCGTTTTGAAGTAAGTTTTAGTATCTTTTTAGTTTAATCATGCTGAAAAATATCTTTTTGGTCTGAATTTATAAAGTAGGGATCCCCAGCGTCAAGGTAATCATGTTGATATTAAAATGGAGTAGTAACTCCATGAAATCACTTGTGGGCTTGTTTCTTTAAAACTGCAAAAAAAATCAGTCAGAATATCTTGAACATGAAAGAGACCACTCACTGCAAGATACAAATTTTCAAAAGAGTTCGCACCCAAATCTGTAGACTTCATTTCCTTTATAAGCAAAATAGTTGGTCGCTTGGGGATGTGTCAAAGGTTCTTTCAACAGACAATAGATGTATCGGAAAATTGGAGTCCGATATGTCTGGACTTTGCGAAAGTAGTCTGACATGTCTGGACTTTGTGAAATTATTTGTGAAATTAGTCTGATATGTTTGGACTTTGTGAAACTAGTCTGATATATCTAGACTTTGTGAACGTTTTCAGTCCAAGGTGGGCTAATGTTGCAACAGAAGGGAGTTAATGATCTTTGATTTGAGTGATGGCAGTGCTTTGTCAGACAGGAATTGTTTATACAGTCATTTCTTGAAGAAAGACTGTTGTTGAGTAAGGAAAGCCATTCAGGTTTTATTTGGATGTGGAATGCCCCAAGAATCGCATTGGAGAATACAAGAAAACCCAGTGTCTTTATATGATGGAAAATGACAGATCTGCATACACACACACACATGAACACACGTGTGTGCATGCACACACACACAGACACACACAGACACACACACACACACAACACACACACACACACACACACACACACACACACACAACATGCTTGCCTGCACGTGCTTGCGCACGCACACACACACACACACAACATACTAAACTGAGCAAGATTTGTGGACAGGTGTACTGAAGTACTGGAAGCGCGAGCAAGAACTGCCCAAACCCGTCAACTCGTGGTACTACTATGCGGCCCCCTCAGCGGAGGTGGAGATGACTTCCTATGCTGTGCTGGCCATGATGGCCTTCTACGAGGAGGACGCCGTGGCCCAGGCCCAGGGCGCCATCTACTGGCTGTCTCAGCAACGCAATGCCTTTGGGGGGTACTCCTCCACCCAGGTACGTTCTTGGGTCTGGATTTCTTCGTTTGTTTAACTAGTTGCAAAGTGAGGCAACTGCAGGCGGAAATCTGAACAAATTTTGAAAATTATTTTTAAGGCTCCACCGAAAATGTAGACTAGCACATCACAAAACGAAACACCGTGTTGCCTCAGTGGTTAATTCCTCTGTCAGAGAATGACTCTTCTATCTAAGAAGCCAGAAGATGTGTTTCAAGATTAGATGGAGAATAACTCCTCTATCTAAGAAGTCAGAAGATGTCCTTCAAGACTTCTGCCATCTTCTTATCTTGAAGCACATCTTCTGGCCCTTCTTAGACGAGAGGAGTTATCTCCGACAGAGGAAATAGCCACTGAAGCAGCACTGTGGAGAACTGACAGGAGCATTGTCCACTGAAGCAGCACTGTGGAGAACTGACAGGAGCATTGTCCACTGAAGCAGCACTGTGAAGAACTGACAGGAGCATTGTCCACTGAAGCAGCACTGTGGAGAACTGACAGGAGCATTGTCCACTGAAGCAGCACTGTGAAGAAGTGGTGTTTGTTGAAGTTTCCTTATGTCACCAGCTCCTGTGATGTGGTGTTTGGCATCACAGGTCATTGGATGACAGGTCATTGGATCACAGGTGATTGGAGATCACTGGAGGTCTGAGTTCCATCATGGCATATCATCAGTGTGGGTTTTAGCCCCCGACAGCTCTTACCTAGAGGTGGTGAGAGTGCTGTCAGTTTAGATGGGAACAATTGAACCATCGTCAGGTTCATTGCACTTAGAATGACAGTGTCAGTGTATTTCTGAGAGTGTTGCTCGAATGTCCAGACCAACACACAAACACCTGTTTTTCTCGGGTCTGGTTGGTGCCCAGATATAACATGAAAGAAAGCATAGAGTACAACCCAGACATTATGGAAATGTCTAGCATTATCACTGGTAATCCTCATTCAAATGTGCTGGGAAACTGTCAGATCCTGTGACGCCTTTTTGCCTTGCTCTGGTGCCAACTTCCTACCCACATCCACACCTGTAGTGAGATTGTGCCCATCTTCAACGTGGACAAGGTTAGGGTTGTTGGATTGATGAGGTAGCGTTAGCCAGGAATTAATCACAGTGATTGCTCCACACCTGTTCAGTTGTTACACAGAAGAGGGATTGGGGGGAGGGGCTGGGGGACCAAAGAAGTTTCCTACATTGTATCAAAATAGGCCGCATTGTACTGTGCTGAAGTGACTCATGAGCAGTGTTGTCACTCCTCTGGTGAGTGCCCTGAGATGATGATCTGACAGTGAGCCCTCCATGGGACTTCACAAGGCTGTCACAGGACGAGCCTGGACAGGACTGGACAGGCAATCTGGAGTGAGAGGTATAGGAGTAATACTACTGAGAGGCATGGAGGATCAGACGAGCCTGGACAGGACTGGACAGGCGATCTGGAGTGAGAGGTATAGGAGTAATACTACTGAGAGGCATGGAGGATCAGACGAGCCTGGACAGGACTGGACAGGCGATCTGGAGTGAGAGGTATAGGAGTAATACCACTGAGAGGCATGGAGGATTAGACGAGCCTGGACAGGACTGGACAGGCATGGAGGATCAGACGAGCCTGGACAGGACTGGACAGGCGATCTGGAGTGAGAGGTATAGGAGTAATACTACTGAGAGGCATGGAGGATCAGACGAGCCTGGACAGGACTGGACAGGCGATCTGGAGTGAGAGGTATAGGAGTAATACTACTGAGAGGCATGGAGGATCAGACGAGCCTGGACAGGACTGGACAGGCGATCTGGAGTGAGAGGTATAGGAGTAATACTACTGAGAGGCATGGAGGATCAGACGGGCCTGGACAGGACTGGACAGGCGATCTGGAGTGAGAGGTATAGGAGTAATACACTGAGAGGCATGGAGGATCAGACGGGCCTGGACAGGACTGGACAGGCGATCTGGAGTGAGAGGTATAGGAGTAATACCACTGAGAGGCATGGAGGATCAGACGGGCCTGGACAGGACTGGACAGGCGATCTGGAGTGAGAGGTATAGGAGTAATACCACTGAGAGGCATGGAGGATCAGACGGGCCTGGACAGGACTGGACAGGCGATCTGGAGTGAGAGGTATAGGAGTAATACATGGAGGCATGAGATCGACGGCTGACAGGACTGGACAGCATGGAGGATCAGACGAGCCTGGAGATCAGGACTGGACAGGCGATCTGGAGTGAGAGGTATAGGAGTAATACTACTGAGAGGCATGGAGGATCAGACGAGCCTGGACAGGACTGGACAGGCGGTCTGGAGTGAGAGGTATAGGAGTAATACTACTGAGAGGCATGGAGGATCAGACGAGCCTGGACAGGACTGGACAGGCGATCTGGAGTGAGAGGTATAGGAGTAATACCACTGAGAGGCATGGAGGATCAGACGGGCCTGGACAGGACTGGACAGGCATGGAGGATCAGACGAGCCTGGACAGGACTGGACAGGCGATCTGGAGTGAGAGGTATAGGAGTAATACTACTGAGAGGCATGGAGGATCAGACGAGCCTGGACAGGACTGGACAGGCGATCTGGAGTGAGAGGTATAGGAGTAATACTACTGAGAGGCATGGAGGATCAGACGAGCCTGGATAGGACTGGACAGGCGATCTGGAATGAGAGGTATAGGAGTAATACTACTGAGAGGCATGGAGGATCAGACGAGCCTGGACAGGACTGGACAGGTGGTCTGGAGTGAGAGGTATAGGAGTAATACTACTGAGAAGCATGGAGGATCAGACAGAAATGGAAAAAAAAAATCTGTCACTATTTTACACATCAGTAGGTGTTGTTTTGTCTATGTTCTGAATGCATGTACATATGGTGAAAAAAGAGACCGTGAGGGTCCCTGGATAAAACAGAAAAAGTTTTCATACATTTGTCATATGTTTTAAGCAGTTGTATGTTCAGATCTTTTTCCCCCGCTCTTCAGATTTCACTGTGGAGAGTTGTTCATGAGTCAGTTTGTGCATTCATGCATTCTGTCCCTCTTGAACTATTGGTCCTCCTTCACCTCCTCCCACATCAATATCACTAGATGACAAGAAGTAAATAATTGTATATCACAAATGTAAGTATGCTGCAAAAACGATCAAGTGATGAAAATGTCTCGTCCAATGGTTTCAGGACACAGTGCTGGGTCTCAACGCTCTGTCAGAGTTTGCCGCCATGACCTTCTCCGACCAGCCCACGGACCTGACCCTCATGCTGGACAACGGTAAGATGAATGCCAGCTTCATGATCAACGACGACAACAGCCTTCTGCTCCAGCGACAGCCCCTGGTCGTGGAAGGGGACTCCATCATGCGAGTGTCAGCCAGTGGCACAGGGTGTGCTCTTGTTCAGGTCAGAGTTCTCTCCCTTTTGTCATTGTCCCTCTTCAGTTTGCTTTCATCGCATTTCATGTCACTTTGTTGGATCAGTGCCTTGGCTTTGTAGTATGTCGGGTTGACTTTTTGGTTGTTGATTTCTTCAGAAGAATGATTCTGTAAATAATGATAAACCTTTCATTGGATCTCTTTGGATTGTCTAGACAAAACCTTGAATTCATTAGATGTCAGGGGCTGGTCTGGTCCAAGCTTTACAAATCAGTTCTTCACTTTTTACACCCTCCACTACTGGTCCTCTCCATCCTCCTGCTGCTCTGGCATTAATAATAATGTTGATAATGATGATAATAATAACAACAGAGCATTTGTAAACCACCTTGCCAAAGGTTCTAGGCGCTGACAATCTACACTCGCATGTACGCAACGGGCCGCCTTCCTGGGTAGTGCTGACTGAAGAGCTGCCTGCCGGCGCTTTATTCAGTCATTTCCCCGAGTCATCTAGTCAGTATCGTTCACTCTGTTTTCTTCCTTCTTTCAATTTCTCACACAGGGTGCTTGCTATGTGTAACATGTCATCCATACCAACAGCCAAACTGGCCTTCTGTTCCTAAAGTCAGTGATGGGATTTTACGTGTGTGTAAGATGTTATGCATGTGTTCATACAAGGAACCTCAGTTTATAGTCTCATTTGAAGGACTGTACGGGAAATGGAGTCAGAACCAATGAACACTCTGAGGGAAAAATCCCCCTGTATGGAAACAACCCGGCGGAGATTCGAACCTGCAACCCCAGGATCACCAAGATTACGAGTCCAGCGCTCTACCACTGAGCTATTCCGGCCCCCAGAAGCAATGTTAACTCCAAGGGAAAAATCCCTCTGTACTGAAACAGCAGGGCGTAGATATGAACCCACAACCCCAGGATCATGAGTCTGGTGCTGTACCGCTGAGCTATTCCGGCCCCAGGAGGAGCCTGAATATTCATTGATCCATCCTTCAGTACATCAGTGATCCATCCTTCAGTACGTCATTGATCCATCCTTCAGTACGTCATTGATCCATCCTTCAGTACGTCATTGATCCATCCTTCAGTGATCCATCCTTCAGTACGTCATTGATCCATCCTTCAGTGATCCATCCTTCAGTACGTCATTGATCCATCCTTCAGTACGTCATTGATCCATCCTTCAGTACGTCATTGATCCATCCTTCAGTACGTCATTGATGCATCCTTCAGTACATCATTGATCCATCCTTCAGTGATCCATCCTTCAGTACATCATTGATCCATCCTTCAGTGATCCATCCTTCAGTACATCATTGATCCATCCTTCAGTGATCCATCCTTCAGTACATCATTGATCCATCCTTCAGTGTTCCATCCTTCAGTACATCATTGATCCATCCTTCAGTACGTCATTGATCCATCCTTCAGTGATCCATCCTTCAGTACATCATTGATCCATCCTTCAGTGATCCATCCTTCAGTACATCATTGATCCATTCTTCAGTACGTCATTGATCCATCCTTCAGTACGTCATTGATCCATCCTTCAGTACGTCATTGATCCATCCTTCAGTACGTCATTGATCCATCCTTCAGTGATCCATCCTTCAGTACGTCATTGATCCATCCTTCAGTATGTCATTGATCCATCCTTCAGTACGTCATTGATCCATCCTTCAGTACGTCATTGATGCATCCTTCAGTACATCATTGATCCATCCTTCAGTGATCCATCCTTCAGTACATCATTGATCCATCCTTCAGTGATCCATCCTTCAGTACATCATTGATCCATCCTTCAGTGATCCATCCTTCAGTACATCATTGATCCATCCTTCAGTGTTCCATCCTTCAGTACATCATTGATCCATCCTTCAGTACGTCATTGATCCATCCTTCAGTGATCCATCCTTCAGTACATCATTGATCCATCCTTCAGTGATCCATCCTTCAGTACATCATTGATCCATTCTTCAGTACGTCATTGATCCATCCTTCAGTACGTCATTGATCCATCCTGGACTGCACTTTTTTCATGCTGTGTCAGGGTCTAGGTGTGTGTTGGTGCCCTCTTGAACTGTGATTATCCTGTGTGAAAGGATGGAGATGGGTATACAGGTGAGGACAGACAGGTGGTGGCGTTATGAGATGGTGGGATGAGCAGACTGCAGCCAAGCTAACAAGAATTAGTAACTTTTTTCTTTTTTTTAAATTGGTTGTTTACTTCAGTACCCCGTCCCTCCTCACCCCACAAAAACCACTACCCAAAAAATCGTGCTTATCACTGAACACACTTGCCTTTATGGAGTGTACTAGCACATCACAAAGACAGAGACGTGCATCTGAGAGTGATCAGATCTCATACTGCCAGAAATCCCCTAATGCGTGGTTTCTATGGCAATCCTGTACAGGCATGCGCCAATGATATTGCATTTGCTTACAGGCTAATGTGCGCTACAACAAAATCCCCAGCAAGCTGGGTATTGACGATCCTAAGTTCAACCTGCGTGCAGACCCCAGGAATTATCGTCATGACAGAAATAGGTGTGACCGCCGCACCATTTACATCACATTTGGGTGAGTGTCATCTTCAGTCTTTTGTCTCTGTGGTAGGAGCGTGCAGCTTCTTTTGATTGTTCATTGTGGAAGAGAAACTATGTTGGAAAATAATTTGTCTTTTCATTCTTTGTTGTGGTAGGGAAATTATGTTGGGGAGATACATGAGATGGTGTTTTGCTCTGTTGGCAGTGATATATCACAGGGCCATCACTTGTCGAAGATTGGAACAGTGGGGTCTGGAAAAGCTAGAAGTCTGTTATAAACTAACAGAAAAATATTCCAGAGGGAAAAAAAAAAGACAAAGGAGCAAGACTTAATAAAAGGAGAAAGTGTTTGTTAGGGATTTAGTCTCGTATGTTTTTCTTCTTCTCCCATAAGTCTGTAATAAAAGGAGAAAGTGTTTGTTGGGGAATTAGTCTCATATTTTTTTTCTTCTCCCTCAAGTCTGTGGAGAGTCGTCAGTGCACCATGCTGAGGAACAATCTACCTGAATCTTCCCCCGCTGTCGGTTGTGTACCAAGGGTTTGGTTTCTGCCAACGTATTACCTGTCCATCCTGCAATGTCCCTGGTCCATTGCCTTCCATCTTCCACCCTCAGTGGTTCCAGGCAGGATGGTTTCTGCCAACGCATTACCTGTCCATCCTGCAGTGTCCCTGGTCCATTGCCTTCCATCTTCCACCTCAGTGGTTCCAGGCAGGATGGTTTCTGCCAACGTATTACCTGTCCATCCTGCAGTGTTCCTGGTCCATTGCCTTCCATCTTCCACCCTCAGTGGTTCCAGGCAGGATGGTTTCTGCCAACGTATTACCTGTCCATCCTGCAGTGTCCCTGGTCCATTGCCTTCCATCTTCCACCCTCAGTGGTTCCAGGCAGGATGGTTTCAGCCAGTGTATTACCTGTCCATCCTGCAGTGTCCCTGGTCCATTGCCTTCCATCTTCCACCCATAGTGGTTCCAGGCAGGATGGTTTCAGCAAGGCTATTGGATCCCGTTGCATGACCATACCAAGGAGGCTTTGCCTTCACTGATGTCAGTACATCTTCATGTGGTCCTATGTGCTGTGTGATGGTTTTGTCCATTGGAGATAGCAGTTCGTCTGATAGTTGTGAAGTGCGGTGATTGCAAGTGGAAATTTAAACAAATTTTAAAAGGTACTTGAACTGACTCTGCCAGATGAGAGGGACAAACAAATTACAGGACAAAACACAACGCATTTCGACCTCCGAGGTCTTCTTCAGAAAAGATAAACAACACTAAGGACAACGGAAATGAAGAATGAGCAGTCGCTTATCTTGTCAAATTCAGTGCAAGGTGGATTGCTTGTTCTTTATTTTCGTTGTCCTGAGTGTTGTTTATCTTGTCTGAAGAAGACCTAAGAGGTCGAAACGTGTCATGTTTTGTCGTGTGATTTGTTTGTCCATGTTTTCTGGTGGAGTTAGTTCTAGAACCTTGTAAAATCAGTTCATCTGATGTTTCGTATCTTGTGGTAACTCCCCATTTCCATGGCTTGCAATCTTTGCTCCAGTCGCTGTGAGAGTCTGTGTCTCGCATGCCTACAGGAAGATGGAATGAACCAGGGCAGGTGGGACGCTGATCCTGCATTCTGTGAAGATGTTATTGTCCTCGCCATAACAGGTGTTAGTCCTCCCCATAACAGGTGTTAGTCCTCTCCATAACAGGTGCTAGTCCTCCCCATAACAGGTGTTGGTCTGGACAGTGCCGATGTTGTTGGTCTGGACAGTGCCGATGTTGTTGGTCTGGACAGTGCCGATGGTGTTGTTCTGGACAGTGCCGATGGTGTCTTTGCTGCCCTTGAGAGGAGGTCTGGAAACCCCCAGTCTAGTATAGATGAAGAGAAACAATGTTGCAGAACAGAGGTGTGAAGGGAGAGTACCCATGCTTGGAGGTCCGTTTGGTGTGGACTGAAGAGACATAATGCTCCTCCTGAATGGGAGGCCATGTTCATCAGGAGGTCATCTTTGTTCATAGTCTGGTGTGGACAAAGAGGAAGAAAAAAGTTCAGAACATAAAGGCAAGGGATGATTGCTGGAGTTATTATCAAGATATACACACAGGGGAATGTTCGAGACGAGCCTGAAAAATGGAGAGGATAATTATTGGGAGGAAAATCGGTCACTGGCGAAGAGATGTTCAGGACAAGCCTGTAACTGGAGGGAGTAACTGGGGGTAGGTAAATCCAGTAATGACATAGAGGGAGATGTTCAGAACAAGTCTGTGACGGCAGGGAGTAACTGTGGGTAGGTATCCAGTAATGACAAAGAGGGAGATGTTCAGAACAAGCCTGTAACGGCAGGGAGTAACTGTGGGTAGGTAAATCCAGTAATGACATAGAGGGAGATGTTCAGAACAAGCCTGTGACGGCAGGGAGTAACTGTGGGTAGGTATCCAGTAATGACAAAGAGGGAGATGTTCAGGACAAGCCTGTAACTGGAGGGAGTAACTGTGGGTAGGTAAATCCAGTAATGACATAGAGGGAGATGTTCAGAACAAGCCTGTAACGGCAGGGAGCAACTGTGGGTAGGTAAATCCAGTAATGACATAGAGGGAGATGTTCAGAACAAGCCTGTGACCGCAGGGAGTAACTGTGGGTAGGTAAATCCAGTAATGACATAGAGGGAGATGTTCAGGACAAGCCTGTAACGGCAGGGAGTAACTGTGGGTAGGTAAGTCCAGTAATGACATAGAGGGAGATGTTCAGAACAAGCCTGTAACGGCAGGGAGTAACTGTGGGTAGGTAAATCCAGTAATGACATAGAGGGAGATGTTCAGAACAAGCCTGTAACAGCAGGGAGTAACTGTGGGTAGGTAAATCCAGTAATGACATAGAGGGAGATGTTCAGGACAAGCCTGTAACGGCAGGGAGTAACTGTGGGTAGGTAAATCCAGTAATGACATAGAGGGAAAAAGGTTCAGAACAACAAGCCTGTAACGGCAGGGAGTAACTGTGGGTAGGTAAATCCAGTAATGACATAGAGGGAAAAAGGTTCAGAACAACAAGCCTGTAACGGCAGGGAGTAACTGTGGGTAGGTAAATCCAGTAATGACATAGAGGGAAAAAGGTTCAGAACAACAAGCCTGTAACTGGAGGGAGTAACTGTGGGTAGGTAAATCCAGTAATGACATAGAGGGAAAAAGGTTCAGAACAACAAGCCTGTAACGGCAGGGAGTAACTGTGGGTAGGTAAATCCAGTAATGACATAGAGGGAAAAAGGTTCAGAACAACAAGCCTGTAACGGCAGGGAGTAACTGTGGGTAGGTAAATCCAGTAATGACATAGAGGGAAAAAGGTTCAGAACAACAAGCCTGTAACGGCAGGGAGTAACTGTGGGTAGGTAAATCCAGTAATGACAAAGAGGGAAAAAGGTTCAGAACAACAAGCCTGTAACGGCAGGGAGTAACTGTGGGTAGGTAAATCCAGTAATGACAAAGAGGGAAAAAGGTTCAGAAGAAGCAGCCTGTAAAATGTAGCTGGTAATTGTTGGGAGGCAATTCTAGCCAGGAAAAAGAGAAATGTTCAGAATGACAAGCCTCTAAATGTAGATAAACCAACATGACAGAGAAGAAGAAATTGTGAACGAAAAAGAAGTTTGTGAAAAATGGAAGAAAACCTTTCATGGGAGATAAATCTGATTTCTGTTTCACCAAGAAAGAGTGGACACATGCACTACAGACTTGCCCATGTATGCTGACCCATAAAACCCCATTACACAGGGATACAGTTAGATAAATAGATAAAGTGATCCAAAAAAAAAGGAAAAGATTTTTTTTTTTTAGTTAGGTCTTATGGATGAGACCTAGCAGATGAATTTAGCCAGTCTGCGGATCAGGCCTTAGATTCCAGCTAACATGTCTATGCCACTACTACAGCTATGTGTATGAGCTCACCAACGAATTATTGTTTGCGTGCTGGTGCATATCTCTCTCTCTCCCTCACACAAATTGTATCTTGCTAAATCCATGATTACATGAACACATATTCAGGTATGAGGGCAATACGTGTAGAATGAAGTTCAGAGAATAATGGAATTTAAAGTTACAACTGATTTAAATGAAATAAAAGAATGACATTCACTAAGAGAAATGTTCTTGAAAAATAAGTTAGATGGGCTTGTTATTCAGTTAGGCTGTTTATCAGGGAGATTATAGTTGCTATTGCATGTGTGAGCGAGAGCATATGTGTTGTCTTTTCTTCAAATGCAAAAGTATACTTTGACAGTATCATGAAAAAAAAGAATAGGTATCTGGCCTTTTACTCTTTCTTCCTATCTCAGTGTATCTTTGTGTCCAGGGCTGTGCTGCATATAGTGCACGATTTATTTTTTGCATTTGCTTTCTGGTTGCTTGGAGGCATCACTCACAACTAACTGATCATTCTCAGGCTTGTGCTGTTGCAGTTTCTGCACTGGTAGTAGAGACATGAAAATTTGCGCATAGGTAAAAGTTGAAGAGACATTGACTGCCTCCTGTGTACCAATTTGCTGGATCTGCGGGAGGACGGATGGATGTAGTTGTGTACATAGCAGCACAGTAGTAATGAGGGGAAAAAAATGCATGGTCTTTTTGCCCCCAAAGAATAGTTCAGTTTTTTTTTTCCAGACAGTGTACTTCAAACAGTGAAAACAACTCTGTGAAAGGACAGGAATTCACGTGCAGAACAGATGTGGGTGAAAGAGTGCAAGTTATTGATGGGAGTGGTGTTGGTTGGTTGCAGGCAGCGCAGCGGGGGTCAGTTCAGCACGGGCATGACCATGCTGACCGTCAGAATGGTCACTGGCTGGCACGTCATCCCAGAGTCTTTGAGAGCCGTGAGTCTTTGGCCTCATGCACTTTGCTATGGAGGTTTTCTTTTTTCTTTGCCCAACTGTACTGTAGATTTGATGGTTTGGAGCTTTCTTTTTTGGTTGGTTGGCGTTTTTCTTGTCATGAGCTTGCAGGCACCAAGTTTTTTTATGTTGAGTGGTTTAACTAGCATGGTAAAATGAGTGTGTTTAGATTTTCAGAAGAATAATCATGCATTGAGTGGTAACTAGCAGGTAAAATGAGTGTGTTTAGATTTTCAGAAGAATAATCATGCATTGAGTGGTAACTAGCAGATAAAATGAGTGTGTTTAGATTTTCAGAAGAATAATCATGCATTGAGTGGTAACTAGCAGGTAAAATGAGTGTGTTTAGATTTTCAGAAGAATAATCATGCATTGAGTGGTAACTAGCAGGTAAAATGAGTGTGTTTAGATTTACAGAAGAATAATCATGCATTGAGTGGTAACTAGCAGGTAAAATGAGTGTGTTTAGATTTACAGAAGAATAATCATGCATTGAGTGGTAACTAGCAGATAAAATGAGTGTGTTTAGATTTTTTAATTTTTGGTAGATTTTGTGCCAAGGTATGTGAGATGCATTAACACAATACAGCAATGCAAGTCTTTGGATTAGACTGGAAATCCAGATCAGAAAAATGATCCAAGCTTCGTCTTTGGACTGGCGAGATCGTGTTTGTGCAGTATCAAGTTTGATGAGATTTTGGTGGAGTGCTTTCCAGTGCCTAGTTTTGGAATTTGAATATTTTGTTGGTTTTTTTCTACTTCATTCATCTTGAATATATTTTTATTTTGTGATGCTCATTGAAATACAGAACAATTAGTCTGGAAAGAAATTTATTGGTTAGAGAGTAACTGCCATCCCCTCATGACGTTCATTTAAAAATCCTTTTGCAACTGAACTGTTTGTGTCTTGATCATCATTAGTCTGTCTCAACAAAGATTAGGAGAACTACTTTCTTTGTGAATCTTTAAAGTCACATCTCTAGAAGGATAACTGATCAACAGGAGTCACCCAATGATAATTGAACTCCTCTGTGGCATTTGGTTGGGAAAAAGTTTAGGCATGGTTAGCTTGGCGTGTTGCAGCTGAAGAGCATGTACCCGATGTTGGGCATCGAGAGAGAGGAGGTGGATGAAGAGGAGGGGGTCATCAGCTTCTACCTGGACGAGGTAATTAATTACTGATCTTGTTGAAGACACTTGTACAAGTCATGCTATGCTGCCAAACCATTGTACAAGGGAATCAACTGCAGCTTTTGTGACACAAAGGTAGTCTGTTAAAGGGGTTGCTTCCCTTGTCACTTCTTCGCACTGCCAAGTCCTAGAATTTTTATAATCAGTTGTCATATTAAGTAAATTTGGATGAATTAAGTGTACCATGGTCCAGAAATAGAACCGACTGTCAGTGCCAATTGCAAATATAGCTATTTGGTTGATCTAGAAAATAAAAATACAATGAGGAGGCCGTTCAAGACTGCAGACCTCCAAGGTCAGATGGTTCCTGGATCTGCCCTTTGGTTTGGATCTGCATGAGAAAGCTCAGTGTGTTAGAGACTTGCATGTTTGTTTTGGTTTCTGCACTGTAATGTGTGTGTGCGCTTGTAATCTTCACTTGCAAATATCTCTTTTCATCCTATATCTCTGTATTTACAATGTCCTCTCCAAAGCTGGACCTGCGAACTCGGCGTTTTGCTCTGGACGTGGAACAGGACCGAGATCTGCTCATCAGTGCCACGAAGCCGGCAGAGGTTCAGATCTACCAGTACTACGAGAAAGGTGAGTGGGAACTCCACACAACATGCATGAGGGATGTGAATAATGCTGCACGATCCCAGGACTTTGGAAAGGCCTGGTGGGGAGTAGTTGCATTCTCAGGTGGATGGAATGAAAGAAAGCAGAAGTACACAGTGAAAACATGTTGGCCAGTATTCCCAGATCAGTGGACCAATCAGAACACATTACTTTTCACAATATTTGGGGACCAAAAAAAAAAAAAAGAAAGTGGCAGTACATGATTAGGAAAAATTTGCTGTCGAATGTCTGGCCCTCAGACGTTATTTATCTTGCTTGTATTAAAAATTAAGTGGGTTTTAAAAATGTAAAAAGGAAGAGTTAGAGGCTACACTGTTGGAAGTTTTTAATCTCTGTGTGTGTGAGGGTATGCAATTTGGTGAATTCTGTCCTCATGATTGGTTAGCATCATGCAGTTTGGTGAATTCTGTCCTCATGATTGGTTAGCATCAAGAGCTCCCTTCACCCGCTATGAAATACTTGTTGATGATGATTATGAATACTGTGAACACTTTTGGAAAGCTTTGTGTGTGTGTGCGTGCGTGTGTGTGTGTGTGTGTGTGTGTGTGTGTGAAAACTCTTAAGGGGTCAGTAAATGGAGTGAAAGTTGACAATGGCTAGAAATAGACACACCATGTGAACAGCATTGTAAACAGCACGAATGAGCTACATGCTTCAAACTTAACTCATTACACCCTGCACTCCAACGCTGTTTGGGTGCCAGTGAACATGTTCAGCCAGTGTCCAAATAACATTGAGGTGAAATAACATGCGCCTCACAGACCCGTTTTTCTGATCATAAATAAAAACAGCAAAGAAAGGGAGGTATTTACATAGAACTTCATGATAGGAAGGCAAAACATGGCTGATTAGTATGTTGTTCTGGTCACACTCAAAAACAGATTTTCAAAGGTTGAACTACCGTTTGAATTTATCATAGCATAAACAATCCCAAAGTGCTTCCTGTCGCATGGAAGTTTAACATGTTGATAGTCATTTTACAAGAAGCATGTGAAACTGTTAGCCACTCCTTTAAAAAAAAAAGAAAAGAAATAGACATTTTAGGGATATTGGAATTCAAAATGAAGCACCCTTCTGTTGGTGCAGACCAGCCTAAACTACCCAGGCTGAAAGGGTGAAGGGGGTTTGTTTTCTGCCTTGGAACATTTTTGTTTGTTTGTAGTTACAACAGTAAACGAATTATTGTTTGTTTCTGCACACCTTCGTGAGAAACACAAGCAACAAAACCCCACCCACCAAGCCAATCCCTTATTTATTTTGTTTCTTTGTTTATATTTTTTAAACAGCATGCATTTAGGGATCAGTGACTTGAGATGCAATTCTTTCCCACTGTCTACCCTTCCAGTGATCAATTTTTTTTTCCCTTCCTCAGGCAATGGACTGGACCTGTTGGTGTTGTGCATCTCTGTTGGAGACATTGACTGTTTTTTGTGTGGCAGACGTCACTGTGATCAAGTCCTACGAGCTGAGGACCACCTGTGGAACCAAAGAGGAGCTTCCCTACGATGCTCCAGTTCCAGCGGAGGGTGAAGACATCTTACAGAGAAGAGTGGATCGTGAGCATTCAATTTATGCTTCTTGTTCGTTTTGTCTTCTGTTCCTGTGTGCCACTTTCCTCCATTGTCCGGGTATGTCCGGCAGGCCTGCTGTGCTGATTAGACTAGTCTGCACTTTTTTTGCGTGTTAACATTTTATAACTTTCAAATTGGAATGATGTGGCTTCAAAAGAGTTATGTAATGACAATGATTATAGGAAGCCATAGTTGTTGCACAGTCAGAATTGTATCTTCAAGCATTTTTTTAAAGTCTTATTTTGGTTATATTCAAAAGTTGTGCTATGATAGGCTAACCCTGTGATGCAGGTTGACAATGGGGGGGGGGGGGGGGGGGGGGGGGGGCTACCAGAAACACTGTAACTTTTCAAACTGTAAAATCAGATCATAGGTAATGTTCTGAGTGTGCAAATCAGAAGAAGCCAGCATGTGCGAGTGCTTTCCAACGTATTTTCCCCCTCTTTCCACAGCTGTGGAGCTTTTCCCAGGTCGTCCCAGTGAGCTGGGGAACCCTGAGGGGCCCAGAGAGGAGGGGCCCCGAGGACCTCAGAGACCCCCGGTGAGTGGACACAGCAGTAGGATGAATTAGACTGCAACTAAGTTACATACTTGATGGCAAGGTGTTATGCTAAACAGAGAGAAAAAAAATGTCCATGGACCCTAGACACCTCCAATAAGTTTACACAACAGGAAGATGAATGACAAGTTACACCTGATACTTGACAGCAAGATGTTATGCTGATAGCAAATTATACTCAACAGCAAATTATAGGCAGTTAATTTGATGACTCCTGCATGCACAGCAGTTGTGTGTAGATTAGGAGAAGTACAGAAAAAAGCGTAAAGCACTAGCCTACAATTATATGCTTTGAATGGAGTTGAATGTGTTTTCACAAGAGAAAAAAAAGTAAAGTTGATCTGATATCGACATGACATGTTGATAAACTGTCAGTCCACCGATTTGGGATGTATTACAAGTAATGTTTTTGTGTCCATGGACCCTAGACACCCCCAGTAAGTTTACACCACAGCAAGATGAACAAGTTACACCCAATACTTTACAGCAAGATGTTGTGCTTAACAGGAAAATCATCACTTGACAGCAAGTTATTTTTGACAGCAAATTATAGATAGTTAATATGATGACTCCTGCATGCATAGCAGTTGTGCACAGATTAGAAGTATAGAAAAAAGCATATAGCAAAAGCTACTATTGTATGCTTTGAATGGCATTGGATCTGTTCTTGTAAGATAAAAAAAATAAAGCGGATGTGAGATCGACATGATATGTTGGTAAATTTCCAGCCCACTGAATTGGGATGTATAACCAGCAATTTTTTTTGTCATGGACTGCATGCCTGTAGTCCCCATACTTGCCTCATGTACTGACGGCGGTGAAGACTGTTGGTTTTCAGCTTCAGAGTGGTGACTGTCCTGTGTGCAACATGTTGAGGGCGCCTAGGAATTACCAAGAAATCATTTGCAACTCCACGGCTGGTGAGACCTTTTCTGTTTCTACCACACGCAGTCTCTTCCCCCCCCCCCCTCTCATTCCCCCCCCCTCTCTCTCTCTCTCTCTTTCATTATCACACATACTGTACAAATATGCATACACACACACACTGTACAAATATGCATACACACACACACTGTACAAATATGCATACACACACACTGTACAAATATGCATACACACACACTGTACAAATATGCATACACACACACACACTGTACAAATATGCACATACACACACACTGTACAAATATGCATACACACACACACTGTACAAATATGCACACACACACACACACTGTACAAATATGCACACACACACACACACACACACTGTACAAATATGCATACACACACACACACTGTACAAATATGCATACACACACACTGTACAAATATGCATACACACACACTGTACAAATATGCATACACACACACACACTGTACAAATATGCATACACACACACACACTGTACAAATATGCACACACACACACACACTGTACAAATATGCATACACACACACACTGTACAAATATGCACACACACACACACACACACACACTGTACAAATATGCATACACACACACACACTGTACAAATATGCATACACACACACTGTACAAATATGCACACACACACACACACACACACACTGTACAAATATGCATACACACACTGTACAAATATGCATACACACACTGTACAAATATGCATACACACACACACACTGTACAAATATGCATACACACACACTGTACAGATATGCATACACACACACACACTGTACAAATATGCATACACACATACACACACACTGTACAAATATGCATACACACACACACTGTACAAATATGCATACACACATAGAGGCAGGCTGACTGGCAGACAGCCACAGAGCAAATTTACATAAAAAATACACTGCATCAACACACACATATGCTCTTGTATACAGACTTCAGACTTCAGACTTCAGACTTTTATTCAGTAAGGCCATTGGCCCATTTGAAGGGGAATGAGCACAATCATTCACATTAAATGTATGAAAGAAATGATTCATCAGGAAAACAACAACAACAAAAACAACAACACAACAAGACTATCTAAGACGTCATTATTTCTCTGATCTTAAACGCCTTAAACAGAAACATACCTAAATTCCTAATAACCTTATAACTGTTAGAGCTAAGTAGTAACTGTAAACGAAACATACATGGGCGCCTATGATATTTCTGTGGAATAAATTTTTGACGAATATCTTCTAAAGCTGGACAAAGGAACATAAAGTGTATTTCATTTTCCTCACCTTGCATACACAATGGACATACCAAATCATTTTGTCTATGTTGTCTGTATCTTAAGTAATGAGTCCTTATGTCAGAAACACCAACTCTGAATTTAGCAATGGATCTTTTCAGATGCATATCCAAATCAAATTTCAAATAAGGCTGAGTACAACGAAAACTGGAATAATTTCTGTACAAATCATAGCGTCCACTACTTTGTATATGATCGTTCCACATTTGCCATCTACAGTCAATCAACCTTTGTCTGAAAACATGAATAAACTGGGTTTGATTTCCAACACCCTGTGACAGCCAGACATCCCCAAATCCGTGCTTACACAGAAACACACGCACATTTGAAACCCAGTTTGTTTTTCCCTTTACATCTAATTTGAACAACATTTCATAGGACTTACGAGGCAGTCTATAATGCTCCATGTGTAAAAGCTTTAACCAATACTGAACACATCTAATGGCTGAACAAATGAACAGTGGATATCTATTGGTCTCCCCATACACCAAATCATTAGAAATACGCCTGTCAAAACCTAGAAACCTCTTCAAAGCAAATAAATGTACTGCCTCGCAATGAACAACAGCACTATCCAAACCCCAAATTTCAGCCCCATGCATCAAAACAGGCTGTATTTGGGAATCAAATATTTTTAGAAATAGCTCAAGCGAATTGTTATTCAAAGCAATCAATCTTTTCATGACACATATCAAAACATTCTTTGCCCTACATGCAAGATCTTTACAGGCAAAGGTAAAACTTAGGCGTGTAGAAAAATAGATCCCTAAATATTTATATACATTCAGCACAGGTATAGTAAGTCCGTTATACATCCATCTTTCCCTCGCCGCCAAATAACCTCCCTTTCGAAACACCACGATGTTGCTTTTATTCATGTTTACTTTCAATTCTAATGAAGAGGCAGCCCTGCTCAGATTATTTAGCTGACGCTGTAAGCCAACTATTGTTTCTGAAACTAAAACAACATCATCTGCTAATAGTAGGATAAACAATTCTAAGACATCTTCTGGAAATCGTCCACCATGAAGGCCATTATTGATAACCTCATTGGTAAGCTCATTAATGAATATAGAAAATAGCACAGGACTACAAACATCACCTTGTTTTACCCCAGCAAAACAATTAATATACTCTGTCAGATTGGCACCACTTCTTACCCTAGTCTTAACAACTTTGTACATGGCTCTAATACAGCCAAATAATTTCCCCTTAATACCATTTTTTAATAATACAGTCCATAAAAGCTTTCTATTGATGGAGTCAAAGGCTTTTTCAAAGTCAATAAACGCAACATAAAATTTACGATTTAATGAAAATTGTTTCTGAACAAACGCAAGAAGAGTAAACATATGGTCGATAGTAGAGTAACCCTTTTTAAACCCAGCCTGATGCTCCCCCGTGATATTATTACATTCAATCCATTCCTGCAATCTGTTGTTAACAACAGTGCTATACACTTTACAGCTAACGTCAACCAAAGAGATACCTCTGTAATTATTAGGGTTATCTACGTCACCTTTCTTGAATAAGGGCAAAGTTACAGACTCTGTCCAGTTTTCTGGGAAGATGCCCTCATCAAAAATTCTGTTGAAAAGAGCTAGTAAAAAGTCAACAACTTGAGGTCCAGCATACTTCAATAATTCACCAATAATAGAATCAGGTCCTGCTGATTTGTTAGTCTTAATTTTCCGCATGGCAAATAGAATTTCTTCTTTAGAAATGGGACGATTGAAATGCTCGTCTTCTCCCTCATCAGTAACAACAGAAAGCTCATCATCACTTAAATCATCTTTACCTAGCAAACGTTTAAAGTGCTCATACCATGTATCCAGGGAGATATTATTCTTAGTATATTTTCTTTTAAATGAAGCTCTTTTTAATGTTTTCCAAAACTCCTGCTGTGACGGAAGAGATCTGATCATGTTATCTAACAGGTTTTTATTGAAAATTTTCTTCTTCTGCTTTTGAAGGTTTTTATATTCTCTTCTTGCAATAACATACTCACTTCTGTCACCATCGTCCAAAGTACGAAGCCACATTCTCAACAATTTTAGCGTTTTTCTTTTCATTACCAAACAATCACTGTCAAACCAATCTTCCTTTTTAGCACCGTTTCTTATTAGCACACGTTTTATCATACATTCAGCGCTGTTTTTAATACAATCATTAAACAAATCTAAAGCTTTATCTACATCAACATTGATCAGTTCTAAAGCCTCATTTAATTTTGAGCACATTTCTGCTTTACACAAATTGTCTCTGTAAGTCAAAGCATAATCTTCATTCCATACAAACTTATCGAATACTGTTGCCTCAACATTCTCCATTGATCTATCACTATCTTTTGTTGTAATGTCAATGTGAAATTCAATAGGTAAATGATCGGATTCTATACGTTCCGAAACAAACAAATAACATGAATCACAAAAAGTGGAGAAAAAATCTTTAGATACGAGAAAATAATCATTAACGCTGCTACCACTGTCTGAAACGTATGTATAGCAACCATGGCGGTCGCCCTGACATACACCATTCAAAATGTACAAATCAAAAGCAACGCAAAGATTTAACAATAACTTACCGTAGTTATTCAACACATTATCATAAGAGCATCTATCTGTGCAAGGTGGCTGGCTTTTTGTTTGCAAACAGGAATCGAAAACCTCAGCAGACAAGTCTGGAGAAAAATTTGCCGTCCTGCTGTTCAGATCGCCACACAATACTATATCAATGTCACCAAGTGAGCACAAGCAGTCAGCCAAACATTCTTCCAACATGGAAATACCATTATCAACATTAAAAGAATTATAGAAAGGAGAACCTTCCGGCTGGATATACGTACAAACCAAAGCAATATTTTTCAGTGTACCAAAAAATGATTTTTCAATTAAAAAGATGCACACGTTAGAGCTATCAACTTCTACATATGATATGAAGGGAACCAATTCTTGTTTTATCAAACAAACGAGTCCTCCAGATCGTCTCCCCTGATGACAGAGTTTTACAGCAGGTTTAATAAAGGCTTTATACCCAACAAACATGTCCATGCTAAATGTTTCAACGAACGTTTCTCCAAAGCATATAAAATCAAAACCACAGGCATAGGAAATAAATGCATTGTCAAAAACCTTTGAGAGTAAACCATTCACATTCCAACAAAGAAGCTTGAATACTTTATTATGGCATACAGGCGCATCCAGATCCCGGTTGTCAATATAAATATGATCACTATCAAGTGCACTGTTTTCCATACATGCATTAATTTTGCTATCCACATCATCATATTTGGAAAAATCATCATTCAAACGGCTGGAAAAATCATCATTCAAACGGCTATCATTGAAACTGTCATACGAATTCAAGCGTGTACCAGTGCCATCGCTCACACCGTCCACAACACTGTCGTCAAGAACACGTGCAAAGCGGCTACTGCCACGCGTGACAGGATCCGGAGCGGCCAATCTTTTCACCGGTGTCAAGTTATCTTTTCTCCCTCTTGAATTAACACCTTTATCATCGCAAGAGGACCGGCCAAAACCCTATTTCAACTCTTTTAGCTGACCAGAAGCATCAAGCCCGAACCTCCTGCCATCAACAAGGAGATGGTCAAAGACCATCGCAGCTCTCTTACCACTGTTCCTTGCGTCTTTCAGATGTGGAGTGAGCTTACGTCTTAGTTCACGGACCCTACTTGTAAAGTCTTCGCCGACAAAGACATTGGTTCCTTTCAACTTGGCCTTCGCTTTCAAAATGTGTACTTTGTCCTTATATGAGGAACACCTGGCAATGATGGGGGAGTCATGCTTTGCATTTAAACGATGTGCTCTATCAAACTCGACCCCATTCACGCCCAGTGTCTTAGCAGTCAAGTCCTTCAACATTCGTTCGCAGTCATCACTGTTCTCACTCTCACTTCTGCTCAATCCATAAAACAATAAATTATTACGTTTCGAGCGCCCTTCGAGGTCATCTGTCTTCTTTTCTAGAAACTCAAGTCTGTCACCAAGTTCAGAGTTCACTCTCTGCAGATCATTGTTCTGGGAACGTAATTCTGCCACTTCCTCCCTGAGACCTTCACTTCATTCTGCAACGCAACATACTGTTCACCAAGGGTCTTCACATCCATTTTAACGTCATCCAACTTACTGTCCATGGCCTTGTTGGTCCTGTCCATCTCCAGAAGCTTGGTCATTATGTCGGCCATGGTGGGTTCGGCGCTCGTTGGTCTGGATACAGGAGAGTCAGCAGCGGAGGCAGCACTCCTGTCCGCACTGGCACCGCGCGTAGCGTAACCGAGCCGGGTCTGCTTCACGTTGTCTGCCTTCACTGCTGGTGTAGGTCCGGGGTTCCGCTCCACGTCTCCACACTGCAATAACAGTCCACCCCAAAACAACAAGACGAGGAGCAAACCTGCCCACACACCGTCACTCGGTCGACGCAGAGTCAAAATGGAGATCTTCATCTTTGCTTTTTGCACAGCTCTCTTCAACATAAACTGAAGAAATACTCCAAAGAAGCAGCCACATCTTGATCTGAAAGACAGTGCATCCAACGGCATGGTTCAGTTGCTACTTGCATGCACAAACACAATCTCCAACACGTTCGGAAACCGTCACTAACAGGGATAAACGTAGAGAGACTGACAAGCTGCGTCTTGCTCTAACACGTCGTCGAGCTCACCCCCGCTCTTGTATACAGAGCAAAAGAGAGAAATTCATGCTCTCTCATGTTGGCTTACAATCAGCTGACTAGTAAAGTGCTGCCTTTCAATTCAATGTTGAATCAAATTTCGTATCCAATGCTGCATTACTATGGAAATCAGCCTTAACCTTACAAAACTTGTTGGAGCTGTAAGCAAAGAATTACTGAGCCTTCCTCTGTAGGTGACTTACTGAACAGCACAAAATACTTGTGTCCCTTTCCCGTTGTCTGCTTATTGCTCTGTTAGCAACCATACTTTCACATTGTGAGTTGGAGTACTCTGAACCCAGTCAATCCTTTCTGCCACTGCAGGAAGTGGCTCATCTGTGTGTGGCTTCGTTAGTCTGTAGACTGATGTAAAAGCCATTACAAGTTATCTTATCTGGTTTTAATAGATCATGTACTGTCAAAGGCAGTATGTCGTCAGCTCATGCATTGCAAGTTGCTGAAAGAAAAGAGCTGATTTTATTGTGGTTTTTAGATATAAGCGAGTGTGCTGACAACTGTAAAGTTTGCTTCTTTTTTTTTTTTTTTTTTTATTAGTGTATGTCCGGCAAGTGTGCTTCGATGGGAATCAAAGTGATTTTGCACCAGAAAACCATGTTCACAGGAGCTTTGAAAGTGGCCGACACAGCAACAAGAAAAAGATCCTGGCACAAATGTTATGAATGACGGGAGTTCTAGGCATGTGTGGTTTACATTTTCTCTTACTCATTGGTTTAATTATCCTCTCAGAACTCTCACTGTGTCATTTGTCACACTTTTTATTTTAATCACTATTTTTTTTTCCCTTTCAGGTTATAATGGTATTCTGAATTTTCAGAAAATATGCATTTAACAACAGGCTGCTGATTACATGAACTCGGGCATATTATGTAAAATCGTCACTCATTTTTCAGGGAATGTGGCCTGGAATCGCTAGGCAAAATGCAGTAGCCTGATGAATGAGTCGCTCGAAACCTGAACCCACTTTTGAGTATGTAGTTTGAATCTGGAAACCTGAACCCACTTTTGAGTATGTAGTTTGAATCTGTTCCTTCAGTTTGGAATTGGGGAGTCAGTCCAAGACTAATCAACATAACAGTAACAATAGTCGCGTAACGGTATTGCTAACCCCTCTCGAAACTGACTGGTACTTTTTATTCACATGTCCAGTTCTGCATCCTGCATTGGCCAACTTTGGTGTTATTGTTGTTTTCATCACCCAGTATACAAGGCCCATGCCGGACGAAACAGGCACTTCTCTTTGAAGATCAAGGCCAACCTTCGGCCTCGCAGGAAACTGAAGAAGCTGAAGTGGTTTGCCAATGTCCGCATGGCCAAGGGATGCCAGTGCTCTTTGTTGGATCCGCCACGTAAGTGCTCAGGTTTATTTGTCCACTTAGCTCGTGCAGCATACAACATCAGACAGAAACATCTACCCAAGCTAGTACTGCTGCTGCTATCTAAGTGGAATTTATGTGAAAACGTAAATGAATAAAAGAAAATGATTTGTGTCTCATTGGAACTCTATTCATAACCCATACTCAACTCATGACAACTGGAAATGTGATGGTAGATGATTGTGATACTGTTTTCAACCTCTGTAGAACAAGTCCCTCTCCTCCACCAGGTCATCCACACCCACACCCACACACACACAAAATGTCGGCTTCAGTCCCTTGTAGCAAACCAGTTCATTACATAGTTAAAACTCCCCAGACTTTCGCTGCTCATTCAGCCATTTTTGTTTTCTGCATGTGATTTTGGGGGCAATAATTATTATTATTATGAACATTATTATTATCTTGAATTTTTTTATGAGCAATTTCATCCATGCTAGTATTCATCATTGTTGTATTGATGTTACTAATCAACAGTAACTATGTTGTCTCTGAACTTTTATTCCCAGAAATAATCAATGCGAGGTAGGTATGCAGCATTTGAACAGCTGTTCATCGGCCGAAAATCGTGCGCAGTGTGGTCTGAAAACCTAGCAGACAAGGTATAGGGACTAATCTGCACACAGTGACACCTTGATGAAACGAACAAACTGTAAGGACGTTTTTAGTTGAACATGCAGACCTGTTTACCCCAAAGGGTAAGTTTAGGCTGCGGCAAACATGCATTGTTTGTATCGCAGCAGGCAATACTACATTACTAGTAACTATGTTAAAGTATCGGTATCATCTGTTTACATTAACACAGACCTGTTTACCCTAAAAACTACTTTTGGTGTACTTTTTAGCGAAAATGAGCGTATTTTCTACAAAGAGTGTATACAAAATTCCAAATTTCTGTAAAAGTGGGAGGGAGGGGGGGATGGATGGTCCTTCATTTTATTTTCACCTGCCATCACATTGCATACACTTCTTGCCAGTAGTAACCACCTGATCTTGCATTGACTACAGGAAAACAGGTTTTTCTAATGCAAATTACTTTCAAACCCGATTCATCAGTATACTTTGGCACATGCTCATGTTCTCTTGCCAGTTTTTTTTATTTTTTTATTACCTTTCAGGACATGTTGTCAAGAAATGGACACTGCAAAACACGATTTTATGCACAGAAATTAGCAAGAGTTGTCACTCTTTGGTCAAAGTTTCCACTGCAGTTACTGCTCAAGAACTTCGTCTCCAGAATTTTTTTTTCCTGCCGTATTTTCTTTTAGTTCTTATTGGTTGTATTTTCACCAAACATGTACAAGAGGGGCAAAATGTATGGGTAAACATGTCTGAAAGTGGTCTGCAGAACAAAATGTCAGTCTTGTCCAAACAAGAGACAGAACAAAACGTCTGGTTTTTTTTGGGTTTTTTTTTTTTTTTTTTTTTTTTTTTTTTTGTGGTGCTGTTCCATCTTCTGTGCCACTTCAGTGGAAGTGCAACCACGCCGCTCATTCCAACACTCTGTCCACCGCCACAGCCTGGTCAGTCCCGCTGTAGCCCCGGCACTGGGAATCCACAGGGAGCAGTCAATGCCAAGTCATCAAGAGGCAACCCATTGGAGGAGACACTGCACTGCTGTTGAGTCACTTGGTGGTGTTCAGTGTCCGCCTGTTTTGATCCAACATACGCAGGACACCACCTACTAAGCCCCCTACTGACGACAATAATTGCTTAGTCGTGGAGATGGCATGAGTGAGCTCTCCATCCGGAGGGCGCCACCATGTCCGTCCAGTGACGGCCCCCATGAATTCTCCGATACTGGTGACCCAGACAGAATCAAACCAAGGCCACAGAAGTGGAGAGGACAACGAAACTGAGGTCACCATTCATGAAGGGCCACAGAACTTAAGGCTTTTTTTATGCTGATCGATAAGAATGATGCTACAGATTTCCATTCCAGTCTGAGACTGCATGACAGGGCTGTACTGTACGCTTCCTTTCATGATATATCCAGGCGTCAACCAGGCCTGAGAGATACAGACACCTGCAGTGTTGGTCAGGAAATTTGAACAACACTCTCAGAGACGCATCCATCAAGTGGATGAAACTCGACTGTGTGTTCCCAGTCTTCCCAACTGAGCCCCTGTAGCAAACTCAACTCTGGGTAGGAACTAGTCGGGGCAGAAAAATCCCATGCGACTCTGATGGGAATCGAACCTACGACCTCCCAACCAGGAGTCCGCGACACTAACCACTTCGCCACAGCGGCTGGTCAAAATGTCAGTCTGGCCCAAACAATGTTCTGAGCTTTTTTCTTATGAAACAGTGAGCCTTCTGTCTGTCACAGACTCTTTCGCCAATACAGTTGCAGCGACAGTTCTTTGTACCTAGAAGAGTCTCTCACACACAGTCAGTCTCACTGCAAGAAGTCTCTCCCTCTCTTGCATCTTTCACAGTTCCTCTCTCACAGTGTCGGTCATTCTGTCTGTCCCATCTCTTGCTGTCTTTATGAATGACATTGTCACTGAGGGACAACAGATAGGTATGTGTACAAGGTTCTTGCTCGACTGGTTGGGAGTTGGTTTTTTTTTTGTTGGGGGGGGGGGGGGGGGGGGGGGGGGGGGGGGGAGGGTGGGCAGGCGGGCATGTAGGGGAATGGGCATTTTCATAGCAAATAACTCAAATGAACAGCTTGTGGAAAGTCAGCTGTACATGGTCTTCCGTTTTCTGTGCAGAGAAAAACGTGATAATCATCACCCAAGCAGCCAATCTGGACAGGAACAACAAAATAATGACAGTGGACTCCAGGACATACATCTTCAAACGAAACAAGAAATTGGAGAAAAATGCTAGAGTGGCCCAGAAACAGTGTCCCATGAACTGATGCCTTTTTTATTTCAATCAAGGGCTTGGGGTTTCTTCTATCTGATCTTAGATGAACAGCTTAACACTCTTCAAGACATGTCTTGCTGTATGTCGAGGCTTTCATGACAAATTTCTTTTGTGAGGGGGGGAGGAACGTGCTTTCTGGTGTGTGTATGCGTGCTGAAATTGGAGACCACGGATCGTAGAAAGACGATCTGTTTGGTGGAAAGGTGTTTGTAAAGTTTACTCTCAGTCCCAAACTTTGGAGTATGCTGGTTGACCACCTTGTTGAGGGAAGTTAAATGAATGCTAACACATTTTGTACTTGGGCTTACTGTTCAAATACTGATACATGTTTGTTGTTCCAAAACATGCCTGAATGCAGTGGAGCTGAAAACCGGCCACAGTTAAACAAGTCTAACACAGTGCACACAGTTTCACACGTGCAAATGCAAACAAGCGTACTTTGGACAAACATGTTTTCTTCATACATCTTTGATGCAACTGGTTAACACATTCACCGAGAGCAACAAAAGCAAACGCTCTCACATTTGGTGCGAGTGGTGTCCCCCCTTAATTAGATGTGTCCTGGTTTTGGTAGCAGATGTTCTGTACAAAGTTGTGTTCGGATTGGCCAGAGTAAAGAATCTAATCTTATCTCTCCAATGGCTGGTTACTTTACTTACAGAATGACTGAAGCTTGCCTTTTTTTTTTTTTTTTTTTTTTTGACTCGGTCAGCCTTTTGAGAGTTGTAAATTTCCCCAGCCTGTGGCTTTCTTGAATGTACAGGATGCACAGTTGAAACTGAATGGCGCACCAGCTAAGCTTCTATGTGGAGACGAACGATACTTATGTCAGTATTATTTCTTTTAATCGAAATTCAGTAAAATGATCGGTTCCAGACACATTTTAAAGGTATTTAAGGTTATAGTTGTTTTTTTTTAAACTATTGATATAGCACATCGGCTGAATGCTGTATACTTTTACACCTTTTCCTAGAAATCCTGTGATGTTTTTTTTTTTTATGTTATTGACCCATATTTTTAGAATGTGTTGAGTGTTCTGTTTACAAATTCCTTGTTTGAATAGGAGATGAATCCTCAGTACGACTTGGAATGCTGCTGCTTTGATGTATAATGCCTGTATTGGTTTATTATTGTGAAAGTTGGTGTTTTGTAATTTTTACTTGTTTGGATTTTCATAGTTCCTTTCCCACCCCCCGAGTTTGTGTAACTTATCATATTCTCCCCCCCCCCCACTAGTATTGACAAATACTGTTGGAATAAATTTTTTTCTTAACAAAATCACCCAGTGTATGAGCGTTTGTGTGGGTATATCTCTGCGAGTAGAATGGAGTGGTTAATGGTATGGGGCATCGCAACGACAACAATCAAAACGTTCCAAGATACCATTGTCAGCACTGGAAGATGAAACTCGGTGGCCTTGACAGTGGGTGAAGGTCATTCAAGACAGTGTAGCATTTTACTTAATCCTCTCCATCAGGATGTAGTTGGTCACCGATTCAGAGAAAGTATTAACAAGCGGTGATTCTTACGGCATTCGACAAAAGCTACAACAGAAATGATCGAAACTTGGTTTCAGATCACGTGAAAATTGAATGGTGTGTATGCGTGCATTAAAACTGTTGCCAATGTGGGCAGAATTATTTGAGAAACGGTTGTCTCTCCTCTGGTTAAGCTGAAGGTTGAATTGATCCACGTATACTTGGGTCACTACTAACAACTGACGAACTGATTTACTCGGCAGTTGGGGCTGTTGCAACCACCTCGTCAGTGTCATTTGACATCCAGACTGTCTGAAAGGAAGAAGAGCAACTTGCCGTCCCCACTCTCACCCACCCCACCACCACAAAAACAACATCAACCAAAAACCGAACGAACGAACAATTCATTTGACTGGGAAACGAAAGACGACACCAAACAAGAAGGGGGAAAGAGAGAGAGCGAAGTGCTCATGCTAATATCCCCCCACCACCCCACCCCCAGTTCCCTCCTTCCTCTTCTTGATAAGTACCAATCACGTGAGAGCTGACAACATTTTGCGATTGGCACTGCCCAAAACAGCTATCGATAAGCATAAAGTAAAGAGATAAATATGAATAACAGAGCTGAGTTATCTTCCTTCTGCTTAAAATCCAGTTCATCTTCGAGACAAACGACAGGAGATGAATATTGTTTGTCTGGGGATCAGAGGGGGAATCTTTTTCACGTTGACGTGTCGCCATTTTATATGCAAAATAAGTAGAAATGAATGTCTTCTGACGGGTGGGCTGAACAATCTGGATTCTCGCCCTCCCCTACCTACCACCGGCATGTTTTTGATGTGCACATCTGCCGACAACTCAAAACACTTCTGAAAGACACGACCTAAAGAGTAGAAGACTTGACGAGTCAGTAGTGTCACTGTATTCGCTGAACGTATGAGATGATATCACTTCTTTAAGCTGCTGTAATAAAGAAAACAGCACCAGCAACAGAACCTCCACATGGGGCAATAGGTACATTTACCCCCCATACCCCCAAAGATTAGAACGGTTTGAAAAAAATGTCCGCGTGTCTCTCACCGCTTACATAGGGTCGCGTGTATGCACCATGCTCTTACAATTTCATTTAATATTGCTTTTCGTTACATACACACAAACGCGCGCGCACGCGCACATAGAAAATACACATGCTCTACCTTTACGAAAACAACTAAAAACCCGTGCGTGCGCGCGCGCGCGCGCCCACACACACACACACACACACACACACACACACACACACTCTCTCTCTCTCTCTCTCTCGCGCGCGCGCACGCACGTTCGCACACAAACTATCGACAACAGAGAAGGAGGGCACCCTTACTTTTACCTCAAGCACCTTTTCAGGTTTCGTCGAACTGAACGCATCGCTGGCTTCGTGCTAACGACGTGTTCATCATTGGGGTTATTTTCAGAGCAAGGTGCTCATATTTCTGGCACCGGCTCCACGCCTTGTCTACGTGCATGCACCGTGACCACCACCACAACTCTCCACCCACCCCCTCACTCCAGCTTATTTTCTTCTCTCTCTCTCTCTCTCTCTCTCTCTCTCTCTCTCTTTCGTTGACATGATCAGCCCAAGACGAGTTTTTAAATAAGCTACACTGCTTTCCCCTACCTTAAAATAAAATGCATTGTTTAATCAGCAATACTTTTCAATTCATTTCTACTAGTCAGCAATACTCTGACTTTTTAACTACAAGCGTTATTCAGCCAGCAATATTATTTTCTTCTCTTACTTTTTACTGCATGCGTCATTCAGCCAGCAACTCATTTCTTTTTGCCATTTTACAGTTGCATCGTTCAGTCAACAATACTTCTCTCTTTTTACTACTTGCATTGATCAGTCAGCACGTACTGCCTACTACAATGTTACATGTACGTTGTTCAGTCAGCAAGACTTTTAGTTGTCTTTATACTACATGCGTTGTTCAGTCAGCAAGACTTTTAGTTGTCTTTCTACTACATGCATTGTTCAGTCGACAAGACTTTTAGTTGTCTTTCTACCACATGCATAGTTCAGCCAGCAAGACTTTTAGTTTTCTTTCTACTGCATGCATTGTTCAGTCAGCATGACTTTTAGTTGTCCTTCTCTACATGCATTGTTCAGTCAGCAATACTATTAGTTTTCTTTCTACTACGCGCATTGTTCAGTCAGCAAGACTTTTAGTTGTCTTTCTACCACATGCATAGTTCAGCCAGCAAGACTTTTAGTTGTCTTTCTACCACATGCATAGTTCAGCCAGCATGACTTTTAGTTTTCTTTCTACTACATGCATTATTCAGTCAGCAAGACTTTTAGTTGTCTTTCTACCACATGCATAGTTCAGCCAGCAAGACTTTTAGTTTTCTTTCTACTATGCGCATTGTTCAGTAAGCGATACTATTAGTTGTCTTTCTACTACATACGTTGTTCAGTCAGCAATACTATTAGTTGTCTTTCTACTACACGCGTTGTTCAGTCAGCAATACTATAAGTTGTCTTCCTACTACATGCATTGTTCAGTCAGCGTGACTTTCAGTTTTCTTTCTACTACATGCATTGTTCAGTCAGTATGACTTTTAGTTTTCTTTCTACTACATGCGTTGTTCAATCAGCAATACTATAAGTTGTCTTTCTACTACATGCATTGTTCAGTCAGCATGACTTTTAGTTTTCTTTCTACTACATGCATTGTTCAGTCAGCATGACTTTTAGTTTTCTTTCTACTACATGCATTGTTCAGTCGACAAGACTTTTAGTTTTCTACTACATGCATTGTTCAGTCAGCATGACTTCTGGTTTTCTACTACATGCACTGTCCAGTCAGCAAGACTTTTAGTTTTCTTTCTACTACATGCACTGTCCAGTCAGCAAGACTTTTAGTTTTCTTTCTACTACGTGCATTGTTCAGTCGACAAGACTTTTAGTTTTCTACTACATGCATTGTTCAGTCAGCATGACTTCTGGTTTTCTACTACATGCACTGTCCAGTCAGCAAGGCTTTTAGTTTTCTTTCTACTACATGCACTGTCCAGTCAGCAAGACTTTTAGTTTTCTTTCTACTACATGCACTGTCCAGTCAGCAAGACTTTTAGTTTTCTTTCTACTACATGCACTGTCCAGTCAGCAAGACTTTTAGTTTTCTACTACATGCACTGTCCAGTCAGCAAGACTTTTAGTTTTCTTTCTACTACGTGCATTGTCCAGTCGGTCTTATCTTCGTTTGTTTTTTTGGGTTTTTTTTTATCAACATGCATTGTTCAGGCAGCTATAGGCCTATCTTTCTCTTACATTTTATCACATACATTGTTTAATCGGCAATACTTTTTACTACATGCATTTTGAAGTCAGCAGTAGCCTACTTTACTATGTGCATTGTTCAGGCAGCAATATTTTTACATTTTGCGGACTCCGCAGAAAGCATGGCACATATTCTTATAAAATGTGCCAAAGACACAATTCCATCATCATCCAACCATCTGCAAACGCCCCAAAACGCAGTGGTTGAACTCCGATTGCCAACATAAAAAAATTAATGTTCGCGAATGGGATCAACACTGAATGTTACGGACCATCAGCAGACAACACACCTGCCCATCAAAAACTGCCGGCCAGATCATGATAATGCTGTCAAAATAATTCACACAGAGCGACTGTGACGTGATTGACAGCCCTGATATGATCCGTTGCGGTTGGCTGGGGCGATGAACAACATCGGCGCCATTCGGCTCTACTCGGTCAGCAACTGAACGTGACGTCAACCAGCAGTTTTGACGAACGTATTACGACCAAAAAAAAAAAAAAAAAAAAATGTTATCTGCTTGCGCGCGCTCGCACACGCGCACACACACACACACACACACACACACACACACACACACTGTTGCACAGTATTTTCGAGCTCCCAAATTTAATACATTATCATCATTATAATTATTAATGCCGTTATGTTTTACGGGAGAAGAAGCTCGACGAAACACTCTAGGGTTGAAAGATTTTACAAAATATACATTCCTAAAGTGTTGATAGTTTTGTAGTGCTCAATGACTTGTACAATAAGGAAACCTTACGAAAACACACATTCCTAAGGCGTCGACAGTGTTGTAGTGACTTGCACAAGAATTGTGACGAATTTTTACACATCGTCAGATCCATGTGGGGTACATCAGTGAAGTCGGGAGGGTTACGCGCTTTCCGAGTTTTCACGAACACTTCAAAGTGCTATACAAAACGAAACGAAACTCGCTTCGTTTTCCTGTACTCCGTACGATGTGGAGATGTCACAGCATTCCCGTTTGCAGGCATGTATTCCAAACTAAAAACTATCAAACTCAACACTATTAGTCTGAATGTTCTTGTAACGTCGACTTAAAAGTTTAAAGATTTGGAGAGAAGACACTTAACAAAAGGTTCTGATATGTATGCAGTATCTCTCTTGTCTGAATGAATCCAGTCCTCTTTTTTTTTCTGCACAGAAGACGAAAAGTACGAATAAATGTGTGTGTGTGTGTGTGTGTGTGTGTGTGTGTGTTGTGTGTGTGTGTGTGTGTGTGTGTGTAAGAGAGAGAGACAGAGACAGGAAACAAATTTGTTTTAGCTGGGTAATGAATGAGAGACAGACAGAGAGACCATATAGTTTATTTTACCAGGTAATGAATGAGAGAGAAAGAGAGAGAAAGGGGGGGGGGGGGGAGGAGGGGACACAGAGACAGAGATTCCGCGAGATAGAGAGAGAGCTTGGGTGGGGGGCGGGGGGTTCGGAGGGAGAGGATGAGGTGGAGAGAGTAGCAGACGGCGAGGGCGAAGCACGTGCACGTGTTACCTAACTAATGACACCAAAGATTCAATGACTGTTGCCTCTCCTTTCTTCCCCCTCCCGTTCTTCCCTACAATCTTGCAGCTGTTCTGCCGACCCGTGCTCCAATTACCTACCCCACCCCCTTCCCCACCCCCGCCCTCCACCTCCACTCCTCCACACTCCCTCACTGTCTTGATCACGAATGTTCCCTCAGCCTTCCCCTCCTCCTCCCAACAATCCTGTTCCCACCTGCCCGGGTCTACTTAACGGTACCCTCCCACCCCCCACCCTCCTCCCCACCCCTGACCCCTTTCCGGGAGGACGAGAAAAAAGAAACTGAGCAAATAAAACGAGACAGAGTGAATTTGAGAAGAGGCGGAGGGGTGAGGACACTGAGGGAAAAAAAAGTGAAGTAGAGAGAGAGAGAGAGAGAGAGAGGGCAAAATTCTCTTATGTACGAGGATAACGAGATAAGCACTAGTGTGCTTTATTTACATCCATTCCTCGACCTGAGTAGGGCCAACAATGCAAGAGAGAGAGAGAGAGAGAGAGAGAGAGAGAGAGAGAGAGAGAGAGAGAGAGAGAGAGAGAGAGAAGAAGAAGAAGAAGAAGAAGCAGAAGAGAGTCAAGAAAGAAACAAAGAGGAGGACAGAGATGGGGCCAAAAAGCCGTGGGACGGCGGTTGATGAACCGGAGAACTGAAGTAAGAACAAGAACAGGCATGTCTCAACAACTGTCCGATATCCAGCAAGGAGGGCTGGTTTCCCCTCGTGTTTGTTGATTTGTCTGTCTGTCTGTCAGTCCGTCCGTCTGTCTGTCAGTCAGCCAGCCAGAGTACGCTAACACCATGGCGACCGGTTTCAATCAAACTTGACGGAAAGGTGAAATGCAACTCAAAGAACGAATCTATAAATTTTGGTGCCGATCAACGTTGGGAATCTTGGCATCCCCCCACCCCCTCCCACAAATGTAGTGTGTGTGTGTGTGTGTGTGTGTGTGTGTGTGTGTGTGTGTGTGTGTGTGGTGCGCGCGCATGCGTGCGTGTGTGTGTGTGTGTGTGTGCGCGCGCGCGCATGCGTGCGTGGTGTGTGTGTGCCGCGCGCGCGCGTGTGTGTGTGTGTGTGTGTGTGTGTGTGTGCGTGCGTGTGTTCGTTCGTTTGTTTATTCTATCACTTTCTTCAATATTGCCAGCGGAGCATTTTTCAAGTCAGCCAGAAATGCTGTCTGGCGCGTGGTGGGTCGGTACGAAATGAAACAAAACTTAATTACATGTTAATTTGATGTAGACACCCGTGCCAGCTTTGGTCTGGATCTCGGTCACCAGGGTTCAGTGAACAACGTGACGTCCCTCAGACAGGAGAGGATGCGGAACTTTGGCAGCCGTCAGAGCACTGTTACAATACAGTGGGCTGGAAACCTGCAACTGGCGGCGTGGTGGGCTGGAAATCTCCAACTGGCGGCGTGGTGGGCTGGAATCCTGCAACTGGCGGCGTGGTGGGCTGGAATCCTGCAACTGGCGGCGTGGTGGGCTGGAATCCTGCAACTGGCGGCGTGGTGGGCTGCACACCTGCAACTGGCGGCGTGGTGGGCTGGACACCTGCAACTGGCGGCGTGGTGGGCTGGAATCCTGCAACTGGCGACGTGGTGGGCTGGACACCTGCAACTGGCGGCGTGGTGGGCTGGACACCTGCAACTGGCGATGTGGTGGGCTGGAATCCTGCAACTGGCGGCGTGGTGGGCTGGAATCTTGCAACTGGCGATGTGGTGGGCTGGAATCCTGCAACTGGCGGCGTGGTGGGCTGGACACCTGCAACTGGCGATGTGGTGGGCTGGACACCTGCAACTGGCGGCGTGGTGGGCTGGACACCTGCAACTGGCGATGTGGTGGAGCCACAGAAATGAAGATTCAGTTCAGTGCAATGTGTGACAGTTGTGGAACACAAGCAAGGAATGAGCTGGGTACAGTTTGGGTGTATCTGTAACTTTTTTTTTTTGGAAAGACATTGGGGATTCAGTTAGATGCAGCTGTTTCTTTGGTTTGGTTTGGTTTGGTTTGTTTGTTCGTTTGTTTTTAAAGAGAGTACTTATATAGCGCCTATCCCCGGTCAGAGACCGAGCTCTAAGCTCTTTACAATTCGCATTCTCGTTTACACAACGGGCTGCCTACCTGGGTAGAGCCGACTGAAGAGCTGCCTGCTGGCGCATCATTCAGTCGTTTCCCGTGTCATTCAGTCAATATCGTTCATTCAGTTTAACAACTCTTTATGTGTATCTGTTTTCTTTCTTTCTTTCTTTTTTTTTTTGAAGACATGAGGATTTAGTTGAGTACAGTTAATGTTTATGGGTCTGTGACTGTTTGGAGGACAGTGAGGATTCAGTTTGATACGGTCTGTTTTGATGTATTTCTGACCGTTTCGGCAAACAATGAGGATTGTTGTTATTTTCATTGTCTGTCCCCCTCCCAGCTCATTTCACCACCATCCCTCCACTTCCCACTCTTTGCTTTCCACCCTCTGCACCTTCACCCCTCCCCCCCCCTCCCATCCCCTCATCGTATCTCCATGCCCTCCTACAAGTTCCCATCCCCCCCCCCCCCCCCCATCCCCTCATCGTATCTCCATGCCCTCCTACAAGTTCCCATCCATCCCCCACCCCCCCCCCCCATCCCCTCATCGTATCTCCATGCCCTCCTACAAGTTCCCATCCCCCCCCACCCCCCACCCCCCCATCCCCTCATCGTATCTCCATGCCCTCCTACAAGTTCCCATCCATCCCCCCACCCCCCCCCCCCATCCCTCATCGTATCTCCATGCCCTCCTACAAGTTCATCCATCCCCCCCCCCCCCCCCCATCCCCTCATCGTATCTCCATGCCCTCCTACAAGTTCCCATCCCCCCCACCCCCCCCCCATCCCCTCATCGTATCTCCATGCCCTCCTACAAGTTCCCATTCCCCCCCACCCCCCCATCCCCTCATCGTATCTCCATGCCCTCCTACAAGTTCCCATCCCCCCCCACCCCCCCATCCCTCATCGTATCTCCATGCCCTCCTACAAGTTCCATCCATCCCCCCACCCTCCCCCCATCCCTCATCGATCTCCATGCCCTCCTACAGTTCCCATCCCCCCCCACCCCCCCATCCCCTCATCGTATCTCCATGCCCTCCTACAAGTTCCCATCCACCCCCACCCCCCCCCCCATCCCCTCATCGTATCTCCATGCCCTCCTACAAGTTCCCATCCATCCCCCCCACCCCCCCCCCCCCATCCCCTCATCGTATCTCCCATGCCCTCCTACAAGTTCCCATCCCCCCCACCCCTCCCCCCCCACATCCCCTCATCGTATCTCCATGCCCTCCTACAAGTTCCCATCCCATCCCCCCCCCCCCCCCCCCATCCCCTCATCGTATCTCCATGCCCTCCTACAAGTTCCCATCCCCCCCACCCCCCCCCCACCCCCTCATCGTATCTCCATGCCCTCTCCTACAAGTTCCCATCCCCACCCCCCCCACCCCCCCCCCCATCCCCTCATCGTATCTCCATGCCCTCCTACAAGTATCCCATCCCCCCACACCACCCCCCACCCCCCCCCATCCCCTCATCGTATCTCCATGCCCTCCTACAAGTTCCCATCCATCCCCCACCCCTCCCCCCCCATCCCCTCATCGTATCTCCATGCCCTCCTACAAGTTCCCATCCTCCCCCACCCCCCACCCCCCACCCATCCCCTCATCGTATCTCCATGCCCTCTACATTCCCATCCACCCCCCCCCCCCCCCCCCCCCATCCCCTCATCGTATCTCCATGCCCCTACAAGTTCCCATCCATCCCCCCACCCCCCCCCCCCATCCCCTCGTATCTCCATGCCCTCCTACAAGTCATCCCCCCTCCCCCCCCCCCCATCCCCATCGTATCCCCCCTCTCAATTCCCTCATCCCCCCCCCCCCCCCCCCCCCCCACCCACCCTCCCTCATCCCCATCTCCATGCCCCCTACCACCTTTCCATCCCCCCACCCACCCCCCCCCATCCCCTCATCTCTCCATGCCCCTCCAAGTTCCCATCCATCCCCCCACCCCCTCCCCCACCCTCCATCCCCCACCTCCTATCCATGCCCTCCTACAAGTTCCCATCCTCCCCCCCACCCCCCCCCCCCCATCCCCTCATCCTCATCCCCCTACATTCCCCATCCATCCCCCCACCCCCCTCCCCATCCCATCCCCCCCTCACTCCTCCCCTCCCTCAACTCCCCCATCCCCCACATCCCCCCACCCTCCCCACACCCCCCATCCCCCTCATCCCCCATCCCCTCCCCCATCCCATCCATCCCCCTCATTCCACCCCCCACCCCCACTTCCCATCCCTCACTCCTCCATCCCCCACCCCATCCCCCCCCCCCCCCATCCCATCCCCCCACCCATCCCTCCCCCTCCCCCCCCCCCCACCCCCACGTCCCTCCCCCACAGTTCCCATCCCCCCCTCCCCCCCCCCCCCCCCTCCCCATCCCCTCCACTTCCCATCCCCCCCCACCTCCCCCCCCATCCCCTCTCATCTCCATCCCTCCTACTCCCATCCCCCCATCCCCCCCCCCCCACCCCCATCCTCCATCATCTCCCTCCACATTCCCATCCATCCCCCCCACCCCCCCCCCCATCCCTCATCGTATCCCATGCCCTCCTACAATTCCCATCCATCCCCCCCCCCCCCCCCCCATCCCTCATCGATCTCCATGCCCTCCTACAATTCCCATCCCCCACCCCCCCCCCCCCCCTCATCTCTCATCCCTCCCATCCCATCCCCCCCCACCTCCCTCCCCTCATCTCCCATCCCTCCTCAATCCCCTCCCTCCCAACCCCATCCCCCCCCCCCCCTCCTTCCCTCCATCCCCCCATCCCACCACCCCCCCATCCCACCATCCATCCCCTCCTACATCCCTCCCCCACTCCCCCATCCCCCCCCTCCCATCCCCCATCCCCTCACTACCCCTCCCTCCACATCCCATCTCCCCCATCCCCACCCCCAACCCCCATCCCCCCATCCCCCCTCAGTTCCCCCATCCCTCCATCCCCCCCCCCCATCCCCCCCACTACCCATCCCTCCTCCATCCCCATCCATCCCCCACCCCCCACCCCTCTCCCCCATCCCCTCCTACCTTCCATCCCCCTCTCCCCCCCCCCCATCCCCCCCCCCATCCCCTCACATCCCTCCACCCATCCCTACAATTCCCATCCCCCCCCCACCCCCCCCCCCCCCCCCTCATCCTCCATGCCCTCCACTTCCCATCCACCCCCCCCCCCCCCCCTCCCCTCGTCCCCCCCCTCATTCCTCATCCCCCCCCCCCCCATCCCCCATCCATCCCTCCCCCACCCATCCCCTCCCCCCCCCCCCCCCTCCTCCCCCACTCCCATCCCCCCCCATCCCCCCCCATCCCCCCCTCCCCACCCCTCTCATCCCCCCCCCAATTCCCCCATCCCCCCTCCCCCCCCTCAACCCCCATCCCCCCACCCCCCTCCTCCCATCCCCCCCCATCCCTCCACCCCCCTCCCCCCTATCCTCCCCCCCCACCCTCCATCCCCCCCTCCCCCCCCATCCCCATCCTCCCCCTCCTCATCCCATCCCCCCCCCATCCCCCCCTCCCCCATCCCCTCATCCCATCCCCCACCCTCCCCCCCCCCCCCTCCCCCCCCTCCTCAAGTTCCCTCCATCCCCCCCCACCCCCCCCCCTCCCCATCGTATCTCCATGCCCTCCTACAATCCCATCCATCCCCCCCACCCCCACCCCCCCCTCC
>CM065729.1:74624088-74641588 GCA_033310375.1 Conus canariensis
GCCCACAATGCGCCCTTCCACCGAGTTCCATTACAGTCACTTCAGCGGTTTCTGTGCAGGGCTGGCAACAGACAGACTGACTGGCAAACCGAGAGACGCCGGTGACACCATTATTACCGCCTTGAGCAAGGGGGGAGGGGGGGGGGGCAATAGGACAACTGGACAGTCACAGAAAAATGAAATGAATGGGTCCCCCTGAGAGAGAGAGAGAGAGAGAGAGAGAGTAGGTTTTCTGACGAGGACGTCAGACAACGAAGGAAGAGAATGTAACACTCACACCAATGGGGGGGGGGGGGGGGGGGGGGGGGGGGGGGGGGGGGGGGTCCCACGCCACGTGACACACTACTGAAGTGCGACTAACACCTCGGAAAGCCCGTTTCACAGTGAGGTGACTGCAGGCGGAAATTGAATTCAACGCCCATCTGGCGCCGAATACGAGAAGATAAGTGATTGCTCGGTCTTCGTTTTCATCGTCCTGAATGCTGCTCGTCTTGCCTGAAGAAGACCGAAGAGGTCGAAACGCGTCGTGTTCTGCCTTGTGTAATTTGTTTGTCCTTATTGTTTGGCGGCTTCACAAACAATTCTTTTTAAAACGTAAAAGCAAAAGTACTATTCCGCCAAATGAGAGAGATAAAAAAAAATTACAAAGATAAAACACGACGCGTTTCGATCTCTTAGGTCTTCTTCACACAAGACAAACAACAATCAAGATAATTGAAACGAAGAACGAACAATCACTTGAAACGAAGAACGAACAATGACTTATCTCCTCAAACTGAGCGGAAAATGTATGTGGAATGAACAACAACAAAAATCTTCGGAAAGCCGTTTGCTGCAAAGATGTTGCGATTGCCCCGAGACATCCGGGCACCGCTCACGTGTCTTGCCAGCCCTGTCTTCATGACAATCACGTTCTGAACATCCTCGGCTGGGCCTCTTACCTCGAAGAACTTTGGGTTTTGCTTAGCTCCCCCCCCCCCCCCCCCCCCCCCCCCCCCCCCCCCCCCCCCCAAAAAAAAAAAATGATGATAATAGAAAAAAGCATCAAATAAACAAACAAATGGAGGAAGGAGAGGAGGAGAAGAGAGAAATGGGATGGTGGGGCTTTTACACTAAACACGCACATGCATACATTTCTTTGACAAAGTGCCAGCGCAGGAAAGCTCGGGCCAGTTTTCCATAATGTAATTGCCAAACGCTAAAACGGAAATCTGGTACTTTTAAGATGATATGTCGTCTGCCCCCACGTCCTCCTCCCCCCCCCCCTCCCCCACTCCCCCTCCCTCCGAGGCAACTAACGAGCCTGTAGCCGGTTTATCTCCCTTGTCCCGTGCAATCTATTCAAAGTGTTGCCGTCGTTCCGACTGGGCGTGTTTCAACTCAAAAGACAAATTCGTTCGGCGTCTTCCAGCAATTGTCTCCAAAGTGCGAGAGATAAAAGCGGAGAGATAACAGACAGTTTGGCTTGACAAGGGCTCTAGGATTCATGGCGACATCTCCAGTGTCATTTAAGAATGATTTTGTTTTGGGGGAGAACATCCGTGAGAGAAAAACAAAACAAAACAACAACAACAACAACAAAGAAGACCCGAACCAACGAAAAACAAAACCAATAAAAACCATATTGCAGTGAATGGACAGACAGCATTAAGTATGGCAAAATATTTACTTCCAGTTCCTTCATTTCCATTTCTTGACAGGAAATAAAGCATTTGATTTCTATCTATTTAGCACAATACTAGGATTCTATTACCGTAATATAACATATTTCAACAAACGCAATAAAGCATTTGATTTCTATCTATTTAGCACAATACTAGGATTCTATTACCATAATATAACATATTTCAACAAACGCAATAAAGCATTTGATTTCTATCTATTTAGCACAATACTAGGATTCTATTACCATAATATATTTCAACAAACGCAATAAAGCATTTGATTTCTATCCGTTTAGCACAATACTAGGATTCTATTACCGTAATATAACATATTTCAACAAACGCAATAAAGCATTTGATTTCTATCTATTTAGCACAATACTAGGATTCTATTACCATAATATAACATATTTCAACAAACGCAATAAAGCATTTGATTTCTATCTATTTAGCACAATACTAGGGTTCTATTACCATAATATAACATATTTCAACAAACGCAATAAAGCATTTGATTTCTATCTATTTAGCACAATACTAGGATTCTATTACCATAATATAACAAATTTCAACAAACGCAATAAAGCATTTGATTTCTATCTATTTAGCACAATACTAGGATTCTATTACCATAATATAACATATTTCAACAAACGCGTACAACTTTCGTGAAGATAATAAAAAAAAAAAAAATTGAAAAAAAACGAAAAAAAAAAAAACGTTTAGAATGTACGCACCTCGAAATTCGTGATGGATATTACTATACATAGCGTCACACAAAGAAATGTGAAAACAGTCGGATGAAATACATCCATTAAAGACAGAGAGAGAAGGGTGAGTGTGCTCGTTCTGTCCCAGGAGGACATATTTTTGCATGAAGCATGATATGCAAAATGTACTCGCTTGTACAGACATTCCGTTTGTGAGAGAGTTCCCACCAAGTCCACTGTGTGCAAACCTTGAGACCTATGCATGTATGTTTTCTGTGAGCGGTTGTAGATTTTATGATAAAAAAAAAAAAAGGAAAGGGAAGATGCTTCTTCAGTCCAGCGCCTGAGGTATAATGAAGAAAATATTCCCCTACGCAGAGTTTAAGAAACGTATCTCTGGGAGCAATTTGTTCCTCCTCAGCCCCGCCCCTCCCCCTCCCCTCCCCCCCCCCCCCCCCCCCCCCCCCCCCCCCCCCCCCCCCCCCCCCCCCCTTTGATTCCTTCCATTCCAGTCCACTCGTGTTAGCATTTTATCGACATGAATCTCAGAAGATGAGCAGGTGCGAATGGATGGGTTCTCTCTCTCTGGCTGGACAGTCCAGTTTTGTTTCGTTTTTTCCCGCCCGGGCTCCTCCCTCATCCCCCCTTCTCCCCTTCCACAGAGACGAGGAGAGAGAGAGAGAGAGAGAGAGAGAGAGAGAGGGCAGACAGAGAGGGAGGAAGGCAGGCACAGAGAGAGAGAGAGAGAGAGAGAGAGAGAGAGAGAGAGAGAGGCAGACAGGCACAGAGAGAGAGAGAGAGAGAGAGAGAGAGAGAGAGAGAGAGACAGACAGACAGACAGACCGACAGACAAGCAGACGGAGATACATACACACACACAGAGTAAGAGAGAGAGAGAAAAAGACAGACAGACAGACAGAGAGACAGACAAATTGACAGACAGACAGGCAGGCACAGAGAGAGGGGGGGGGAGACAGACATACACACAGACAGACAGACAGACACACACACACACACACACACACACACACACACACACAGGTCCATGCCCCCTACTTAAGTCTAATTGGTTCATGCGCTCTTCATCCCTCTTTACTTCATACCGCGGTAACGTCTTAACCGGGCGAATTCGCTCCCAGCTCAGCCTCAACGAGCTAAACGAAAGACCCGCTCCCACGGCCTAACTCGACAAATTCCGTTACAAGCGGCCCGCCGACACACGGTTACCTCACGTCATTGTCCGCGGGACGATCTCGACCAATCAACACCACCCCGTGTCTTTACCGTCCGGTCGCGAACGTGAGAAACGTTCTCTCTACTCCTCCACCGTCGGTTGAAGACTGCTGGCAGGTCTCGCTCTTCTTTTGGGATGATGGGGATCAGTTTTGAATAGTTAAACAATCCTACAGGCCACACGCAACAATTGGGATTGTGCACCAAATCACCATATACATAACCCATGTAAGCAGTTTGAGGCCTAGCATAAATTTGAGCCTTCATTTCATCTTAAACTGATGATTGATGAAAAAGAACAACCACCCACCAATCATTTCGCCTATATGGAGGTGTGTGTGTGGGGGGGGGGGGGGGTGGGGTGGGGTGGGGGGGGAGATTTCCACCGATGACATCATTCACACTCTTCAAATGCATGACCTTTCCCTTGGCTGACGTCACATTTCAGGCCTTTGCACTCACACGTGACCCTGTCTTTGCGCCAGCTGGTATCCCCCAAAGCAGTCCCATTCTTTTGATTTCAATCTGTCTGCTTGGAACCACCTGGCTTGTGCCTTGATGGTCGTATGAAAGAAAACGAGGAGAATCAACTTTCAGACACGATTAAAAGAAGAAAAAAGAAAACAAAATCATCAAAACAACCTAATGGTGCCAGTCTATAAATACGTGAGTTCTTAGCAAGGTCTTAACGCATTATTATTATTATTATTATTATTTTTTTTAACTTTTGGTGTGCAGCCACAAAGGCATCCACGATAATGGCCGTCGGGCGCAGAAAGAGGCTGAAGCTCTTGTGTGGTTAGTAATTAGCTTCTCGTCTCTCCGAGCGGTCGATGCCAGGTAGGTCTGGTTCCAGACATTTGTGCTTACTGCGCTTACAAAGATTTTGGTTCGTTAAAAAATATGCTTCAGATGTATTTTGGAAACTGGACTTTATGCCATGATCTATGATGATCATCTTGACTCTTACCACCCACCCCTACCCTCTTGTGTTTGTTTGTTTGTTGTTGTTTTAAGCAGATTTACACGAGGACAGACATATCAGATTTGAAACACACACACTCACACTTCTCGGAATTCGTGAAGGATATGTTTTGCAGCTCTACAAACAAACAAAACGTGGAATACATTTGAATGATATGTAGATCTAGCAAAGCCAGAGAGAAGAGTCACTGTCAACATTTCTGTCTCAGGAGACAATTTTGACGTGAAGCATGCCAGCAACACGTGATGGCCTCCACATACCCCCATCACCCTCCCTCCTTTGTGAGAATGTCCGAGTTCAGGAAAATTTTGTCAGGTGAAGGGAATTTGCATGGTTTCCACTCGTCAGAAAACCAACCCTCTTTTCCTTTCAGACGTCAGGGCGCTGGATGAATGCGAAGGCCAGACAATCCTTAAATCAGCTGAGGAAGGCCCCGCCCTCAGTCCCGATTCATTAACTCTGTTACATGCCACCACCGTAGCCTCACAGCTAGGCAGACATTGTGTGGCGTGGACGGACCAGTGGGACGTAATGCCTCTTCCTTGATGGGGCTGCAAGTTTCTTCGGCTGCTAACCAAGTTTTATATCAACAAACGCAGGTTTCACGACGGTTGTTCCAAGTCTGCTAGGCTTGCTTATTGTTCTAAAGCAGAGATGTGCAAACCCAAAAAATACGCCATCATGTATACGAATCGAGTGATCCCTCTTCATGGTGGAGTGGACCGCTTATCTATCTCTGATTAGAGATTTTGTATGTGTTTGAAACTGACTTACCATAAAAAATATGACTTTTTTTTTAAAGGGGTACTTCAAATTAATTTGTTGTTAATGAAAAGCTAGTTACAGCATACTGAATGCACTCTTTCTAGCCTGCACTCATGACCATTATTGTGTTTAAAAAATGTAAAAAGAACTGTTGACAAGTGCTCCAACAGCCATTGTCATTTGATTGCAGGCGAAAATTGCAAATGGGCTGTTACATGCCATCAACTAATGTTAGGTGTTCTCAAAGGATTCACAGACCCAACCTAAGTGCGCGGGTGTCACGTAAACTGTTTATTTGAGTTTGAAATCGATTGAAGTTTTCTCGTGTTGGCATTATGTCTTCAATAGCGTCACACACAAAGTTGTGTACAGGCTGCACGCCAAAAATTAATGCGCTAAGGCCTTGCTTAAGAAATCGAGTATTTATAGACAGGCAAAATTATATTGTGTTGAGAGCTTTGTGTCTGAAAGTTGGTCTGCCTTCTTTTCTTTCATATGTCCATCAAGGTACATGTCAGGTGGTTCCAAGCAGACATTAAAATGAAAGAAATGGGACTGACTGGGGAAAACCGACTGCGCAAAGATAGGGTCACGTATTAGCGTGAAGGCCTGACATGCCAGGTAAGGGGTAGGCTCGTGGTTTTCTATACTGTGAGTGACTTCATCGGGAGAAATCCCTAAACAAAATAAGTGAAAAGTATGGTGGGGGTTGCTCCTTTGATTTAATGACAAAATCTTGGTTATGTTTATGCTGCACCTCAAAACGCTTACATGGGTTATTGTTATAGTGATCTGGCACAAAATCCTAATTGTGGCGTGTGGCCACAATATCACACAGAGGAGACAGCCGTTAAGGGGAAGTAAGAACTTCTCTTCGGCATATGACGTCACCACGTTATTGCGCAATCAAGCACCATCACCAGAAACCCAAAGCTGATGACGTTGACGAAATTGAATCGTCGACACTCCGAAACTGCCGTGGGCGTCTTCTGCTCGTCATTATTTGTCAAAACCTCTTCTGCTGCGTTGACTGCCCCGAGTCACGCTAAAAACCGAGAGAGAGAGAGACAGAGAGACAGAGAGAGACAGAGAGAGAGGTCATACTGTTTACAGCCCAACCGATCACGGGAGTGGGGGTGGGTAGGGGGGTGGGCAGGGGGTGGGTTAGGAGGGAGAGAGGACGAGAGGGCACATCAGGGTTGTTGTTCCTAACACAACTGTTTGAAAAACACTTGTAAAACACACAAACATTACATGGAAATTTTTTTTTTCCCCCATAAAAGCTTAGGTCATATGAAGCATATTCATCTCTTTTAGGAATTCAAACATAGCATCTAGCAGAGCATCTCTGGTGGAGGTTTTCATGGAGTCTACTGTGAGCAAAGTGCTGATGTCTATCATCACCAAGTCCCTGTAAGCTGTAACAACATGTTTTACAGTGAGTGGCATTCACATGGAATGCCCCTTAGAGCGACTTGACCCCTTAGAGCGACTTGACCTTTTCAAAGAAACACGTGTGTGCAATGAGCGGAAACCCGTTTCTTCTTCACGGCCACCAGGAGCCCATGGTTACAAACTCTTTTCAGATTTGGGCAGATTTGACAGAGTTTCTTTCCTGTCTGCGTGCACCAGTCCTTCAGCCGGGGTCTCTGACACAGGTCTGAGCTTCAGCTGTGATGAGCAGAGAACCTGCACCATTGTTCTTCCCCGGTGGCGTTTTCAGCAAGTTGATCGTTGCCTCAAATGCGGACATGACCGCGGAATCCGAACCGGAAAGGTGTACAGCTTGAACAAGTTCGGGACTCGAGGGGTGCTTCAAGTGACGGCCAGCAATGGCCCTCGAAGCTGAAAGGAAGCCAGAGAGAACGAGAAGAGAGTCTAGATTTAGAGACCATTTGCAGCGCCAGGACCAACACTGGAAACTCGGAAATGTCGTCTGAGCTGTTTGGAGGAATGTGCTTCGAACACTTTCGAGAGGTGCACATGTGGTAGTAAGCAGCGGAAGCAACTCTTTCCTCGCATGTGGAACCATCAATGAGTGTTCTTTGAAAGGATGGACGTTTAGAACAAAGTTCGGCAAAACAAATTGTCCTGTATGTCAAAGAGCTGATAAGAGTCTCCGCGTTAAGGGGCAAAATCAAAACGGATCTATAGTGTACAGAAGGTAAACAAAGCACAGACCACTCCAAGATCGATACTTGCATCGTTCAGATCGAGAAGGATACGAATTCCCAACAGCCAAATTGAAACTAGAGGTTCTCGTCAAATAGCTCTGCGAACTTAAAAAGAAAAATACAGTCATAAGCAAGTTTGTTTTTATTCAAAGAAGAGCTTCAAACAACAGTTCAGCGTAACTTTATCTGAGGACTGAAAGATGATGGTTCCCAGGCCTCTGTATACAAACTGCACACAGGAATCGTGTGGAACGCTCCCAGAAACCCTTCATGGTGCATGGGATCGAGTTCTGAGGCACGGCAGCCATTCAGAACCACAGACATCACACCCATAGTCCAGTCTGGAGCGTATCAGGGCCCTGAAGGCACGGGCAGCCATTCAGAACCACAGACATCACACCCATAGTCCAGTCTGAAGGGTATCAGGGCCCTGAAGGCACGGGCAGCCATTCAGAACCACAGACATCACACCCATAGTCCAGTCTGAAGGGTATCAGGGCCCTGAAGGCACGGGCAGCCATTCAGAACCACAGACATCACACCCATAGTCCAGTCTGAAGGGTATCAGGGCCCTGAAGGCACGGGCAGCCATTCAGAACCACAGACATCACACCCATAGTCCAGTCTGAAGGGTATCAGGGCCCTGTAGGCACGGGCAGCCATTCAGAACCACAGACATCACACCCATAGTCCAGTCTGAAGGGTATCAGGGCCCTGAAGGCACGGGCAGCCATTCAGAACCACAGACATCACACCCATAGTCCAGTCTGGAGCGTATCAGGGCCCTGTAGGCACGGGCAGCCATTCAGAACCACAGACATCACACCCATAGTCCAGTCTGAAGGGTATCAGGGCCCTGTAGGCACGGGCAGCCATTCAGAACCACAGACATCACACCCATAGTCCAGTCTGAAGGGTATCAGGGCCCTGAAGGCACGGGCAGCCATTCAGAACCACAGACATCACACCCATAGTCCAGTCTGGAGCGTATCAGGGCCCTGTAGGCACGGGCAGCCATTCAGAACCACAGACATCACACCCATAGTCCAGTCTGGAGCGTATCAGGGCCCTGTAGGCACGGGCAGCCATTCAGAACCACAGACATCACACCCATAGTCCAGTCTGGAGCGTATCAGGGCCCTGTAGGCACGGGCAGCCATTCAGAACCACAGACATCACACCCATAGTCCAGTCTGGAGCGTATCAGGGCCCTGTAGGCACGGGCAGCCATTCAGAACCACAGACATCACACCCATAGTCCAGTCTGGAGCGTATCAGGGCCCTGAAGGCACGGGCAGCCATTCAGAACCACAGACATCACACCCATAGTCCAGTCTGGAGCGTATCAGGGCCCTGAAGGCACGGGCAGCCATTCAGAACCACAGACATCACACCCATAGTCCAGTCTGGAGCGTATCAGGGCCCTGTAGGCACGGGCAGCCATTCAGAACCACAGACATCACACCCATAGTCCAGTCTGGAGCGTATCAGGGCCCTGTAGGCACGGGCAGCCATTCAGAACCACAGACATCACACCCATAGTCCAGTCTGGAGCGTATCAGGGCCCTGTAGGCACGGGCAGCCATTCAGAACCACAGACATCACACCCATAGTCCAGTCTGGAGCGTATCAGGGCCCTGAAGGCACGGGCAGCCATTCAGAACCACAGACATCACACCCATAGTCCAGTCTGGAGCGTATCAGGGCCCTGAAGGCACGGGCAGCCATTCAGAACCACAGACATCACACCCATAGTCCAGTCTGGAGCGTATCAGGGCCCTGAAGGCACGGGCAGCCATTCAGAACCACAGAAATCACACCCATAGTCCAGTCTGGAGCGTATCAGGGCCCTGAAGGCACGGGCAGCCATTCAGAACCACAGACATCACACCCATAGTCCAGTCTGGAGCGTATCAGGGCCCTGAAGGCACGGGCAGCCATTCAGAACCACAGACATCACACCCATAGTCCAGTCTGGAGCGTATCAGGGCCCTGAAGGCACGGGCAGCCATTCAGAACCACAGCCATCACACCCATAGTCCAGTCTGGAGCGTATCAGGGCCCTGTAGGCACGGGAAGTCATTCAGAACCACAGACATCACACCCTTAGTCCAGTCTGGAGCGTATCAGGGCCCTGAAGGCACGGGCAGCCATTCAGAACCACAGACATCACACCCATAGTCCAGTCTGGAGCGTATCAGGGCCCTGAAGGCACGGGCAGCCATTCAGAACCACAGACATCACACCCATAGTCCAGTCTGGAGCGTATCAGGGCCCTGTAGGCACGGGCAGCCATTCAGAACCACAGACATCACACCCATAGTCCAGTCTGGAGCGTATCAGGGCCCTGAAGGCACGGGCAGCCATTCAGAACCACAGCCATCACACCCATAGTCCAGTCTGGAGCGTATCAGGGCCCTGAAGGCACGGGCAGCCATTCAGAACCACAGCCATCACACCCATAGTCCAGTCTGAAGGGTATCAGGGCCCTGAAGGCACGGGCAGCCATTCAGAACCACAGCCATCACACCCATAGTCCAATCTGAAGGGTATCAGGGCCCTGAAGGCACGGGCAGCCATTCAGAACCACAGCCATCACACCCATAGTCCAGTCTGAAGGGTATCAGGGCCCTGAAGGCACGGGCAGCCATTCAGAACCACAGACATCACACCCATAGTCCAGTCTGAAGGGTATCAGGGCCCTGAAGGCACGGGCAGCCATTCAGAACCACAGACATCACACCCATAGTCCAGTCTGAAGGGTATCAGAGCCCTGAAGGCACGGGCAGCCATTCAGAACCACAGCCATCACACCCATAGTCCAGTCTAAAGGGTATCAGGGCCCTGTAGGCACGGGCAGCCATTCAGAACCACAGCCATCACACCCATAGTCCAGTCTGAAGGGTATCAGGGCCCTGAAGGCACGGGCAGCCATTCAGAACCACAGCCATCACACCCATAGTCCAGTCTGAAGGGTATCAGGGCCCTGAAGGCACGGGCAGCCATTCAGAACCACAGACATCACACCCATAGTCCAGTCTGAAGGGTATCAGGGCCCTGAAGGCACGGGCAGCCATTCAGAACCACAGACATCACACCCATAGTCCAGTCTGAAGGGTATCAGGGCCCTGAAGGCACGGGCAGCCATTCAGAACCACAGACATCACACCCATAGTCCAGTCTGAAGGGTATCAGGGCCCTGAAGGCACGGGCAGCCATTCAGAACCACAGACACACCCATAGTCCAGTCTGAAGGGTATCAGGGCCCTGAAGGCACGGGCAGCCATTCAGAACCACAGACATCACACCCATAGTCCAGTCTGAAGGGTATCAGGGCCCTGAAGGCACGGGCAAGGGGTGTTCTTTTATCAGCGCCTCAATCCGTGTGTGCCACGACTTGGAACATGTTCACTGTTCTGACAGGAAGTGTTCGTGTTGGATGTGACTTATAAAGTTGAGTATCTGACCGAAAATTAAGCCAAGAAATACTGCTCCTTTCGCAGCTGGAATGGCAGATTCATGCAGATGAATTTCAGGAGAGTAATCTAGTGTCGAAAGTACAAAGCGAATACACTGAATTTTGGCAACTGTAGAAAGAAAACCCATTTTCCTCGGCATACTGATTTCATCCACACAAAGTTGAAGTCGACGTTGTGCACCAGTTGATGTGGCTCAAAGTAGGAGAGTGCAAGGTCGTAGACTGTCAGCGAAGACTCGGAACCTTGATTTACTGTCTTGACTGTATCATTAATTTTAGTGCTGAAGACAGCGGCAGAAACGATGCTCACCTCGGGTACAAACACTTTCTACTCATACGTATCAGACAGCGTGGAGCCAACACGAACTTGAAACTGTCAATAAAGAAGAAGAAAAAGGAGGAGGAAAATGAGGGAGGGAGGGAGGGAGAGAGAGAGAGAGAGAGAGAGAGAGAGAGAGAGAGAGAGAGAGAGACAGAGAGGAGGTGGAGGAGAGAGAGAGAGACAGAGAGAGAGAGAGAGAGAGAGAGAGAGAGGAGAAGAATGAGGAGAGGAGAGAGACAGAGACAGAGAGAAAGGCAGTGGTCTAAAAATACAGATTTTTAAATATCAGTGTGAATACAAGCTTTCTCCAGGGTGAGATAAAAAGATAGCTGCAAAGAGTGTGTTCAAAGCGTTCTGAATGGTGCTGGTAAGACGGACGACATGGTCAATGGCAGAATGAAAGTTAAGGTAAGCCACAGTGTTCTGTGGCCAAATGGCCATCGGATTCTAACTTCCAACCGGTCAGGGTTGATTTTTTTTCCCAACTAATTAGCGTTTTTCCCTTTTATTTTCAGGGTTACTTTCTAGACTGTTGCCTTGGGCGTTTTTGCTGTCAGCTGGGAACGGAAATATCCCCAAGACTGACTTTGGCTCATTGTGAAAATATGTTTTGGTTTGGTTGGCAGTTTTTGCTGGGCTCAAACGTTGAGCGTTGGATGGTCTGCGGTACACACCAGTGCTGAGAAAACTGGCAGTCTCTGTCTGTCTGTCTGTCTGTCTGTCTGTCTGTCTGTCTGTCTCTCTTCTCTCTCTCTCTCTCTCTTCTCTCTCTCTCTCTCTCTCTCTCTCTCTGCGTACGCAGGCTGACACTCCTACGGAGACTCCCTGAAAAGACAGGCAAAGATTAATCCCATCTACCCAACAAAGGGAGTGGAGTTTTGTGTGTATGACCGTTTTTTTTTTATCCCGCCAATAAGGCAGCCATACTCCAACTTCGGGGAAGGTGCTTGCTATATGTAACGTGTCATCCATACCAACGGCTAAACTGGCCTTCTCTTCCGAAAGTTGGTAATGGGATTTTACGTGCGTGCAAGATGTTATGCGTGCGTTCACACACGAAACCTCGGTTTATAGTCTCATTCGAAGGACTGTATGGGAAATGGAGTCAGAACCAATGTTAACTCCAAGGGAAAAATCCCCCTGTACCGAAACGCCCCAGCGGAGCACCAAGATTACGAGTCCGGCGCTCTACCACTGAGCTATTCTGGCAGTGACTTTTAATTTGCAGCGTTCAACCAGGCCATTTCGGGAATTATAGGATTTTCAGTAAATACTGGAATTGTGGATTTGTGCTTTAATAAGAATTTCAATCAAGGTTCCGCAGGGTGTGAACACTGCATAATTTTTTCTTCTATAAGTTAAAAAGACAAAAACATTTCTTCCAAAAAGGTCTCAGCTCTTCTAAAATTATGGTGTTAAGGCAAAGTGCAGCGTTCTGCAGTTTTGGATTCTGAAACAACTGGAGAATGTTTACCTTTAAGCAAGTTGTCGTGAGCAGACTTCTCACCAGTGAGGGATAGCCCACCAACATACCAATACATGAAGTGTATTAATGAAAGAATGGAACTGAAGACCATCCCTCCTTCAGACAACACAGATCCGGTGATCTGATGACAAGATCTGTCTCGTCATTCGTTGGTCTACGTTTTTTCGGCAGAGCCTTGAAATACTTTTAAAAAATGTGTTCAGATTTCCGCCTGCAGTCGCCTCGCTTTGCAACTGGCGTTTTCCTTAGATTCCCCTGTCAGTAAACACCGTAGCCTTCCTTCCGGAGTTGTTCTGACTGGGCTTTGAACTACCTTCGGTGGGAGAGGACCCACTGCTGGGTCTTTTGACTGGCTCCAGTTCACCCGCCATACATTGGAAACCTTTCTGAACTATACATTGGAAACCTTTCTGAACTATACACTGGAAACCTTTCTGAACTATACATGGAAACCTTTCTGAACTATACACTGGAAACCTTTCTGAACTGCCAACGGGCCGTGAGCTGGCGGAAGTTTGTTTTCCTGTGCCCCTTCCACCATCCACCACCAAGCCCCCACACCTGTCCCGTCCTCTCACGTCTGAGTCTGAACACCACCAAGCCCCCACACCTGTCCCGTCCTCTCACGTCTGTGTCTGAACACCACCAAGCCCCCACACCTGTCCCTTCCTCTTACGTCTGAGTCTGAACACCACCAAGCCCCCACACCTGTCCCGTCCTCTCACGTCTGAGTCTGAACACCACCAAGCCCCCACACATGTCCCGTCCTCTCACGTCTGAGTCTGAACACCACCGAGCCCCCACACCTGTCCCGTTCTCTTACGTCTGAGTCTGAACACCACCGAGCCCCCACACCTGTCCCGTCCTCTTACGTCTGAGTCTGAACACCACCAAGCCCCCACACCTGTCCGAGTCTGAACACCACCGAGCCCCCACACCTGTCCCGTCCTCCTACGTCTGAGTCTGAACACCACCAAGCCCTCACACCTGTCCCTTCCTCTTACGTCTGAGTCTGAACACCACCAAGCCCCCACACCTGTCCCGTCCTCTTACGTCTGAGTCTGAACACCACCAAGCCCCCACACCTGTCACTGCCTCTTACGTCTGAGTCTGAACACCACCGAGCCCCCACACCTGTCCCGTCCTCTTACGTCTGAGTCTGAACACCACCGAGCCCCCACACCTGTCCCGTCCTCTCACATCTGAGTCTGAACACCACCGAGCCCCCACACCTGTCCCGTCCTCTCAAGTCTGAGTCTGAACACCACCAAGCCCCCACACCTGTCCCGTCCTCTTACGTCTGAGTCTGAACACCACTAAGCCCCCACACCTGTCCCTGCCTCTTACGTCTGAGTCTGAACACCACCAAGCCCCCACACCTGTCCCGTCCTCTCACGTCTGAGTCTGAGCACCACCGAGCCCCCACACCTGTCCCGTCCTCTCACGTCTGAGTCTGAACACCACCAAACCCCCACACCTGTTCCTGCCTATTACGTCTGAGTCTGAACACCACCGAGCTCCCACACCTGTCCCGTCCTCTTACGTCTGAGTCTGAACACCACCAAGCCCCCACACCTGTCCCGTCTTCTTACGTCTGAGTCTGAACACCACCAAGCCCCCACACCTGTCCCGTCCTCTTACGTCTGAGTCTCAATCCATGGCCTCTGTCCTGGGAGGACAGAATACAGCAGTTGGTAGAGCGCTGGACTATTGATCCTAGTGGTCCTGGGATCGCGGGTTCGAATGTCTACCGGGCCGTTTCCGTATAGAGGGTTTTTTTTTTGTTTGTTTGTTTGTTTTGTTTTAGAGTTAATCTTGGTTCTGACTCCATTTCTCGAAAAAGTACTGACTCCGTTTCCCGAAAAGTCCTTCGAATAAAGCTGTAAGCGGAGGTTGCGAATGCACGCATAAGATCTTGTGCCCGTCACCAAGTTTGGAGAGGGATGGCTAGTTTAGCCGTTTGTATGCATGACAAATATTCATGTAAAATGCAACCTCCGTGAAAAATCGAAAGAACGAGTAAAACAAAGTGAGTGACTGATATTCGACTGAATGACATAGGAATCGACTGAATGTAGCACACGTGCTAGCAGCCCCAACCACTTTGACATCTTGACGGAATTCAATATGGGCACAGAGAAACGGTGGTAAACGCTGCTATTCTATGATCACAGCGGGGATGAACATGACCCTGTTGAGTTCCATTGCAGTCTGTCACAACATCACAAGGCTGTTCTCTGCATTCTCTCGAAATAAAAAAAAATCCAAACATCAACCAGGCCCGAGATATACAAGCACATGAAGTCTCGGTGAGGAAATTTCACCAACACACCCTTAAAAGACACATCCATCGATAAGTGAATGAATGTGGACCATGTGGTCATCGTCTTCCCATCTGAACCCACAGCACACTCAGTGCGGACCATGTGGTCATCGTCTTCCCATCTGAACCCACAGCACACTCAGTGCGGACCATGTGATTATCGTCTTCCCATCTGAACCCACAGCACACTCAGTGCGGACCATGTGATTATCGTCTTCCCATCTGAACCCACAGCACACTCAGTGCGGACCATGTGATTATCGTCTTCCCATCTGAACCCACAGCACACTCAGTGCGGACCATGTGATTATCGTCTTCCCATCTGAACCCACAGCACACTCAGTGCGGACCATGTGGTCATCGTCTTCCCATCTGAACCCACAGCACACTCAGTGCGGACCATGTGATTATCGTCTTCCCATCTGAACCCACAGCACACTCAGTGCGGACCATGTGGTCATCGTCTTCCCATCTGAACCCACAGCACACTCAGTGCGGACCATGTGATTATCGTCTTCCCATCTGAACCCACAGCACACTCAGTGCGGACCATGTGGTCATCGTCTTCCCATCTGAACCCACAGCACACTCAGTGCGGACCATGTGATTATCGTCTTCCCATCTGAACCCACAGCACACTCAGTGCGGACCATGTGATCATCGTCTTCCCATCTGAACCCACAGCACACTCAGTGCGGACCATGTGGTCATCGTCTTCCCATCTGAACCCACAGCACACTCAGTGCGGACCATGTGATTATCGTCTTCCCATCTGAACCCACAGCACACTCAGTGCGGACCATGTGGTCATCGTCTTCCCATCTGAACCCACAGCACACTCAGTGCGGACCATGTGATTATCGTCTTCCCATCTGAACCCACAGCACACTCAGTGCGGACCATGTGATTATCGTCTTCCCATCTGAACCCACAGCACACTCAGCTTGTCTTCCCATCTGAACCCACAGCACACTCAGCTTGTCTTCCCATCTGAACCCACAGCACACTCAGTGCGGACCATGTGATTATCGTCTTCCCATCTGAACCCACAGCACACTCAGTGCGGACCATGTGGTCATCGTCTTCCCATCTGAACCCACAGCACACTCAGTGCGGACCATGTGATTATCGTCTTCCCATCTGAACCCACAGCACACTCAGTGCGGACCATGTGGTCATCGTCTTCCCATCTGAACCCACAGCACACTCAGTGCGGACCATGTGATTATCGTCTTCCCATCTGAACCCACAGCACACTCAGTGCGGACCATGTGATTATCGTCTTCCCATCTGAACCCACAGCACACTCAGCTTGTCTTCCCATCTGAACCCACAGCACACTCAGCTTGTCTTCCCATCTGAACCCACAGCACACTCAGTGCGGACCATGTGATTATCGTCTTCCCATCTGAACCCACAGCACACTCAGTGCGGACCATGTGATTATCGTCTTCCCCATCTGAACCCACAGAAACCTCAGTGCGGACCATGTGGTCATCGTCTTCCCATCTGAACCCACAGCACACTCAGTGCGGACCATGTGATTATCGTCTTCCCATCTGAACCCACAGCACACTCAGTGCGGACCATGTGATTATCGTCTTCCCATCTGAACCCACAGCACACTCAGTGCGGACCATGTGATTATCGTCTTCCCATCTGAACCCACAGCACACTCAGTGCGGACCATGTGGTCATCGTCTTCCCATCTGAACCCACAGCACACTCAGTGCGGACCATGTGATTATCGTCTTCCCATCTGAACCCACAGCACACTCAGCTTGTCTTCCCATCTGAACCCATAGCACACTCAGCTTTGCTCAGGAGAGATGGCTCAGGCGAAAAATGCCACAGATCAACGTCTCCGGTGAGACTCCATGAATCCATGACCGCCCAACCCGCTGGCAACGACCTGGACCACTGCACACAGCAGCTGGTACAGATGCTTCATTTTAAACTTTTTTTTTTGGTTGTTTTGCTGTCCCAACCTCTGCGCCACCTCAGAGGCAGTACACCCACGCCGCTCATTCCGACACCCCATCCACAGCCACAGCCCGGTCAGCCCCGCCGCAGCCCCGGCACCGGCAATCCACAGGGAGCAGTCAGTGTCAAGTCGTCAAGAGGAAACCGACCAGAGGAGCCACTGCACCGCTGCCGAGTCACTTCGGTGGTGTTCAGTGGCGCCTGTTCTGATCCAACATACGCAGGACACCACCTACTAAGCCCCCTACTGACGACAATAATTGTTTAGTCGCGGAGCCGGCGTGAGTGAGCTCTCCCTCCGGAGGGCGCCACCACGTCCGTCCAACGACAGCCCCCACGGACTCGCCGATACCGGTGACCTCGACGGAACCAAACCA
>CM065729.1:74651588-74670011 GCA_033310375.1 Conus canariensis
AAAAAAAACAAACAAAAAAAAAACACTACAAAACAGATTGTAATCAACATGGAAAGAATTACTGTACCGTCAAACGAAAAAAAAAGTTACCAGACAAACATGACGCGTTTTGACCTCTATGGTCCTTCCCCAGGCAAGACGAACACCATTCAAGACACCGAAAAACGAAGAACGGACAGACAGTCACTTATCTCTCCTCACTCTGGAGCGCAAAATGGACGGAGAATCCCCTTTCGCGCCCAACCCACGTGCATTCGGCGCGCCCAGTCTGAGGACATAAGTGACCATGTGTTTGTCCTTCGTTGTCAATGTACTGAATGTTGTTCCTCTTGCCTGAAGAAGATCAAATAGGTCGAAACGCGTGGTATTTGTTTTGCAACTTGTTCGTTCAGTGGTACAGTAGTTCTTTGTTTCAATTTCGTTTTCAATGTCCACCCCGTAGTCTCCTCACTTTCAACCCAGATTGTAGGGCCTGTATAGCCAAGTGTTGATGGCAAGATGACATTGTATTGTGTTTCGTATCTTTAATGCCGATTTACGCCAAGCGGGTTCAGGCTCTGTTCACTTTTGTTTATGACTTAGTTCTAGTTCTTCTTTGAAAATTCGTTTATGACATTATTACATTTTCCCATGAACATAAACACCATAAAGTTACCTCAAGAACTGATAACTATTCAAGAAAAAAATACACCTTCATGGCATATTGAAAATTTTTGGTAATATAACATCAATAATTTTACTTTTTTTGTGTGTGTTCAGTTCTCATGGTTCGTAACTTCTTCGGTCCGTTTCAATATTTACTTCCCTTGGCAGGAATCTAATTTTTGTTTACTCGAACAGATTCGTTCGATCGACCTTCCCGGAGTTTAGATCTCTACGACTACCCTTGTACATCAACATGGAAGATGTTCGACACGAATTTGGAAACGGTGCGCTACCTGGAGGGAGGGGGACAAAGAGAGAGAGAGAGGAGAGAGAGAGAGAGAGAGGAGAGAGAGAGAGAGAGGTGGTGGTAAAGTTAATGTTCGATGTCGCGGTTAGACTTAATGCAACATTCCAATCACAGGATCGATGACCGCCACTTGATCAGTTTACATCTCTCTCTCTCTCTCTCTCTCTCTCTCTCTCTCTCTCTCTCTCTCTCCCCCCCACTCTCTCTCTCCCCCCCTCTCTCTCTCTCTCTCTCTCTCTCTCTCTCTCTCTCTTTGTCTCATACTCTTCTATTCAAAAATAAAAGCACGTTGGCTTGTTTCATGTTTGCACCACATTCATGACTGTGAGCTGTTCAGGCAGACCTTGTGCTGCTGAAAGATTCAAAGCTCATTAAGATGACAGGAGACCAAACGGACGCATGCAGTTTCATGCAGCTGTCCCCTACACGCACAGGCTTGGTCATCAACAAGCTCAGGCCACTCTAATCGCGTGCAAGCGACGTAGCCACGGACACGGGGCATGTAAAAACCCAGACGAACACAAGTACTCCCAACTCACCAGCGAGGCAAAAGAAAGCAAAACGAAACAAATGTGAATGCTTACAACATTGCCAAGGACATGGTTAAAAAAAAAAAAAAAAAAAAAAAAAAAAAAAAAAAAGGGGGGGGGGGGGGCGTCAATTGACCTATTGACGCGGGTATTATTATCATCAGCATTGTTATTAGCATTAACACTATTATTGTTGTTATTATTATTTTAATCATCATAAATCTTTATTATCATTGTTATAAGAACAGTAAATGTACCTAATCAAACAAATGACCTAAGCGTTTACAAACAACGACACAGATCATCGATCATCATCATCATCTTTATTATCATTGTTATAAAAACAGTAAACGTACCTAATCAAATAAATGCCCTAAGCGTTTACAAACAACGACACAGATCAAACCACACAACAAACAACATACAAAACGCACGCCGCATACAAACGTTCGCACAGCCTCCAGCCATACCCCCCCCACCTCCCCCCTCCCCCAAATCGGCCTTCTCCCCCACCCTCACCCATAGACCTATCTCTCTCTCTCTCTCTCTCTCTCTCTCTCTCTCTCTCTCTCTGTCCCCCATCCCTCAAACCAACCAATTACTGACAGATTACCCTACAAACGAACATCTGCAACGAAGCGCAGACCACTCTGAATAAAAGAGGTAAACGTGAACCTGTCATACACAGATGGGTCAGAGAAGGGAGATGATTTGCTTGGTCTTCGATTAGAACTATTATGCTGCTAAACATTCTCGACAGTTCATCTTTACCAATTGTCAGCATCATTGTGGACCTCTCCAAACACAGAGAGAGAGAGAGAGAGAGAGAGAGAGAGAGAGAGAGAGAGAGAGAGAGAGAGAGAGAGAGAGAGAGATACGGAAAGTTTAATCATGTTTAGGCCATTGCCCTCATGAAAGAGAGAGAGGGGAGAGAGAGAGAGAGAGAGAGAGAGAGAGAGAGAGAGAGAGAGAGAGAGAAGAGAAACGAACGAACGAACGAAATTTTATTTATCCAGGGTAATGAGATAAGCAAATTGCACATGCTTTTTTTCCACCCAGCCCTGGGGAAAACAAAACAAACAAAACAAAACAAAAAAAAAAAAAAAGAGAGGGAAGGAGAAAAACAAACCAACCAACCAACAAACAATGGAAAACATGCAAGTCACTAGACTATAGCAACAACAGGGGAAAAGTGAATACACTAATCAATAATCAGACTACCAAAAAGGACTGATACTACAAACGCAGATAACAGAATCCTGTATGCATGCACAAGTGCGCGCGCACGCACACACACACACACACACACACACACACACACACACACACATACATACATACACGCGCGCGCGCGCTTAATGATGGGAGAGATGGGAGTGGGGCAATTTGTCTACTGACAAAAGAAATAAGAGAAGAATGAAGAGAGAAGAAGAGAGAGAGAGAGAGAGAGAGAGGAGAGAGAGAGAGGAGAGGAGAGAGAGAGAGAGAGAGAGATCGTGCACATAAACAGCACAGATCAATGAAAGGAAGCCTTAAATGAGGCAGGGAATAGTAGACAGTGAATGACAAACGAGTTCAGTAACTCTCGCCCCCGCGACGAAATAATTACAGCGCCATAACTCCAAACATACGCTGCCTACGACACCGAATCGCCTACGAATGCTGCCACGACACCAAATCGACTGTGTTTCTTTGTTTGTTCTGTGTGCTCTGTACTGTCATTATATATTTCTTTTTTTCTCTCTCTTTTTTTTTTCTTTTTCCGCGTACGCAGGCTGATACTCCTGCGGACACTCCCTATATAGACAGGCAAGGATTAATTTAATCCCATCTACCCTACAAAGGGAGTGGAGTTTTATGTGTATGACCGTTTTTTTTTTGATCCCGTCATTAAGGCAGCCATACTCCAGCTTCGGGGAAGTGCTGTCATTCATTTTCTGCTCGGCGATTTTGTTGTGTAAGCAGCATTCGTTTGGAGTGATGAGGCTGTAATGGTTTCGTCGTGGGAGCACGACTTATCGTACTTGTTTGTTATTTAGCACAGATCAATCTTTTCTGTACTGTTCTTTTCAGATGGCTTTTCTCTCTCCATCGCAAACCCCCTCTCCATTTTTTCCCAGGGGAGAGCGGGTCATTCAAATATTGAAAAGAACCGACGACTTTGAAACTTAAAAACATTGTTGTCGGAAGCGTTAGCCGTTCTGTCGCTCAACGCGCGTATCTCATGTGCAGTTTTTCTGTCAATGCGAGGTCATCATCACTGTAAACTGAATAGCTGTAAGTCTGAATCCTTGCCCTATCCACCGGCAAGTTTTAGGGATGTTGGGCTATCATGCTGTCAATACGTTGACTGTTGACGTCGCGGGACACTGGTGTTGGTGGGTGGGTAGTAGTAGCAGGATCGAGATTCCCCCTGGCGGCTGTACAAATGAAAACACCATCAGCGGTGGGACTGGCATCGTGCCGAGGCCTTGTCGAGCGCTGACGGACATGGACTTTGTGTGTGTATGTCTGTGGCTGAGGAACCAGCTGCCGACATCAGCATCCTCTGAGAACGCTCGGTCTTCTGGGAGCGGGGAGGGGGGTGGGGGTGGGGGGTCCCATCTCCCATGTTTCATCCCACGTGTTGCAGGCTGCGCGCGGCTGTCGTTCCATGACGGAAAGACCTATAGTGAAATAACTAGGGATGAAGTGGTTGGTTATACGACCCCCCCCCCCCACCCCCTCTAGCCTGTGGCGCATGATTGCGAACGGAGGGGTTGCGGAGAACTCTGACCGCTGGATTTATCTGTCACGGTCCCCTGGTCCTGAGTGATAATGATAATAATGATGATATTAACAATATAGTGATAATAGTAACAACGGTAATAACAGTAATAATAATAATAATAATAGTAATAATGGTAATAATAATGATAATAATGGTAATGATCGTAATAAAAATGATAATAATGATGATGATGACGACGATGATGATGATAATGATGACGACGATGATGATGATGACAGTGACGATAATGATGATGATGATGATGATATCACTGATCAAATGACAGCTTTGTAAGCCATCCCTCCCTCCCCCACGAATCTTCCTCTTCTAACTCGGGGAAGTAGTAAAAGTGGGCTCAACACAGACTCGGTCTTGCAGCTCTTTTTTATTTTTTGAATTAGGATATGTGAAATACGAACTGTCAACGTCTGTATAGAATGAATGTTTTAATATTCCAGGAAAATGTATTACCTTACAGATAGTTAATACTTATTCATCCATCAACAATAACTTCACGGTTTCAACAATAACTTTTACAGTGTACTGATCATTACTTGATATTCCGTCAACAATAACTTCACATTGTAGTATGAATAGTTAGTAATCCGTCAACGATAACTTCACAGTGTAGTGTGAATAGTTAGTAATCCGTCAATTTTAATTTCACAGTGTAGTGTGAATAGTTAGTAATCCGTCAATTTTAACTTCACAGTGTAGTGTGAATAGTTAGTAATCCGTCAACAATAACTTCACACTGTAGTATGAATACTTAGTTATCCGTCAACGATAACTTCACAGTGTAGTATGAATAGTTAGTAACCCGTCAACAATAACTTCACAGTGTAGTCATGAACAGTTAGTAATCCGTCAACAATAACCTCACAGTGTAGTATGAATAGTTAGTAATCCGTCAACGGTAACTCCACAGTGTAGTATGAATAGTTAGTAATCCGTCAACGATAACTTCACAGTGTAGTCATGAACAGTTAGTAATCCGTCAACAATAACCTCACAGTGTAGTATGAATAGTTAGTAATCCGTCAACGGTAACTCCACAGTGTAGTATGAATAGTTAGTAATCCGTCAACGATAACTTCACAGTGTAGTCATGAACAGTTAGTAATCCGTCAACAATAACCTCACAGTGTAGTATGAATAGTTAGTAATCCGTCAACGGTAACTCCACAGTGTAGTATGAATAGTTAGTAATCCGTCAACGATAACTTCACAGTGTAGTCATGAACAGTTAGTAATCCGTCAACAATAACCTCACTGTGGGTTATTTCCCTCCAACTTTCACGGTTTTTTTCCCACTTTTTTTTTTAGCCCCCTCCCCATCTTTTTCAACGGCGAGGCTCCATCCTCCTATTTTTTCCCCCCTTTATACATTTTTTTTTCTCTGAAACTAACACACTTACCATCGATTGCCTGTGTGTTTGTCAACTGACTGACATTCTCTTGCTGAATCTGTTTTAGCGTTTGCTACAAAGCGTCTGGGTTTTGTTTTTTTTTCGTGTACTTATGTGTAGTGCACCGACCTTTTTTCATTCTGCTGTGTTTATTGTATAGTTACAATTCTAAATCCAGCGCTGGCAGTTCACATGTAGTAATGAGCAGCATTAAGTCGTACCTAGGCAACCCATCTGAGGAGACACAGCACTGTCACCCGACTCTCCGACTTCGGTGGTGTCTATTCTGATTATTCACACACACACACACACACACACACACACACACACACACACACACACACACACACACACACACTCCTAATACTCTTCTTCTTCCCCTTCCTCGCGCGCGCGCGCACACACACACACACACACACACACGCACACACGCTTAAGCATGCGCGCGCGGTGGCCAGACAATCATAAGCTAAGAGACAAAGAGAGATCAGCTCTGTCCACACAAACGGGTCTTCAGAGCCGATATGGAAGCAGCAGTGGAAGTCGGGGAGGGGGTCTGACGGGTGAATGGAAGTCCATGCCAGACTGTCAGATCCTGGTAAGAAAGGAGAGGCTGATCTGAGCAGCGTGACCCGATCTACGGGACATGGGCACTGTTGCATGCGCACGTCCACACCCGACACGCGCGCGCACACACACGCATCCACATAAGCGCACAAATGCACACACACACACGCACACGCCCACATACAAAGACACACACATACACACAGATATGTACACATATAGCCTATATGCAGATACGTGTGCTCATACAAACCCACAAATTACACACACACACACACACACACACACACACACACACACACACACACACACACATGCACACGCACTTCTGCACACGCACACACACACAGAGACACACACACACGTACACACACACACACACACACACACACACACACACACACACACACACACAAACGCGTACACATGCCTGCGCGCGTGCGCGCGCGCGCACACACACACACACACACACACACACACACCACACACACACACACACACACACAACCACACACGGCCACGCACACACATGGGCCCATCCCACACATCATACACACACGTGTACATCCACCACACACACACACACACACACACACACACACACACACACACACACACACACACAAAATGGTAAGTATAGGCACTCAAGGTCTGACCAGCGCGTTGGGCTGATGCGTAGGTCAGACATCCGCTGAGTCGTAGCCACGAGACCCTCTTCTTCAATTGTCTCATCTTTGTTGTTAATTCATTTATCCATCAGCTTCAAATCATGCGTAGCGTGGTCTCAAAACTTAGCGGATGTAGTGTAGCGTATATGGACTAGTCCGCACGCAGTGACGCCTCCTTGATGAAACTGAAACTGAAACTGGCACTGTTGACACTGTAGTGACATGGGTTATACACCATCTGGCTGCTACAGGGCGAGGTTCTCTGATCCCTCCAGCATGACGCTGCGTATACACAGACACACTGGGGCACGTTGACAGTGGGGGACTACATTGTCCCATTCAAATGCTGTGTGCATTTACGTCGTCATCTTTCATTCCGAATTACACGCAAAGCAGGCACGCACGCACTCACGCATACGCACATATGCAGACGCGCGCGCACACATACACACACGCACGCAAGCGCGCACACACACACACACACGAACGTGCACGCGCGCGGGCACACCCCCTCCCCCCCCCCCCCCCCACCCCGTCCTCCACACACCCAACATAAACGCCTGTGAAGCTGAGGGTGCGCAACTTCAAATAAAGCAAACATGGCGCAAATAAGTGAATGCCTAGATCTAATTGGATGTGCTTTGGGTTACCAGAAGAAACAAAGAAACAAAATAAAAAACAAACAAACAAACAAACAAACAAAAAGCGACACTGCAGCAAGCAAGTACTGAAAAATGAAATCGGAATAAAAATGTCAATAAAATCGGATAACCAGCAGGTGCTCATACAGATTCAAATCCATTGTTGTACAAATGACAATCAATCACCATTGTTGTACAAATGACAATCAATTAGATTATTTAGAAGGCATAAACTAGCGCGGAACATTGTTGGCAGTGTATTTAGTGCCGGTGTCGTATATAATACTGCCGCTCATAAAATTGTGTCGCAGCGACAGTATTTCCCGGGAAATACTGCAGCTGGTTCATGAAAAATTATCGCTGAGCGACTTAATTTCATAAAAATTGGTAGCGCGACAGGATTTCACGAGAAATGTCCATAAAATCGTGTCGTTGCCTAAAACTAAAATCATGTCGCAGCGACAACATTTCATGTAAAAAATTGCTGCCGTAGAAAAGTTGTCGTTCTGAGACAGCATTTCCCGTAAAAAAAAACGACGTTGAAGACATGTTCGGTTTGTGCCCCAACTCTACCCCCACCTCCCTCTCTCATGGTTTTACGTATCAGTTGCCCCATTGTCTTTCTGCCTATGATTTTATTTGTGTCTGCTTGACTGTCGGTCTATCTTTCTGTCTTTGTTTGTTTTTCTCGCTCATTCTCTCTATGTATCGCCCTCCCTCTATCTGTTTGACTCTCTTTAGTTTCACTCTGTCCATCAAACTGTCTGTCAGTTGGTCTCTGCCTTTCCCGCCCCCCCCCCCCCCTCTCTCTCTCTCTCTCTCTCTGGACATGCAAGCATGTGTGCGTGTATGTGGAGAGAGCGCGACGGTGTGTGTGTGTGTGTGTGTGTGTGTGTGTGTGTGTGTGTGTGTGTGTGTGTGTGTGTGTGTTTGTGTGCGTATGTGTGCTGGCTGAATCATAAAATCACAGATGGCAAAGCATCTTGTTATATGTGATGATGATGATGATGATGATGATGATGATGATGATGATGATGATGATGATTCACAAAGGGCTAATTGTGACTCATTTAAAAGGGCTCTACACAGTTTTCCTTTCTATGAAAGATTAAGTGAAAATGATTAATGCAGAGAGCTCTACTCACTCTTTTAAAAGTAAGCAGAAATGGATCACTTGTAAAAAAAGTACAACCAACTAGGCTGCAATAAACAATTCTCCAATGAAAGATGTTTTTAGCCTTCAGTTAGAAGTAATGTGTCTTCTCCAGAAATGTGGGACCTACTTAAAAGGTTAGTTACTTTCGTTTGTTACCCTGTAAGGGAAGATTGGTTAATGCGGGCCAGTAGATAAATTGGGCTGATGCTAATTTGAGAAAACTATGATGAGGTAAGTTCAGATCTTTTGTGTGCTACATTGTCAGCATGCATAACTTCCTCTGCTAGAAAACCATGGCTGGTCGCGGGAAAGGATACCAACAGTAAACATTAGAAACATTTTGTACTAATTCTTTACCTCCATGGTTCTGTGAAATCAAAGACATGGCTAAAATAATAGGAATTGTTCGCTTTCTGTTTCAACGAATTCTAACATGTATTATAAACGCCCTTGAAACAAAATCAGAATAATATTTTGACGTGCTGTCATGGAACAGGATTTTGAGTGAGCATGGTCAAAATGGATAAGATGAACTCCCCCTGATGGGCTAAGTTGGGCCAGTAGCTCAATTAAGCCTACCGTGATCAGTTTATACCCACTTCATCAGAAGTTGATAGCGGTTGGTTTTTTTTTTCAGTGATCAGTAATTATTGATAGAGCCTGATGTGTGTGTATGTGTATGTGTATGTGTGTGTATGTGTGTGTGTGTGTGTGTGTGTGTGTGTGTGTGTGTGTGTGTGTGTGTGTGTGTGTGTGGTGTGCGCGTGTGTGGCATCCACTTGTTTAGAAGAAACATATCCAAATATTGACGGTGCTTTGAATGTTTCTTTTTGTTTTCGAACATGAATTCGTTTGTCTTTTTTAAAAGAATCCATCCAAAACAAAAGATGATTTATATAAATGTGTTATGTTTCACATTTTGAACATGATTATATTTAGGCCTTAGGTGCCTTAAAACGAGCGTAATGAAAGAAAACCCATTTTGAACGTCACGTTCTGCATTTTTTCTGCGTTGTTTATTTCATTAAACTAGATAAAAGCTTTAGAAAAGAAATGGATGATCCCTTCAACCAAATACTATGTTAATTAATTTCAAATCACGGCTTCCTTGGAGCTTTGAATGCCTTAAAAGGACTGCAGTAAAACAAAGCCAAATGATGCCTGAAGCTCTGCTTTATGGCCTCGGATAACTTTTGGGTTACTTGTGACTAAAATGGGTTACTTTGACACGTTTGTAAATTCATGATTTTAAGTGCCCTAGAAGCACTGCAATTAAAGAAAGACAACTGTCTGTTCTGCGATTTGGCTTGTATTAGCTTTTAGACTCTATTATGTTTGTGTTTCTGTTCTGACAATTAAGGATAATCATTTACTCTTTAAGTTTACTTTAAGAATGTGTTGAGACCTTAGGTGCCTTTAAATGGATTATCGAACAAGCTCACACATCTTATACGGCCAACAGACAAACAATATTGGTTTGGGTTTATGAATAATGCGTATCGGTTAATATAGGCCCGTGGCCCAATATTTACCGCTCCCTGGTCCATTTAACCCGAAATCATGTCTAAAGTGGGCTTCCTTTTCTTTAAGAATTTTATGATTTCTTATACAGAACTTTTTCAGATAAAGATAGCCATTTGATGGCTGTACTATATGAAGCTCTTATGGTAAGCTTTACAAATGATTAACCTTGAGTGAAGTAAAATTAGTGAAGGAGGTAGGGCTGCATTTCTTAGGGGTTCTAACTTACCCAATCTTCCCCTACTTTCGTTGTGCTGAATGTCCTAGGCCTACGGTATTGATAAAAACTTCACATTTCACAGCACAACACACACACACACACACACACACACACACACAGACACACACACACACGCACACACGCACACACACACACACACACACACACACACACACGCATACACACACACGAATGGAAATTTGACTTTCGTCAAAAACATTTATGATAAAAAATCACTTGCGACAATTTTTTATTCCATGGCAGGCTGCATTATTTTCTGTGATACTTTGACGCTCAGCCGCGGCGACGTTTTTTCACTTTGCAGAAAAAATCGTTGCTGTGAAATATTAACGCTGCGACCATATTTCACAGGAAATGTTAACTCTAGCAGTAAGATTTCACGTGAAAATGTGTCGCAAGCGACAGCATTCACTGACTACAATATTTCACAGTGTCCTGTCGCAAAAAACTGTCGCAAAATTTCGAGCGACAGTATTTTATGGACAGCTACAATATTGTATAGGACATTTTTCGTGAAAAGTTGTCGCGAGACAATTTTTTTCCAGAAAATATTGTCGCTGCAACAATATTTCACGTGAAATGCTATCGCTGCGATACAATTCCACGGCGACAGTATTATATACGACACCGGCCATTCTAGAAGAGAAGGTAAGGTAATGTTTATAGCTCAGCCGACCGCAAAGGGCCGTATCAGGGCTGTCGCCCCGTTGAAGTCAGCTCAAGTCATTAATTAAAAAACAACAAACTCATACAGACAACCCTTTATTCTAGAAGAAACACTTGCCAAAGTGAAAAATATCTATCAATCCATCTCGTCTCTTTATCTCTCTCTTTATAATATATATATATATATATATATATATATATATATATAAGAGAGAGAGAGAGAGAGAGAGAGAGAGAGAGAGAGAGAGAGCAGTATAAACAAAAAATCTATTCCAATGTTTCGAGCGTTTGCTCTTTTCCCACGGTCGACAGAGCGACTTCACTGGGTCGATTTTCTGTGCATTGGAAGCGAACTACTCACTCTACTAGTTGCGAAGTGAGATGATTGCAGGCGGAAATCTAAACAAATCTTAAAACGTTGATGTCATAACTCCGCCACACATGAACAAACAAGTCACAAGACAGAACACAACGCGTTTCGACCTCTCAGGTCTTCTTCAGACAAGAGAAACAACACTCAGGACAACGGAAATGAAGAACGAGCAGTCAGTTATCTCGTCAAATTAGGTGCACGATTCATTCAACGCCCATCTGGCGCCGAATTTGACATGATAAGGGATTGCTCTTTTTTCTTTCTTTCTATCTTCGTTGTCCTGAGCGTTGTTTATCTTGCCTGAAGAAGACATAAGAGAACTATAAAATAGGCATTCTGGCTCACCCACCTCCGCCAGCTCCAACCGGCTGAAGCCGGTTTCGCTGTTGCTCCGCCGGCTTACCCAGAATGCCTATTTTATAGTTCTCTAATAGTAAACACTTTACAAACATACATAATGTGTAGGATTATCTATGTCTCTCTCTGCTGAGCAGTCATCTTCTTGCTAGTTTTACTGCTCTTATCTAGGCCAAACGTTCATCCATGCACGTTTGACACAGTTAGAGGGGCTTCTAACTTTATATCTATGTCAAACGTTCATGCATGCGCGTTTGACACAGTTAGAGGGGCTTGCAAATCTATGTCAAACGTTCATGCATGCCCGTTTGTCCTAGTTACGAGAGCCACTACATCCTGTTAGACTCATGCTGCTAAAATAGGACGTTCACGCGTGAACGGCTATTTATAGTAACAGTCAGCAAGGCTAGTTTTGCCGCAGCACAGGCCTCCCACCTATTTTACAAAGAGTTTCACAAAGAGTTTAACTCTCCACACGCCTTTTCTTTTTTCATCCTGGGCTTGGGACTGATTTTCTTTTGTTTAGATACTCCACCATACAGCCATAATAAAACACATGATCATCTATAGCAAGAAGCTGTTCCTCTGTGAACAAAACACGCCCGTCTGCATTGGAAGCCATGGCTAAACTGGCTGGCTCTTGTCCGGTCACGTGGCAGCCTCGCATTCTCTCGAGAATGTTCGGGAACATTTGCTGATGTAATAATGTTGCAAGTTCCTATAAATAGCCGCTCGCACGGGAACGTTCTTGGTCTTGTGATTGCGGGGAAGGTAAGAAACATGTTTTGATATGTTTGGAAATTTAGCCGCCTAAATTTATACAATGACGTCTAACGCCTGTACTAAACGACGCCGGTGGGGAATTTAGCCGTCTAAATTTATACAATGCTGCGTGGCGGCCCGACGCCCTTATGTGTAACTCGACACGAACCAGCAAACAGTGCGACGCTTCGACTCGGCAATTATGCAGTTGGGTAAGCCGTGGCTAGACATGTCTGACCTAGATACTACATAAAGGCAGAAGTGAAGAGGAGTTGTCTCCCCGGAAAAGAATGTAACAATTAATTGTGAAAAAAAAATCGTCATTAAGTCGTTCTAGGTTCTTATTCAAGTCGGCATCACGTTCTTATTCAAGTTCTTATTTAAGTTTTTAACAAGTTTTTATTTAAGTTCTTATTTAAGTTCTTAACAAGTCAACATCAAGTTCTTAACAAGTCATCATCAAGTTCTTAACAAGTTCTTATTCAAGTACTTATTCAAGTTCTTAACAAGTCGTCATCAAGTCGTCATTAAGTTCTTATCAAGTCGTCATTAAGTTCTTATCAAGTCGTCATCAAGTTCTTATCAAGTTCTTATTTAAGATTTCATCAAGTCGTCATCAAGTCGTTATCAAGTTCTTATTCAAGTCACTTATAATTATTTATTAAGTTCTTAACATATTATTGCATATCAAATGGATCAAAATGAGATTTTGTTGTTGGCAGTTCTGGCATGCTTTTTTGTTCGGCTTCTGTATTTAGTGGCTGAGATTTTTTGGACTGCTTTGGTTTTTGCTGGCGTTGTTTATATATTTTATAACCGTAATAACCACCCCCAGCAGCAATGACGCCAAAAATGGCAACTGTTTTAAATTCAATATTCCATGACGACTTTGGTGTTGTTGTAGGTCTTGAATCAACTTGTGTATTTACAGCTGGCATTGAAACAACTGTTGGCGTTGGCGGTGTTATGTTTTCATTATGAGTTACATTCTGTGATTGCAACATTAATTTTTTTTGTTTGTTCCACTCTGCTAATTTTTTTCCTGCTGCAACACGCCCAGGATGAGGAGGCTTTTTACTGGTCACTTTCTCCACCTGATTCAATGTTTTCTGATTCTGCTGATTTTCTGGCTCGGTCATTTTGAAGGGAAACAAAATCTATATGATTAAAAGTAATTAATCCCATGATTAATGGCGATAACAATGTTCCAAATCTGTAATATAGATCACATCCTAGAGACTCTAATGACTTTGTTAAAACTGGATCCTGCGTTAAATCATACATAAAATCTTGTTCAGAATCAATGGGAGCAAATCTACTAACTAGTTTAGTGTACAAACTAAGAACCGTTTGCCCAACACTTTTTACCATTCTTGACCCCAGTTGCGCTTCATACCTGTTGTGATACTTTACAATGTCTTGTGGCGACATTTGTTGAATCTGTTCTATGCTGAATTCATTTCCAAGGTACTGTTTTGTTTTTCCACATGCTGCTAAAGAATACAGCCTTTCCTTTTGGCGCATAATAGCTTGGTCATCAACTTGATCATTTGTAATCATAAGTTCAGGAAGTAGATCATCGCTGTTCATGTTTTTTATTAATTATAATTATTTTATTTTTTAAAAATGAGCACCGAAAAAACTATTACTAACCTTGTATACCATTCTGCTGTTATTGGAGGCCTAAGTGTAGGATACACAATGCTTGGTAAAAGCCTGTTAAAAATAAAACCAGCAGATCTTGGCAAACTAGACTTTGAAGACTCAGCAAAGCTGATTGCTGTTATTACAGCTTCATTTGCTACGAAAGATTTTCTAGTTAAGCAAGGAATAATTCCAGACAGTATCAATATGTAAAATTAAAAAAAATACATTTATAAAAATGGCTTCACTCGTAATGATGATTGGTGGCGCTGTGGTTAATGCGCTTGCTTTTAGCGGAAGTAATTACGCATTTAGTAAACTACAAAATAACAATGAGAGAAAAAGACATAACAGAGCTATGGAGCAACTAGCTGCTGCACAAGACACCTATGAAAAGCAAAGAATGGAGCAGTTAGATTTTATTAACGACAGACTTAAACAACAGGGACATGCAGCTTACACATTTAAAGATGTTGACCAGGCAATAAAAGAATATTATTTAGTGACAGGCAAACAAGTTGAAACATTGCGTCCACCAAAATTTAGCGATTACTATCAACCATCAGAAAAACAAAAGATGCAAGAAATATTGTTTATTGTCTTTGGCATGACCGCTGTGTATTTTGTTGCACAAAGTATTGGCTGAATAAAAATGTACAAAATCTATTATTCTCCAAAAGGATATTGGAAGGGAATAACAGCAATTAAAAAGCTTAGCCAAGCAGCGGGAGTCAGTGAACAAACAGCAAAAGAATGGTTATCTAAACAAGCGATTTGGCAAATTTATTTACCAGCGCCTAAACGAATACAAAGACCACACTTTGTCAACACAATACCGAACGACACCCATCAAATGGATCTTCTATATTTACCCCATGATACGATTAGACGAAAAAGATTTAAGTACGCACTTACAGTCATTGACATAGCTTCAAGATACAAAGATGCGGAACCATTAACACAAAAGAGTGCTTCTGCTGTTGCTGTCGCTTTACAACTGATATATCAACGAGGACCCTTAACTTATCCTCGCATGATTCAAGTCGATGATGGAAAAGAATTTAAAGGACAAGTGAATCAATTATTGTTAAAACATAGAGTTACCATTAAAAGGGGCATTCCGGTGTTCACAGATCACAGGGTTTGGTTGAAAACTTTAACAAACAGTTATCTGAAAGACTTTTCTCCTACCAGTATCACAGAGAGCTGATTGACAATTCTCACAACACAGAATGGGTAAAAAGACTGCCCTCAGTTCTACGTGCAATGAATAATGAAGAATTTAAAGGTCTAAAACCAGTACAAGCAATCAGAAAACAAACAATAAATGTTGTTGAAGGAGAGTCTTCATCAAGCAAACTATTACCATTTGGTTTGAAAGTGAGATACCTTTATTCACCGGGAGAAGCGGAAGGGGACACTCGCATCAGGGCAACAGATCCAGTTTGGAGTGTTGATCCATATGAGATAAAAAAAATTGTGAAAATGAATCCGCCCGTGTATTATTTACGAGAAACTGACACAACAAAACGACCAGCCCCCCGAAGATCTTTTGTGAAGGAAGAACTGCAGATAATCCCTCCAGACACAGTTCCAGTCGCTTAATTATTTTTTAATTTAAATTAAAATGGCGGCAAGAATGGAAAAGGAAGAATCCTTACGTAAAATGGCATTGGAAGCAAGAATGGTGAAGGAAGAGTCCTTAGAAATAATGCGAGAAATATTTGAATATAATCTTGCTATTAGACTAATATTTAAGAAGATTGATCATGCCATGCTAGACAAAACCTCAAATTTTGATTGGGAGCAAGAATATATTAAAAAGATAAAAAAAATTCGAGCACATTTAGCAGTAATGGATAATAATTTGGTTGAATTGGTTGGTGATATATTTAAGCTTAAAGAACTGTTTTAATCTACGCAAATACATTTGGGTTTAAAATGGAAGCTCAAAGGGAAATGGCAGAAATGACAAAGGAAAAGTCTTTAAAATTAATGCAAGATTTATTTGAGTATCAGTATATCATTAAAGAAGTATTTGAGAAGATTGACAATCCCTGGCTAGAACAATCGCCAGACAATCGCTTTAAACCCCAAAGCTTTTATTTTGATTTTGATTTATGGAAACATGAATATTGTGAAATGACAAAAAAAATTAAAGCACATCTAGCATTAATAAATAATATTAATTTTGCTAAATTAGATGATGATATAATTGAACGTGCGATTGCTGAAAAATATAAGCCCATATGATTATACTATTCTCCAATGACCAATTGCATATGAAAACTCTGGATTAACAAATACTCTTTTTGTGTTAGTGCGGTCAAGAGACCGTTTTGTTACAACTGTTGTGTTAATCTCATGCAGATTAGATCGCAGCTTGTAATTGTCATGATGAAAAGTCTTATTGCCAAACAATGCTTCTTTATAGTTGTCATGGGATATGCTTGACTGCACAACACTACGAGATATTCCCTTTGCTTTTTTAACAACTTTTTTTTGGCTTGAAAGACTGTACATTTTCGACCTCAAACCAACAAACTCCTTGATCACGCCTCCAGATAATTCATCCTTCATCTTACCTAAAACCTTCTTGTTAACAGTTGAATGCAAAGGCGAATCTTTAGGGTAATCAGATGTGTCGTACCATCCAGCATGCCCTTTTGCTACTTCTATTTCCATGTCTTTATAGATATCTTCAGTAGGGATGTCGATTACAAAGGAATCTGTATCTGTGTACAGAACTCTGGACTCTGGATACAAGGGTTTAAAGTAGTCGTAAAGAAATTCTAACATCAAAAGCTTCGACAGCTCTAAAACAGTAAACCCAATAAAAACAGGTTTGTCCAATTTGACTTTCTTTTTTTTCATCATTATTCCAAAAAGCTGATCATGAAATCTTCCGAAGTCCTGATAATTAGGTTTAGAAGTTAGCTTAATTGCATCGTTCTCTCTGGTGACCAATCTAACATCTTTACGCTTGTGCGGATTTTCCATAGTCTTTCCAAAACAGCTGTTGTTCATCAACTTGAAAAAGTCTTTTTCTGAAGCATCTGCGGATTTAGTTCTGAGATCAGTGTTCTTCATGATGTATGGTTTCATGAACTGTTCTTGATCAAAAGCAATTATACGATGAACAGCTGTCAACTTTAAACCATGTCTTAAATAAAATTGAAGAAGTCTGTAATGACAGACATAATTTTTTTTGTCACGAAGATTAGGCACAAGTTTAGGCGGTTCTGTCATTGACACTTTTAGGGTTTCTGCCGCTAATGGATAGTCATTATGGTAATCATGAAGTTCATGGGGGTATTCTAAATCAACTTCTAGAATGAGACCTCTTTTACGATCAGCTTCTAGACTCTGAAGCCATTTTAAAAACTTTTGAGTGTCTTTGAGTCCTGTGTACATTTTAAAGTTACGTAATGGAAGTGATTGCGCCATTGCCCATCCATACAGATTGTTTGCATCTAAATACATGAGATAGATAGACCTTTTACTTGGATCATAGTTGTCCAAGTATTTGTTGTTTGCTTTACAGTAATGGTGCGACGCCATACTGATTCCCCCACGCAATCCGTTTTCAATCATCTGAAGCATTGGCAGGTTAGACAATAAATCAATTTGTACTCCAGTAAATTTTAAGAAAGCGTCCCAGCTCATCCCGGGCGCAGAAATGTAATGCGCGGGATCCAGGCTGTAATGTTTCATGCAGGTCTTCCTATAATTTTCAAAGACGTCCGCCAACAAACAGGTATCCGCCATTAAATAGGAATCATGATAGTCTCCCATCGTTTTACACTCTAACTTCTGCCACGCATCTTGAGCATAAGAATAATCAGAATCACTGATGTCCTTTCCTCTAAGACTACTAAAGAACGCGCCTTTAGGCGGAAGTGTATCTTCGTCAAACCTTTGCCAACTGTTCATGTACTCATAAGGGTAAACGCCCTTTCTAACAAGAGTTGGGTCAAAATATTCTTCTGTTATTGGGCAGGACTTTAAGGACATAGCCAGTGACTCTAATGAACCCATCATGTGTTGCATAGAGTCGTAGAAAGACATGTTATTTAAAGTGAAACATGTACTTTTCTGATGACTGTGCAATGCATGACACCCTGAAGTCGCTGGTTACTGCTTGCATTATAAGGTGAGAGTCGTAA
>CM065729.1:74670111-74672611 GCA_033310375.1 Conus canariensis
TGCCGTCATCAAATGAGGCACGGTCTTGCTGAAAAGGCTAAGTTTTTTTGTTTTTTTTTTCTGTTTGAAAAAGAAGAGCAACATATTCGGCGTCAAAGACAAACACGGATGGCACCTCGCCGCCATCTCTTTTCGGCATCATGGCTGCCACCAGCCACGGGTCTCCCCGACAGACAGCGCCTTTGCCCAGCTCACGATCACACCATGCTGCGCATCATTAAGATGTCTCGTGTGTGTGTGTGTGTGTGTGTGTGTGTGTGTGTGTGTGAGAGAGAGAGGAGAGAGAGAGAGAGAGAGAGAGAGGGGTTGTGTGTGTGTGTGTGTGTGTGTGTGTGCGCGTGCACGCGCGCGCACGCGCGTGCGTGCGTGAGTGCGTGCATGTGTGTGCGTGGGAGCGTGCGTGCGTGTATGCATTTGTGTGTGTGTCTGTGTGTTTGTGTGCATGCATGTGTGTGTGTGTGCGCATGTGTGTGTGCATGTGTGCATGTGTATGTGCGCGCGCCCGTGTGGGTGTGTGCGTGCGTGTATCCAATTATGTATATATATATATATATATATATATATATTAATGTGTGTGTGTGTGTGTGTGTGTGTGTGTGTGTGTGTGTGTGTGTGTGTGTGTGTGGAGAGAGAGAGAGAGAGAGAGAGAGAGAGAGAGAGAACAGAGAGACAGAGAACAGAGAGAGAGGACAGAGAGACAGAGAGTTTCTTACTGTGCCACAAGACCTGACACAGTATAAACCATCACGAAACTAACTCCGCGTTGGAGGATGGAGGGAGGAAGGTAAGGGGGAGGGGGCGAGAAGGGTGGGGTGGGGTGCGCTGAGCAGGGCGCGAGACGGGGGATCAGGCTGCACGGGGATGAGGGTGGGAATGGGGTGGGGTGGGAGGGGGGCGGGGGATTAGGGAGGAGGAGGTGGAGGTGAGGGGGGGGGGGAGGAGGGGAGGTAAGCGCGGGCGTTGTCAACATACCCTTTACATCTTTCTCATGCCATTCTCGAGGTGCATTATTGAGTGTCGGCTCGACTGTCCCCGAAATCCCCCCCCCCCCCCCCCCCACCCTGCCCACCCGATGAAACTGTATCCTACTTAATATCCCGTGTCACCCGCTGCTGGTGCGACAGGCTCTTCTGATACACTCGCTGTTTAAGTCGCTGGGGCGGTCGGCGACGAGGAGGTTTTTTTTTTTTTTTTTTTTTTTTTTTTCCTTGTGGCGTATATCGGCTGAAGACGTCGGTTTACGGAATTCATCTCTCTCTCTCTCCTCTCTCTCTCTCTCTCTCTCTCTCTCCTCTCTCTCTCTCTCTCTCGTTTCAGACACCTTTTTCACAACTTTTTTTTCTTCTTGTGATCGTTCAAATGCGCTCTCTGTTGTAGTTGATTTCTTGGTTAATCTTTTTAACTCGGTGTTTGATAAGGAATCTTTCCAGAATCTTGGTCCAAATCCATAATAGTTCCTCTTCATAAGAAAGGTGATAGTAACAATCCTGATAATTATCGAGGCGTTGCACTGACAAGTGTTTTTAGTAAAATGTATACGCATGTACTCAACAAAAGATTAAAAGTATGGGCAGAGAGAGAGAGGAGAAAATAATAGAGAACAGGCTGGATTTCGATCCAAATATAGTACAGTAGACCACATATTCACACTGTATGCCTTAGTACAAAGATATTTAATAACAAAATCTAAATTGTATGTTGCATTTATTATTTCCAGAAAGCTTTTGATTCAGTCAACAGAAATGTTCTGTGGTATATTCTGAGGAAAAATGGTGTAAATGGGAAGTTGTATGCAGCTGTTCATGGAATGTATGAGTCTGTTCTTGCATGTGTCCGAGAGAAAGGAGCTTACACCGATTATTTCAGCTGCCCCCTGGGAGTGAAACAAGGGTGTCTGCTTAGCCCACTGTTGTTTACATTCTTCATAAATGAATTAGCGATAGAGATATCGGGGGGTGGGAAACATGGAATACAAATGATACCTGGTGCTGCTGACTTATTTCTAATGTTTTCGCTGATGATATTATTCTCCTCGCAGATACGCATGTTGGTTGACAGAATCAATTCTAAGACACTTTGAAATGGGAATCAGATAGGTTGAAATTAACAGTGAATCTAAACAAAACTAATGTAATGGTTTTTAGGAATGGCGGTTACTTGTCAAAATATGAAAGATGGTTTTATGGTGGAGAAGAAGTTAAAGTGATGAGTAGCTATAAATACCTTAGGATGTTCTTCACAACAAAATTAAGCTTGAGAAAGTGCTGGTTTGAGATGTGCTCAAAAGGAAAGAGAGGTGTCATAGATATTTTGAGAACTATGAAAAAATTGAACTCCAATGATGTAAATCTATTTTGGAAATTATTTGATGTACAGATACAGCCTATTCTGATATATGCATCAGAAGTTTGGGGCATGCTGGATAATATTGAAATGGAAAAAGTTCATACCTATGCGATAAAGCGTATCATCCACGTACCCTTGCACGCATCAAATAAAA
>CM065729.1:74675111-74690111 GCA_033310375.1 Conus canariensis
GGGGACACCACTGGGAAAGTAACCACAGAAAGCTCCCGGAAGTGGAAGTGACGTCAGCTGCCAGACACCTGATCCCCCCAAATACGTGGTGGTGAATCGACCGTCTGGGTCCCTCCCCACGGCTCAGTGTCGTCCCTCCCCACGGCTCAGCGTCGTCCCTCCCCACGGCTCAGCGTCGTCCCTCCCCACGGCTCAGTGTCGTCCCTCCCCACGGCTCAGCGTCGTCCCTCCCCACGGCTCAGCGTCGTCCCTCCCCACGGCTCAGTGTCGTCCCTGTCCACCTTCCCTCCCTAAGCTGGCCTTCACATATTCCCATATTGTCCGTGCATTCCCAGGATAGACGGTGGACTTTCAAGGGTCCGCCTCATTCGCATACCAACTGGTCCAAAACTCATTTCAAAACGGCACATGATGTTTTGTCGAGCTTCGGTTTTAAAAAGAAGGGTTAATTCATAAATGCTGGTAAAAACCGGTTGTTTTAATGCACACGAGCTTCGGTTAAAAACAAGAATTCGTTAATCAATGCTGGTAAAACCAGTTGTTTACTACACATAACATTTCAGAAAGGAATGAATATACACACACAAAAAAATGCAAGTTGTACGTCAACTGATTCCGTGTCTATATTTGACAGGATGATAGTGATGTTTCCAAAGGTGTTTTATCTCGCGACTTCGAGAAACAGACTTATTAAAATTTACAGATTGTGAGAGAAATTGAGGCAGTCAAAACTTAAAGAACAACATAGAAGATTGATAAAACATACAGCCTTTTAAGGTTTTGTAATTAAATTCCATTATTGTAACGGTTGAAGAGGAAAAAAAATTGTAATGGTATTTCAATGCCAGGTTGTATCACCAGAAGGACCCTATCAGCAACACGTGCCAGGGATCCTACAGTATACGCCATGCCGTGATGGTGAATTTCATTTGGATTCAAACTAATACCGATGATTGACCTGCTTGGAGTCCAGAAGACTGAAAACATAGCAGAGGCCTGGCAGGTGTCGTGGGTAAAAGCGTCGGACTCTTTGTCACAAAGGTCCTGGGTTCGATTCCCGCTGAAAACACTCAGGTCGGGAAAGATTTTCTCTTTGGTGACATCTATGCAGACTCCCCCACCTCCCCCCCCCCCCCCCCCCCCCCCCCCCACCACACACACACATACTTTCGTCCCGGTCATTCTGGTAAGAATTAAAACCGGCCGTCTCTAGGTCGAGCACTGTGCGTTTGTGTCACCGATCGGCGGTACTAAATCAATATGTCCATGTGTTTAAGAGTAGTGGTGGTTCAAGATAGAGAGCGTGTGCGCGTATGCGTGCGAGTGTGTGTGTGTGTGTGTGTGTGTGTGTGTGTGTGTGTGTGTGTGTGTGTGTGTGTGTGTGTGTGTGCTCTCGCGCGTATGTGAGGTTGGGGTTTAGTTAGCTAGAGTTAGGTTAAGTTCCTCAGGGTTAGGTAGAAAGATTAGGCTAGGTAGGAGGCTGGGGAAATAGGACATACAATATTCTTTCATTCCAGTCTTCACTTATTGAAGGAATGGAATGGAAGCGGGGGGGTTGGTTTCATTCCCGATTGTTACCCTTTTGTTACTTTGGTTCTATACCAGAGAAGGCGGGGCAGGATATCGGCTGTTGTTGTGTTGTCAAGTCTGTGAGTAGTTGTGGTAAATTGTCGTGTTGTTGCACGAGCAATAACTAGTCCGTTGGTCAGGCGTGTCGGCTCTGCGGAGGGATACACTGCTCTGACCAATCGTTGTTTTGTGTGGTGAGTAGAGTTCGCTTGATTCCGACCAGGGCGGAATGCGTTGGGGTAGCTTCACTTCGGTCCCTGGTGTTCGTCGGAGTGGACGTACTCCTTGTAGGTGCGGCGGCAGCGCCGTTAGTTTTGAAGAGTGACTTCGAGTCATAGTTAGTGCCAGGTCCTCGTCGGGTTTGGGTGCCCTTGGCCTGTGCTGAGTCGGTGTCGTCCTTGTTGCAGCCACTGTCAGCCAGTTGCAGAACTGGTGTGGTTGATCGTCTGTATGTCCAGTTGTGTCAGCAGGTATCCTGTTCCGTTCTGAGGCTGGGGGCCAGATCACCGCAGTTCTACTGTACTGCCGCGTGCCGGCAGGTGAGCGGCGCTTTCCAGTGCCTGTTGTTTCCCCGGGAGAGGGAGACCACCCAGGCCGTCTGCCTTCTGTGGGGCAGCTCTCCTCTGGCTACCGGTGCTCTTCCGGGAGTTCTCCGGCACTGGTTCCTCGTCCCTGTTCAGGCGTCCTGTGAGAGGGCGCTGCACCAGGCCTTTTTCACCCTTGGTGTCCGACGGGGCCTTCAGAGGAGGAGGCGTCCTACGAGCCCCGGACCCGTCGAGAGGGGCGTCTGGTGTGTGTACGTTGGGTGTCGTGCCCATCGCAGGGAGGAGTCAGACTGCGGGAGGCCACGGTCAGCGCCGGGGTGCAGAGTCTTCGGGGAGGGTGTCGGCCCGCGGAGGAGCCACGGTCAGCGCCGGGGTGCAGAGTCTTCCGGGGAGGTGTCAGCCTGTGAGGGCCACGTACAACGCCGAGGACTGGAGCTTTCCGGGCCGGGATGGGTTGTCCCATGTTTGTGATAGAAGGGGTGTAGCGTTAGGTAGTAGGGTTAGGGGTGTTAGCTACTGCCCTCCTTTTAGGACGTAGTGGCCGGCACAGTGTAGGGTACTTGTCGTTGCCTCCCTTAGGGACGCAGCGACCAGTTTGGTAGTGGTCCCGGGTTAAAAGAGAAGGGTGAGTCCTGGGGAGAGGTGTGGGTGGTAGCGGTCGTTAAGAGATTAGAGTCCCTTTGGTAAATCCTTGTCCCTAGTAGTTAGTCACCACGTGTGCGGGCTATCGCTGTGTCCCCAGGTCACAGTGATATACCGCAACTGGTGTTTTTGGTTAGGTTAGGGTCTTCCAGGTCATTATAGTAGAGTATGGGTGAGTCAGCGGGAATTGGGATACTTGTGTGCAGTTGTGGATGTGCGTGAGTGGTGGCGCCATGGAGTGTGTGTGAAATAAAGAAGCGTGCGTGATTGTAAAACTGTGTTAGTGTGCTGTGTTGTCTGACCTAGTGTGTGATAGGCGTGGGTAAGGGTGGTAGGGCCGTCCGGCTTAGCGACCGTGACACTTTGGTGGAGATGCGGGGTACTTAGGTGGTTCTGGGTAGGTGATAGGTAGCTAGAAGGGAGGTAGGGGGTGTTTGTGTCCGGTGTGTACGTTGTGTGAAATGTAAGTGGGTGGTTGGTGGGAGCGTACCAGTACCCTGGGAGGTGGTACGTAGTGTCCCTGTTCACTTCAGGCAGCTTTCCAGTGGCATAGGGCGGGGCACTTGTGTTGGTGTGAATGGGTTGGCGCTACCGTGTGGTTGAGGTATGAATGGTCAATAAACATTGAGTGGTTGTTGGAAGTGTGAGTGATTACACCGTACAGTGTAGGTGAGGTGCCGGAGGGTACCAGGTGTCTTTTGTGTCCCTTACATGTGGTATACCCCAGTGAGTAGGTAGAGTGGTACCCGGCCCGTGACTGTGCACGCTGTGTGCTCGGATATCCTGTGGGGAATAAGGGCAGAGTAAGCCCAGGTGACTGTATGGGAAGCACGAGGGTGCGCAGTGTTGTGGCATAGGGTATGCTGTGAGTGCACATGGACTTGTGGGGTGCAAGTGCACTGTGATCGTGTGGGTGCGGCCTACCAGAGACAGTGAGGCCTGTGACTGTGGGTAACTGGTGCGCATGCACAGTGGACGGTGGACACACGGTGTCACGTGATTCAGTCAGTGACCAGACAGTGCATCGGTAGTATTATATGGGTTGGAGCCCATGTGGGTATATGTATGAGGTACACAAGTGTGGGTGGAGTTATGCTTGGTACGTGACTCATTGAGAGTATTGTGTACTTGTGCGGAGTTGCTTCAGGGCTAGCGCGTAGTCAGGAACCTCCAGTTGCGCTCAGATCGCATACTGTCCCTTGTTAGCTCTGTGGTGGTAGGGGTTATCCTATGTCTAAACACACCCGAGCCCATCCGCAGTACGACCCCGATAGTGTCATGGATCCACAGGCCCCTACGGCGGATACCAAACCTAAGGTTAGTGACCAGGTTGTGGGGGTGGATCAAGAACAGGGGACGGGGGCTTATGCAAAGTTTGCCAAGTTGGGAGCGGCGATGGGTTTAGCTGGGGGAGACCTCGCCAAGTTCGTCACGGACTCAGTACGTAATGAGGATGAGAAGACAGCGAGAGAAGTAGAATTGGAGCTCCGGATGGAGGAGAAAGTGAGGCAGAAGATGAAGGATGAGAGGGAGCTAGAAATGCAGCGGACGCAGATTGAAGAGAAGAAGGCTGCTAGGCATAGGGAGTTAGAGATGCAGCAGAGGAAGATAGAAGAGGAGAAAGCTGATAGACAGAGGGAGCTAGAAATGAAGCAGAAGAAGATCGAAGAGGAGAAGGAAAGGTTAAAGCAGAAGGATGAAGAGGAGAAAGCTGCTAGGCAGAGGGAACTGGAGGTGAAGCAGAAGAAGATCGAAGAGGAGAGGGAAAGGTTAAAGCGGAAGGATGAAGACGAGAAAGCAGCGAGACAGATGGAACTGGAACTGCAGAGGAAGAAGATGGAGGAAGAAAGGGCAATAAGGGAAATAGAAGCTCAGGCACGGCAAGCCGAGTTAGATCTCAAGAGACGAAGGGATGAAGCCGAGTTAGAGGCAAGAGAGCGAGAGCTAATCATACAGGAGAGACAGGCCTTAGATGAAGCAGCGCATAGGAAACGCTTGATTGAGGTGGAGGAAAACGAAGCATGTCCACCTTGAGCCGTTGGGAGAGAACGACGACGTGGACGCTTTCATCGCCCAATTTGAGCGTGTAGCCCAGATGTGCAAGTGGAGCAAGACCTCATGGCCCACACGTCTGATGTCTCTGCTGAGAGGAAAGGCTAGAGAAGCGGTGATGCGGTTAAGTGCGGATGAGTTAGGCGACTATGATCAGATAAAGGGCGCCCTGTTAAGCCACTTTAGGCTAGATGCTGAGGCCTACCGGGAAAAGTTCAGGAGCATCAAGAAGGACGCTGCTGAGACTTTCGGCCAGATGCTGGGAAGGATGAAGCGGTGGTTTTCCCTCTGGTGTGCGGCAGCGGGCAAGGATGAGAGTGTGGCAGAGGACGTAAAGGATCTGCTGTTCCAAGAACAGTTTTATCAGCTATTGTCTCCAGAGTTCACGATCGAGGTCCGGAAGGCATGCCCGAAAAACTGTTGAACAACTTGCAACAGAAGCTACTGTTTTGGCAGAGGCCAAAAGACTGGGGAGGAAGGCGAGGCAAGACCGAACAGTTAACCAGCCCAACCTGGGTAATACACGTGAAACAGCAGGGAGCCAGCCAACAGGGAGGTCCCAACAAAGTGATGGTGCACTACAGCAGCTGAACAGGAGATCAGAAGGGCCTAGATCGACCATAGTTTGTTTCAACTGCAAGAAGCCAGGCCACATCGCTAGGAAATGCCCTGAGCCCCATTCTGTTGGAGCTGTTCATTGTTGTGACCAGCCCCAAGCTCGAGTAGTCCCTACGTTGTGTCGCCCATGCGCTGAGCAGCGGTACGAGCCTGCGTGCATTGTAGAAGTTAACGGGTCTCCGGCCAATGGATTACGGGACACTGGTGCCGGACACACCGTAGTGGCCAAGTGGTTAGTACCGGCAGATGCGTACACAGGAGAGACAGTCCCAGTAGTGTTGGCTGAATCCAGATGTAGGTCTGTGTTACCTGTGGCGGTATAGTAGAGTTGAAGTCACCATTCATCGCGGGGAAGTTGGAGGTTTTGGTCATGAATAGCCCTGTGCAGGAAGTCCTGATCGGAAACTTCGCAAAGAGAGTAGGGGATCCCGGTTGGACACGTGTGCCTGTATACGCAGACCCGGCGTTGGTAGGGGCAGTGCAGACACGCGCGCAGAGAGCCAGGAGCAGCAAGAACCTGTACCACTGCCCGTCGAGGAATGCGTTCTGAACACCTCTACCCAGCAGTTAATTCAGTTGCAGGACCAGGATGAAACCTTGAGGAAGGCTCGGAGTGCGTGTGAAGCAGGGACGCACTTCCACACCAAGTTTGGACGAGTTGAGTACGCGCGGAAGTCTGGTGTACTGGTCCGGCGGTTTGAGGGTCCCAAGGACGTAGCGAGTCAGATCTGCGTCCCAGCTGAACTACGGACCACGGTGATGAAGCTAGCCCACGACGTACCCATGTCTGGTCACTTAGGTACCACCCGAACCAAGGAGCGAGTTGGTCGCCATTTTTATTGGCCAGGCATGCATGCTGACATTCGTCGGTACTGCCAGTCATGCTTCCAGTGTCAGCGTACTGTGGACAAGGGAAGAGTCTCAAGAGTTCCCCTTGTAAGGATGTCACTGATGCGCAGGCCCATGCAGATACTGAGGAATCGGTGGTTGCAAACGAGAGGCAAGAGCTCTGCACAGCTACAGAGTACGTCGTCAACCTAAGGAACAAAATAGCTAAGACGTGCAAGTTGGCAAAGGAGAACTTGGCAACGGCAGCTTGCAGGTACAAGCGACATTTTGACTTGAAGGCGAAACCCAGGAAGAGAGCTGTGGGGTCTACAGTACTAGTGGGAGAATCACAAGGTGGGCACTGCAGCTGCAGCCATTCCAGTTTACGGTGCAGGCAGTGTCTGGAAAGGACAATGTGGCGGCAGACTTCGTGAGTCGCTTGCCGTAGAGAGAGAGAGAGAGAGAGAGAGAGAGAGAGAGAGAGAGAGAGAGAAAAACCTGAGGGTTCCATTAACCTTTGTCGTGAGAGGTTGACATTGTCGAAGCTATGCATGTGTTATCTTTGGTAGAGAATGGCGTAGCAAAGTGTTACTGAGGGTGTGGTATTTGTAGCACGTGTTACACAGCAGTTGTGTGTAATCAGAGCCCCCTCAGTTATGGAATTTATATGTATTCGTAGTGTAACGGCTGCCATAAGTGCCTGCGTTAAGGTCGTGTGAGGCAGAGTTAGTCCAGGTTGATTAATGTAACCTGTGGTTGTTGATGTATTTAAAAGTTGATGTTGTTGGGATGGAAGTTTTGGTGTGCATCAAAAGTAACAGTAGGACAGAATGAGTGATGGGGAATTGGATTGTCATAGGTAGGGTGTGGCTAAAACGCCGATCGAGTGAGAAGTTGTTGTTGGTTTTAACCTGTAGTTAAAACTTAGGCAGGGGGGTATGTCACCGATCGGCGGTACTAAATCAATATGTCCATGTGTTTAAGAGTAGTGGTGGTTCAAGATAGAGAGCGTGTGCGCGTATGCGTGCGAGTGTGTGTGTGTGTGTGTGTGTGTGTGTGTGTGTGTGTGTGTGTGTGTGTGTGTGTGTGTGTGTGCTCTCGCGCGTATGTGAGGTTGGGGTTTAGTTAGCTAGAGTTAGGTTAAGTTCCTCAGGGTTAGGTAGAAAGATTAGGCTAGGTAGGAGGCTGGGGAAATAGGACATACAATATTCTTTCATTCCAGTCTTCACTTATTGAAGGAATGGAATGGAAGCGGGGGGGTTGGTTTCATTCCCGATTGTTACCCTTTTGTTACTTTGGTTCTATACCAGAGAAGGCGGGGCAGGATATCGGCTGTTGTTGTGTTGTCAAGTCTGTGAGTAGTTGTGGTAAATTGTCGTGTTGTTGCACGAGCAATAACTAGTCCGTTGGTCAGGCGTGTCGGCTCTGCGGAGGGATACACTGCTCTGACCAATCGTTGTTTTGTGTGGTGAGTAGAGTTCGCTTGATTCCGACCAGGGCGGAATGCGTTGGGGTAGCTTCACTTCGGTCCCTGGTGTTCGTCGGAGTGGACGTACTCCTTGTAGGTGCGGCGGCAGCGCCGTTAGTTTTGAAGAGTGACTTCGAGTCATAGTTAGTGCCAGGTCCTCGTCGGGTTTGGGTGCCCTTGGCCTGTGCTGAGTCGGTGTCGTCCTTGTTGCAGCCACTGTCAGCCAGTTGCAGAACTGGTGTGGTTGATCGTCTGTATGTCCAGTTGTGTCAGCAGGTATCCTGTTCCGTTCTGAGGCTGGGGGCCAGATCACCGCAGTTCTACTGTACTGCCGCGTGCCGGCAGGTGAGCGGCGCTTTCCAGTGCCTGTTGTTTCCCCGGGAGAGGGAGACCACCCAGGCCGTCTGCCTTCTGTGGGGCAGCTCTCCTCTGGCTACCGGTGCTCTTCCGGGAGTTCTCCGGCACTGGTTCCTCGTCCCTGTTCAGGCGTCCTGTGAGAGGGCGCTGCACCAGGCCTTTTTCACCCTTGGTGTCCGACGGGGCCTTCAGAGGAGGAGGCGTCCTACGAGCCCCGGACCCGTCGAGAGGGCGTCTGGTGTGTGTACGTTGGGTGTCGTGCCCATCGCAGGGAGGAGTCAGACTGCGGGAGGCCACGGTCAGCGCCGGGGTGCAGAGTCTTCGGGGAGGGTGTCGGCCCGCGGAGGAGCCACGGTCAGCGCCGGGGTGCAGAGTCTTCCGGGGAGGTGTCAGCCTGTGAGGGGCCACGTACAACGCCGAGGACTGGAGCTTTCCGGGCCGGGATGGGTTGTCCCATGTTTGTGATAGAAGGGGTGTAGCGTTAGGTAGTAGGGTTAGGGGTGTTAGCTACTGCCTCCTTTTAGGACGTAGTGGCCGGCACAGTGTAGGGTACTTGTCGTTGCCTCCCTTAGGGACGCAGCGACCAGTTTGGTAGTGGTCCCGGGTTAAAAGAGAAGGGTGAGTCCTGGGGAGAGGTGTGGGTGGTAGCGGTCGTTAAGAGATTAGAGTCCCTTTGGTAAATCCTTGTCCCTAGTAGTTAGTCACCACGTGTGCGGGCTATCGCTGTGTCCCCAGGTCACAGTGATATACCGCAACTGGTGTTTTAGGTTAGGTTAGGGTCTTCCAGGTCATTATAGTAGAGTAGGGTGAGTCAGCGGGAATTGGGATACTTGTGTGCAGTTGTGGATGTGCGTGAGTGGTGGCGCCATGGAGTGTGTGTGAAATAAAGAAGCGTGCGTGATTGTAAAACTGTGTTAGTGTGCTGTGTTGTCTGACCTAGTGTGTGATAGGCGTGGGTAAGGGTGGTAGGGCCGTCCGGCTTAGCGACCGTGACAGTTTGGTTTGGTCTTTGATTGTCGCCTCACCCCCCCCCCCCCACCCCCATCCCCCCTCGTTAGTGTAGAACGCAGAAAACTGAACCGTTTTAAGAACAAACCAACAGAAATGGCGCTCGATCGAGAGATAGTTGCAGCTTCGTATTCATGCCTTAAGTATATATATATATATATATATATATATATAAGGTTAAGCAGTAAACAAGTGGGGTACTTCCTGCTCCCATAAGAAAACCTAACACAGAGTAACTTTTATTCAAGACTGGCACAGCCTTTTAAACTTGAATAATAAAGTCAGGCAAATACATTGACGAACAATCTAATAGTGGGGAAAAACAAGCGCAGGCCAACAACTGAACTGTCTTCATAGTAATGACTTGGCAAAGATTTGGACTTAAGGGGAGGGGGGGGGGGGAGTTTGAAGATGGAGAAACTGGGAACATGAAATTAAGAAAATATGTTACCGATATGAAGACTCTTCACTAGTTGCATAAGGGAACCATCGCAATCCCTTTTGAAGGCAGATATATTTGTATTGCCTGCTCCGAGGCCTTTCGTCCGCTGAGTCGGAACTCATCATGGAGACACGGCTGGTTGTGTCTGCGCTCCTGGCGTCAAATAGAGACACACCACAGTCCATATACTGTGGTGTTCTCACCACCAAGGGTGCAAAAAAGAATCCAATAGCACCCCCCCCCCCCCCCCAAAGCAGCCAGCGAAGAGTAGTAAATGAAACCAAACGAAAGGTTTTTTCGTCTTTCGTTTGGTTTCATTTACTACTCTTCGCCGGTTGCTTTGGGGGTGCTATTGGATTCTTTTTTGCACCCTTGGAGTAGTAAATGAAACCAAACGAAAGGTTCGCTGACCAAGCAACAGGCAAGGACAAAGCCACTCAAACACCTTGGCCTTTAACCCCTCGCACTATAGCTGGAAAAGAATGCGCGTTTGTGAGTGCGTGCATGCGTGGGCGAGTGTGTGTGTGTGTGTGTGTGCGTGTGTGTGTGTGTGTGTGTGTGTGTGTGTGTTGTGTGCGTGTGCGTGAGTGTGAGTGTGTGTGTGTGTGTGTGTGTTGTGTGCGTGTGCGTGAGTGTGAGTGTGTGTGTGTGTGAGGTGTGTGTGTGTGTGTGTGTGTGGTGTGTGTGTGTGTGTGTGTGTGAAAGAAGAGAGAGAGAGAGAATGTGCGCACGCGCGAATTTTTGTGTGTGTGTGTGTGTGTGTGTGTGTGTGTGTGTGTGTGTGTGTGCCTGCGTGCGTGCGCATGAGCGACAGAGAGAGAGAGTTCCTCATTCGTGATGCTACGTTTTTAATAACCAAGACCAGTGGGAGTACTTCAAAGACTTGTGAAATTGCAACTTAAGATGGGAAATATTTTCTTTTCACGTCCCCCCCCCCCCCCTCCCTTCTACTTCCCTCCTCTTTCTGTTCCTCCACACACATACCCCCCCCCCCTCCTCCGACACCCACCCCTCCCCTTGCGACCATCTTTCGTCCTCAACAAAGAATTTCTTTCCTTTCTGCTAAAACTGAAGGTCAAATTTAATTGAGCAAACATTAAGAACCCGCCGCAAAGCCTCGCCAGAGGCTAACACCCGTTCTGAGATTTCCAATTAAACCAGCCGGCAAACTAGAAAATAAACTAAGCTGAGAAGAAAAAGTATGAAAAGGAAAGGGGGTTGAGCGGAGGAGTCAAAAAGATTTCGCCTAGGTTAGTCTCTCTGTTGGGTAAGTAGTTGACAATAGCCCACCCACCTTCACAAACATCTGCAGCAGCAGCAGCAGCAGCAGCAGCAACAACAATAACAACACTTTCGAAAATTGCACACACGTACGTACCAGCGGTCACGTTTCCTTCCGAGTCCCAATGAAAAAATCAGACACACACACACACACACACACACACACACATACACACGCTGTCGGCAAAACTCCTCCGCTTTGTTCGCTGTTCTATTTGAAGGCAGCGCGCTCGCTCACGTACACGGTAAACGTCTGTACTTTACGAGCTTCGCTCTTTACGTGCTTTATGTTTCACGTGCTCATGCTTTTTAGGTGCTCTAAGTGTTCAATTGTGGCGACAGCGCTCCGTTCTTTACGTGCTTCAATTTTCACGTGCTTCGTTTTTGTACTCCCAGTTCTTAAAGAACAGGGAGTACTTCAGAATGGGAACGAAGAAATGTCTGTGTGTGTGTCTGTGTGTCTGTCTGTGTGTCTGTGGTCAAAATGTGTTCCACTCGCTCCAGACAAAACTACTGGGTCGATCTTTCTGAAAATTTGTAGGTATGTTCATTATGGGTCAAGAATGATGCCCGACGTTTTAGTTTACCGTTACAGCCGTTACTAACGGCTGTAACGGCCTGTAATGCTTTTTCTTCTTTATGGAATATCTCAGAAAGTACTTGGCCGATCTTTGTGAAAATTAGCAGGTATGTTCATTATGGGTCACGGATGATGCCCGATGTTTAGTTTACCCGATACAGCCGTTACTAACGGCTGTAACAGCCTGTAACGGTTTTTCTTCTTTATAGAATATCTCAAAAAGTACTAGGCCGATCTTTCAGAAAATTTGTAGGTATGTTCATTATGGGTCACGAATAATGCCTGATGTTTTAGTTTACCGTTACAGCCGTTACTAACGGCTGTAACGGCCTTTAACGCTTTTTCTTCTTTATAGAATATCTCAGAAAGCACTTGGCCGATCTTTCTGAAAATTTGTAGGCATGTTCATCATAGGTCACGGATGATGCCCGATGTTTTAGATTACCGTTACAGCCGTTACTAACGGCTGTAACGGCCTGTAACGCTTTTTCTTCTTTATGGAATATCTCAGAAAGTACTTGGCTGATCTTTGTGAAAATTAGCAGGTATGTTCATTATGGGTCACGAATGATGCCCGATGTTTTAGTTTACCCCGTTATAGCCGTTACTAACGGCTGTAACGGCCTGTAACGGTTTTTCTTCTTTATAGAATATCTCAGAAAGCACTTGGCCGATCTTTCAGAAAATTTGTAGGTATGTTCATTATGGGTCACAAATAATGTCCGATGTTTTAGTTTACCGTTATACTGTTACTAACGGCTGTAACGGCCTGTAACGCCTTTTCTTCTTCATGGAATATCTCAGAAAGTTTTTGGCCGATCTTTGTGAACAGTAGCAGGTGTGTTCATTATGGGTCATGAATAATGCCCGATGTTTTAGTTTACCGTTATAGCCGTTACTAACGGCTGTAACGGCCTGTAACGGTTGTTTTTCTTCATGGAATATCTCAGAAAGTACTTGGCCGATCTTTGTGAAAATTAGCAGGTATGGTCATTATGGATCAAGGATAATGCCTGATGTTTTAGTTTACCGTTATAGCATTACTAACGGCTGTAACGGCCTGTAACTTTTTTTCTTTTCTTTATGGAATATCTCAGAAAGTACTTGGCCGATCTTTGTGAACATTAGCAGGTATGTTCACTATGGGTTACGGATGATGCCCAATGTTTAGTTTACCGTTATAGCCGTTACTAACGGCTGTAACGGCCCGTAACGCTTTTCTTCTTTATGGAATATATCAGAAAGTACTTGGCCGATCTTTGTGAAAATTAGCAGGTATCTTCATTATGGGTTACGGATGATGCCCGATGTTTTAGTTTACCGTTATAGCCGTTACTAACGGCTGTAACGGCCTGTAACGGTTTTTGCTTCTTTATGGAATATCTCAGAAAGTACGTGGCCGATATTTCTGAAAATTTGTTGATATGTTCATTATGGGTCACGGATGATGCCCGATGTTTAAGTTTACCGTTAGAGCCGTTACTAACGGCCCATAATGGTTTTCTTCTTTATGGAAAATCTCAGAAAGTTCTTGGCCGATCTTTCTGAAAATTTGTAAGTATGTTCATTTTAGGTCACAGACGATAGCCGATGTTTACCAGAATAGCCATTACTGACGGTTACACCAGCCCAAGACGGTTTTTCCTCTTTATGGAATATCTCACACGTATTCAGGATAAACTGGGAGTACGTTTATGTATGCTTTGCATCTTGTTTTTGTTCAGGTCCACTGAGTGTTCAGATGTGTCGCGCTGCAGCTTTATATGCCATTGTGTGTCTGTGTCCACCCGAGTAACATTAATTTTCTTCTTTGTTTTTTTTTTTTTTTTCCAAGCCAGAAATGTTTTTGAACGAGGAGCGAGTTCAGTCTTTGTGTGCTGCTGTGTTTGGCTATTCAGAGGAGTACATGAATGTCAGAATTGGTCGGGAAAGATCCCCCCCCCCCCCCCCCCCCCCCCCTGTTTCCCCTTCCATTTCTCTCCTCCTCTGCCTCTCCATCCTCCCTCGCTATGATTTGCTGTCAACACACGCACACACACACACACACACACACACGCACGCACGCACGCACGCGCGCGCACCACACACACACACACACACACACACACACACACACACACACACACACACACACGCACGCACGCACACAATTCCCCATTCTTTACCATTATTCCACATCATGTCATCGCCCATTCTTTGTCATTGCCTATTCTTTGTCATCGCCCATTCTTTGTCATTGCCCATTCTTTGTCATTGCCCATTCTTTGTCATTTCCAATTCTTTGCCTTTGTTTAATTCTTCGTCAATGGTCCCATTTCTCATCATTTCTCCAGTCATCGTCATCGCTTCGCTGCTCATTGCTCCAATTCTTGTCATTGCCCCCCCACCCCCACCCCCCCTCACCCCCCTTTCCTGCGCCCCTTCATTTCCCCCTCAATGTCATATTCCTCATCACTGGGGCCGGAATAGCTCCGTGGAAAAGCGCCGGACTCGTAATTTTGCCTCGGGTTGCGGGTTCGAATCTCCGCCGGGAGGTTTTGGTACAGGGGGATTTTCCCCTCGGAGTTAACATTGGTTCTGACTCCATTTCCCATACAGTCCTTCGAATGAGACTATACACCGAGGTTCCGTGTGTGAACGCACGCATAACATCTTGCACACACGTAAAAATCCCATCACCAACTTTCGGAAGAGAAGGCCAGTTTGGCCGTTGGTATGGATGACACGTTACACACAGCATGCACCTTCCCCGAAGTTGGAGTGTAGCTGCCTTAATGGCGGAATAAAAGAAAATGGTCATACACACCAAACTCCACTCCCTTTGTTGGGTCGATGGGATTAATCCCTGCCTGTCTGTTACAGGGAGTGTCCGCAGGAGTTTCAGCCTGCGTACGCAGAAGAAAAAAAAATTCCTCGTCACTGCCTTGTTCCTCGTTCCCTGTTGCCTATTCCCCGCCATTTTTCGTCGTCGCCCCAAATCTGATCATCATCTCTTCCTCATTGCTCCATTGGCGGATCATTCGTGTCGTCATCGCTCCATTTCTCGTCATCGCTCCATTTCTCGTCATGCCTCGTTTCTCTTTGCCCTAGCTCTCGCTATTGCTCCTTTTTTCTCGTCGTTGGACCATGTTTGTTGTTGTTGTTGTTTTTTTGTTACGGCTCTATTCTTGTCTTCGTCCACCTTTGTGTTATTCCTCCATTTCTCGTTCAATGACCTATTCTTCGACCTTTCCCAATTGTGTGTCGTTGTTCAATTTCTCATAATTTTCCAACATCTGGTATAAAATTCTTACTATTTTCATAACCATTATCTCGTCATTACTTGGTTGTATGCTATGGCGCCTTTCACAATCGCAGAAACTTTTTTTTTATTATTATTATCAGCGAAAAATCAGGCGACTGAAAAGAAAAAAAAATCTTGCCCAGTTTCTTGGCGTGCGAGACGTTTGACCGTTATTGTGGCTCTGGACACCACATCGTCACGAATGAATTATTTTTGAGGGGATGCGGATGGAGTGGAAGAGAGAGAGAGAGAGAGAGAGAGAGAGAGAGAGAGAGAGAGAGAGAGAGAGAGAGAGAGAGAGGGGGGGGTGGGTGTGGGGGAGGCAAA
>CM065729.1:74692611-74695111 GCA_033310375.1 Conus canariensis
CCAACACTCTCCTCTTCTCCCCAGTGTGTGTGTGACCAACACTCTCCCCTTCTCCCCAGTGTGTGCGTGACCAACACTCTCCCCTTCTCCCCAGTGTGTGTGTGACCAACACTCTCCTCTTCTCCCCAGTGTGTGTGTGACCAACACTCTCCCTTCTCCCCAGTGTGTGTGTGACCAACACTCTCCCTTCTCCCCAGTGTGTGCGTGACCAACACTTCCCTTCTCCCCAGTGTGTGTGGTGACCAACACTCTCCCCTTCTCCCCAGTGTGTGTGTGTGACCAACACTCTCCCCTTCTCCCCAGTGTGTGCGTGACCAACACTCTCCCCTTCTCCCCAGTGTGTGTGACCAACACTCTCCCCTTCTCCCCAGTGTGTGTGTGTGTGTGACCAACACTCTCCCCTTCTGCCCAGTAGTGTGTGACCAACACTCTCCCCTTCTCCCCAGTGTGTGTGTGACCAACACTCTCCCCTTTCGCCCAGTGTGTGTGACCAACACTCTCCCCTTCTCCCAGTGTGTGTGTGACCAACACTCTCCCCTTCTCCCCAGTGTGTGCGTGACCAACACTCTCCCCTTCTCCCAGTGTGTGTGACCAACACTCTCCCCTTCCCCCCAGTGTGTGTGACCAACACTCTCCTTCTCCCAGTGTGTTTACCACACTCTCCCTTCTCCCAGTGTGTGTGACCAACACTCTCCCTTCTCCCCAGTGTGTGTGACCAACACTCTCCCTTCTCCCCAGTGTGTGTGACCAACACTCTCCCTTCTCCCCAGTGTGTGACCAACTCCTTCCTTGACCAACACTCTCCCTTCTCCCAGTGTGTGTGACCAACATCTTCCCCCCATTCTTCACAACTTCCCCATCTCCACTGCTGTCTCATACAAAAAATCACCCCTCCTCTCCCACCAGTACCTCTCCCTGCATCTCACTCAGAAAACATATCACCCCCATCCGATCGTCACACACAAACAGTACTCTCCTGCATCTCACTCAGAAAACATATCACCCCATCCCGATCGTCACACACAAACAGTACCTCTCCCTGCATCTCACTCAGAAAACATATCACCCCCATCCCGATCGTCACACACACAAACAGTACCTCTCCCTGCATCTCACTCAGAAAACATATCACCCCCATCCCGATCGTCACACACAAACAGTACCTCTCCCTGCATCTCACTCAGAAAACATATCACCCCCATCCCGATCGTCACACACAAACAGTACCTCTCCCTGCATCTCACTCAGAAAACATATCACCCCCATCCCGATCGTCACACACAAACAGTACCTCTCCCCTCCCTCCCTCCCTGTCCTTTCCATGAAACTATGCAATCTTCTTCTTCTTCTTCTGCGTACACAGGCTGATACTCCTGCGGACACTCCCTGTATAGACAGACAAGTATTAATCCCATCTACCCTACAAAGGGAGTGGAGTTTTATGTGTATGACCGTTTTTTTTTTATCCCGCCATTAAGGCAGCCATACTCCAGCTTCGGGGAAGGTGCATGCTATGTGTAACGTGTCATCCATACCAACGGCCAAACTGGCCTTCTCTTCCGAAAGCTGGTGATGGGATTTTACGTGTGTGCAAGATGTTATGCGTGCGTGCACACACGGAACCTCGGTTTATAGTCTCATTCGGACTGTATGGGAAATGGAGTCAGAACTAATGTTAACTCCGAGGGAAAAATCCCCCTGTACCGAAACGGCCCGGCGGAGATTCGAACCCGCAACCCTTGGATTACGAATCCGGCGCTCTACCGACTGGGCTGTTCCGGCCCCCAAACTATGCAATGAGAATGGCGAAGACTGACATTGGAATTTACAGGGCAAAACAAGAACACTAACCAGAGCAGCGTTAAATACAAACAAACAACAACAATTAACGCGAAACGAGTCTGGTGACTAACTTTTTTATTTTCGGAGTTTACCCTAAAAAAACAAGAAGAAGAAGAACAACAACAACCAACGAACAAACAAACCACCCCCAGCCTCCTAAACAACAATAACAGCAACAAACGGATTGTTTTTCTCCAAGGAACGAGTGATAAATCTTCAACCCGGCAAAGTAAATCTGAATTTAGAACGCAATTAGCCTAAAGCATTAGGGGAAGCGGGGGGAGGGGGAGGGGGGTAAAAAAAGAGAAAAGAAAACAGCACACACACACACACACACACACACACACACACACACACACACACACACACACACACACACACATTCGCGTGCACGTGCTCACGCACACGCTAAAACAAAAAAAAAAAAAAAAAAAACAGGAGAGGAGCTAATTTTCGCCAGTTTGACAACTCACAGCTGTGGAAAATGTTTCCTGTGCTGTTTTTTTGTTCATCGAACCGTATTCCTAAAACTGATTTTCTTTCTCTAGCCGGTGCTTACGAAAAACTCTGCACGTAATGTATAGTCAAACACAATTACTTGTTTTCCAATACACATGGGACTCATGACACTAATGAGCCTTTTTTTCTGGCAGTGAAA
>CM065729.1:74730111-74742611 GCA_033310375.1 Conus canariensis
TTTCGCCGTGAGGTCTTACGTGTCCTCTGGCGAGAATCCCGGGGTTACAGTCTTTCCGCTGTCTACAGTGGAGGCACACATCCGGGCACCGTGGAGGCACACATCTGGGCACCGTGGAGGCATACATCCGGGCGCCGTGGAGGCATACATCCGGGCACCGTGGAGGCACACATCCTGGCACAGTGGAGGCACAATCCGGGCACAGCGGAGGCACAATCCAGGCACAGCGGAGGCACAATCCGGGCACCGTGGAGGCACACATCCGGGCACAGGGGAAGCATACATCCGGGCGCCGTGGAGGCATACATCCGGGCGCCGTGGAGGCATACATCCAGGCACCGTGGAGGCATACATCCGGGCACAGTGGAGGTATATATCCAGGCACAGTGGAGGCATATATCCGGGCACAGCGGAGGCATACATCCGGGCACCGTGGAGGCGACACTGGACGGATGGTGGAGAGGGTTTGTGTGGACCTGGGTGTCTTCCCGCGTTCCCTGGTACATGTATCTGGATCCCCCCTCGCACACACACACACACACACACACACACACACACACACACACACACACCTCTCTCTCCTCTCTCTCTCTCTCTCTCTCCCTCTCTCTCTCTCTTTCATACACACACAGAGTCTCTCTCTCTCTCTCTCTCTCTCTCACACACACACACACACACACACACACACACACACACACACACACACACACACACACACACACACACACGATAACTTCCCTTTGAGAGGTCTTTCTGTCACAAATCTTTGGTCGGGTTCGTTGAACCGATGAATGTGTCTGTCAACCTGTGTGTTTATTCACCATTTCCATAAATCGTTAAGGTTTTGTTCTTTGTTTTTTTTTTTTTTTTCTCCGTTTAAATTCACTTTGATCCTAAATGGAAAGAAAACACCACGGAGAGAATTCGTGTAACTGTTCTTCCTCCGTAGGGTGTTACACCAGAACTGGAAGAAGATGTAGATGGAGGACATGTTACATGGGCCCCCCCCCCTCTCCCCCCTACCCCGCTCTTCACGGCTGCAGAAAACCCAGAACCACTGCCACGAGAAAGGCGTCCCTTACTGGGGGTTTTCTTGGCTACAAGGAATGACGATAACACGGCCATGCAACGTACAATGCAACAGTGCGGCAAGATCCACAGAAACACACACACACACACACACACACACACACACACACACACACACACACGTACGAACACACACGCGCGCGCCCACATGCACACACGCACGCACACACACCACACACACACACACACACACACACACACACACACACACACACACACACACACACACACACAGCGTGACAGGTCAACATCTGGACGAAATCTATGACAATTGCTACATTTTTCGAGCATGATGCACGCACATTGTGGCGACTATAATGTTTTCGTTCATGATTGTATGCATGCAAAAACTGCAAGTTGTCTTCTTTTGTTTGTCAAAACTACCAATGACTTTCGAATTTGTCGATTGATAATTACTGAATCTAGCGGAACACTGAGAATGTTGTAAGTAGATGGGTAATAAATTAGACGATTTCCGTCGGTTTAATCTGCCCAGAAATTCTGAAACAACTCTCTTTTGCATGCCGCTAGCCACTTGGATACCAGAAACCTTGCTGGCAGATGTTTGAAGTTTCTGACTCCCTTGGGAGTACTATTTCTGATAATTTTTTTCTCATAGAAGTTATCCTGTGCATTCATATTTTTCAGCTTTGTACTGTTTCCAAACACTGACTTATATGAGAAAAAAACAAACAAAAAAAAAAACAACAATAACAAAAACCACCACCAAATCGAAGAAAGCTAATGCAGTATTCTCCACGAAAAGTCTCTAGTTTCTCAGAGTTTTTTTTTTTTTTTTTTTTTTTTCGTAATGCTTGCGACAACAACAAAAAAGTAACGATTGCTACATTTTAGCGGATTTCCGCACGAAAAGTGTGACCACATTGCATTCTCGTGAGGATAGCATACCTAAAACTTGTCACAAGATGTGACATCTTTGGCGGAGACTGCTGTGCACACTGTTGCAGTTCGCGCTGCCTTAAGGCCCTCGCTGAACGCATCCTGCCATGTCGCCACGGCGTCTTTCCCTGTGGTCGCCTCCACCACTCTGCAGGAGGAGTCCGCACGTCTTCATAGACAAAAACAAAATGGCGTTTTCTGGATTTTTGCTTTTCAATCCTCCACAGTGATTCTCAGATCACCCAGTTGCCAGCAAGCAACCGAACAAACGAAAAACAAAAACGAGAGAGAGAGAGAGAGAGAGAGAGAGAGAGAGAGAGAGAGAGAGAGAGAGAGACGGATATACAGACAGACGCGCGCGCGCGCGCGCGCGCGCCACACACACACACACACACACAGAGAAAACACAACACACACACACACACACACACACACACACACACACAATACACAAAGAGAGAGAGAGAGACACACACACACATACACAAAGAGAGAGAGAGAGAGAGAGAGAGAGAGAGAGAGAGTCTTACACCAGGGGACAAAAAGAAGTATAAACAAACAGACAAACCAAATATTAATTCCAAAATGTATTGAAAACAGCAGCCTATGAATACTAATGATCAAAGCGTTTTGACAGACGCTGCTCTTTGACTGGGGATAAGAGAGCGAGGAGAGAGAGAGAGAGAGAGAGAGAGAGAGAGAGAGAGAGAAGAAGAAGACAGACAGACAGAGACAGACAGAGACAGAGAGACACGCATACGTACAGACAGACAGACGGACGGACAAAGAGACAGACTTTCAGACACAGAGAGGAGGGACAAGTTGAAAGCAACGTGGAGAGAGGGAGACAGACAGACAGACAGACAGACAGCAGCCAGCCAGCCAGACAGACAGACAGCCAGCCAGACAGCCAGATATTCAGACACACAGACGGAAAGTCAAGTTGAGAGCCAACCAAGTTAACGAAAAGTAAACTTTGCGTTTCCGCATGTCAGACGATCCGAAAATAACCAGATCGTTGCCGGCTGATCTTCCCCAGGAGGAGATAACATTCCTGTCCCCCACCCACCCCCCTTTTCTATCACCTCTTTCCCTATCCCCACTACTATACCCGTCCACTAATCTTCCCTCATCGTTTCCAGCTTGTCACAGCGTTTTGACATTGTCAAGATTCCCAAACATCCGCCCTTCTGTCTCTTATAACGCACACACGCACGCACGCACCCACGTAGCGAGCGCGCGCGCACGCACGCACACACACACACACACACACACACACACACACACACACACACACACACACATCATCACCACTCATTCAATCACACACACACACACACACACACACACACACACACACACACACACACATGCACGCACGCAGTGGTGTTTACCATGCACATACAAACACGCACATGCACACGTTTGCCAGTTTTCACAACACACACACACACACACACACACACACACACACACACACACACAACACACACACTCGACTTTACACTGACACGCACACAAACACAAACACATCAATTAGACAGACAAATGGGCAGACTGACAGACAGACAGACAGACACAGACAACACACACACACACACACACACACACACAACCACACACAACACACACACACCACACAGTAGTCGAACAGACGCTAATAAAACAACAAAAAAGCAAACAAAAATCCTACAGCAACCATTTAGTGGTATTACCATCACCACTGCTTCATTCACTTTATTTTTTAACATAAATTTGTCATTCACTTTCTTTCACACACACACACACACACACACGCACGCACGCACGCACGCACGCACGCACGCGCGCGCACACACACACTCTTTCTTTCTCTCTTTCTCTCTCTCACATACACACACACGGACGCACGCACGCACGTACGCGCGCGCTCACACACACAGCTACGCACGCACACACACACACACACACACACACACACACACACACACCACACAGAGGCGCGCGCGCAATGCATGCTTACACGGACACACGCATGCAGAGACGCACGCATGTACTCGTTTCTATCAGCTGGAGTGACATAGCAATGCCTGGTGCCCTAAATGCGGCCTAGTTTTACTAGCCTGAAGAACGCCAATGGGTTGGTTATCAGTCTACGGAAAAAGGTCTTCTGTGCAGATGGATCTAAAAAAAAACAAAAAAACCCATCTCTGTTGACTTTGCTTGATATGAGTGCTGCATCGATGATCTAATGTACACATGGATCACAAACATCTCTGTTGACTTTGCTTGATGGGAGTGCAGCATTTGACGCGATAGATAACTACCTACTCACTCGCACACAACTTTAAAAGCATGCATTTCTGGAACAGTTTTCTCTTGGAACCAAAGTTACTTAACATCCCTCACGTAGCCGGCCATCATTGGTAATTTTGTTTTTTAATCTGAAGCAGAACCTGTATCTCTTGGCGTACCTCAGGGCTCATACAGGTATCTGTCCTGTTTGTTTTGTACACGAAGCCTCTACATGAATTCATTGAACCTAACTCGGGTCTCATCTTGTTTATTATGTACATTAAGCCTCTGCATACATTGATGGAGCGTAGCCCTATCTTCAAATAGTCACGTACAGATGACACTCAATCTTACAGCTCTTGCTTACAGGTGGAAAGAGGTCACACCATTCAAAACGTGCATGATTTGCATAAGTCAGGTAAAATCTTGGATGACTAAGCGAGAACACTTGAACGGTGACACATCTGACGCCCTTCTCATTCACTTACATTGATCCTTTTCCCTTGGTCTCAAGCCATCCGCTATCTGTAGTGCAAAATTCGACATTGCGGTTTTCCCCTCTGTACGCAACCTAGGATTCAACATCTCTGACGACATGTCACTCAGTAAGCTTACAACTCACATCTGCAAAAGCGCTTGTGCAGCTCTCCGCCAGATCAGTTCCGATCCTCAGTACCTCACAAAGCACTTGTCTGTGCTTCTGTCCTGTCGAGACTGGACTGTAGCGATGCTCTTCTTGCTGGGTGCCCTACAAGGTGCACAGACAAACTCCACGATGTACAACATTCAGGTGCGAGGCTTGTACTCCAGGGAAAAAACAAAAGACCATGTCGCACCTCTCCCTGCGAATCCTACGATGGTTGCCTGATGAAGCACGCGTTCAATTCAAGCTACCCCTCCTTCGCTACAGTTTCTTCTCAAGAGTCTTCTTCAGCTTACGTTTCCAGTCTCCTGTCTGTCTACCCACCATCTCCACCTCTCCGTCTGTCCACAGTTCACCTCACTGTGTGCTGACCCGTTCAAAGACATTTGGAGAACGTGTCTTCTTCTTATTCACTGGCCCAAGACGGTAGAACACACCAACAAAAAGCTCTTGGCTGCATCAAATGAAAAGCTGCATCTGTGAAAGCATGAAAAACATATCACTTTCAGCGTCACACAGACCACACCACCCCAGCCTCATTACTGTCACTGTATTCATTAAAAAAAAACAACAAACAATTCAACAACAACAACAACAAAATGTATGTGCGAAGGTAATTACTCATTTATATTCGTATACTACGTGCACTGTCTTTTTTTTATTTATTTATTTTTTTTTTTACTGTTCCACCAGACGTGAATGTTTGTTTTAGGTCGTCTCTTTTCTTTCCATGCATTTTAGCTGGTCGTTTTGTAGACTGATATATCATTTTGATCTAAGCCTGTTAATGTTATGTTTATGATGTACGGTTTTTGTATATATCCAGACTTTTAGGTTTGTCCACTTTCAATGAAACACAATGTTGGTTTGTATTTTTTCTCTTCTTTTCACAGTTAAGTTAGCATACATGTTAGCTGTGCCTATGATGTTATCTTTGATCTTATTTATTCAATTCAAGCTTTTACATGACTATTGTAACGTGCAGTGAGCCTGCGCATTGAGTGGGAAATCTGGCTATATAAGTTCCTTCATCATCATCATTATCCTCCTCTTCCTCCTCCTCCTCATCCTCATCAGGACAGGAACCTTTTCCCCGAATAGTAAGAGCCTCCAGTCCCTACACTTCACCCGCTGGCTGAAAGGTGCTGTGAGATCGGCTGGACTACAGTGATGATGGCATACCGCCGTACACTTCACCCGCTGGCTGAAAGGCGCTTTGAGATCGGCTGGACTACAGTGATGATGGCATACTGCCGTGGCACGGTGGTCAGCTCAGCGCATTGCCGGCTGGGAGGTCGTGCGTTTGATTCCCGCCAGACCCCTTTATCCGTGGCATTTTTCTGCTCTGATCGGCTGCTGCCCAGAGCTAAGTATGCTAGAGGCTCAACTAAGAAGCCTGAATCTGCACAGTCGAGTTTTATGTACTGAACGCTCTCTCTCTCTCTCTCTCTCTCTCTCTCTCTCTCTCACCCACACACACACACACACACACACACACACACACACACACACACACGTGCGCCCGCTAGCACACGCACACACATATAAACAAAGATTGACAGACAGACCAGACAGACAGACAGACAGACAGACAGACAGACACACACACACACACACACACACACACACACCACACCACACACACACACACACACACACACACACGTACAACACACACACACACACACACACACACACACACACACACACACTCACACACACAGGCACGCGCATGCCCGTGCACGCACGCACCCACGGTAGTCTGCTTTGAAGCTGATGAAAAGTAACATTTGTGTTTCTCCATGCCAGAGGATCCAAAAATAACCGGCGTACCGCCGGATGACCTTCTCTGTGAATAGATAAACCTCCCCTCCCTCCTCCTTTTTGAGGCTCGACCTCCCTCTTCCTCTCTCAGCCCCCCCCCCCTCCCCCTTCTCCACTCCCCTCCCCCTCTGCAGTGGTCTATACTGTTAGAATGAAAGTTCTTGAACGTGGGTTATACTCTGACATCATATACACAGAGGCACACACAGACATAGACACAGTCACAGACAGACACATGAACACACGCACGTGCACGCGCGCGCGCGGGCGCGCGTGCACACAACACACACACACACACACACACACACACACACACACCACACACACACACACAGAGGCGAGCGCACGTGCGTGCACGCAAGCTCCCACGGTTGTCTGATTTGAAGATGATGCAAAGTAACACACACACACACACACACACACACACACACACACACACACCACACACACGCACGCACGCACGCACACACACAGCATTGAGCTTTACCTGAGAGAGAGAGAGAGGAGAGGAGAGAGAGAGAGGGAGAAAGAGAGACCCTTCCCCTCCCCCCGCCCACCCCCTTCACCCCGAAAAAGGAAGCCACTACTGCTGTTACTGTTGCTGCAGAAACTCTTAATAATCCTCAGACAAATTACTCGCTCAGTCGACGGCGGTGCTCTCTTCATTTTTTTTGTTTGTTTTTCTCTTTGTCCCTTTTACACCAGAGTTTGGCTACGACTGCGGCGGGGAAAAAAAACACAACATGCTGGGAGTGAGTCTGTAGTATATAATTATCATCATGTTGCTGTCTTGCCTGGCTTCCTCCGCTGTCTGTGCCGGCGTACCTGGCATAGCACGTGCGGCACGTTAGTCGTGGGCATGACAAGCGGCCCGGTTAACTGCGACGTGAGCCCGCCAGGTGCGCTAGCCACGGGGCATAACTCCATCAACACAGTGACTGCTGCTACAACTGCAAGCCAGCGGACTCGGCCTCTTGTGGATGATGAAGATGATGCGCGATTAATGCCAGAATTAACGCGTCTCCGATAAAGGGGACGGGGAAGGGTGAGTGGGTGGGGTGGTGGTGTTGGGTGAGGCTAAGGTCAAGGACGCGCTGGAGAAATGCGGAGGGGAGGGATGAGGGAGGTTGAGGGGTTAGGGTGAACAGGAAGACAAGGAAAAAAGAGAAGAAAGAGAAGGAAGACAATTAAGGAAGAAAGAGAAGAAAGACAATTAAGGAAGAGAAGAAAGGAAGACAATTAAGGAAGAAAGAAGAAGGAAAGACAATTAAGGAAGAAGAGAAGGAAGACAATTAAGGAAGAAGAAGAGAAGAAGACAATTAAGGAAGAGAAGAAGGAAGACAATTAAGGAAGAAGAAAGAAGAAGAAATAAGGAAGAAGAAGGAAGACAATTAAGGAAAAGAAGAAGGAAGACAATTAAGAAAGAAGAGAGAAGAAGACAATTAAGAAAGAAAGAGAAGAAGGAAGACAATTAAGAAAGAAAGAGAGAAGGAAGACAATTAAGGAGAAAGAGAAGAAGGAAGACAATTAAGAAAGAAAGAGAAGAAGGAAGATAATTAAGGAAGAAAGAGAAGAAGGAAGACAATTAAGGAAGAAAGAAAAGGAAGACAATTAAGGAAGAAGAAGAAGGAAGACAATTAAGGGAAGAGAAGAAGAAAAGAAAGAAGGAAGACAATTAAGGAAGAAAGAAGGAAGACAATTAAGGAAGAAAGAAGAAGGAAGATAATTAAGGAAGAAAGAAGAAGGAAGACAATTAAGGAAGAAAGAGAAGAAGGAAGACAATTAAGGAAGAAAGAGAAGAAGGAAGACAATTAAGGAAGAAAGAGAAGAAGGAAGACAATTAAGGAAGAAAGAAGGAAGACAATTAAGGAAGAAAGAGAAGAAGGAAGACAATTAAGGAAGAAAGAAGAAGGAAGACAATTAAGGAAGGAAGAAGGAAGACAATTAAGGAAGAAAGAAGAAGGAACACAATTAAGGAAGAAAGAGAAGAAGGAAGACAATTAAGGAAGAAAGAAGAAGGAAGACAATTAAGGAAGAAAGAAGAAGGAAACAGATATTGTCATACCCCCCCCCCCCCCGCCCCCCCCCATTAGCTACGACCTGAAGCAAAGTGTGTGACGTGATTGCGTCCATGTAATGGTAGACAGGACAACGGGAAGAGTGTCTTTAGACTGCTAGCGCCATACACCGGCTAGGCTGACGGGAATTATCACGTCACCCCAGCACGTCAAGTAAAACAAAATTAACGTTGTGAAAAATGTGATACAGTCAACCACAAAGCTTCTGTGTCCCTGTGAGAGCTGGAAGCGTCCTTCACCTTTACTGAAATAGGTAAAGGCTAGGTCAGGTCAGAGTGAAAGGTTAGGTTAGGTCAAGATGAAAGGTTAGGTTGGGTCAAGGTGAAAGGTTAGGTTGGGTCAAGGTGAAAGTTTAGGTTAGGTCATTGTGAAAGGTTAGGTTGGGTCAAGGCGAAAGGTTAGGTTAGGTCAAGGTGAAAGGTTAGGCTGGGTCAAGGTGAAAGGTTAGATTAGGTCAAGGTGAAAGGTTAGGTTAGGTCAAGGTGAAAGGTTAGGTTAGGTCAAGGTGAAAGTTTAGGTTGGGTCAGAGTCCCCTAGCCTAATGACTGTTCGAGCAGCGAACCGTCAGAAGCTCACTCTGCCTAAGGCACGGCATAATGGAAGGCGGGGCCCATCCCACTCCTTCCGCCGCCTTCAACTTTCCCTGAACTGAATCAGGTACCTATTTACTGCTGGGTAGAAATATGACTTTTTTTTTAAAAACCGAAAATAACTAACACTACGAGGGATTCGAACTCACAACCACGTCAACTCCACAGGTAAACGCTTTAACCATTCGACAACGAGCGCCTTACGAAAAAAAAAAAAAAAAGGGGGGGGGGGGGGGGGGGATCACGAAAACGTAACTTTATTTTCCTCCCGCTAAAAGGTCACAATGATTGGCATTAATTAAGGATAAAAAAAAGGCTTCTATCAAATTTCAATCTTCTGCTAAAAAGGGCCATCGCCTGCCTCCCCTCCATTACCTACACAACCTGCTGCCCCTAGCCCTCGGCCCCTCCACCCTCCCCCCACATCCCCCCTCTCCAATACACGTACACCTCCTCCAGCCAGCTGGAGCGTTAACAACAAGAAATCAGAGATGCGCGCAAAAAAAAATGAAAAAAAAAAAAAAAAGAAAGAAAGAAGAAGAAGAAGAGAGAGAGAAGTGGAAGAAGAAGAGGAGGAGGAGAAGAAGAAGAAGAACAAGAACAAGAAGAAGAGGAAGAGGAGGAGGAGGAGGAGGAGGAGGAATAAGAAGAAGCAGTGAAAGAAGAAGAAAGAAAGAAAGAAAGGAAGGAAGAAAGAACGAACAAAAGAAAGAAAGAACGAAAGGACGAAAGAAAGAAGGAAGGAAAACCGCGGAACGAAGAAGTGTTTCCACTTTGGCTGACAGACCAAATCATCAACTGTCAGATCCGCCAGAAGTGGAGTGAGCATGGGGAGGGGAGGGAAGGAGGGAAGAAAGAGGGAGGGCGAGCTAGACTGAGGGGATGGAGGATGGGGTGGGGGTATATAGAGAAAGATGGGGGGGGAGGGGGGTTATGATACATGTGTGCGCGCGCGTGTGCGTGTGTGTGTATGTGTGTGTGTGTGTGTGTGTGTGTGTGTGTGTGTGTGTGTGTTGTGTGTGTGTGTGTGTGTGTGTGTGTGTGTGTGTGTGTGTGTGTGTGTGCGTGCGTGCGTGCGTGCGTGCGTGCGTGCGTGCGTGCGTGCGTGCGTGCGTGCGTGCGTGGTGTGTGTGTGTGTGTGTGTGTGTTGGTGTGTGTGTGTGTATGTGGATGGGGGTGGAGGGTGGGTAAGATGAAAACTAGATTATTATTATGATTATTATTATTGTTATTGTTATTATGCAAGAACATCTATATGCCTGATCAATTGAATCCCCGGAGCATTTACAATAAATAAGAACACACATCAGGTTACAACGCAAACTAAGCTAGAACAACAGGCAATGCACAACACGCACCCCGCTGCCACAAACTCGCTCATCATGCACGCGTTATTCCCCCCCCCCCCCCACTCCCACCCTCCCTCCCCCCACCAGCCTCGCCCTCTCACACTCCCTCTACACCCATCCCCAGCCTCTCGAAGAAAAACGATCACTATCCTAAGAATAAACACAGGCATCTCCGAACAATTGATACCCCTGAACACAGCACCGACTCCGAACCTGGCGTTATTACGACAGTGGTGTCATGAACAACAGCTTCACAGCATGTTATCGGCAAAATATGACGAATAGCAGAACTTGTTCTTTGTATGCAAAAGAGGTGTGTGTGTGTGTGTGTGTGTGTGTGTGTGTGTGTGTGTGTGTGTGTGTGTGTGCGTGCGTGCGTGCGTGCGTGTGTGGTGCGTTGTGTGCGTGTGTGTGTATGTGTGTGTGTGTGCGTGTGCGTGCATGCATGCATGGTCTTTTGATTTCAAGCATCTAAACAGAAAACAGCAACCACATAACAACAACAGTAAGAACAAAATCATCTAAACAGAAAACAGCAACCACATAACAACAACAGTAAGAACAAAATCATCTAAACAGAAAACAGCAACCACATAACAAAAACAGTAAGAACAAAATCTGCAGCGGCAACAAGATGAACAAAGCTACTGATCATTCTCTCTCTCTCTCTCTCTCTCTCTCTCTCTCTCTCTTCTGTGGGGGGGGGGGGGGGGTGGAGGGAAGGAATGCGGAAGGTGGGTTTGGGGTTGGGTGTCTGTTAAACACAGTTTAATGGAACCTAGGGAGTCTGGTAGATGGCATGTAGGATTCATGTCAGAATGAACGACTTGGATGCATAGAGAGGATGGTTAGAACAGGTCAAAGACACAGAAATGAGGAAAAGAAATGAGGGAAGAATACGATGCTTATAACCCAGCCGATGCAAATGGGTCACATCAGTTAGGGATGGGCTGGTGGGTAGAACCAAAGGAATGGTGATAAGAGATATTAAAACAAAAGAAGAAGAAAATTGAGTGAAAATAAAGAACATAAAGACCAAAGAAGAAGAAATTGGTGAAAATAAAGATGATCATTCAAGACCAAAGAAGAAGAAATTGGTGAAAATAAAGATCATCATTCAAGACCAAAGAAGAAGAAATTGGTGAAAATAAAGATGATCATTCAAGACAGAAAAAAAAGACAAGAAACGGGATGCCAGAACTAGAGATGTGAAGACTAAGAGGAGTAACAACACCAAAGAAGACAGAGCAGAGAAATCAAAAGGAACAGAAAAACAGAAGTAAAATAGAAGAATGAATAAATGGATAGATGTAAGTGAAATTTAAAAAAAAATTTAAAAAATGAGGAAAAAAGCAGAAAGAGATGAACAACATAAAGATTGACAATTCTGGACTTCATGAATTCCTCAGAGAAATGTGCCAACAGATGACTATCGTATTATTTCTTCCCACACAGTGAGGTAGTTTTTTTTTTCTTTCAGGCTTGGATTCCCGTTCCACACCCCTACCCCTCCCACACAAACACACCACCAACCCCACCTCCCTTCACCACATCTTCCCCATTCCCTTCGCTTCGCACACGATCACACCCATTCACCTGTGTCTTCAAACAGCCACAAATCAAAGACGTGGGGCACAGCATGACATCAGGGACTGAGTGGAAAGAAATGTCTCCACTTCCCCTGACAGACCACGTCAACACCTGTCTGACTGGGAAGAAGGGAGAGAGTGTGGCGATGGAGAGGGAGGAGGGG
>CM065729.1:74747611-74752611 GCA_033310375.1 Conus canariensis
TGGTGCCACGTACAGCATCTGTACAGCACGTGCGGCAAAGTTGTCGGCATGACAGACAGCAAAGACACGGACCATTCAGGTGTGTAGCCATTGGAAGAGAGAAGAAAAGGGAGGGGGGTGGGGGGGGGAGGAGGGGGGGGAGAGGAGGATGGAATAGGGGATGAAGGCTTCATCAACACAATTATCGGAACCTAGGGGGGTCTGTCAGATGAAACGTGCAATTAATGCCACAAGTAACGTCTCTGAAGAGTCAGAGGATGAGAAGAGAACAAGGTCAAGGACGGCTGAAGGAACAAGAGGAAGCGAAACAGGAGGAGAACAGGAAGCCCACTTTGGGGATCAGGAGTGAGGTGGAGAGTTTGAAAATGAAAGAAGGGGAAAAAAGAGGTTAGAAAAAGCCAAAGAAAATAAGGACGATGATGGGGAAAGAAAAAGAGTAGGATGAGGATGTCAGTGGAGATGAAAAATGTAACAAAGAAAAGGAAGAACTGAGAGGAATAGCACTGAATATGACAGAGGAGAGACAGGGAAAGGAGATAAAGAAACTGAAAGAGCAAACAGACGAAGATCAACTTAAAAAAAAAAAATGAGGAAGAGAAAGTGGAGATGAAAAGCAGAAAGAGACGAAACTCCTGACTGCCTGCAAGGCACGACTCCCAGGAATGTGCCAACAGATGACAGTCATCCTGCTTCCCACACAGTGATGCTGCTTCTCAGGTTAGACTCCTCTTCCACCCTTCCACCCCTCCCGTACAAACACGTCATCAACCCCCACCTCCCTTCACCACCTCCTTCCCCTTCCCTTCGCACACGATCACACCCATTCACCTGTGTCTTCAAACAGCCACAAATCAAAGACGTGGGGCACAGCACGACATCAGGAACTGAGTGGAAAGAAAGGTCTCCACTTTCCCTGACAGATCACATCAACACCTGTCTGACTGGGAAAATGATAGTTTCAGTTTCAGTTTCATCAATGAGGCGTCACAGCGTGCGGACTGGTCCATATCTGCTACACCCCATCCGCTAAGTTTCGAGACCACACTGCACATGATTTCAAGCTGGTGGAGAAAGGAATTCATGACTAAGATGAGAGAAATCTGAAATGTAATAAATAGCGCACCGCAAAAAAAAAAAAAAAAAAAAAGTAGACAAACGAATCACAAGACAACGCGACGCATTTCGACCTCTTAGGTCTTCTTCAGGCAAGATACAAAACATTCGGGACAACGAAAACGCCCATCTTGCGCTGAAGTGGATGAAGATAAGTGATTGCTCGTTCATTTTCGTTGTCTTGAGTGTTTTGTACCTTGCCTGAAGAAGACCTAAGAGGTCGAAACGCGTCGTGTTTTGTCTTGTGATTTGTTGTCTACATTTTCATTTGGCGGTGCAATATTAATTACATTTAAAATTTGTTTAGATTTCCGCCTTCAGTCGCCTCACTTTTCAACTAAGATAAGAGAATCAAATTTTAAGAAGATGGTCTTAAAGATGATAGTGAGCGCGATGATGAAAGGAGGGGGGGGGGGGGGGGGGAGGAGAGAGGTAGGGCTGGATAAGGGGAAGGGGGTAGGCAGACGATGTTAGATGCGAAGGGTGGGTGGGGGAGGAAGGGGGCACAGTGTCAAGAGAAGGGGCGGGGGGGGGGGGGGGGAGGGGCGGAAATCTGAGTTGTGTAGAACAGGAAACAACATGATCACAACAGACTTCCTCAGCAGTGCTCTGTTCAGCACTACAGGCTGCACACCGACAAGTAATACGCCAAGGCCTTGCATGAGGAGTCAAGTATTTATAGACATGCACAATATGATTATGTGCGGAACCTGGTCACCAACCTAGCTGGGCCCCACGAACCACTTCTGGCAACCGTCAAACGACGGAAGATGGCATGGTTTGGCCACGTCATTCGTCACAACACCCTCTCCAAAACCATCCTTCAAGGTACTGTTGAAGGAGGGCGCAGACGAGGACGGCAGAGAAAGAGCTGGTCCGAAAACATAAAGGACTGGACCAAAATGACCATGCCAGATCTCCTCAAGACAGCTACCAACAGAAGAGCCTGGAGAGAAACGGCGGCTGCCTCATCATGTCCCCCCAACGACCCCAGCGCTCAGAGGAATGACTGACTGACTGACAACTGAACTGTTTTGAGAATGTGTATTGTATCTGAAAGTTGATTTACCTTCTAACTATGACATGCCTATCAAGGCACGTGCCAGGTGGTTCCCAGCAAACAGCTTAAAAACGAAAGGAATGGGACTATTTTGGGGAGACCACCTGGCGCAAAGATAGGGTCACAGGTGAGTGAGAAGGCCGGAAATGTGACGTCAGCTAAGGGGAAGTTCATGTGTTTGAAGACTGTAAAATGATGTCATCAGTGGAAATCCCAAAAGACGGGTGAAATGATTGGTGGGGGTTGTTCTTTGGATCGATTATCAGTTCAATATCAAAATGCTGACTCAAACTTATGCCAGGCCTCAAAATGCTTTACATGGATTAAACAGTGAGTTCACAAGATCAAGGACGCTGACGGAATAGGGGGAGGGGAGAGAGGAGAGAACAGGAAGAACAAATAAGAGAGAAAGAGAAAGTAAAAAAGAAGAAGAAGAAGGAAAAGAAGAAGAAGAAGAAGAAGAAGAAGAAGAAGAAGAAGAAGAAGAAGAGAAGAGGAGAGGCTGCAACGGAGGAGGATAAGATAAGATAATGTTGCTTATAGCCCCGCCGACCACAAAGGGCCACATCAGGGCTGTCACCACGTTAAAATCAACTCACAAGTCATTCATTCACACAATTCTTTAAAATACATCTTCGAAAAACCCATCCGAAAGTTTGTTAAAAATCTTTCCACTGTAAAATCTCAGATCCGATGAAAAATGTTAATCTCTTTCAAGAACTCAGGATCGCGTCATGCGGAACATCTCTGAACAAGGTTTTCATGAGAATGAACAGGAGGAAAGGCAGGAGGAAGCGGCAACGGAAGAGGAGGAGGAGGAGGAGGAGGAGGAGGAGGAGGAGGAGAAGAAGAAGAAGAAGAAGAAGAAGAAGAAGAAGAAGAAGAAGAAGAAGAAACTGATGAGAACGAAGATGATAACAAAGGGAAGAAAGATGAAGAGGATGCCGCGTGTAGACATGAAAAAATACAACACCCCAAAATGGATAGACTGAGAGGAGTAACACAAAAGAAGACAGAGCAGAAAAGGAGGAGAAGGAACAGAGAAAGAAGAAACAGAAATGGAAAAAAAACAAGTAGATAAAGGTAAAATATGAAAAAAAGAAAAAAAGAAAAAAGAAAAGATTGGGGAAGAAAAAAGTTAAAAGATAAAGAGCACAGCGAGACGAAATTCTGGCCTGAGTGAAATTCTCTCACGAATGTGTAGCATGTTGTGGGCACGACGATCACCAGATCAGAGCCCTCAGGGTTGAGCAGCCAAGAAAAGGGTGGAGAGGAGATGGGGGAAGGGGTGGGGGTGGGGGTGGGGGTTCCATTTACACAGTTATTGGAAGCCAGGGAATCTATGGGGTGGAGTGTGCAATTAATGTCAGGATTAACGAGTTGGGAGAGAAGAGTAGGAGGATGAAGGTCTACAAGATCAAGGATGCTGAAGGAATATGAGGAACTGCGAGAGAGAGAGAGAGAGAGAGAGAGAGAGAGAGAGAGAGAGAGAGAGAGAGAGAGGAGAGAGAGAGAGAGGAGAGAGAGATGGAGAGAGAGACAGAGAGAGAGAGAGAGAGACAGAGAGAGATGGAGAGAGAGACAGAGAGAGAGAGAGATAGAGAGAGAGGGCGTTGTGAGACAGTAAGCAAACTTGAGGAGGGAGGAAGAGTTCAATAAAAAGAAAAAAAAGCAGATGAAGAAAGAGAAGACGGAGCTGACGGAAGCAAAAGATGATGAGAGAGAAAGGATTAGGAAGGCGATGTCTTTGAAGATGAAGAACGTCACAAAGAAAATGTGCTTTATTTGCTGTTCCTCCTCTGCGGCCAATGTTGTGACTTTTACACACACCCCCCCCCCCCCCACCTCCCCGTGCCGCTTAGTTTGGCTCCCCGTTCACACAAACACCTGGCTTACCCCACACTGACAATGAACAGGAGGCAGCCAGTATCAAGTCGTCGGGAGGCAACCCACCAGACGGGACTCTGCACTGCATGCCGAATGACCTCGGTGGCTTTCAGCGGTATGTGTTCTGAGCCAGTCTAGTGCAGAATACCACCTACGAAGCCCTGCCTAGGGAAGACCAGAAGTGCTTGGCCGCGGAGTGAGCGTGAGAGAGCATTATTCATCGGATGGCGCTACCACGTCCGTCCAACCGCGGAAAACGAAAAAAATTTAGATGACCTGAGAGAAAGAACAATCAAAACGAGCAGCAGAGAAGAAGGAAGAAGAAACCACCACCATCATCACCACCACTACCACCACCACCACCATAACAACAACAACAACAACAAACATCAAAATAAGAAGACGGAACTGGAGGAACAAAACCGAAATAAACAGCTGAAGAGCAGAAAGAGAAATGTCTGGGTTGAAGGAAGTAATCACAGGAATATGCCAAACAGATAGTCATACTGCCACCCACATACAGTGATACTGTTTCTCAAGCTTGGCTTCTGGTTCTTCCCCTCTTCCTCGCCTCCTCCTCACCCCCCCCCCTCCCATACAAAAAATACACCCCTACCTCCATTCACCGCTTGCCTCCCCTTTCCCCTGGACACTCAACCACGTCTACTCACTTGTAATCTTAAAACCACAAGCATTTTAAACTCGATGGTCGTTCACAACGCGGGTAATGATTTTCACCACACACCAAGCAGCGAATTTTGGCGTTGTAGGATTGCTAACGGCGGGGACATCCTTGACGTTGTTGAGTTTAGGTGATCACTGCACAAATTTTTTTAATTTTTTTTTTTCAGCATAGCACGTTCATCGAAACTCTGACAAGTTTGGGAGAAGCAAAAATGCTAAATGAGTTAGTGAACGACCATTTTTGTCTTGATGACCT
>CM065729.1:74762611-74767611 GCA_033310375.1 Conus canariensis
CGTAGTTAGTAGTAGTTTCCCCTTGTTGGCGGCTAGGCAGTGGGCTTGCGCTGCTGAAAGCGGAGGCATGTCAGGTTGAAAAGGGGAGTGGAAGACAGTTTACCTGGAGCTGGTCGCTCCCCCCTCTCCCCACCTCCCCCCATTCCCATCTTCACCTGCCAGCCTCAGACAGGTGGGCACATCACACGGCCTGTCCCCCCCCCCTCTCCCTCCCCTCCCCCTCCCTGTGATGATGAACTGTCAGATCTCCATCCAGTGCAAGCGGGGAGGAAGGACAGAAGAGAGAGAGAGGAGAGAGAGAGAGAGAGAGAGAGAGAGAGAGAGAGAGAGAGAGAGGAGAAGGGAGAGAGGGAGGGAGAGAGAGGGAGAGAGGATGGGAGAGGGAGGGAGGGAGAAGAATAGAGAAAGAGAGAGAGAGAGAGTGGGACAGAGAGGGAGAGAGAGGGAGAGAGAGAGTGGGAGAGAGAGAGAGTGGGAGAGAGAGAGTGGGAGAGAGAGAGGGAGAGAGAGAGTGGGAGAGAGAGAGGGGGAGAGAAAGAGAGAGTGGGAGAGAGAGGGAGAGAGAGTGGGAGAGAGAGAGAGAGTGGGAGACAGAGTGGGAGAGAGAGTGGGAGAGAGAGAGAGTGGGAGAGAGAGAGATGGGAGAGAGACAGGGTGAGAGAGTGGGAGAGGGACAGGGAGAGAGAGAGAGCGGGAGAGAGAGAGGGAGAGAGAGAGAGAGAGAGAGAGTGGGAGGAGAGAGAGAGACTGGGAGAGAGAGAGTGGGAGAGAGAGAGAGAGTGGGTCAGAGAGTGGGAGAGAAAGAGGGAGAGAGAGAGAGGGAGTGGGAGAGAGAGTGGAGAGAGAGAGGGAGAGAGAGAGAGAGAGAGTGGGGAGAGAGAGAGAGAGAGAGAGAGAGAGAGAGAAGAAAGAAAGAGAGATGATGATGATATGTAAGGATGGGAAGGGAGAGTAAAATGGAAGTGAGAGAGAGAGAGCAGAGAGAGAGAGAGAGAGAGAGAGAGAGAGAGAGAGACAGACAGACAGACAGACAGACAGACAGAGAGACAGACAGACAGACAGACAGAAACAGAGAGATAGAGTCCCGACGTGTAAGGGTGGGGAAGGACAAGGAGTGATATGGAAGAGAGAGAGAGGAGAGAGAGAGAGAAGAGAGAGAGAGAGAGAGAGAGAGACGCATATATACACGCGCGCGCGCGCGCCCCGCGCGCCACACAACACACACACACAACAACACACACACACACACACAGAGGCGCGGCGCCTATTGTTGGGATAAGGGTTAGAGTGAGAAAGGGAGGGTCGGGTCGGTAAATAATGAAGGAAGAGGAAGGAAAAGGGTGGAATGGGGGAGGAGGGTGGGTGGACGGAAGGAGCTCACGATCACACATACTGGGAAGAAAACAAAAACCAAAAATAAAAACAACAAACACCAACAACAAAGTGAATAACAAACAAGTGTATCCATTACAAAACACCAACAACAAAGTGAATAACAAACAAGTGTATCCATTACAAAGGCGTGACATATAACACACAATGGAGCCTGAGTTCATCTTTGAGAAAAAGAAGGTAGAAGAAGGAGGAGAAGAATGAAAATGGACAGAAGAAAGAATGAGAGAGATAGAAAGAAAGAAAGAGAAAGAAAGAAATATAAAAAGAAAACGAAAGAAAGGAAGAGAAAGAAAGATATAAGAAACAGAAAGAAAGAGAAAGAGAAAGAAAAAGAAAGAGAAACGAGAAAGAAAAGAATGAGAGAGAGAAAGATAGAAAGAGAAATAAAGAAAGAAAGACAGAAAGAAAAAACGAAAGAAAGAAAAGAGAAGAAGAAGAAAGAAAAAGAAAAAAGAAGAAAGTAAAAAGAAGAAAGAAAACAAATTTAGATAGAAAGAAGAAAGAAAGAATTAAGAACTGGGAGTACAAAAAAGGAAAACGAAAAAAAAAAAAAAAACGAAAAAAAAAGTAAAGAAGAGAGAAAGAAACATAGAAAGAAAGAACAAGAAAGGAGGAAAGAAAGAAAGAAAGAAAGACGAAAAGAAAAATGACGTCGTCTGTTGGCGCGCCACGCCCCGATGTACTCGCTCTCTCCCCATCATCTTGAATCCTTCACCACACTGGATAATCGTTTGCAGAAAGATGATTCAGCATCCCACCCGTCCGGGTCAATTAGGATAAACGGGAGAGGGGAGGAGTAGGTGAAGGAGGGGGTGGGGGTGGGGTGGTGGGGTTGAGTTAGGGAAAATAAGGCGAATGGAAAGGGGGTGGGTGAGTGGTGGGAGGGGGAAGTGATGAGGCCAGAGAATAGGAGGGAAGTGTGTGTGTGTGTGAGGGGGGGGGGGGGGGGCACTGTTGAAGAACTGGTGGACAGAATTAATTCTATTTTGTGGGGATATGGGTGGAGATGGGGGTGATTTCGGTTATTTACGAGGATGGTGTCAACCCGTAAATTAACACACCATGATTATATCGGTGGCTGCCAATTTTCACGAGAGAGAGAGAGAGAGAGAGAGAGAGAGAGAGAGAGAGAAGAGAGAGAGAGAGAGAGAGAGAGATACTGGAAGCACATGTTCACGTTCCTGGTAGCTGCCACGCTCGAAGGCTTATTGTCGTTGCCACCACCGTCATCATCGTGATCAGTCACCATCATCACCATCATCATCATCATGCAGCGTCATGACCTTAAGGATGACGGACTTGCCCAGGAAATGAGAAACTCTTGCATCCAAAGACTGAAAGTTGAAAATTTCTTCTTTTTTTTTTTTCTTTTTCTTTTGTATTTGCTTTTCTTACTCTCTTCTCTACCTTTCAAGTAATGGTTGGGGGGGGGGGGGGGGGGACACACACTCACCACACACACACATACAATGATGATAATGGCACAACCAATGTTAGGTAAGTACTCAGAGTCTGACCAGCGCGTTGGGCTAATGCGTACGACAGACATCTGCTAAGTCGTAGCCACGAGACCCTCTACTTCAATTCTCTCATCTTAGTCGTTACGTCATTTATCCATCAGCTTTTTTTAAAAATCGTGCGCAGTGTGGTCTCAAAACTTAGCGGATGTGGTGTAGCGTAAATGGACTAGTCCGCACGCAGTGACACCTCCTTGATGAAACTGAAACTGAGTCTTTGGGGAGAAGTGGGTAACACCAAGAGAAAGTATGCAACGTGGACTTAGCGCCCAAAACAGTGCCCTGGCAACAAGGGAGGTGACTCTGTTGAACACATTCTGCAGAGAAATCTACAACAACAGACACAACAGAGAGACAAAGTGACCACACAGAGCCCTGGACGACACGTGACGTGTCCCTTCTGGACACATTCCGCCGAGAAATTCACTCTACCAGAGGCAGAAACACAAATCAACAAACAAAAAAGGTGGCGTCAAGTTTTAAAACGGAGTGACTGAGGGCGGAAAATGAAGCAAAATCTAGAAAGAGAGGGGATTAGTTACCGCCAAAGACACAGACAAACAAAGTAGAGGACAAGACACAATGCATTGTGACCTCTTGGGTTTCTTCAGGCAAAAACAAATAACATTCAGGACAGTGAAGACGAAGAACGAGAAACCACTTATCTTCAAATGTTCGCCGCACGACCAGAATGGCTGCCGGACGAGGTGGCGTTAAATTAACAGAACAATGACTATGCCGCCGAACGAAAGAAACAAATTACAGGGCAAACACGACGCGTTTCGACCTCTTTGGTCTTCTTCAGGCAAGTTAGTTTCAAAGTGAGGTGACTGCGGGCGGAAATTCAAACAAATCTTAAAAGGAAATTGAAGTAAATCCGCCAGATAACAAGGACAAACAAATTACAAGACAAAACTCAACGCGTTTCGACCCCTTGGGTCTTCTTCAGGCAAGATGGACAACAATCAGGACAATGAAAACGAAGAATGATCAAATCAATTGTCTCCGCAAACTGGGCGCAAAATGAATGTGGAACTTATCCCGCAAAATGGGCGCAAAATGAATGTGGAACTTATCTCCGCAAATTGGGCGCAAAATGAATGTGGAACTTATCTCCGCAAATTGGGCGCAAAATGAATGTGGAACTGATCTCCGCAAAATGGGCGCAAAATGAAAGTGGAATGCCATTCCACATCAACTTTGCGCCTAGTGTGAGGAGGTAAGTGATTGTTCGTTCCCCCACAATCCATTTCTAACTTGTGGTGTGTGTGTGTGTGTGTGTGTGTGTGTGTGTGGTGTGTGTGTGTGTGTGTGTGTGCGCGCACGCGTTTGCTTGGGGATGGATGGAGGTGTGAGCAAGAGTAACGGCGCCCGAACAACGAAGTAACAAGTCATCACGCCCCCCCCCCCCCCCCCCCCCCCCCCCCCCCCCCCTCCCGTTATGACGACAGATTTCGGCCTGTGACGTGCCGCTGCAGGAGTAGATCTCCGCGAGATGGCGGCCAGCACTCGGGCTGTCATCTCTGGAACTCGCCGCTTCAAAGACGGCGCGCTTGTTTGCGTAGCTTTGGAATCGGCGGAAAAGAGCCCCTGGGAATGATGGATGGATAGTGAATAGGTGCATGGATGAAAGGGGGGTGGGGGTGGTGTGTGTGTGTGTGTGTGTGTGTGTGTGTGTGTGTGTGTGTGTGTGTGTGTGTGTGTGTGTGTGTGTGTGTGTGTGTGTGTGTGTGTGTGTGTGTGTGTGTGTGTGTGTGTGTGGTGGTGTGTGTGTGTGTGTGTGTGTGTGTGTGTGTGTGTGTGTGTGTGTGTGTGTGTGTGTGTGTGTGTGTGTGTGTGTGTGTGGTGTGTGTGTGTGTGCGTGGTGCATGTGTACTGCCTGCCTGATTGCGCGTGTGCGTGTGTGTGTATTTTGATACGAGTGTATGCTTTGCGCGCGCGTGCTCACACACACGCAAACACACACACACACACACACACACACACACACACACACCACACACACTCTCTCTCTCTCTCTCTCTCTCTCTCTCTCTCTCTCTCTCTCACTTCGCAAATGACTGGAGCAATTCTTCATCTTCAATGCAT
>CM065729.1:74775111-74777611 GCA_033310375.1 Conus canariensis
GGGTTGTGAAGGCAGAGAGATCTGAAGGGATAGGTTGTGAGGGCAGAGACAGATCTGAAGGGATAGGTTGTGAGGATTGAGAGATCTGAAGGGATAGGTTGTGAAGGCAGAGAGATCTGAAGGGATAGGTTGTGAGGACACAGAGAGATCTGAAGGGATAGGTTGTGAGGGCACAGAGAGATCTGAAGGGATAGGTTGTGAGGGCACAGAGAGATCTGAAGGGATAGGTTGTGAGGGCACAGAGAGATCTGAAGGGATAGGTTGTGAGGGCACAGGAGAGGATCTGCCAGGGATAGGTTTGTTAGGGCAGAGAGATCTGAAGGGATAGGTTGTGAGGATAGAGAGATCTGAAGGGATAGGTTGTGAGGATAGAGAGATCGGAATGGATAGGTTGTGAGGACACAGAGATCTGAAGGGATAGGTTGTGAGGACACAGAGATCTGAAGGGAGAGGTTGTAAGGGCAGAGAGATCTGAAGGGATAGGTTGTGAGGACAGAGAGAGATCTGAAGGGATAGGTTGTGAGGGCAGAGAGATCTGAAGGGATAGGTTGTGTGGATAGAGAGATCTGAAGGGAGAGGTTGTGAGGATAGAGATATCTGAAGGGAGAGGTTGTGAGGGCAGAGAGATCTGAAGGGATAGGTTGTGTGGATAAAGAGATCTGAAGGGAGAGGTTGTGAGGACAGACATATCTGAAGGGAGAGATTGTAAGGGCAGAGAGATCTGAAGGGATAGGTTGTGAGGATAGAGAGATCTGAAGGGATAGGTTGTAAGGGCAGAGAGAGATCTGAAGGGATAGGTTGTGAGGGCACAGAGAGATCCGAAGGGATAGGTTGTGAGGATAGAGAGATCTGAAGGGATAGGTTGTGCGGGTAGAGAGATCTGAAGGGATAGGTTGTGACGATAGAGAGATCTGAATGGATAGGTTGTGAGGGCACAGAGAGATCTGAAGGGATAGGTTGTGAGGGTAGAGAGATCTGAAGATATAGGTTGTAAGGGCAGAGAGATCTGAAGGGATAGGTTGTGTAGATAGAGAGATATGAAGGGATAGGTTGTGAGGATAGAGAGATCTGAAGGGATAGGTTGTGAGGGCACAGAGAGATCTGAAGGGATGGGTTGTGTGGATAGAGAGATCTGAAGGGATAGGTTGTGAGGGCAGAGAGATATCTGAAGGGATAGGTTGTGAGGGCAGAGAGATCTTAAGGGATAGGTTGTGAGGGCACAGAGAGATCTGAAGGGATAGGTTGTAAGGGCAGAGAGATCTGAAGGGATAGGTTGTGAGGATAGAGAGATCTGAAGGGATAGGTTATGAGGGCAGAGAGATCTGAAGGGATAGGTTGTGAGGGCAGAGAGATCTGAAGGGATAGGTTGTAAGGGCAGAGAGATCTGAAGGGATAGATTGTGAGGACAGATTGGTCTGAAGGGGCCACAGTATACAGTGCTGGGATGGTGCTTCTGGGCGTCGACAACTATGTGAAGAGATTAATGATGGCGGTTCACTTTGGTTTCAGTGACTGTCTATCCGTTTGTCTGCCTGTCTGCCTGTTTGGCTGTCTGGCTGACTGGCTGGGTGTCTGTCAGTTTAGCTGTCTGTCTCTCTCCCTCTGTGTGTGTGTGTGTGTGTGTATGTGTGTGTGTGTGTGTGTGTGTGTGTGTGTGTGTTGTGTGTGTGTGTGTGAGAGAGAGAGAGATGTGTTTGTGTGTGTGTGTGTGTGTGTGTGTGTTGTGTGGTGTGTGTGTGTGTGTGCGCGCGCGCGCGCGCGTGTGCGTGCGTGCGTGCGTGTGTGTTTGTGTGTGCGCGTCCGCACGTGCATGCATGAATGCATGCGTGCACGTATATGCAAGTGTACATGTATTAGTGTAGGTGTGAACATGCGTTTTTTTAATGCATGCATATGTATGCTACGATGTATGCTACGGAACGCGCGTGTGTTACAATCTCTCTCTCTCTCTCTCCCTCTCTCTCTCTCTCTCTCTCTCTCTCTCTCTCTCTCTCTCTCTCTCTCTCTCTCTCTCTCTCAAATTGCAGAAAAAAGCAGAAAATTCTGAGTGTCTCTTGTGTGCCAAAGTGCGCCCACCAGTCTGAGCACACGCATGTTTGGCAGCCGTATATCTACAAAATCAAAGCTAAGGAAATATGCAATCGTAATTATCATCAGCACCACGACCATCCCCACAATTCACCATCATCACCATCATCATCATCATCATCACCATCATCATCATCATCACCATCATCTCCATCTTTATCAACAAAATTAAACACTGTCATCAACTTGATTGAGGTTGAATAGTGCTTGAGTGAAGTTCGGATAAGAGAACCTTTGCGGTACGTGAACATGAAACAAGTAAATCTTCAGAATGAGAAGGTTTCGGATAAGTATAAACTTTTCGCATAAGCGAAAATTTTGGATCAGCGAAACTTTTGGATAAGAAAACTTCGGGATAAGTCAACATCTAGGAATAATGGAAACACACCGATAAGCATAATGCATGAAATAA
>CM065729.1:74785111-74795111 GCA_033310375.1 Conus canariensis
GCAAATCAAACGTCTCCAACAGCAACGATAGCAACAACATCAACAACGACAACACCAACACAGCAAACTGCAATGGAAAATAGCTGCAGTGCAGCCATAGAGTTCACATAGTTCAAGTACCCCAGAGAACAACTTTGCCGTGGGGGGAAGGGGGGGGGGGCATTTACACAGCAGTCACCGTCACCCGAGAGAAAAAAAAAAAAGAAAAAGAAAAAAAGGAAAGTGCCAAACACGACGCCCCTGTCGAGCCCCAAGGTTTCATTAGGGGCGATCACTCTAATCCTGTGACGGCCATTACGCGTTCAACAACTCTCCGATGGGAGCCACTACAATAGTTCCCAAACGAGGCTTCCCCGACTGAGAGCGAGGAATGACGGGAAGAGGGGAAAGGAAGGGGGGGGGGGGGGGGAGAAAAAGGGGAGGGGGTGAGAGTGGGTGAGGAGGGGGGGTTGGGAGCAGGGCGGAGGTGGAGGAGGAGAAGGGGGGGGGGGGTGAGAGAGAGAGAAAAGCTTATCCAGAGAGCAACAGGTTCTTCTTCCCCAACGGTCCAGAGACTGTCGAGAAGTTCTCGGGTCGTCTATGTGGTCGGTCGACTCCTCGGCGGGGAAGACGGCCTGTAATTATCAAAGCGGGGGTGGGGGTGGGGGGTGGAGGGGGGGAGGGAGTGGGGGATGAGGGTGTGTGTGTGTGTGAAAGGGACCCGGGCTGTCAAATAGAATGATTATCATGATAATAATGATAATGCTAATAATAATAACCCTGCAGCGCAGATATGCTGCATGATATGGCTGGAATGCGTTCCCAGGGTGGGAAAATAGCAGGGGAGAAAAGGTTAGAGAGAGAGAGAGAGAGAGAGAGAGAGAGAGAGAGAGAGAGAGAGAGAATGGGTGGGTTGGTACGTGGGTGGAAGAAATCGAGAGTGGGAGGGATGACGTCGGACAATTCCATTTGTAAGAACGGCAGTCTTAACATTTGTGGAATGTTGTTGTTGTTGTTGTTGCTTATGAGAGAGAGAGAGAGGAGAGAAGAGAGAGAGAGAGAGAGAGAGAGAGAGAGAGAGAGAGAGAGAAGGTGGGTAGGTGTGTGGGTGGAAGAAATGGAGAATGGAAGGCGAAAAGTCCGACAATTCCATTTGTAAGGACGCAAATCTTAAAATCTGTGGAATAATGTTGTTGTTGTTGTTGTTGTTGTTCTTGTTTATGAAATGCCATGCATTCCAGCTACGATCAGATTGACGTTTGGGACTAGGGGTGTGTATGCATGTACTCTTTGGCGCTGGGTCGTTGTTGGAAAGAATGTGAAGTGTGCGTTTGAGAAGAGTATGACAAGACAGACAAGAACACGCCAAATCAGCCTTCGTGGTCATGATACTCCCGTCCTCTTTATTCTCCTCACTTCCTCCAACCACTAACAACTCCTCCCCCGGCACACACACACACACACACACACACACACACACACACGAGAGAGAGAGAGAGAGAGAGGAGAGAGGAGAGAGAGAGAGAGCGCACCTAACCCTGCATTAAACAGGCTCAGGGTCAAACCAACAGTACACGAAGTTCAGCAATGTATTTGTGACAGGGAAACGAACCACTGCCTCTTTAACCCTGCAGAAACAATTCAAATGAACATTGCTCACATTTACATTTTATTGAACTTCTCTCTCTCTCTCTCTCTCTCTCTCTCTCTCTCTCACACACACACAACACACACACACACACACACACACACACACACAACACACACACACACACACCATGAGTAATATTCACACCAGTGAAAAGTCAGAAGACAGTCCAATGATTCTCTCATCCCAAGGTTTTCAGAGCACCTCAGCAACCCGATTGGTGAGATTCCAAACTCAGCGCAGTTCACACACTCCTACCCCCCCCCCCCTCCCTCCCTCCCCACCTCCCGCCCTCTTCTCCCAAATGTCTGCCACACATCAAAGACGTCAACGGACGAGGAACAGTAATTCTCGCCTCGTGTCCCCCCCACCGCTGTTCGCATTTGTCGGAATCCCCGTTTCGCCCCCGTAGGTGACAAATCCTGCTCTGGGCGTGGGAACTGTTCAGCTGGCTTGCCGCCCTCTCAGGTAACTCAATAAATCATCTTCTCGTTGTGCGGTGTTCAGCGAAGGCGGTTTCATGCCTGCACGGAGACTTTGCCCGCAAGTTACATCCACCATGTGTGTCCTTCAGGCTTGACACTTTTCGACACGATCACTTGCGAAGCGTGATATACAGACAGCCAGCCACGTGAACAGCAAGCGGACTGACAGCCAGTCAGGTGAGCGAATGTTGGCTATAGCCCAGCCGACCGCAAAGAGCCACACCAGAGCCTGTCAGACTGAACAGGAAGACGTGAATGCCTTCGACATGCATACTGGAACTTCCGTCTAGCGAAAGACGAAGATACTACTCCAGTCCGCTCTACATCATTCTTTGCACACTACGAAGCTGGTTCTGCATGGCGGTGAATTCCTTCGAGAGGTGGTCAGCCGCTCAGTGTTGTCGCACAAACTACCGCTTGACCCACCAACACTGACCAAAGTTCCCTTCCCTTGTTTTGCTAGAAACCAACTGGGCAACAGTGCATCAACACATGCATTACGGTCTTATCAGATGCCAATGGCGAGGAAGTTTTCTTCTTAGAATTGGGCGAATCAGGTTGACGGACGAATGTATTAGTAGATATGACTGAAAATGAACACAAATGGGAAACAAAAACTTAACTTGAAACAACCCTTTCTCAGAGTCACCTTCTTTCCGTTAAAAGTTCGTTTCATCTTCAGAGCAAACTAGATAAAAGTTGTCTTCCAGGGCAAGAAAATAAAAGACTTAAAAGAAAAATTACAATGCCACCGCACGAAAGAAACAAACAAATCACACGGCGAACACGACGCGTTTCGACCTCTTTGGTCTTCTTCAGGCAAGACAAACAACATTTAAGACACTGAAAACAATCACTTATCTCCTCAAATCGGGCGCACAATGGAGGTGAGTGGAAATGGGCAAAAAGGAGTCGTAAATAAAATTCTTTCTACTTACGTCCGACCACAAACCTTCCCCTCCCCCAGCTGTGTGTAAAAAAAAAAATAAATAAAAAGTCCTCTGATTGGTAAATGAAGACTACAGGATTTCCCTTCTCATACGGTCAGCGAACCAGCCATGAACTCAATATGAGCACGAACTACTTCTGGCGTGGTTGGTGGGCTCCAGATCAGTTTAAAACACCATTACTCTTCGGCAGTTATAGACATTTAAGTAAACTCATAATGTCATTTATTGACATTGACATTAAATAAAAAAAAAAACAAAGCAAGGAGAGGATAGGGAAGTAGCGCAGACTGCATGGAGAGAGAGAGGAGAGAGAGAGAGAGAGAGAGAGAGAGAGAGAGAGAGAGAGAGGTAAGGTAGTGTTGCTTATAGCCCAGCCGACCGCAAAGGGCCATATTAAGGCTGTCACCGCGTTGAAGTCAACTCACAAGTCATTCATTCACACAAACCTTTCAAATACATCTTCTAAAAACACACCCGAAATGTTGTTAAACAATTTCACAGATCAGATGAAAAATGTTCATCTCTTTCAAAAATTCAAAGATCACATCAGGTGGAACATCTCTGAACAAGGTTTTCATGGAATCTGCTGTAAAATCTTTATGTCTGACGTCATGCAAGTCCCAACACTCTAAAAGAATATGTTTCATTGTACATGACATGGAATGCACCACGGAGCTTCTTCACTCTTTAAAAGGTACGAATGAGTAAAATATGAATGGCCGGTGTGCAGCCGGCATAAAACAGTTTCTTCCTTGCGACCACCAGAGGTAGATGAGAGGAACTCTTTTAGGTTTGGATGGATCTGGAAAAGTTTGTTATCCGTCTGTGTATTCCAGTCCTCCTGCCAAAGGTCTCTGACATAATCATTAATTTCGGTTTAAGATCTGTGTAGGTGATATATATGTTTGACAGTTTCCCTGTTGTTGCATTCTTGGCCAAACGATCAGCCATTTCATTCCCTCCGATGCCAACATGACCAGGAACCCAAGCCAGAACGATGTTGTGACCTTCCGCTTTCAACGAGGTGAAAGAGAGAGAGAGAGAGAGAGAGAGAGAGAGAGAGAGAGAGAGAGAGAGAGAGAGAGAGAGAGAGACACACACACTTTGACACTTTGATATTTTATTGTCATTACCAAAAGGTCTTATGACAAGGGGGGTAACAGGGTAATAACTCATTTCTCTTCCTTACACTACAAGCGATATTACACAGTTATTCCCAATGATCAATCAAATCAAAAGAAGCAAAACATAAAGAAAAAGGTAGACACGAATCTTCGAATATCCTCTCAGACACGAGTACCCTTTTAACATTACAATAGCAACAACCACAACTACAAAAACAACAAAAACGACGACGACAACAACAACAACAACAACACACGTACGCACGCACGCACGCACGCACGCACGCACGCACGCACGCAGCACGCACGCACCACACACACACACACACACACACACACACACACACACACACACGAGGAAAATGTAATATTACAGATTGATCCGACCATCCACTCTTTTAGGCGATGACTATGTTACTAAACTATTCCACATGCTTTTATTCATATTTGTTGAGTTTAAGTCCTTTTTCTATACAATATTATAAATGCTTTTGTCTTATTTTCATTGCTTCTGTAATGAATTTAGCGACTGACTTGATTATACAGTCGTCATCAGACGATAACAAAGAAGCAGCATTTTGCCTTTCACAAACATCCAAAGTAAAAAAGGAACATTTTGCACGCACATCACTGTATGCAGTACATTGAAATAAGAAGTGCTTTTCATTATCAATAGTATATCCACATGAAGGGCATGGCGATTCTGTGGATGTTCCACACTCGAACCATCTTTTGTTTGCATTGGAACCTACGGTTCGTAACCTGAATCTGGCGTAACAACTTCTTTGCCATTTATCTTTAATAACATTAAGAAACTTTTCCGAATGGAATATGTTCTTAAAGGAGAAGAACCAACGATACTTTTCTTTGGTTTCCATATCAGAATGCCAGTTCTGTTTAAAAGAACAAATGAGTCTATCCTTAAATTCTGCAATAAACTGCTGTTCGTTTCCTACTCCTTGAGACATCCACACTACTCCAAAGCCCTGTTCTGATAGCACTTTCTTTACATTATAAGCCCAATTTTCTTTACCTCGTTCCATTTGTACCAGCATCATATCGTAAGCTTGTCTGCACAATCGTGACTGTGGGAGCTTCAACATTTTCAACCAGTACCTAACACATTTCACATAAGATCTTATATAAAGAGGGTATCTGCCCATCTCTCCGTATAAAACAGTGTTAGAAGCATGAATTGGTACCTGAAGAAAACGCTTCATAGCGTATGTGTGTACTTTTTCTATCTGTGAATTTTTTTGCAACCCCCAAATTTCAGCTCCATAAGTAAGTAAAGGTTCTATCTGTGAATCGAACATTCTCCAAAATATACTACAATCAATACATTTCAGCTTCCTTAAGGATCTCATAATTTCAATGACACCTTTTTACCCTTCCTTAAAGATTCTTCCCACGCATAACTTAACGTCAATTTTGTTGAAAATATCATTCCTAAGTATTTGTATGAATTGGCTACTTGAACTTCTGTATTTCCATAAAACCATCTTTCGTGTAAAGAAAGATGTCCACCATTTCTGAAGACCACGATGTTTGTCTTATCCAAGTTAACTGTTAAACACAAACGATCTGCTTCCTCTTTTAAGACATTCAACTGGTTTTGTAAACCTACAACTGTGCCAGATAAAAGAATAACATCGTCAGCAAACAGTAACAAAAATATCTCGACTGCTCCAGGTATTATTTGAATACCATGTCTACCTTTACTAGATAACTCCACTGCTAGTTCATTTATGAAAAAAGAAAACAGCAGCGGACTCAACAGACACCCTTGTTTAACTCCATTTGGGCAATCGAAATAATCTGAATACTCACTCTTGACACGTACACACGCAAGTACCGAATTGTAAATACTCCTAATGGCTTTATACAATTTACCATTCACACCACTTTTACGAAGTACATTCCACAAAACATTGTGATTTATAGAATCAAATGCTTTCTTAAAATCAACAAATGCAACATAAAGCTTCGTATTACAGAGTAAGTATTTCTGTACCAGTGAGTAAAGTGTAAATATATGGTCTATGGTGCTGTAATTGGTTCTAAAACCTGCTTGTTCCTCAACTATCTTTCCTTCATTTTCAGCCCATTTTGTTAATCTTTTATTCAGTACGTGAGTGTAAACTTTACTTAAAATGCTGGTAAGTGCTACTCCACGATAGTTATCCGGATTGTTAGCATCTCCTTTCTTATGTATTGGTATGATAATCGATTTAGCCCATTCTAGAGGAAAAGTGCCATTTTCAAAAAGTTGTGCGAATAAATGGACAAGGAAATCGATTACAGCTGAGTTTGCATGCTTTAGCATTTCCGCTATAATTTTGTCTGGTCCTGCGCTCTTTCCTACCTTTAAATGATTAATAGCAGCAACAACTTCTTCTCTGGATATCAGATTGTCAAATAATGGCTCAATTTCATCATCTTCTTCCACCAAATTTGCATCTTCTTCTGTAACACTGCTATCAAAATTATGGAAAACGCCCCAGAAGTGATCATACCAATTTTGTACTGAGATCTCGTTATAAACAAAGCGTTTTTTTTATTAACAGATCTTATTAATGCCCAAAATGTCTTCGAATCATCAACTGAATCTCTTAGTTTCTTTAATCTATTTTCTTCAAACTCATGTTCCTTTATTTTCCTTAATGTAATGTAATCTTTTCGAGCTAAAGCGTATTCTTCTCTTTTCTTATTTTTGTTCTTAATTATTTTGCATCTCTGAAATCTTTTCAGTAATCTTTTAACTTCCTGTTTCTTTCGTTTGCAGTCAATATCAAACCAATCGTTACATTTTCTGTCACCTCTACCAATAACTCTAACCATACAAGCAGCAGCCCCAACAAAGCACCGACAAATTTATCAAGACTCTCATTCACATCAATATCTAATAGTTGCAGGCTTTCTGCAAAGTCTCTTGAAATTCATCACATTCAAGTTCCTTTTTGTACATATTTGCATTTTCATCTGACCATATGATTTTTTCTTCACCTTGCTGTCGTAAATGCTTATCCTCCGAATGACAACAGTCACCTCTCCATATTACCTCCACTGGTAGGTGCCATGAGTAAATACAGTCACCAACTCGTAAATCAAAATGTGATAACAAATCAGTGTGAATCAGAAAATAATCGATTACACTGCAACCATTGGAAGACACAAAAGTATATTCACCCTCACTATCACCATTACAAAAACCATTTAAGATACTCAAATCGAACATGAAACAAAAGTTCAACAATGTTTTACCAAAATTATTAACGGTTGAATCTTTAGAACGACGTGTACAACTGTTGTCATCTATGTCAACATCCTCTACACTGCTAACATAGTTTGCCATTATTTCATTTTCAACTTGTCTGTGTCCTGTTCTGGCATTTAAATCACCTGTTACCACAAAACAGAGTTCATCCATTTCTTTCTCAAAATGTTGCAATAGGGCTTCTTCCATTAACAGAACACCATCCTTAATCAATTTGTCATTGTATGAGGGGGCGCCTTCCGGGACAATATAGCAAGCGACTAATATAACATCTTTGTCGATGCCAAACACATGTTTATCTACTTTTACAGCAATAACGTTGTCACAGTCAAGTTTTATTTCTTTCACATTTTTCTGTAAAGTCTTTCTTATCAATAGTAACACACCTCCTGAATTCCTCCCATGGTGAGACAATTTTTTCGCTGGCACATGAAACTTCAAGTAATCAGAAAAAACATTACTATAATCAAATGATGAATCAAGAAACGTTTCGGTAAGGGTAACAAAATCAAATTTATTCACATAATTCATAAAAGAGAGGTCACTTAATTTCCTGAATAAGTTTTCAACATTATAGTTTAAAAATGTCCACTGAGGTGAATGGTCGGGCCTGTCCTATGGTTTCCTCGCGGCGCCTGAGCGCAGGCTCCTGTCATTCAGTCCATCGCCTGTCCCCCTGCCACGACCCGAAGCTGCAGTCCTGCTTGGCCGGTTACCCAGGTACGTCTGAATTCCTGCCTGCTTGCTCGATGCGTGCCCTCCACGTGGTGCACGTGCGTCTGTGCCACGGTGTCCTCCAGTGACACAACTCGGGGAATCCCCGCTGGTTGTCACTGCTCCGTTCCGCCTGGTCTTCGTGTAGCTGCGAGGGACGTGTCCACCACTCCCGTCGCCATCGTCACGCCGCGGTTGACTCTGGGTGGGCCGACTGCCATGTACAGAAGCAGGGGAAGAACCCCTACTGTCAACACTTTTCTCGCCCTGACTCGGGGTGTTGTCATGGCGACTGGTTTCAGTGCGTCGGTCGTTCTCATTCAGAACTGTAGTGTTCTGAACATTTGTCCTGCCAGCATTAGATTTTGCACTTCTGTCAGCACTGCAGTCCTCCCCACCTCCCACCACCTGGGCTATGTTCGGGGTCTGGCAATCGAGGGCCTATGACTAGCTGACCTTTCTTAAAGAACGCCCTCTTTCCTTGCCGCCTAGCTTGTGCAACTATTTGGGCTTGTGCTCTGGTGTAGTCATTAGCCACTCTCACTCCCTGTTCCTGTAGTTGTTGTCGCTGTTTTCTATTCGTTAACAGCGACATTTTGTCTCTCCAACTTCTAAATTTGACTATCATAGGTCTTGTATGACCCTCGCGTGCATATCCTATCCGGTGGGCTCGCTCTATGTCGTCATCTGCCCATCGTCAGTCATCATTGGTACTGTTAAGAACATCGACCACTGCTTTAGCACATGTGTCGAACGTCTCGCTGGCTTGTTTCTGGGGAATCCTGAAGAAGCGTAAATTGTCTCTGCGTGAGAAGTCCTCGAGTCTGTCCGTATCTATTTTTAGTTTCTTCACCTCTTCTTTGATTTCCTCGAGTGTTTCAGTCAGTTCGTGCGTCTCTTCTTTTCTGTCCTCTGACACCGCAAACAAGTGTTGTATGTCTGTCGCCATGTCAGATATAGTTTCTGTCAAGTGTCTATGGTCAACTTCAAGTCTGTCACATCTTCTGTTTATTTCCTCACATTGTTGTTTCACCTGACTTAATTCATCTTTTATTTCACTGAGATCATTCCTGATCACTGTTGTCTGATGCTGAAACTGTTGTTGTATGGTTTGCATAATTCTCTTCATCAAGTCGTCTTGTCCTGTCGTAGTATTCGCCACCGCATTTTCTTCTTCCGAGTGCACCTGTCCGTCAGGGTTGGGGCCAGGGTTTGTCTCCACGTCACCGCAAAGCAGCAGCTTACGCAGTGAGAACACGGCGCGCACGACCCCAAAAGCAAGGACAGACACTTGCACGTGCGTGTCCCACTGACACATACCGGTGTTGACACACATGAAATATTCAGCACATGACATAGTCCCTTTCATGTTTACACTTTCTCTAAACAGTCCATTGTCTGTTGGCAGCATTTTGGACACGTTGTAGCACAAAGTGTTAATGAGAGCTATGATCGCCCAGCACTGTACAAATTTAACAATAACATCAGTAGAAGTTATCATCGTTTCACTGTCCGTTTCACTGCTCTCCTGTTCGAAACCAAAATCCTTCTTTCCGGTGAACTTTGACCTTACATTCAATCTGCCACAAAATATGCCGATAGCGGCCCTCCACATCAACAAGTCCACCATTGTCACTTAGTTTCGATAACTCGGTTTACTTACTGTATCATTACAAAGAATACCAACTTGAAACAGTTCAAAACAACACCATATAAAGCAACATTCCTTGCATCAATATACAAACGCTGCTATCCGGACGCCATTACCCGTCATGCCCCCCGAAGAGAGAGAGAGAGAGAGAGAGAGACGAGAGAGAGAGAAG